>JARHVA010000958.1:1512500-2712500 GCA_037957365.1 Torreya grandis | reverse complement strand
ATGATTTGTTTATGGCTTTTGGCTTATTATCTAATCTTGATAATTTGAGAACTCACTTGGTAAGAAGTACATTAGTTATATTTGAATTCATTATAATTAGATATTATAATAATTATATGTTTTAGACAGGTTCTATTAGGTTGCTTAAGATTGTATTATTGAGAGGTTAATCTTAAATTGCATACTGGGAAAACAAATATGTTTATAACGAGACACTGACTTAATTGGTGAATCTAAAAGTATTTGTTATAAGTTTGTTACTTCAGAATAACTTGGAATTATGTAAAATGGAACAAAAAGGTTTTCGTTTAATAAGCCTAGGTAGTTGCTTGAAAATGAATGCATTATTTGGTAAAAGTCCTATATCTTCCTTCTTAATAAATTTAAAGTAAATCATGAACAAGAATTACTTATTGCATGAGAAAGGACATTCCGTATGGAAACACGGAGAGTACATGAACAATCCCGATAATCTTGTTGAAATTATAAGGCAATCATAATGACTTAAAGTATATTGATTCAAAAATGTTATGAAATCTGAATCAATACCAAGAAAGAACGATGACCAAAAAGACATAGATCATGTTTACTCTTCAGCTATAGTGTTTTATCATTATATGATGTTAGCATTGTTTTAGTTTCCTTACATAGCCCACTTAACCATGTAATGCTTATGCAATCTTTAATCTGATGATCAGTTTGAAGTGTATGAGATTCATACGCAATCCTGTTTTTAACTCTGAGACTTTAATAGATTAAGTTATTAAAATTAGAAGTTCGTTTTACACTGCTGGAAGTGAAAGCAAGAATCACTTCCTGTAAAAACAGTTCATAACCTCAAAAATTTTGAAAATTTGTCATTCAAATTTTTGGGGTTGTGACAAAGGATTTTGTGGGCTTCGTTTTGATGATAATAATTTGGAGATTAACTAAGCAAAATTTGTACACTTTGTCACAACTTCAATGTTTGATTCCCATGAAAGAAAAATGTACTTTTATGACAAAAATAAATGGAATGATTTTCTTATGTAAATCATTTTTTGTAAATATGAATCAGAGCTTTTTCTAATGGGTGATAAGTTGGAAGCTAACAAAGCAAAAATGTGTATAATTCATAACAACTTCAATGTTTGATTCCCATGAAAGAAAAATATTCTTATATGACAAAAATAAATGGAATCATTTTCTTATATAAAGTTATTTTGTAAATATAAATTGGAGCTTTTTCTAATGGGTTATGTTTGTCATGAAGTTTCATCTGTTGGAATGAAGTCATGCTCGTGCTCTGCATAATCTCAACTATGATAGACCTTCACTGAAAGATTAATAAGACTACAAAATAGGGGCTCAGGAAGACCTGCATTGCAACTTTGTAGAAAAATAAAGTTTGTCATTCTCCCTCAGTGTCTCTGGCAAACTGAAAACATTGGCTTGAGAAATGTGATGATGGACTCATTACAGAAATGATATTCTCAATTTATAATGATTCACATGGCATAGAAATGATTCACTCATCATGATTCTATGCATTCATTTCTTGAATTGTACATAATGCGCTACGAGAGCCATGGTTTTGTTGCTTTGAGGAACATGAGACCTTAATATTGGTACTATTTTATAATCCTGGCACTTAATTTCCTCGAAAGTAAATCTTGCTAATCCTTTATTAAAGAATAAATAGAGTATGCATTAAATCACACATTGATTTTGTTTAATGTAAAGCTATGCTCCCTATTTAGGTTTGCAGATTAATTGAGCACACAATATGGTACATGTTCCCAAAATTACTCCGTCTGCACAAAAGGCCATTATAGAACATAACTGAAGATCTATCCTGCACTTAAGTTTTCACTGATCTTTATATCCTGCCCTTAATTCTTTCATTTAAGTGCCTCTGTAAGGACCCTGGTGAAACCCTTTAAGGTCTGCTGGTTGTGGTCCTTTAAGTCCACTTTTATTGTAGCATTTGGCATTTAAAAGTGCCTCCATTTTTTCTCTTCAATTGGCTTCAAGGAAGAAATACCACTGTATAATATATATAAAGTTGTACCTCACGAGTTATAATATATATAAAGTTGATGAAAATACTAGGGGCAAAAGAAATGTTTCTTATTGAGGAAAGTATTAGAAAAATTTGCATACCACTAATGATCAACAGAGGATAATTACACAGTTTGCACTACTAGCAGAACAAGGCCTTAGAATGGTATGATAATAAGGATGAAAGTCGACATATTAAATGAAATACAACAGTATGCAGAAACAAAATAAAGCAGCAAAGAAAGGAATTATTTAACAGAAGCATTTACATAATGGAAGCGCAAAGCGCTCCATTTTGAATTTATGGTATTAAAATAATTATACACAATAGATAGATGAAACATTCAGCTTCCTCCCTCAGATTGTGAAACATTTGGTAACTGGTTGGCTTCCTAAGAATGTGAAGCATGCTGCAACTAAAGATAAAACTGGTACAAATATCTTAAATATGTCTATCTGAAAAAAGCCAAGAGATATTTGAGGCACCTTTCTTGGATTTGTCACATACCACACTGATTAACAACTCATTACCTTCTCCACCAATTTCCTGCTTACTGGTGACAGATGGCCTCAATCTAGTTGCACCACTGAATCGGACTCAAAAAAAAAAAATTGGGGAAAAAAAAGGTTCCAAACTCCACCATATGCCCAAGATATCATGTTTTTTTTATCGCCTTCTTCAAGCAAGAAGAAAAACTTCTATATGACACTCAAATGGGCATCAAATTCGAGGTCGAAGCTGCTCTATGATAGTCAAAAGGCCATCAAACTTAAGGTCATCCATTTTTATTGGCCGCTGCCAATGTACGTTATGCCTATCAGCATACATATATACTACAAAAGAAAAATTTAATTATTGGCTGCCAGTTGGTTGGTTGTGCAGCTGTATGTTTAATACTCCCCCCAACCATTATTATCAAACCAACCATTGCTTCCCCACGATTAAACATCACAAATTAATGAAGCCACACATCAATACCAACAATGGACCACGTGCACCTCCTCCTTGATTCAGAGCCCATACAATGTACTTGCAATTGGCAGAAAAGATCAGCTCCACCTCGTGTAATGTCCCATCTTAGCCTTTGATGCATTTTTGCATCCTTTAGCCTATCCTTGAGTTCCCGTAAGCTAGATGGCATTGGTAAGGGGATTCGGTTGGTCTTGGATGATTATTTTGGTGGTATTTCCAGCTTAGAGGCTAATACTAAAGTTATATTATTTTAATTTAATCTTTTGTTCCTCAAAAGGTGATCTTTATAAAGTACCTTTCTAATTTTAAGTTGAGGATAAAAGAGGGCCGCTTTTTGTACCTTAGTGCCTAATGTGATGACTTTAAGTTGTTTTTAGAAAGTTTAAAAGTGTTTTTATTGGCAAATTAGAAAAGGGACGCCTAAGTTAGGGTTTTGCCCTAACTCATCATTGAAGATTATAAAACACTTTTTGGAGGCTCATTATGGAGGGTTGTTGATGTGTTATCTTGGGAAGATGTTGTTGGAATTATACCAGGGGGTCTGAAGTGAGTTGAAGATGAAAACCCTTAGCCATTATTGTTGGTTTCAGTAGTGAAAGACCTACCTTAGCTAGTGGAGTGGCTTAACACGGAGGTCACCGTTAGGGCATCAAAGTTGCAGATTTACAGCGTAATAATGAAGATATTCAAATATTTTTGATAGGGTATCACTTGGTTTTGGCTTGCAAGCATTTTTGGGAGTGTTTGGAGGGAATAAGTTGCAGCTTTTGGAGTTTTCTGGGTTATGGCAGCCATGACCTGATTCTGAAGATTCATTCATAACTTCATATCATTTAAATATATTTTTGTGGGTATTAATTTAAAACTTTCCTAAGGCTGTGGCAATCATTTCAATCACACATTTGCAAGGTTTAAGGTTAGCATTTATTTTCTAAGGCAAAATCGAACTAGGAAGGGGTGACTCACCTTTGGAGGAGTTTTGGCATACTACATCAGCGTTTTGAGACTCAAAATGAAGCTGAGATATCTCCAAGCAAGGGTGCTTCATGTTTGGTCAGTTTCATGCATTGTAAACAGGTTTGAAATACATTGTAATTCTGAAGAATATTCAATAGAAAATTTTGAAAACTGTTATTAAAAATCAGTCTTTGTATGCTCAGAAAATTGCTATTATGTGATTTATATGTTTGGTTATTTGCTTGCAATTACTGTTCATTGTTTGGCAAGGGTTTCTATGTGTTGTTGCTGTTGAAAACATCAATATTCAGACTTAAGACAGGGTTTTCAGAATCAGAAATTTGTGATCAGCAAACAGTCATTTCAAAAAAACAAAAATCATTTTGGGGTTGGTTACTACAGTGGTATTAGAGCCTAATTCATCCTGCCATCCAGTGGGTGATGTTCTTCTATGAGCCTAAGTGACAGGGAAAGAAGGCATTTGGAGAGAAATAGAAGGAAAGAAGAAAACTTTTGGGAACATTGGCCTTCAATAGAGGAAGGGCAACAATCAGGACAGTCATCTAGGGCATCCGTAAATTCAAAAAATATGGGAGATAGGGGTGAAGAAGCGGAAAGACAAGAGGCACCACCCGATAGGTGAATGCTCCTACTTGATGCCTTGGTTAGATGGCAAGGAGAAGCAGCCCAACAAGCACAAGAAACTAATCAGCAATTAGCACAACTAATTCAAAGAATGGACCAATTGGGAAAAGGTAATGATGTGGAACAGCAAAGAGTAGGCAATCAACATGTTGGGGAAGCCATGGCAAGGCCTCTTATGCCAAATTTTCACCCTAGAGTTGAAGCACAACAAAATCCGGAACTCACTTTGGTGGAACAGCAGGAACAATTTAGGCAAGATTGGTTGGATACAGGGGCAGGATTCCAGATGGATATCTCTCTTAGAGACTACATTGACTTGAGAATGAGACATTCTAATACAAGGGGAAATAGGGACCAGCATAATGACTTGCGTAGGAAGGTGGGGAAGATTAGTCTTCCATACTTTGATGGTTCAGGAAAGATCGCAGTGAGAGCATGGGTACAAAAACTAGACACTTACCTCACTTTAAATCCTATGCCCGCGTTGGAATCAATTCAATATGCATCTATACATCTTGATGGAATTGCACATGAGTGGTGGTATAATGGAATGTTGACATTAGGACATGCACAAATCACTTCCTACTGTGAGTTCATCGAAACGTTGACTGAAAGATTTGACAAAAAAAGACCCCGAATTGCATTTTAAGGAGCTAGCTCAGCTTAAACAATGGGGGTCAATTGATTCTTACATTGCAGATTTTCAAAAACTATCCGTGCTTGTGACTGATATATCAGAAAGAAGGCTTATAGTGTTGTTTGTTGATGGTCTTTCTAAGCCTTTAAAAGGTTGGGTTAAGGCTTTCAACCCCCACACACTTCAAGAAGCTATTAAGAAACACTATCAAAAAATTGATAGTGAGACCCTTAATGAGCTAAGGAGGAAGGGTTTATGCTTCACATGTAGAGAGCCTTATGGCAAGGATCATAAATGTTCAGCAAAAGGGAAGGCACTCTTAATTGAATACTTCTCGGATGATGAAAGTGAATCAATAAATTTAGAACAACAGACTGATATAGAGGACATCGATGAGGAAAAGGCTTCAGAAGAGGGTGAGAAGGTGGAGGACAATGATGGGAAGTTGGCACAACTCCATAGTTTCCAAAAAAATGAGTCTTTGCGCATAAGAGGAGTGCTATAGGGGCACCGTATGCTGGCATTGATTAATACAGGGGCTACACATAACTTCATTGATGAGGGCCTAGTTGTTTGTAGAAGCCTCAAAACACAAAAGGTGAGTGGGTTTAGAGTGATGGTAGTTGATGGGTTTACTATTCAGTGCACCAGGATGGTTCCTCAGTTGAGCATAATGTTTGGCAATCATGAGGTTAAGGAGGATTTCTATGTGGTGAGCATAGGTGATACCGATGTAGTGTTGGGCATTTAGTGGCTACGCTCTTTGGGAGAGATTACTCTCAATTTTCAGAATATGGAGTTGAGATTGAAATCAGATGGTAAGAATGTGGTATTGAGGGGCATGTCTAATGGAGGGCCACGGGTAGTGTCTTTCAAGCGCATGGAGAAGCTCTTTAGGCATGATCAAATTGAGTGGGCAGCGGAGTGCATTACCATGCCTACAGTCACTGAAGGGGTTAAGAGGACCTATCCACTTAGATATTCAGGGACTCCTTACTAAGAGGAGTAAGGTGTTTGGGAGCATTCCACTAGGGAAGCCTCCTGATAGAGGCATTGAGCATGTTATTGAGCTTGAAGAGGGCGATAAACCAATCATTACCACTCCCTATCATCATCCTAAGAGGCATAAGAATGAGACAGAGATGGCTATTCAGGAGCTCATTGAGATGGGACACATTAGGACTAGTAAGAGCCCATTTGCTTCTTCAGTGGTTTTGGTGAAGAAGGATGGGACTATGCGTATGTGTGTGGACTACAGGGCCTTGAACAAGAAGACTATAAAATACAGGTATCCTATTCCACGCATAGATGAGTTGATTGATGAGTTACATGGGGCAGTTTACTTCTCCAAAATTGACTTGAGATCCGATTACCATCAGATTAGGATGAGGGAAGAGGATCTGGAGAAGACGGCCTTTAGGTGTCATTTTGGACATTTTGAGTTTCTTGTCATGCCTTTTGGCTTGACAAATGCACCAGCCACTTTTCAGTCATGCATGAATAAGGTGTTCAGCAAGCAGCGTCGTAAATATTTTCTTATTTTCTTTGATGACATCCTTATCTACAGCGGATCATGGGAGAAGCATTTGAAGCACTTGGATGAGGTACTTTAGCATTCTTGAGAGGGAATCATTATATGCTAAAGAATTTAAGTGTGAATTTGTGATGACTGAATTACTCTATTTGGGACACATCATTAGTGCTGATGGTGTGCGTATAGATCCGGAAAAGATTAAGGCAATACTTGATTGGCCACCACTTACAAATTTATTGCAACTTAAGGGATTTTTTGGCCTATGTGGATTCTATAGAAGGTTTGTGAAAGGTTTTTCACAAGTTGTTGCCCCACTTACAGATTTGACCAAGAAAGGGGCTTTCTCTTGGTCTGAATCAGCGCATAAAGCTTTTGATCAATTCAAGGTTTTGACGAGCACATGTCCCGTTTTGGCCATACCAGATTTTTTCAAGCCCTTTGAGCTTGAGTGTGATACATCCAATGTAGGGATAGGGGCTGTCCTAATGCAAAATAAACCTCCTATAGCTTTTGAGAGAAGAAAATTGAGGGGAGCCGAAAAGAATTACTCAATTTATGACAAGGAGATGTTGGCCATCATGCATGCTTTGGCCAAATATAGACAATATCTCATTAGAGGCAGATTTATAGTAAGAACTAATCATAACAGTCTTAAATACTTTCTTAATCAGCGGGAATTTAGTGAAAGACAGCAAAAATGAGTAAGCAAACTTCAAGCCTTTGACCTTGATATTAAATATGTGAAGGGAAAACGCAATGTTGTGGCTGATGCACTTTCTAGGAGGCCGCATTTATGCATATTTTCAGAGTTAGCATCAGATTGGAAAGAAGAATTACAAGCTGATTATGCAAAGAACACCTTCTCTAACAACATTATAGATGGCACTTTGGCTAATGACAAATATAGTGTGAAGGATGGGCTAATTTACTACAAAGAAAGGATATTTTTGGTGCCCGAATCTAAGTTGAAGGGGCAGATTTTGAAAACATTTCATGACACCCCTATGGCTGGTCATCCGGGTTCTACAAGACATATAGGCAAATCCATGAGAGATTCTCATGGAAGGGCATGAAGGATGACATTATGAAGTATGTGCGTGAGTGCCTAGTGTCCCAACAAAATAAAAATGAACACACATATCCTGTTATTCTGCTACACCCATTACCTATTCCTACTCAAATGTGAAAAAGTATATTTATGGACTTCATCACGGGACTTCCCAGGGTGCAAGGGAAGGATTGCATTTATGTAGTAGTGGACAGGTTGACTAAATTTGTGCATTTCTTTGCCATATTGGCGAGTTATACAACATTACAGTTGGCAGATTTGTTCTTCAAAAAGGTGTTTAGGCTTGATGGGGCACCTAAAAACATAGTAAGTGATAGGGACAACAAGTTTATGAGTTTGTTTTGGCAGGAATTGTTCAAACTTTGTAGGATTGAATTGACTCCTAGCACTAGTTACCACCCCCAAACGGATGGGCAAACTAAAATAATAAACAAGTGGGTGGAAGGCTACCTAAGAAATTATGTGACAGGGCAGCAAAGCGCTTGGGTTAGGTGGCTACATTTGGGGGAGTTTTGCTACAACTCTACTTATCATATGTCCATCAAGATGTCCCCTTTCATGGCATTGTATGGATATGAAGCTCCTAGCTTCATTGATTTACTCTTTGGTGATTGTAAGGTGCCCAAGGCAAAGGATTTTCTGTAGGAGAGTCAAGACATCATGAAATCTTTGAGGGATAATATTTAGCATGCGTAGAATCAGCAAAACATGTACGCTGACCAACACTATATTGAGAGAGAATTCGAGGTGGGAGACATGGTTTATGTTAGATTACAGCTATATAGAGAGTCCACTCTCAAAAAGAGTGGAGAGGAGAAGATCAAACCCCGTTTTTATGGCCCATTCAGAGTCTCCAGGAGGGTTGGAGAGGTTGCTTATGAACTGGAGTTCCCTGAGGATAGTAGGGTGCACAATGTGTTTCATGTATCACGCTTTAAGAAGGCACTTGGACATAATGTGGTACTTTCAGCAGTGTTACCCCAATTGGATGAGAAGGGGAGGTTGGAGCAATATTCCAGAGGCAATTATTGATTTCAAAGAGAGGACCATCAGGAGGAGAGTGATCATAGAATATTTGATTAAATGGTGGGATCTACTAGTTGAGGATGCTACATGGGGGAGTGAGCAGATACTTCAGCATCCAGGATTCCGATTGCTTGAAGACAAGCAATCTTTGGGGAGGGCGGACTGTAATGTCCCCTCTTAGCCTCTGATGCATTTTTGCGTCTTTTAGCCCATCCTTGAGTTTTCGTACACTAGATGGCATTGGTAAGGTGATTCGGTTGGTCTAAAATGATTATTTTGGTGGTATTTAAATTTAATCTTTTATTCCTCAAAAAGTGATATTAATAAAGTAACTTTCTAATTTTAAGTTGAGGATAAAAGGGGGCTACTTTTTGTACTTTAGTGCCTAATGTGATGACTTTAAGTTGTTTTTGAAAAGTTTAAAAGTGTTTTTATTGGCCAATTAAAAAAGGGATGCCTAAGTTAGGGTTTTTCCCTAACTCATCATTGAAGATTATAAAACACTTTTTGGAGGCTCATTATGGAGGGTTGTTGATATGTTATATTGGGGAGATGTTGCTGGAATTACACCAGGAGGTCTGAAGTGAGTTGAGGACGAAAACCCTCAGCCATTATTGTTGGTTTCGGGAGTGAAAGACCTACCCTAGCTAGTGGAGTGGCTTCACATGGACGTCACCATTAGGGCATCAAAGTCGCAGATTTATGGCTTAATAATGAAGATATTCAAGTATTTTTGATAGGGTATCACTTGGTTTTGGCTTGCAAGCATTGGCAAGCATTTTTGGGAGTGTTTGGAGGGAAAAAGTTGCCGATTTTGGAGTTTTCTAGGTTATGGCAGACATGCCCTGATTCTGAAGATTCACTCATAACTTCATATCAGTTAAAAATATTTTTGTGGGTATTGATTTAAAACTTTTCTAAAGCTGTGGCAATCATTTCAAGCACACATTTGCAAGGTTTAAGGTTGGCATTTGTTTTCTAAGGCAAAATCGTCTTAGGAAGGGGCAGCTCACCTTTGGAGGAGTTTTGGCATACTACATCAGCATTTTGGGACTCAAAACGACGCTGAGACATCTCCAAGCAAGGGCGCTTCATGTTTGGTCAGTTTCATGCATTGTAAACAGGTCTGAAATACATTGTAACTTTGAAGATTATTCAACAAAAAATTCTGAATACTGTTTTCATTAAATATCAGTCTTTGTATGCTCAGAAAATTGTTATTGTGTGATTTATATGTTTGGTTATTTGCTTGCAATTACTGTTCATTGTTTGGCAAGGTTTTCTATGTGTTGTTGAAAACATCAATATTCAAACTTAAGACAGGGTTTTCAGACTCAAAAAATTGTGATTAGCAAATAGTCATTTCAAAAAAACAAAAATCATTTTGGGGTTGGTTATTACAGTGGTATCAGAACCTCATTCATCTTGCCATCTAGTGGGTAATGTTCTTCTATGAGCCGAAGTGATAGGGGAAGAAGGTATTTGGAGAGAAATAGAAGGAAAGAATATAACTTTTGGGAACATTGGCCTTCAATAAAGGAAGGGCAGCAATCAGGCCAATCATCTAGGGCATCCTTAAATTCAGAAAATATGGGAGATAGGGGTGAAGCATCGGAAAGACAAGAGGCACCACCGGATAGGTTAATGCTCCTACTCGATTCCTTGGTTAGAGGGCAAGGACAAGCAACCCAACAAGCACAAGAAACTAATCAACAATTAGCACAACTAATTCAAAAAATGGACCAATTGGGACAAGGTTATGATGTGGGACAGCGAAGAGTAGGCAATCAACATGTTGGGGCTGCCATGGCAAGGCCTCTTGTGCCAAATTTTCAGCCTAGAGTTGAAGCACAACAAAATCCAGAACTCACTTTGGTGGAACAGCAAGAACAATTTAGGCAAGATTGGTTGGATGCATGTGCAGGATTCCAGATGGATATCTCTCTTAGAGACTACACTGACTTGAGAATGAGGCATTCTAATACAAGGGGAAATAGGGACCAGCATAATGACTTGCGTAGGAAGGTAGGGAAGATTAGTCTTCCATACTTTGATGGTTCAGGAAAGATGGCAGCGAGAGCATGGGTACAAAAACTAGACACTTACCTCACTTGAAATCCTATGCCCGAGTTGGAATCAATTCAATATGCATCTATACATCTTGATGAAATTGCACGTGAGTGGCAATATAATGGAATGTTGACATTAGGACATGCACAAATCACTTCCTACCATGAGTTCATCGAAAGGCTGATTGAAATATTTGACAAAAAGGACCCCGAATTGCATTTTAAGGAGCTAGCTCAGCTTAAACAATGGGGGTCAATTGATTCTTACATTGCAGATTTTCACAAACTATCCGTGCTTGTGACTGATATATCAAAAAGAAGGCTTATAGTGTTGTTTGTTGATGGTCTTTTCGAGCCTTTAAAAGGTTGGGTTAAGGCTTTCAACCCCCCCACACTTCAAGAAGCTATTAAGAAGGCTAGAGACATGGAAACATCCACTTTCAAGAGCAAATACCAGTCAAAATGGATGCTGCAACAAAAGGACAGGGATAAAAAACACTTCAATAAGACCTATGACCAGCCTAGACAACATGAGCAGCCCAAGCAAAACGAACAGCCAAAGAAACATTATCAAAAAATTGATAGTGAGACCCTTAATGAGCTAAGGAGGAAGGGTTTATGCTTCACATGTAGGGAGCCTTATGGCAAGGATCATAAATGTTCAGCAAAGGGGAAGGCACTCTTAATTGAATACTTCTCGGATGATGAAAGTGAATCAGTAAATTTAGAACAGCAGGCTGATATAGAGGACATCGATGAGGAAAAGGCTTCGAAAGAGGGTGAGAAGGTGGAGGACAATGATGGGAAGTTGGCACAACTCCATAGTTTCAAAAAAAATGAGTCTTTGCGTATAGGAGTGCTACATGGGCAGCGTATGGTGGCATTGATTGATACAGGGGCTACACATAACTTCATTGATGAGGGCCTAGTTGTTCGTGGCCTCAAGACACAAGAGGTGAGTGGGTTTAGAGTGATGGTAGCTGATGGGTTTACTATTCAGTGCACCAGGATGGTTCCTCAGTTGAGCATAATGTCTGGCAATCATGAGGTTAAGGAAGATTTCTATGTCGTGAGCATAGGTGATACCAATGTAGTGTTGGGCATTCAATGGCTACGCTCTTTGGGAGAGATTACTCTCAATTTTCAGACTATGTAGCTGAGATTGAAATCAAATGGTAAGAATGTGGTATTGAGGGGCATGTCTAATGGAGGGCCACGAGTTGTGTCTTTCAAGCGCATGGAGAGGCTCTTTAGGCATGATCAAATTGAGTGGGCAAAGGAGTGCATTACCATGCCTACAGTCACTGAAGGGGTTAAGAGGACCTATCCACTAGATATTCAAGGACTCCTTACTAAGAGCAGTAAGGTGTTTGGGAGCATTCCACTAGGGAAGCCTCCTAATAGAGGAATTGAGCATGTTATTGAGCTTGAGGAGGGTGCTAAACCAGTCAATACCACTCCCTATTGTCATCCTAAGAGGCATAAGGATGAGATAGAGAAGGCTATTCAAGGGCTCATTGAGTTGGGACACATTAAGCCTAGTAAGAGCCCATTTGCTTCTTCAATTGTTTTGGTGAAGAAGGATGGGACTATGCATATGTGTGTGGACTACAGGGCCTTGAACAAGAAGACTATAAAAAACAGGAATCCAATTCCACGCATAGATGAGTTGATTGGTGAGTTACATGGGGAAGTTTACTTCTCCAAAATTGACTTGAGATCTGATTACCATTAGATTAGGATGAGGGAAGAGGATGTGGAGAAGACGGCCTTTAGGTGTCATTTTGGACATTTTGAGTGTATTGTCATGCCCTTTGGCTTGACAAATGCACCAGCCACTTTTCAGTCATGCATGAATAGGGTGTTCAGCAAGCAGCGCCGTAAATATGTTCTTATTTTCTTTGATGACATCCTTATCTACAACAGATCATGGGAGAAGCATTTGAAGCACTTGGATGAGGTACTTAGCATTCTTGAGAGGGAATCATTACATGCTAAAGAATCTAAGTGTGAATTTGTGATGACTGAATTACTCTATTCGGGACACATCATTAGTTTGATGGTGTGCGTATGGATTTGGAAAAGATTAAGGCCATACTTGATTGGCCACCACCTACAAATTTATCGCAATTTAAGGGATTTTTTGGCCTATGGATTCTATAGGAGGTTTGTGAAAGGTTTTTCACAAGTTGCTGCCCCACTTACAGATTTGACCAAGAAAGGGGCTTTCTCTTGGTCCAAATTAGTGCAAAAAGCTTTTTATCAGTTCAAGGTTTTGATGAGCACATGTCCCGTTTTGGCCATACCAAATTTTTCCAAGCCATTTGAGCTTGAGTGTGATGCATCCAGTGAAGGGATAGGGGCTGTCCTAATGCAAAACAAGCATCCTATAGCTTTTGAGAGTAGAAAATTGAGGGGAGCTGAAAAGAATTATTCAATTTATGACAAGGAGATGTTGGCCATCATGCATGCTTTGGCCAAATATAAACAATATCTCATTGGGGGCAGATTTATAGTAAGGACTGATCATAACAGCCTTAAATACTTTCTTAATCAGCGGGAATTAAGTGAAAGGCAGCAAAAATGGGTAAGCAAACTTCAAGTCTTTGACTTTGATATTGAATATGTGAAGGGAAAACGCAATGTTGTGGCTGATGCACTTTCTAAGAGGCCACATTTATGCATATTTTAAGAGTTAGCAGCAGATTGGAAAGAGGAATTACAAGCTGATTATGCAAAGAACACCTTCTCTAACAACATTATAGATGAAACTTTGGTTAATCACAAATATGGGGTGAAGGACGGGCTAATTAACTACAATGAAAGAATATTTTTGGTGCCCGAATCTAAGTTGAAGGAGCAGATTTTGAATCCATTTCATGACACCCCTATGGCTGGTCATCCGGGGTTCTATCTACAAGACATATAGGCAGATCCGTAAGAGATTCTCATGGAAGGGCATGAAGGATGACATTATAAAGTATGTGCGTGAGTGCCTAGTGTGCCAACAAAATAAAAATGAACACACATATCCTATTGGTTTGCTACAACCATTATCTATGCCTACTCAAAAGTGGGAAAGTATGTCTATGGACTTTATCACGGGACTTCCCAAGGCGCAAGGGAAGGATTGCATTTATGTGGTAGTGGACAAGTTGACTAAATTTGTGCATTTCTTTGCCATATCAGCAAGTTATACAACACTACAGGTGACAGATTTGTTCTTCAAAGAGATGTTTATGCTTCATGAGACACCTAGAAACATAGTAAGTGACAGGGACAACAAGTTTACGAGTTTGTTTTGGTAGGAATTGTTCAAACTTTGTGGGACTGAATTGACTCCTAGCACTAGTTACCACCCCCAAACGGATGGACAAACTAAAATAGTGAATAAGTAGGTGAAAGGCTGCCTACGAAATTATGTGACAGGGCAGCAAAGGGCTTGGATTAGGTGGCTGCATTTTGGGAATTTTTGCTACAACTCCACTTATCATATGTCCTTCAAGATGTCCCCTTTCATGGCGTCGTATGGATATGAAGCTCCTAGCTTCATTGATTTACTCTTTGGTGATTGTAGGGTGCCCAAGGCAAAGGATTTTCTGTAGGAGAGTCAAGACATCACGAAATCTTTGAGGGATAATATTCAGCATGCGCATAATCAACAAAAGATGTACGCTGACCAGCACCATATTGAGAGGGAATTTGAGGTGGGAGACATGGTTTATGTTAGATTACAACCATATAGACAGTCCACTCTCAAAAAAAGTGGAGCGGAGAAGTTGAAAACCTGTTTTTATGGCCCATTCAGAGTCTCCAGGACGGTTGGAGAGGTTGCTTATGAGCTGGATTACCTGAGGATCGTAGAGTGCACAATGTGTTTCATGTATCACACCTTAAAAAGGCACTTGGACATAATGTGGTACCTTCAGTAGTGGTACCCCCATTGGATGAGGAGGGGAGGTTTGAGCTTATTCCAGAGGCAATTATTGATTTCAAAGAGAGGAACATCAGAAGGAGAGTGATCACAAAATACTTGGTTAAGTGGCGGGATCTACCAGTTGAGGATGCTACATGGGAGAGTGAGCAGATACTTCAGCATCTAGCATTCCGATTGCTTGAGGACAAGCAATCTTTTGCGAGGGCGAACTGTAATGTCCCTTCTTAGCCTCTTATGCATTTTTGCATCTTTTAGCCTATCCTTGAGTTCACGTAGGCTAGATGGCATTGGAAGGGGATTTGGTTGATATTGGATGATTATTTTGGTGGTATTTTCAGCTTGGAGTCTAATACTAAGGTTATATTATTTTAATTTAATCTTTTATTCTTCAAAAGGTGATATTAATAAAGTAACTTTCTAATTTTAAGTTGAGGATAAAAGGGGGCCGCTTTTTGTACTTTAGTGCCTAATGTGATAACTTTAAGTTGTTTTAAAAAAATTTAAAAGTGTTTTTATTGGCCAATTAGAAAAGGGACGCCTAAGTTAGGGTTTTTCCCTAACTCATCATTGAAGATTATAAAACACTTTTTGGAAGCTCATTATGGAGGGTTGTTGATGTGTAATCTTAGGGAGATGCGGTTGGAATTATACCAGAAGGTTTGAAGTGAGTTGAGGACAAAAACCCTCAGCGATTATTGCTGGTTTCGGTAGTGTAAGACCTACCCTAGCTAGTGGAGGAGTGGCTTCACATGGAGGTCACCGTTAGGGCATCAAAGTTGCAGATTTATAGCTTAATAATGAGGATATTCAAGTATTTTAGATGGGGTGTCACTTGGTTTTGGCTTGCAAGCATTTTTGGGAGTGTTTGGAGGGCATAAGTTGCAGATTTTGGATTTTTTTGGGTTATGGCAGCCATTACCTGATTCTGAAGATTCACTGATAACTTCATATCAACTAAAGATATTTTTGTGAGTATTGATTTAAAACTTTCCTAAAGCTGTGGCAATCATTTCAAGCACACATTTGCAAGGTTTAAGGTTGGCATTTATTTTCTAAGGCAAAATCACCCTAGGAAGAGGCGACTCACCTTTGGAGGAGTGTTGGCATACTACATCAGCATTTTGGGACTCAAAACGAAGCTGAGACATCTCCCAGCAAGGGCGCTTCATGTTTGGTCAGTGTCATGCATTGTAAATAGGTCTGAAATACATTGTAATTCTGAAGATTATTCAATAGAAAATTCTGAAGACTGTTGTCATTAAAAATTAGTCTTTGTATAATTAGAAAATTGTTATTATGTGATTTATATGTTTTGTTATTTGCTTGCAATTATTGTTCATTGTTTGGCAAGGGTTTCTATGTGTTGTTGCTGTTGAAAACATTAATATTCAGACTTAAGACAGGGATTTTAGACTCAAAAATTTGTGATCAACAGTCACTTCAAAAAAACAAAAATCATTTTGGGGTTGGTTACTGCAGTGGTATCAGAGCATAATTCATCCTGCCATCTAGTGGGTAAGGTTCTTCTACGAGCCGAAGTGATAGGGAAAGAAGGTATTTGGAGAGAAATAGAAGGAAAGAAGAAAACTTTTGGAAACATTGGCCTTCAATAGAGGAAGGGCAGCAATCAGGGCAATCATCTAGGGCATCCTTAAACTCAGAAAATATGGGAAATAGGGTGAAGAGGCGGTAAGACAAGAGGCAGCACCCTATAGGTTAATGCTCCTACTCGATGCCTTGGTTAAAGGGCAAGGACAAGCAGCCCAACAAGCACAAGAAACTAATCAGCAATTAACACAACTAATTCAAAGAATGGACCAATTGGGACACGGTAATGATGTGGGACAGCAAAGAGTAGGCAATCAACATGTTGGGGCAGCCATGGCAAGGCCTCTTATGCCAAATTTTTAGCCTAGAGTTGAAGGACAACAAAATCCGGAACTCACTTTGGTGGAACAGCAGGGACAATTTTGGCAAGATTGGTTGGATGTAGGTGCAGGATTCCAAATGGATCTCTCTCTTAGAGACTACACTAACTTGAGAATGAGGCATTCTAATACAAGGGGAAATAGGGACCAGCATAATGATTTGCGTAGGAAGGTGGGGAATATTAGTCTTCCATACTTTGATGCGTCGGGAAAGATGGCAGTGAGATTATGGGTACAAAAACTAGATACTTACCTCATTTTAAATCCTATGCCCGAGTTGGAATCAATTCAATATGCATCTATACATCTTGATGGAATTGCATATGAGTGGTGGTATAATGGAATGTTGACATTAGGACATCCACAAATCACTTCCTACCGTGAGTTCATCAATAGGTTGATTGAAAGATTTGACAAAAAAGACCCCGAATTGCATTTTAAAGAGCTAGCTCAGCTTAAACAATGGGGGTCAATTGATTCTTACATTGCAGATTTTCAAAAGCTATCCGTGCTTATGACTGATATATCAGAAAGAAGGCTTATAGTGTTGTTTGTTGATGGTCTTTCCGAGCCTTTAAAAGGTTGGGTTAAGGCTTTCAAACCCCCCACACTTCAAGAAGCTATTAAGAAGGCTAGAGACATGGAAACATCTGCTTTCAAGAGCAAATACCAGTCAAAAGGGGTGCTGCAGCAAAAGGACAGGGATAAAAAACACTTCAATAAGAACTATGACACGCCTAGACAAAATGAGCAGCCCAAGCAAAATGAACAGCCAAAAAAACACTATCAAAAAATTGATAGTGAGACCCTTAATGAGCTGAGGAAAGGTTTATGCTTCACATGTAGGAAGCCTTATGGCAAGGATCATAAATGTTCAGCAAAAGGGAAGGCATTCTTAATTGAATACTTCTCGGATGATGAAAGTGAATCAGTGAATTTGGAACAGCAGGCTGATATAGAGGACATCAATGAGGAAAAGGCTTTGAAAGAGGGTGAGAAGGTGGAGGACAATGATGGGAAGTTGGCACAACTCCATAGTTTCCAAAAGAACGAGTCTTTGCGCATAAGAGGAGTGCTACAGGGGCAGCGTATGGTGGCATTGATTGATACAGGGGCTATACATAACTTCATTGATGAGGGCCTAGTTGTTCGTAGAGGCCTCAAGACACAAGAGGTGAGTGGGTTTAGAGTGATGGTAGATGATAGGTTTACTATTCAGTGCACCAGGATGGTTCCTCGGTTGAGCATAATGTTTGGCAATCATGAGGTTAAGGAAGATTTCTATGTGGTGAGCATAGGTGATACCGATGCAGTGTTGGGCATTCAGTGGCTACGCTCTTTGGGAGAGATTACTCTCAATTTTCAAACTATGGAGCTGAGATTCAAATCAAATGGTAATAATGTGGTATTGAGGGGCATGTCTAATGGAGGGCCACGAGTTGTGTCTTTCAAGTGCATGGAGAGGCTCTTTAGGCATGATCAAATTGAGTGGGCAGTGAAGTGCATTACCATGCCTATAGTCACTGAAGGGGTTAAGAGGACCTATCCACCAGATATTCAGGGACTCCTTACTAAGAGGAGTAAGGTGTTTTGGAGCATTCCACCAGGGAAGCCTCCTGATAGAGGCATTGAGCATGTTATTGAGCTTGAGGAGGGCGCTAAACCAGTCGTTACCACTCCCTATCGTCATCCTAAGAGGCATAAGGATGAGATAGAGAAGGTTATTCAAGAGCTCATTGAGATGGGACACATTAGGCCTAGTAAGAGCCCATTTGTTTCTTCAGTTGTTTTGGTGAAGAAGAAGGATGGGACTATGCGTATGTGTGTGGCTACAGGGCTTTGAACAAGAAGACTATAAAAAACAAGGATCTTATTCCACACATAGATGAATTGATTGATGAGTTACATGGGGCGGTTTACTTCTCGAAGATTGACTTGAGATCCGATTACCAATAGATTAGGATGAGGGAAGAGGATCTGGAGAAGACGGCCTTTAGGTGTCATTTTGGACATTTTGAGTGTCTTGTCATGCCTTTTGGCTTGACAAATGCACCAGCCACTTTTCAGTAATGCATGAATAGAGTGTTCAGCAAGCAGCTCCGTAAATATGTTCTTATTTTCTTTGATGACATCCTTATCTACAGCAGATCATGGGAGGAGCATTTGAAGCACTTGGATGGGGTACTTAGCATTTTTAAGAGGGAATCATTATATGCTAAAGAATCTAAGTGTGAATTTGGGATGACTGGATTACTCTATTTGGGACACATCATTAGTGTTGATGGTGTGCGTATGGATTTGGAAAAGATTAAGGCAATACTTGATTGGCCGCCACCTACAAATTTATCGCAGCTTAAGTGATCTTTTGGCCTATGTAGATTCTATAGGATGTTTGTGAAAGGTTTTTCACAAGTTGCTGCCCCACTTACAGATTTGACCAAGAAAGGGGCTTTTTCTTGGTCCGAATCAGCATAGAAAGCTTTTGATCAATTCAAGGTTTTGATGAGCACATGGCCTGTTTTGGCCATACTAGATTTTTCCAAGCCATTTGAGCGTGAGTGTGATGCATCCAGTGAAGGGATATGGATTGTCCTACTGCAAAATAAGCATCCTATAGCTTTTGAGAGTAGAAAATTGAGGGGAGCTGAAAAAAATTACTCAATTTATGACAAGGAGATGTTGGCCATCATGCATGCTTTGGCCAAATATAAACAATATCTCATTGGGGGCAGATTTATAGTAAAGACTGATCATAACAGCCTTAAATACTTTCTTAATCAGCGGGAATTAAGTGAAAGGCAGCAAAAATGGGTAAGCAAACTTCAAGCCTTTGATTTTGATATTGAATATGTAAAAGGAAAACGCAATGTTGCGGCTGACGCACTTTCTAGGAGGCCACATTTATGCATATTTTCAGTGTTAGCAGCAGATTGGAAAGAGAAATTACGTGCTGATTATGCAAAGAACACCTTCTCTAACAACATCATAGATGGCGCTTTGGCTGATGACAAATATAGTGTGAAGGATGGGCTAATTTACTACAAAGAAAGAATATTTTTGGTGCCCGAATCTAAGTTGAAGGGGCAGATTTTGAAACCATTTCATGACACCCCTATGGCTGGTCATCCGGGGTTCTACAAGACATATAGGCAAATCCGTGAGAGATTCTCATGGAATGGCATGAAGGATGACATTATGAAGTATGTGTGTGAGTGCCTAGTGTGCCAACAAAATAAAAATGAACACACATACCCTATTGGTTTGTTGCAACCATTACCTATTCCTAATCAAAATTGGGAAAGTATATCTATGGACTTCATCACGGGACTTCCCAAGGTGCAAGGGAAGGATTGCATTTAAGTGGTGGTGGACAGGTTGACTAAATTTGTGCATTTTTTTGCCATATCAGCAAGTTATACAGCACTACAGGTGGTACATTTGTTCTTCAAAGAGGTGTTTAGGCTTCATGGGGTACCTAAAAACATAGTAAGTGACAGGGACAGCAAGTTTATGAGTTTGTTTTGGCAGGAATTGTTCAAACTTTGTGAGACCGAATTGACTCCTAACACTAGTTACCACCCCCAAATGGATGGACAAACTAAGATAGTGAATAAGTGGGTGGAAGGATAACTACGAAATTATGTGACAGGGCAGCAAAGGGCTTGGGTTAGCTGGCTGCATTTGGTGGGGTTTTGCTACAACTCCACTTATCATATGTCCATCAAGATGTCTCATTTCATGGCGTTGTATGGATATGAAGCTCCTGGCTTCATTGATTTACTCTTTAGTGATTGTAGGGTGCCCAAGGCAAAGGATTTTCTATAGGAGACTCAAGACATCATGAAATATTTGAGGGATAATATTCAGCATGCACAAAATCAACAAAAGATGTACGCTGACCAGCACCGTCTTGAGAGGGAATTTGAGATGGAAGACATGGTTTATGTTAGATTACAGCCATATAGACAATCCACTCTCAAAAAGAGTGGAGCAGAGAAGTTGAAACCCCATTTTTATGGCCCATTCAGAGTCTCCAAGAGGGTTGGAGAGGTTGCTTATGAGCTAGAGTTACCAGAGGATAATAGAGTGCACAATGTGTTTCATGTATCACGCTTTAAAAAGGCACTTGGACATAATGTGGTACTTTCAGCAATGTTACCCCAATTGGATGAGGAGGGGAGGTTGGAGCTTATTCCAAATGCAATTATTGATTTCAGAGAGAGGACTGTCAGAGGAGAGTGATCACATAATACTTGGTTAAGTGGGGAGATCTACCAATTGAGGATGTTACATGGGAGAGTGAGCAGATACTTCAGCATCCAGCATTCCCATTGCTTGAGGACAAGCAATCTTTGGGGAGGGCGGACTGTAATGTCCCCTCTTAGCCTTTGATGCATTTTAGCGTCCTTTAGCCTATCTTTGAGTTCACATAGGCTAGATGGCGTTGATAAGGGGATTGAATTGGTCTTGGATGATTATTTTGGTGGTATTTCCAGCTTGGAGGCTAATACTAAGGTTATATTATTTTAATTTAATTTTTTATTCCTCAAAAAGTGATATTAATAAAGTAACTTTCTAATTTTAAGTTGAGGATAAAAGGGGGTCGCTTTTTGTACCTTAGTGCTTAATGTGATGACTTTAAGTTGTTTTTAAACAGTTTAAAAGTGTTTTTATTGACCAATTAAAAAAGGGACGTCTAAGTTAGGATTTTGCCCTAAATCATCATTGAAGATTATAAAACACTTTTCGGAGGCTTGTTTGGAGGGTTGTTGATGTGTTATCTTGGGGAGATGCTGCTGGAATTATACCAGGATGTCTGAAGTCAGTTGAGGACGAAAACCCTCAACCATTATTGTTGGTTTCGGTAGTGAAAGACCTACCTTAGCTAGTGGAGGAGTGGCTTCACATGAAGGTCACCGTTAGGGCATCAAAATTGTAGATTTACAGCTTAATAATGAAGATATTCAAATATTTTTGATAAGGTATCACTTGGTTTTGGATTGCAAGCATTGGCAAGCATTTTTGGGAGTGTTTGGAGGGAATAAGTTGCAGATTTTGGAGTTTTCTGAGTTATGGCAGCCATGACTTGATTCTGAAGATTCACTCATAACTTCATATCAGCTAAAGATATTTTTGTGGGTATTGATTTAAAACTTTCCTAAGGCTGTCGCAATCATTTCAAGCACACATTTGCAAGGTTTAAGGTTGGCATTTATTTTCTAAGACAAAATCGCCCTAGGAAGGGGCAGCTCACCTTTGGAGGAGTTTTGGCATACTACATCAGCATTTTGGGACTCAAAACGAAGCTGAGACATCTCCGAGCAAGGGCGCTTCATGTTTGGTCAGTTTCATGCATTGTAAACAGGCCTGAAATACATTGTAATTCTGAAGATTATTCAATAGAAAATTTTGAAGACTGCTGTCTTTAAAAATCAGTCTTTGTATGCTCAGAAAATTGCTATTATGTGATTTATCTGTTTGGTTATTTGCTTGGAATTACTGTTCATTGTTTGGCAAGGGTTTCTATGTGTTGTTGCTGTTGAAAACATCAACATTCAGACTTAATATAGGGTTTTCAGACTCAGAAATTTTTGATCAGCAAACAGTCATTTCAAAAAAACAAAAATCATTTTGGAGTTGGTTACTACACGTCACCTTTTGGCTCTCATTTCTCCATTATCTATCATTCTATCACCCTCATTGGAGGCCATGCACCAAGAAACCTGCTGATCAATCATCCCATCGCCCATATCGTAATGCTTACAATGATATAAAGATTACTATCAGCTAGGGCCAGACAACCATCGACTCTTCTAATGTTCTAACAATGATGAGAATGATAGGATCCTTTTCCTTTAGCACCCTTTTCAAAATTTCAAATGAATCAGCCAGCCTAGGCAAAGGAGACAATAACGTAAGTAAAATACTCGGATCTAAACCCCCCAAATGGAACATGCATATTACAATTCTCCACTTCATCACTCTAATTGTGGTACTACAATATATTTGTGTTGCAAAATAAATTGGAGAAGATAAAATCGCCAGCAAAGAAAATTTTAAAAATTAATTGATACTCTTGCATGGGCGGTAGCAAATATCTATATGATTGTAGGGTCCCCACCTGAATAAATCATGCGGGACACCCACTGATGATCGCAGAGCCCCCACCTGAATAAATCATGCAGGACACCCAATGATGTATTTCAATCTACTTTTCATTGTTGGACCTAAATTTTGGAGATATATCTCACGGTGTAAATGAAGACGACTTCCACTATTGTTTCTTTTGAGCAAAATTTCAATGGTGGAAAAATGTTTGAATGATTGATCAGTCATTCTCAGAATTAACCCAAAACAACAACACCAATTCACACCATTCAAATTTAATTTCTCACTTGATTAAAAATAATTATTTCATTAAACTCTGCCAATAACTACAAAGTTTTGTAAAAAAAGCTTGGATGCATAAATTTCAATTTCAATAATCAGAATGTAAAACTTTTGCAGGTAATTCCACAAATTTGACCCAGAAAACCTGGATTTCAGTTCTTCCTTTGTGGCCCGAAGTTTATGTTTCATGAAACAGGGAAACAGACAACTGGCCAGGACCAGGCAAAATAACATTGCCTTGTCTTTTAGTTTTGATAGTAACTAACATGGATGGCAACCGGTAACAAGCGAGACTGCTTGGAAGTTCCAAATGCATTTCAACCATAGAGTAATTCACGCATTTTGGTTGCATTTTACTTTAAGGGCAATGTGAACGTTGACAGCCAGTCATCCCATCATGAGCCACATAATTTTCCATTTTATATTTTCTATGCATTCATAATTTACTGTATTTATGTTTTTCTACAGAGGCATCAATCGCCGATGTTTAAAAAACCATAAGAAAGAACAAAAAACAAGAATTCCGCCTAATCCTGAAATTAATAGAACCCACTTGAAAGCACGTGGTTGTTCAAAGAGTCCAATGGGGAAATTCATGCCAAATATGCCAGCGATAAGCGAAAAAATGGTAACAACAAATGTTGCAGTTGTGAGCAACAACTCGAACTGGATCAACTGGTTCCGGACATTGTCCTGCCAAGAACAAGGAATTTTCAAATATTGGAATTAATTGAAATACCGAAGTACTTCAAATTAAGTCTCTAAAAAGGGTTGTTAAAACAAATGTGCTGACCAGTTGAATGTTAATAAAGTCTTCTGTATCATCTATATACTCCTTCAGCTGGAACACAATAAGACCAGGGTTTAGAAAAACAACTTGCTTGAAACCCAGGAATGCTACAAAATTCCATTTCTTGCCCCAGCAGTGTCAGAGAAAATTACTCAGCCAACACTAGATGCACCCTTTCCAGCAAGGAGGAGACTTCCCTCCACTGGACATGCACCCAGCATAGACTGCGCAATCTTCTCTGCAATACTCAGCTTCAACAGAGACTACACAGAAGTTAACCTACATAAAGGAGTTGACATGGTGAGGTGAATATTTATTAACATTAAGACCAAGTGTTTTCTGAAATATGCATACCGATGTTAATTTGTTCATGGTGCTGTCAATGACGACAAAATAAGCCTCCAACAACATTTCTAGCTCCTCTATGTCTTCATGACCGCCATCTGTACTCTCAAGCCTGCTGCGTGCCAAGCTTAATTGTTTCTCCAGCTTTTGACCAACATCTGAACTCTCATGCCTGCTGCGTGCCAAGCTAAACTGTTTCTCAAGCCTTCGAGAATCAGTTGGAGAATGTACAGGGGAAACTGGGGCGGAAACTGAACCCCCAGCCCCTAGAGAAGAATAAGTTAGCAAAGATTGATCCCTACAAAATCCATCCTCCATTTGTTCCTGTGTTCGCTCTTCTGCTCGTTCTTTCTTCTCTGTAAGATACATCTCAGCCATATCCCCATCATCATCCATTAGGTGTTCTATCTCATCACGAACCTGCAACACAAAGTTGTTCAGAATGGGAAATAGTTAGTTTCAGCGCATCACACTATAACCTGTCTTGATCAATCTTTATGGACTACATATTTGGCAGAAATTAGAAAAGAAAAAAGATTACAAATGTACACCTTTTGAACTCTACGTGTTAAAGCTACAAGTCTACTTTTCAGTCTACGTGCACGTTCTAAGTTCAGCGTGCTAATCTTTGAGGTCAATTCATCCAATAAAGGATATGCTTCAATCTCCAGCTCTGTTGCCTGGTGGGGGAGGAAAACATAATAAGCCCAGCAGGAAATTGCAAAACTCATATGGTGCAAGAACAGAGATATTCATATAAAATGATCGCTTACATGTTCACACCATCCACATATCAAGATACATGATCATTCTTAGACTGCATTTGAGACTATAACCATTTAGTCATAAACATGGCTGCAGTTACTGTCGTGTCTGTGGTAGATGATGTTGTTGTTAATACATAGGCTGACTAGCAGCAAACCACGGTGAATAATGTTCATATGTAATGTCTGATGTTAATGCTATGTCTAAGGTTAAAGTCGAAACTCTAAATGAACATAATATAAATAACAATTAGATGTCAGAGGCTAAACATGAATCACTGATTAATGGATAGTTGAATGTTTGGAGATAGTTAAAGGTAGTTAGAGCTATGACCTTCAAATTCATAACCATCTGCAACCTTTCATAATGTAAAAAAATATATATAGATGGTGAATGAGTTCGTTGATGGATCCTATACATGTTCCTTGGCAAGATCCTCCTTTTTCTAAGCATTGGCTTCATTCTTTACTCCCTTGAAGATGGACCCGGTGGTGGGATCCAAAACTTCAGACAAAAACAATTTTGCACAGATGAATTCAGAAGAATTTTATTCATTATTAGCATAATTCTTAATATGTTTAAGCATTTCAAACAAATCTGCAGCTGCAGGCTATTGTTGTCGGTTATTGAAAATTAAAAAAGTCCAAGCCTGGATTGGAGAGTTTATATACAATGAAGAAATAGAAAGAAAGAAATTATATTAGTGTCCACAAATACAAAAAGTGGTCAATAGGCCACAAAATTACAATACTAGAAAAAGCAATAAAATGCTGTTCGTAAAGCATCCCCCAGCTAAAAAGAAATAAAATGGTGTTCTAAAGCATAAGTGACAATAAGTATACAACTCTCAAGATATGACAGTGAAAAAGACTGCCCCCACAGAAGCAGGGAGCAGAAGAGACGGGGCAACAACCTCCTAAAATAAATAAATAAAAGAGAGACAGAGAGCATAAAGAGAGACATGGTAAAAGGTTACAGTCATGTAGCACTAAAATAAACAAAAGTAAGTGTATTGGGTGCAGCCCTGCTATAAGCAACCAAGGGAACCTGCTCATATTTGACTACCATACAAACTCTTACATTCCCAATGCAGTATTAAATGAAATTGCGTTGCAATCAAGAGATTTACTGGACTGAAAGTTTGCGGTATTCAGCAAGCTTTACAGGACTAAAACCCTTAAAAGTGCTTCCTAATATTAACTCCCTTACACCTGTAGTAATATCATGCTTAAGCAAATTCATTTCTAAAATGACGCTAACAATGTTCTTTAAATGTGGTTTTCCTTTAAGAGTATTTCCCAGTATCAATTGCAATATGCTCTAAGAGACGTGTCAGTTCTGCAGAAAATTGAATTTCTCAGAGAAAAAGTGGATGCTAAAAATGATTGCATGTTACGGGAAAAAGTGCGAAAAAAGGTGGTTCCCAACAGGAACAAAGGGAACAGAATTAATCCAGGTGGCAGTTCAAGGTACCAGCCTCTTTGGCACATGCCGGTCCCAAGAAGGACATACTTTTTTCCCTTTTTTCTAAAGGAAAAAATAATTATTAAAAATGTGAAAGACCCCGAAGGTCTAAAACCAACAACATCCTCATTCGATTTTTGTTTGGGTAAATGGGTTTGACCTAATGTAATCAAGCAAAATGCTATGTAAATGCACTATTTTCTTGCTTTAGGTAAAATCATAATGTGAATCAAAGAATCAAAAAGTTTTTTGTTGACAAATCAAAGCCTAATACCATCAAGCCACACCTCTGTCAGATGGAAGAAAAGTTTCTCACTGTTAGGACGTCTTTGTCCTAACTCTTCTAGTTTCTATTAGGTATTATTAATAAAAGCTTGGACACATATGCTTTGTAAGATGTCCCAAAATACTTTAATTGTCCCACATGTAGGGGAGGTAGTAGTTGTCTTGAGTAGAATAGTTTAAATAGAGGGCTTGTGTAAGAGGAAAGTTTGTCTATTGAATATTTTTGTATTGAGTTGTGCTCATAAGAGGTTGCCCCCTTGAAGAGGCTTGTATCATTTTCAATACAATATTGTTATTCTCTTTCCATTAAGTGCATATAATTTATACTTTTGTTGTTATATTAACTTGTCTGCAAGCAGGTTCCTAATATTTGTTATCATAGCTCTTTCCAAGGCCACTTTTCCACAACAATTTTCAATAGCTTAGGGTTCTCTACTTCTATCCACCGAATGCTCTCACCTCGCCCAATCGGGATCTTGGCGATTAGAAAGTGGTAACACGGTAGCGATGCTAAGCTTCTTCCCGAATTTTTCTCTCCTTTTTTCTATTCTTAGGTTATAAATTATGTTCCGGCAATTTTATAACTAACAAAAAGTTGTCATTTTGGGCTAAGTAGTTATTAGTTTTCCATGATTTCGTGGAGTGAAAGGTTATGCCCCAATATGCAAGCCATTAAACAATGTCATACACAGACTTGTGCTTCCACATCCCTTCGGGTATATAGGAAGCCCCCCAGTTGTTTTCACAACCTAGCCATATGAAGCCTTCAACTTTTGTTTCTATAATGCACCAACAAGCGGTTAGCCCCGAGAAGTTACTTGCACCATACCTCGGAAATGGAATAGTGGGCTACGGAATGGTTATTCGTAGTAGTTAGCGCTCTAAAATATTAAGCCAACACTATTTTACGAATGAGATTAATATATTTGCAAGCTCACAGACCAAACACACCCTATAGTATCCTTACATGTAATCCAAGAATTCCTAAAGTCACAAATATAATTCTGATTTTTTTAAAACTGCAATAACAAAGAATATCATATTCTCCCAGTTGACAAAAACACAGTAACTACAGCCGTCAAAAGGACCAACATGTTTCAGAACGGTTATCTAAATTCATTGCAGTAGCCAAAATGGTCAGAATGGTTCCCTAAACTTAATGCAGTAGCCAGTCGCTAGAAAAGCAAACAAAAAATATAATTTTTATTTTTTGCCCATAGGGTGAATACACCATTGTGATTTTCTCGTCAAGATAATTTTAATGGGTATTTCAATTTTTTGAAAAAAAATTCCCATACAATTATTTTTTACCTACAACCCTGAAAACAATTCTTTTCTTTTTTTTTTTTTTTAAAAAAAAACTACCTTCTTTATATTAATCAGAAAAGCTTATGTACAAATTCTTCCATGCCAAGCATGGAAGCTATTAGCCATATCAAAAGATTGATAAACATTACAACCAATATTCCTTTTCATTAAGCAAAATCTAAATTAAGAATTGTCCTAATAGCTTCTTGAATCTTATTAGACCACCACAAAGGAGATGGTCCATAGCAAAGGATATCATCATTATTGTCCAAGGCCCAATTCACTAAACCATCTGCAACTTTATTCTGCTGTTGAGGAATTTGAAAAGAATTTGCTGGAAGGTATGTTGCAATTTCTGGATTTGATCAATTTCTTTTGCAAGTCGCCAATTGGGAGGATTTCCATTATTTGAGTTGCTAAGTAAATTCATCATGATTTTGGAATCAGATTGAACCTTGATCCTTTGCCATCCTATTCTGATAGCTTCTTGCACTCCTCTACGAATAGCTCTTATTTCAGCCAGATTATTCGTAGAGATACCCATATTTTCCGCAAAGATAAAGCGTACCTCTCTGTGTCTAGTACGCCCAATTCCTCCCATAGCTCTTCTCCCAGGATTGCCCCTTGAAGCACCCCCATACAACCCCGAAAACAATTCTTTTCACCCTTGTGAAGATTATATCATTTTAACATATTACTTCAATAAGGATTTTACAGCACCCACATACCCCCTCTAGTCAATGGTTGTCACCCATGCAGAAAGCCAAGCCATGGCACAAAACATTGAGGAACTCCGAGCAAAATCCAATCTTAGCTCAACTCCCGACTCACTTAGTTGAATGAGAGACTACACAACATCAATGCATAAAATAACATTCTCTCCAATAGACTTAATGAATGACATTATTACAGTGGATTTCTATGCCGAACCACACCGAGTGGCCCTATATTGGACTTCTAAAAATTTGATGATATAGAACCAACCAACTGGATTTATTGTATCGAACAGTATTTCAGCTTGCACAATACATTGGGGGTAGACAAGATACCCATTGCATCATTCACTTCGAGAAGGAAGTTGTCCAGTGGTACCAATGTTATCAACAATCTCATACAGAACGTACTTGGGATGATTTTTTCAAACTTATGTTGATTCGCTTTGGTCCCAATGCTTATAATGATTTCACAATTCTGACCAAACTACGGCAAACTGAAACCATTCGCAAGTATCAAGCTAAATTTAAAAAGTTGACCAACCAAACCGAAGGGTTAGATGATGATTTTTTCAAGAGTTGTTTCATCAGTGTGCTCAAAGATATAATTCGCATGGAGGTCAAGATATTTAAACCAAAGAACATGATGGAAGCATTAGGATTGAACAAGCTTGCGAAAGATAAGATCACCTCCCAACGTCGATCTTCCAACTTTGGTTCTTTCAAGACATCTACAACACCGTGTCCAATCACAAACCTTCCTCCAAAAGTCACCCTTATTAAACACCTTATGGAGACATATATGCACTCTCGTCGTGAAAAAGGGCTATGTTACAACTGTGATGAAAAATTCCCCAAAGGACACAAGTGCATTGAACAAAAGTTGTATTTGTTGGATGTTGAATCACCACCAAATGCTGAAGAATGGAAAGATGCTCAAGATTCCCACAATGAAGAACTTGTAATCGGAGAACTTATCACCATAGAGTCGCACCCTGAAATCTCAGTGCATGCCTTGTTTAGTGTAACCACTCCTCATACTATGAGAATAAGGGTTTATTTTAAGAAAGATCCCCTCACTATACTCATTGACTCTGGCAGTACACATAAATTCAGTGATCCTAGGCTAGCCAAACACGTTGATTGCTATGTTTATCCTTGTTCAAGTTTTGAAGTCTGATCACCAATGGAGGAGCCTTACCTTGTAAAGGCAAATGTCGTAATGTCCGAATTTCAATGGGGGATTATAATTTAAAATCAGACATGTTTGCTCTGTCTCTAGGAGATTGTAACATAGTTTTAGGAGCATAGTGGCTTCGAACACTAGACCCTATCTTATGGGACTTTTCAAAACTATGAATGCAATTCACTAATAAGGAGTAACAACACACATTAATGGGCCTCACACTAGGTTCTACAAGTATCATTAGCTCTTGCCGCATGGAAAAGTTACTTAAAAAAGGATCTCATGGGATTGTTGCCTAGATTTGCGCCATCCAGTTCAATGAATCCTCCAATTCCAACTTCCCCAAGCATACTCCAACCCTTGCCTATCCCTAGTCAAGTATGGTCAGATATTTCCATGGACTTTTTGAGGGACTACCCAAGTCAAGCGGGAAATCAATGATTCTTGTGGTGGTGGATTGGCTCTCCAAGTATGCCCAATTTTTGTGCACTCAGCCATCCTTTTACTACCACCGTTGTTGCTCAAGCCTTTCTCGATCAAATCGACCTCTTCCATGGGCTACTTGCCTCAATTGTATGTGACTGTGATTCCACTTTTACTAGTCACTTTTGGAAGGAACTTTTCCACCAATATGGCACCCAATTTAAAATGAGCTCTCCCTACCATCTACAAACTGATGGTCAAACATAAATTGTCAACAAATGCTTGGAGACCTATCTGTGTTGTTTTGCCTTTGATCAACAGACTCATTGAATCAAAGTGACATGTGTTGCAGGGATATGCCCCTCGGCCCGACGCCTCCTATTCAGAGACGCCTCCAGCATGGGGACGTCTCGGGTACTCCCGCAGGCATCTTGGAGGCGCCCGCCGGCGTGCCGAAAACATCCGGCACGCCGGCGGGCGCCTCCGGGAGTACCCGGGCCCTAAACACTAAGCAACCCTAAATGTAAATCCAGTCCGAACCCAACCGTATAGAAATAAAATAAACATTTAAGTATAAGTATCTAAATGTAAACTTATACTTTAAGTTATATTTTATTTATATACTTTCAGGATGTTTGAGAGGGGTTTCGGACTGCTAGGAGCTATAATGCAAATTCTAGGTTTTGGAGGATCCTATCATATTTCAGAGTTAGTCAGATTCTAGGGTTTCAGGGTTTCAAACTTAGCCATATTTCAGGGTTTCAAGATTTCAAGGAGACATCATAGGAGGTATGAACGTTGCATGAAGGGATGTATGCGTGATAGAATAGTATGAGAATATCTCTGGCAAAGTGCCACAAGCCGATTCCACCCCATTCCCTGTGCACCCCTTAAGGCATGCACCGATGAGCCCTTGTGAGAGAAAGTGTCAGTAAATGATAAAGTTGAAAAATAATGGGAGTGGCATTCATGATTTTGTGGACAATCAAGATGATTTATTCTAGATTTGAATGTACATCTTGTCTTTGAAGTAATGAATGAATGAATATTATATATTTTTAAGTGTTTTATCATTTATAGACAAATATTTTCACACTATGTAGTTTCAAGTGTTTTACTAAAAAAATGAGTAATATACTACATATATATATATATACACACACACACACACAGAGACGTACCCACGACGTATCCAAATCAAGGTTTTTGAAAAATGACGTACCCGCATACCCGAGATGTCCCTGTATCCGTACCCGTACCCGTACCCAAACAACATAGAATCAAACGGTTACCACTTGTTGAATGGTAGTACAACTCTACATACCACACTGCCACCAAGATGACTATATTTGACCATTTATGGTCAACCACCACCTTCTCTTCAAACATACCTTCCACTTAGCTCCAAGGTACAAGCAGTTGATGCCGCACTCCACACATGTGCCATTATCCTTCAAACTCTCAATAATAAATTGCATCTGGCACAAAATTGCATGAAGCAACAAGCCGATCAACATCACTCGGAATGGGATTTTGCTATTGATGATAGTTTTTCTCCACCTCCAACCTTATAAGCAGTCATCTTTGAAGCTAAAGGGTCATCAGAAACTTGCACCAATGTTTTATGGTCCTTATTAAGTGCTTTCCAAGATTGGTCCCGTAGCATACAAGTTGGAGCTTCCCTCCAAGATCCATCAAGTTTTCCAGGTATCATGTTTGAAAGTCATTGGTCAATGAAGGCTCTATCCTCCTGGACCCTGAGTCCATCCTCGATAGGTGTTCCCGCTAGCTTCGCAATCACAATATCACCGATATTTTGATACAATGGTGCAGCATGCAACCGAAAGACACAACATGGGAACCCCTACTCCAATTACAGAAACAGTTTCCTCATCTCAACCTTTGAGGACAGTTTTTTTAAGCAAAAGGGCATGTTAGGACCCCTTCGTCCTAACTCTTCTAGTTTGTATAAGGTATTATTAATAAAAACTCAGACACATGCTTTGTAAGACATCCCATTTGTTATTTGTAATTATCTCACATGTCTGGAAGGTAGTTGATGTCTTGAGTAAAATGTGATGTTCCAATTTCTCCCTCATGAATAAACAGGTATTGAAGACCTCTAGTCTATCTCCCCATAGATTAAAGGAGCCCTTTTTGGGGAATGCTATTTTATTAGTTATTTATTAATTGTCGAAATAGTGATTTTTATCATAAGGAAATTATTAATTAATTAATAGAATACTTTAAAAGTGGTTTTTACCACTAAAGTGCTTAAGTGAATTAAATATTAATTTATTTGATTTAAATTAATTTTAATTACTATTTTAATTAAAGCCAATAATTATATATTATTCAAAAAAGAGATATCAGCATGAGAGCTAAAGCAAAGATAAAAAAATGTGTTTTATCTTCCTGAAGTGGTTCACCCTCTTTGGAAAGTTATAAATACATGGCGAAGGCTACAATGGAAAATATACTGAATTTGATATTTTTGTTCTTCATGCTTGAAGAAGACTATTGGGATGCATGCTCAATAGAGGTTCGCTACTGTTGGTGACTGATCAATCAAAAAGGTGTCTTTTGACACCGCCATTGCTAAAGGAGATCTTGTTTGTGCCCTAAGAAGGGGCGAATTGCTTTGAAGGGTTTGTGTGCATGTTTTTGAGGGTTTCATGGTATTTTACTTGCATCTTGAGTTTGTTAATTTATTGTGCTAATTTTTCAAGTGGAGCAAACCACTTGGAGAGCTGGGATCTAAGGTTTGAAGGCTTCAATTGGTAAAAAATTCACAAATTAAATAATCTGATTTTATTTGGTATTTTTCGGAGATCATAGCTATTTTTGGCAAGGGTTTGAAGAAAAATTTCACTCCGAACAGTAGCTATAATTTTGATATTGAATCAAAAATTTTTGCCATCTTTTTGTAGCATTTGAGCTTCAAGAAAAGGGTTAAAAAGGTATTTATTTGTGCAAATTAAATTCTGAATTTTTTCAGCACATTTGCAGTTATTTCGGAACAAATTGTTGGCTGAATTTTACCCATAAAATCCTATCATTTTGGCACCTAGGGTTTTCAGAGTTAATTAAAGGTTTTGAGAATTTATTTTGCAATCTAGGGTTTGCTGATTGCATTTTTAAATTTGAGGATTTTAAAGAAAACCCTTTTTGCACTAATTTGTCCCATTTGGGGACATTACAGTGGTATCAGAGCACCAGTCTTGTCTACCTGTGTTGGTTGTTGGATGTAAACAGGTAAAGAGTACATAGTTTATCAGAAAAAGAAAAAGACTATGGAGGCCCAAGAGCAAAGGTTCTCTTCAGAACAATTTAAACTTATGCATGGCTTAATCAAAAAAAGCCAAAAAAAACTTCAACAAAATTTGAGTGTGCAAATTGCAGCTATGTTGAAAGATGTTATTCCAAGGAAAGATCGCTTATCCAATGGAGGACATTCGAATAATGATGAGAGGGTTTCTATTAACCCCCCTCAAAAAATTGTCAAGGCCACCTTTTTGCAGAAGGAAACAATGTTAGAGAAAAGGACGCCAAGGGAAGATATTTTGGATACTCGCCAAGAGGAATATGCTGCCCTAAGCTTGGCCATGCAAGGACTTTTGACTTTTTGGGATTTTTTTGAAATGAAGGAATCAAATGAAAGGCTCCTAGTATACAACCTCGCAGAGATTTACAACAAAGGTTGGGTAAAATTTCTCTTCCTATATTTTATGGTACTGATAAGCTTCATGTGAAATCTTGGTTACAGAAGTTAGAAACATATTTGTCACTTAACCCCATGTTTGAGGAGGAGGCTCTAAAATTCGTCACCTTACATTTGGAGGTAATTGCTCATGAGTGGTGGTTTCATGGCCTAATCACATAAGGCCACGGATCTATTACTACCATGGAGGAGTTTGGCAAAAGAATCATGGAAAGGTTTGATAGAAAAAATTCACATAGACATTTTTTAGAGTTAGCACAACTCAAACAAGAACATGATGTTGAAAGGTATGTTGCTGATTTTCAAAGGTTTCAATTATGGTTTCTGACATTACTAAAAAGAGGTTGATTGTATTATTTGTTGAGGATTTGATTGAACATTTGAAAATGTTGGTTAAGGCTTTTAACCCTCTCTCTTTGCAAGATGCCATCACTAAGGCATTAGATCTAGAATGTTCAGCTTACAAGGGCTATGAAGGGCCAAAGAGGCAGCCAAGGGCAGCCACCTATTCTCTAGCCAAAGGGGCAAATATAGGGTAGCCAAGGACTGATTTTAGTGGGCAACAAAGAACACAAGGTAGGCAGTCCAAAGCACCACCAAATGAGCCACCAAAGAAGTTGTTTTCACCATATGTGCCACCTCATAGATCGCTGCCCTACATCAGCAATATGAAAGATGAAAGAGATGAGTTGAAAAGACAAGGCCTATGTTTCACTTGCAAAAATCCATGGACCAAAGGCCACCATTGCATAGGCAAAGGACATGTCTACTATATTGAGGTAATTGATAATGATTCAAATTTTAATATTATTGATACGAATGATGGGCATGATGAGCATGTACATGAAGATGACACACAAGATGTGGGCAACACTCTTGCTTCTCTTTCAGGGGCTCCCAAGTGTCATGCATTCAAGATAAAAGGTACATTGAAAGGCCAAAGAGTGACTACTTTGATTAATCGTGAAGCCACTAATAATTTTATTGATGAGAGCTTGGTTAAGAAGATGGCATTAGAGGCTACGAATTGCAAAAGCTTTAATGTAACTATGACAGATGGATTCACCATTACTTGCTCCAAAAAGTTGTTTCAACTTCCACTCACCCTTGGGAAACACAAGGTAATGGACAATTTTTATATTGTTGATATTGGAAATATTGATATTATTTTGGGTGTTCAATGGTTGCATTCCTTAGGAGACTTCACTCAAAATTACAAAACCTTGGAACTGAAATTCTTCAAAGAGGGCAAGGAAGTGGTCCTCAAAGGTCTAGCCAATGGAGCTCCACAAGAGGTGTCCATGAAGAGGATGGAGACGGCTTTTAGAAGGGGACAAATTGCTTGGGCAGCAAGCTGCCTTATCAAAGTAAATTCAGAAAAAAGAAAAACGCAGCCCCCTCATGGTAAGCTTCAAGCTATTTTAGACAAGCATATTCATGTCTTTGATGAGTTGCCTTATGGTTTGCCACTCGATAGAGGTTTTGAGCACAATATTGAGCTGAAAATAGGTGCAAAACCGGTTATTGTTACACCTTATCGCCACCCAAGGGCCTTCAAAGAAGAAATTGAGAAAACTATCAAAGAATTGTTTGATACGGGGCATATAAGGCCTAGCTCAAGTCCTTTTGCTTCTTCAGTTGTTCTAGTGAAGAAGGATGGCACCATGACAATGTGCATTGATTACAAGTTATTAAATAAGAAGACCATCAAGAATAGGTACCCAATACCTAGGATTGATGAACTAATGGGTGAGTTAAATGGTGCCACTTATTTCTCCAAAATTGATTTGAGATCCGGTTATCACCAAATCAAGTTAAGAGAAGATGTTCATAAAACTGCTTTTAGGTGTCATTTTGGGCATTTTGAATTGCTGGTTATGCCTTTTGAATTGACTAATGCTCCAGCTACTTTTCAGTCATGTATGAACAATATGTTTGGCAAATATTTAAGGAAGTTTGTGCTAGTTTTCTTTGATGACATCCTTGTGTATAGCAAAACCTTGGAGAAGCATTTAAGACACTTGGACTTGGTTTTGAGCACATTAGAGCAGCATTCCTTATTTGCAAAGAAATCCAAATGTGAGTTTGGATTAACAAAAAATTTATATTTGGAGCATGTCATCAATGCACAAGGTGTGCAAGTGGACCAACAAAAAATTGCAGCTATCATGGATTGGCCTATCCCCACTACACTCACATAGTTAAGAGGATTTTGTGGACTTTGCAGTTATTACAAGAGGTTTGTGAAAGGTTTCTCACAACTTGTTGCTCCCTTGATTGATTTGACTAAGAAAAGGGCTTTCCAATGGTCCAAAACAACCCAACTAGCATTTGAAAATATCAAAAAGGTAATGTGTTCTTGTCCAATTCTTTCTATACCAGATTTTTCTACTCCTTTTGTGGTTGAGTGTGATGCTTCAAGTGAAGGAATAGGAGCTGTCCTAATGTAGAATAAACATCCTATTGCTTTCGAGAGTAGAAAACTCAAGGATTCAGAAAAAGCTTATTCCATTTATGACAAGGAGATGTTGGCGGTTATGCATGCTTTGAATAAATTCAGACAATATTTGGTTTGTGGCAAATTCATTGTGAAAGCGGATCACAATAGCTTGAGATTCTTTCTCAATCAAAAGGAACTAAATGACAGGCAACAAAAACGGGTAAGCAAGGTACAAACTTATGATTTTGATATTAACTATGTAAAAGGTAAAAATAATGTGGTTGCAGATGCTTTATCCAATGAGCTTTGTTTTGGATTGCTTGAGGGCAAGCAATTTTGGGAAGGGAAGACTGTGATGTCCTTATTTTGCCCCTCATAAATAAATAAGTATTAAATACCTTTAGTCTATCTCCCCATAAATTAAAGGAGCCATTTTTGGGGAATGCTATTTTATTAGTTATTTATTAATTGTCAAAATAGTGATTTTTATCATAAGGCAATTATTAATTAATTAATAGAATATTTTAAAAGTGATTTTTACCACTAAAGTGCTTAAGTGAATTAAATATTAATTTATTTGTTTTAAAATAATTTTAATTACTATTTTAATTAAAGCCAATAATTATATATTATTCAAAAAAGAGATATCAGCATGGGAGCTAAAGCAAAGATAAAGAAATGTGTTTTATCTTCCTAAAGTGGTTCACCCTCTTTGGAAAGTTATAAATACATGGCGAAGGATACAATGGAAGATATACTGAATTTGATATTTTTGTTCTTCATGCTTGAAGAAGACTATTGGGATGCATGGTCAATAGAGGTTCACTATTGTTGGTGACTGATCAATCAAAAAGGTGTCTTTTGACACCGCCATTGCTAAAGGAGATCTTGTTTGTGCCCTAAGAAGGGGCGAATTGCTTTGAAGGGTTTGTGTGCATGTTTTTTAGGGTTTCATGGTATTTTGCTTGCATCTTGAGTTTGTTAATTTATTGTGCTAATTTTGCAAGTGGAGCAAACCACTTGGGGACCTGGGATCTAGGGTTTGAAGGCTTCAATTGATCAAAAATTCACAAATTAAATAATTTTATTTTATTTGGTTTTTTTTAGAGGATTGCAGCTATTTTTGGCAAGGGTTTGAAGAAGAATTTCACTCCAAATAGCAGCTGTAATTTTGATACTAAATCAAAATTTTCTGTCATTTTTTGTGGCATTTGAGCTTTAGAAAAAGAGTTAAAAAGTACTTATTTGTGCAAATTAAATTCTGAATTTTTCTTACACATTTTCAGTTATTTCGGAACAAATTGTTAGCTGAATTTTACCCATAAAACCCTATAATTTTGGCGCCTAGGGTTTTTAGGGTTAATTAAGGGTTTTGAGAATTTATTTTGCAATCTAGGGTTTGCTGATTGCATTTTCAGATTTTGAAAAAAACCCCTTTTGCACTAATTCGTCCCATTTGAAGACATTACATAGAATAACTTAAAGCTTTAGATAGAGGGCTTGTGTAAGAGCAAAGTACATCAATTGAATATCTTTGTATTGAGTTGTGCTCAAATGAGGTTGCCCCCTCAAACAAGTCCGCGATACTTTGTAGTGAGATTCTATCATTTTCAATACAATAAGTTTGTTCCTAACACTCAAAGAAAAAGTGGAAGATAAAATGGATTAAAGATCCTGATTTGAAAATAAAAAATGAAAGACCACACTCAATTTTCAAATCTAGCACAAGTTATACCAAGAAATATGGTTATTGTCCTCTTCATTTCTAAATGATCAAAGGAGAATAATAGTGATCTATGAGAGTTAGATCCCTGCTGCCATTGTCAAAGGAGACAAATGTTGATTCTTGTTGAAACACCTCTTAAGATACATGACGAAACTAGCAAGTACAATGCCTTCAATGATTACTCCTCGCTAGAAAAGAAATAAATTGAACTTCATAGCAAATGGAACAGCCCATCCAATCAGGAGAACCATTTATTGAAATGTCATGGATAACTTGGTATAATATTGAAAATGTATAATGAAATGAATTTAACCAATACATTAAACATAAATTTGACGCCCTTATACAAAGGGAGATTTTAAAGGTTTTGACTAGAGACAACCTTTCAGGTTCATTGGATTGTAATACGTGTTTTGCAATTAGAATGATAGGGACAAGTGAGCTGTTTCTTGACAATGTTAACCACTTGAAAAAAAAGGTTTAAATATTGTCAAATCTTTGACAATTGAGTTCTACAATATGGCAAACTCTATGCTTCTAGAACCCCTATTGGATGAAAGCCTCAATGGAGATATGAATTTGTATAAACTTATTAATGGCTACCCAGTTTTTTATATTCATTTGAAATTAAAATTCAGGTCATTCCAATTTCAATGATAAAACCAAAATGCAATGGCAAAATGGTACATTTGTTCACCTTCCAACTTCAAACAAGAAGCTTTCCAACATTATGTCCTTAGCTTCTTTGAAACTTTTCGAGTGATTAAAATCCATCCAAGGAAGTGATTTCTAATTACAAACTCAACGAATTTTAAATATTAAATGAGGCTGAAACTGTATCTAAAATACAAGTTCTCAACTAAAGGCAGACCTTATCTTCATCAAAAGAAATAACAGCTTTCACACCCATACAAAGGATTAAATGCCTTCAAAGATTAAGCAATTACAAAATACAGGATTTCTTCATAGAAGGTATTTATTTCATCATATTTTTTGTAGTTATTGTGGCAAAATATGTCATAATTCTAGTCAATGTTAGAATCTTCGTCCTTGTGAACTATGCAAGAAGTGCACCCATAACGTTTATGTGTGTTGACACTCCTACATAGAGGTCTTTGAAATCCATAAAAAATAATTTTGGATGGACCACCACGTATATCAGAGAAACTTCTCAACCCACCATGGATCCCACTTTCATTAAAGCATAAATGTTTTCCTACTCAACACCAGTACAAGCATCCTACACACATAGAAGGTATTTATTTCATCATATTATTTGCAGTTATTGTGGCAGAAAATGTTATGCGTGTTGGTTTGCTGACACTCTTACATAACGATCTTCAAAATCAATAAAAAAATAATTTTGGATGGAGCACCCCATTCAAGTGAAAGAGATTCATTTATACACTATGAAGTTCTTGTGTTCATCAAGAATCAGATCTAGGAGCAATGGGGCCCATTGCTTTTTCAAGAAAGGTTGAATGATCTAGGTGGCCATTCAGAACAATCTTTTGGAAGATGTAATGACCCCTTCTAGAATCTGATCTCATAATGACCGTTGGCCTATTCTCGAAAATCCGTAGGCTACTCGGAAGGTGCAATTGAGGGTTTCCTATTTTTTAGGATGTCTTTGCTCAGAGTTTTGATGGCTAATTCCTTCTGGGTTTTTCAAGAGCTTCGCGGAGGTATGTTCGTTTCAGTTTTCTGAGCATTTTCAGGAATTTACTATTTTTAGTAAATTCTATTTTTGGCAACTAGCAGGATTGTCGCAAGGAGTTAACTTCCCCTTTTGAGTTGATTCATTCAGTTTTGGGCTTCAGATTTCAGTCTTGGCGGAATAAGTGAATTTCACTTAAAATAAAATAAAATAATAATAACGTTATATTTTAACGTTGACCTTGGCCTAGACTTGATAACTTAATGTTATTTTAAAAGAGAGGGACTTGAAGGGGGGGCGCCACATTGCATGGAAAGGGGGCGCCACTCTTGAGGATAAGCTTCTAGAAGAAGCCAATTGAAGCCTATAAAAGAAGGCATTGGGCTACCATTTGAGCATCTTGGTTTTAATGCATTGTTATGCTGCAGCTTTGGCTCTGGAACTGCTTCGGGGAATGAAGGCCTCCTAGCAAGGGCATCTCTTCATGCTTGCAAGACAGCATCTAGGGGTGAATTAGTTATTGATATTTGTATTTGCTTACATATTGCTTCAGTTATTTCATTGTCAGTTCATTTGGAATTATTAGAGCTTCAGATATTGTATTTTTGTACATGATAGACCTAGGTTTTCTTTCATAAGTCAAAATACAAAAAGAATAGTTCTGGGCATCATCTATTTGTCTTGGTTAGGCCTAGGCGCCCCATTGCTCAATTTTATAGAATTTTTAGTGAAAGCATTGAATTTCTAGAGCAAGTCGCCCCATTTCAGCTAGACGCCCCTCTGGGGTTTGCATTGGTTTTTTGGTAACACATTTGGATGCAGATTTCACCAGTTTATTGATGCTAACTTGGGCGCCACATCCAGGAAGAGTCTTTGCAACAAAAATCAGGAAGATTGATTAAGTTTTGCATGAGTTATGAACATCTGAAGGAATTAATAGGTGGCTGGTTTTTCTTCCTACTAAGAGCAAATTTCTCTTAATTTTGTAAGCTGACAGTAGTACTGGCAGCACTTCTCTATTTATTCAATTTTCCTTTTAATATTGTAATTAGTTTACATCCGCCCTATGGTAGCTACTTTCCCTTCTGGGTTAGAAAGCACATGCTGGGTGTGGAGTAGTTTCCTTTTCAGTATTTCCATTAAAGCTTTGTTATTAAGCATACTCCGTCATATGGTAGCCCCTTATGGGTAGCACATACTTGGCGTAGAGTTCCTTTGTTAAGTAATTTACTCCGTCTTATGGTCGCCCCTATTCTGCCTTGGATTGGGTAGCACATACTGGACGTAGAGTTCTTTATTTGTAATTACTCCGTCTTATGGTCGCCCCTACTCCGCCTTGGACTAGGTAGCACATACTGGACGTTGAGTTCCATTTCTTGCATTCTAGTGGCGAAGCTATTTCAATTTATTTGAGATTAACTCTTAATCTTGACGGAATTTGCTTGTGATGTTGTAATCCAAAATCTAAAAAGTTGAAAAAATTTAGCTCGGAATATTTCAGTGGTATCAGAGCCACGTATCCTGCCATCCTGTGGACAAACCATCTATGAGTGACCGCGAAAAGAGATATATTGCGAGAGAGGATAAGAAAATTGCAAAACAGTTCCAGTGGTATCAGGTTCCCGAAGGTCAAACTGCTTCAGAGATCTTGAGGGCTCATTGGGAGTCTTCTCAAGAAACAAATATGGCAGAAGGTGAGAGATCAGTAGGGGGTAACGAGAGGTTTACCAATCCTAGAAATAATAGTGGGAAGGGTAGAGAAAGATCCCTAAGTCCGGAAAAGAGATTTGAAAGGAAAATGGATGCCTTAATGGATATGGTATCCCTCATGTTGGGAAAAGTGGGTCAGAACCCAAATCTCCAAACCAATTCCGGCTATAGAGGAGAACCTAGTGCCTCAAATCAATTTGATGCAAGTGTTGCTCAACCTGTTTCAAACAACACTTACATTTCGTCAAGGCCCTTCAAACCCACCTTTTTAGCTCCAGCAAATACCCAACCTGATCCTGAAGAAAATTCTTCATTTGTGGAACAATTGAGATGTGGTCATGCGGAGTATGACTCTCTCCCTGAAGAAATCAAAATGGACATGTCCTATAATGAATTCATTGATCATAAGAGAAAGAGTAAGGGACAAGGGAGAAATTATGATCACAGAAGAACTCCAGCACAAGGAGACTTGCATCAAGCTATCAACAAGCTAATGCTTTCCCACTTTGATGGAAGTGACAATAGTTCTGCTCGAGCCTGGATTCAGAAATTAGACAACTATTTGGCCCTTAGGCCAATGGCTGAAGAAGATGCGATTAAATTCGCCACGCTACACCTGGATGGGGTAGCGCATGAGTGGTGGTACCATGGTCTAGTCACCTTGGGACATGGATCGATCACTAGCTACGATGAATTCTCCAATAGACTCATTGAGAGGTTCGAGAAGAAGGACCCAGAAGTGCATTTTAGGGAGTTGGCCCAGTTGAAGCAATATGGCACTGTTGATGCCTACATAGCTGAGTTTCAGAGACTTTCAGTTATGGTCACTGGAATCACTGAGAGAAGATTAGTGATCTTATTCAGCGAAGGGTTGATGGAACCACTCAAGGGATGGATCAAAGCTTTTGATCCACCGTCCTTACAAGAAGCAATGAAAAAAGCTAGAAACATGGAGTGGGCAGCTCCTAAAACTAAGTTCCATCCTAAACCATCCTTCCACAAGAAGGATCGAGGGAGAAGGTTTCAACAAAAGCCTTACCAAAAAGAGTTTAACCAGCAGAAACCTCTTGGCAAAAGATTGGATCCGGAAACTATCAATGAACTCCGAAGAAAGGGGCTATGTTTCAGATGTAAAGATAAATGGTCTCCAGACCATGTTTGCCCAAAATGAGTCAAATTCCACCAGATTGAGTATTACTCTGCTGGTGAGAGTAATTCTGATTTTTCGGACCAGCAATCTGATTCCGAAGATAGTGAAGTTGAAAGAGTTCCTGAAGAGCCCGAAAGCGAAAAAGAAAGTGGTGGCATGTTGGCTCAACTTTCAAGCTTTCAAAAGAATGAGTCCTTCAAAATACGTGGGATGATCAAAGGGCAGCGTATCGTTGCTTTAATTGATACTGGAGCAACCCATAACTTCATTGATGAAGCTGTGGTGGCAAAGAAGGAGTTGCAAACAGAAGATTTTGAAGGGTTCAAAGTTATGGTGGCGAATGGATTCCACATTTCTTGTACCAAAAGGGTTCCCAACTTGTCAATGCAATTGGGCAATTATGAAGTCAAAGATGACTTCTATGTGGTGAATATTGGAGATACGGATGCTGTCCTTGGCATTCAATGGCTGCGTTCTCTTGGAGACATCTCTTTAAATCTGCAAACCATGGAACTCAGGGTTCAATCCAATGGAAAGAAGGTGGTGTTGAGAGGGATGTCAAATGGTGGCCCTCGAATTGTATCATTCAAAAAGATGGCAAGATTGATACGACATGATCAAATAGATTGAGCCACAGAATTCATGGTTCTTCCGACTAGTCATGTTGAAACAAAAATAGAGCATCCTCCAGATATTCAATCTTTACTCACCAAGAAGAGTAAAGTGTTTGCTGATTTACCTCCCGGACCACCTCCTGATAGAGGATCAGAACACATCATTGAGCTCAAAGAGGGAGCAAAACCGGTGATCATAACTCCATACCGGTATCCGAAGCGGCAAAAGGATGAGATCGAGAAGAATATTCAAGAACTCTTGAAGATGGGTTTCATTCGTCCAAGCAAGAGCCCCTTTGCTTCTGCGGTGGTTCTTGTGAAGAAGAAGGATGGTACCATGCGCATGTGCGTGAATTATCGTGCTTTGAATCAAAGCACCATCAAAAACAGATATCCCATACCCAGGATAGATGAGCTCATTGATGAGCTACATGGTGCCAAGTTCTTCTCAAAAATTGATCTAAGATCGGGTTACCATCAGATTCGAATGAGGGGATCGGATGTTGAGAAGACAGCCTTCCGATGCCACTATGGCCATTTCGAATTCTTAGTCATGCCATTTGGATTGACTAACGCCCCGGCTACCTTTCAGTCTTGCATGAATCGAATCTTTCAGAATCATTTAAGGAGGTTTGTGTTAGTATTTTTTGATGACATTCTGATTTACAGCAAGACTTGGGGAGATCATCTTAAGCATTTGGAGGAAGTGCTTAGTATTATGGAGTCTGAGAGTTTGTTTGCAAAAGCTTCCAAATGTGAATTTGGGATGACTGAGTTACTATACCTTGGCCGCATAATCAGTGCTGAGGGAGTGAAGGTGGACCCCGAAAAGATCAAGGCGGTAGTTGATTGGCCACCTCCTGAGAGCTTAACTCAGTTGAAAGGTTTTTTGGGTCTATGTGGGTTCTATCGGAGATTCGTAAAGGGGTATTCACAGAATGCTGCTCCCCTTACCGATCTTACCAAAAAGGGAGCCTTTGTTTGGTCAGAAAAGGCTCAAAGTGTTTTTGACAAATTCAAGAAGATCATGAGTTCATGCCCGGTTTTGGCAATACCGGATTTCTCCAAGCCCTTCGAGCTGCAATGTGATGCATCAGGTGAAGGTGTGGGGGCTGTCCTGATGCAAGACAAACACCCTATCGTGTTTGAGAGCAGAAAATTACGAGGAGTTGAAAGAACATATGCAATCTATGACAAAGAAATGCTTGCTATTATGCATGCATTAGCCAAGTTCAGACAATACTTGGTGGGGAATAAGTTCGTGGTTAAGACTGACCACAATAGCCTCAAGCATTTCATGCACCAAAAGGATCTAAATGAGAGGCAACAGAAATGGGTGAGTAAGCTTCAAGCTTACGACTTTGATATTGAATATGTCAAAGGAAAAAATAACATAGTGGCCGATGCTCTCTCCAGGAGACCTCATCTTAGCTCATTGAGTGAGCTTACTTCAGATTGGAGAAACATGTTGCTTGCTGATTATGCTAAAAATCAGTTTGCAACCAGCATTCTTGAGGGTACTTTTCATGATGAAAGGTACAAGGTGGTTGAAGGATTGATACACTATAAGGGAAGAATCTTTCTGGTGAATGATTCTAAGTTGAAGAAGAAAATTCTTTTGAATTTTCATGATATTCCAGTTGCTGGCCACCAAGGTTTCTTCAAAACATATCGATAGATCCGAGAAAAGTTTTCTTGGAAGGGATTGAAAGGAGAGATTCAACGCTACATTCAGGAGTGTCCTGTTTGTCAAGCGAATAAAAATGAGCATACTTTACCAGCTGGTTTGCTACAACCACTCCCTATTCCCAATCAAAAATGGGAAAGTATTTCGATGGACTTCATCACAGGGTTGCCCAAAGCCCAAGGGAAAGATTGCATCTATGTAGTGGTGGATCGGTTAACTAAATTTGCTCAATTCTTCGCCATCACCAGCACCTTTTCTGCAGCCCAAGTTGCAGATCTCTTTTTTCGAGAAGTGTTCAAGCTGCATGGATTGCCAAAGAACATCGTGAGTGATAGGGACAGCAAGTTCCTAAGTAAGTTTTGGCAAGAAGTCTTCAGAATGAGTGGCACTGTGCTTACCCCAAGCACTAGCTACCATCCGCAAACTGATGGACAAACTGAAGTGGTGAACAAGTGGTTGGAGGGCTACTTGAGAAATTGTGTCAGAACAGCAGAGAACCTGGGTCAAGTGGCTGCATATTGGTGAGTATTGCTACAATTCTACTTTCCATATGTCTATTAAGATGTCTCCTTTCTTGGCACTTTATGGGTATGAGGCACCTAGTTTTGCAGATTTAGTGTTTGGTGACAGCAAGGCACCCCTAGCTAAGGATTTATTGCAGAATAGCTAGGATATAATGAAGTCCTTGAAGGATAATTTGCAGATTGCACAGAATCAGCAAAAGTTGTATGCGGATCAGAAACGTGTTGAGCGTTCCTTCGAGGTTGGAGATATGGTATATTTGAGATTACAACCATATAGACAATCTACTCTCAAAAAGAGTGGAGCTGAGAAGCTCAAACCTCGCTTCTATGGGCCCTTTAGGGTCATCAGAAAAGTTGGAGCTGTAGCTTATGAATTAGAGCTACCTATTGATAGCAAAGTGCACAACGTCTTCCATGTGTCTCGCCTCAAGAAGGCACTTGGACATAATGTGATTGCGTCATCACAGCTACCACCTTTGGATGAAGAGGGACAATTAGCACTAATTTCTGAAGAGATACTTGATGTTCGCGAACGTTCTTTGAGAAAAAGAACCATCAAAGAGTACCTGGTAAAGTGGAAGGACCTACCTATGGAGGATGCAACTTGGGAAAATGATGAGATTTTGCATCATCCTAGATTACAATTGCTTGAGGACAAGCAATTTTGGGAAGGGCGGACTGTAATGACCCCTTCTAGAATCTGATCTCATAATGACCGTTGGCCTATTCTCGGAAATCCGTAGGCTACTCGGAAGGTGCAATTGAGGGTTTCCTATTTTTTAGGATGTCTTTGCTCAGAGTTTTGATGGCTAATTCCTTCTGGGTTTTCCAAGAGCTTCGCGGAGGTATGTTCGTTTCAGTTTTCTGAGCATTTTCAGGAATTTACTATTTTTAGTAAATTCTATTTTTGGCAGCTAGCAGGATTGTCGCAAGGAGTTAACTTCCCCTTTTGAGTTGATTCATTCAGTTTTGGGCTTCAGATTTCAGTCTTGGCGGAATAAGTGAATTTCACTTAAAATAAAATAAAATAATAATAACGTTATATTTTAACGTTGACCTTGGCCTAGACTTGATAACTTAATGTTATTTTAAAAGAGAGGGACTTGAAGGGGGGGCGCCACATTGCATGGAAAGGGGGCGCCACTCTTGAGGATAAGCTTCTAGAAGAAGCCAATTGAAGCCTATAAAAGAAGGCATTGGGCTACCATTTGAGCATCTTGGTTTTAATGCATTGTTATGCTGCAGCTTTGGCTCTGGAACTGCTTCGGGGAATGAAGGCCTCCTAGCAAGGGCATCTCTTCATGCTTGCAAGACAGCATCTAGGGGTGAATTAGTTATTGATATTTGTATTTGCTTACATATTGCTTCAGTTATTTCATTGTCAGTTCATTTGGAATTATTAGAGCTTCAGATATTGTATTTTTGTACATGATAGACCTAGGTTTTCTTTCATAAGTCAAAAAATACAAAAAGAATAGTTCTGGGCATCATCTATTTGTCTTGGTTAGGCCTAGGCGCCCCATTGCTCAATTTTATAGAATTTTTAGTGAAAGCATTGAATTTCTAGAGCAAGTCGCCCCATTTCAGCTAGACGCCCCTCTGGGGTTTGCATTGGTTTTTTGGTAACACATTTGGATGCCGATTTCACTAGTTTATTGATGCTAACTTGGGCGCCACATCCAAGAAGAGTCTTTGCAACAAAAATCAGGAAGATTGATTAAGTTTTGCATGAGTTATGAACATCTGAAGGAATTAATAGGTGGCTGGTTTTTCTTCCTACTAAGAGCAAATTTCTCTTAATTTTGTAAGCTGACAGTAGTACTGGCAGCACTTCTCTATTTATTCAATTTTCCTTTTAATATTGTAATTAGTTTACATCCGCCCTATGGTAGCTACTTTCCCTTCTGGGTGAGAAAGCACATGCTGGGTGTAGAGTAGTTTCCTTTTCAGTATTTCCATTAAAGCTTTGTTATTAAGCATACTCCGTCATATGGTAGCCCCTTATGGGTAGCACATACTTGGCGTAGAGTTCCTTTGTTAAGTAATTTACTCCGTCTTATGGTCGCCCCTATTCCGCCTTGGATTGGGTAGCACATACTGGACGTAGAGTTCTTTATTTGTAATTACTCCGTCTTATGGTCGCCCCTACTCCGCCTTGGACTGGGTAGCACATACTGGACGTTGAGTTCCATTTCTTGCATCCTAGTGGCGAAGCTATTTCAGTTTATTTGAGATTAACTCTTAATCTTGACGGAATTTGCTTGTGATGTTGTAATCCAAAATCTAAAAAGTTGAAAAAATTTAGCTCGGAATATTTCAGACAAATACCAAAAACATTTGTTTATCATTAGTACATCACCTTGACGGTATCATAACTCCTTGCCCATAGCTCTGAATTCAAAATTGAAATGTGTCAGAAAACTTAAAACAGATTTCTGCTTCGAAAGGGCTTCAAAAATGCAAAATATAAAAATGTGGAAAAATACCTAAAAAACATCTAAGTTTTGTATTTTTTTATGAGTTTCGTGTCATGACAAAACTTCTCAGCTTCTTGAGGAAATACTTGTCACATGACTCTTCAAATTCTAAATAAAATCACTTCAAATTCTATTTTTAGATTGTTCATTTCCTGCTAAAAATAGCAACAAAGGAATTGTCATTCAAATTGTAAAAATAAAATTAAGGGAGTGAAGATAGAGAAAAATCAGAGTCTTGTCGCTTCTCGTTTTTTTTGCAGAGATTGCTACCATTTTGTGATATGCAAAATTGAAAACAGTAGGTCTACAACTCTTCTCAAAGATCACTACCTGCCTTTTGTGATAGCACAGAGAAATAGCTCACTCTCTTCTCAAAGATAGTCGTACATACCTCCCATATCAATGAAATAGTAAATTCTTTTATGCAGAATTTGTTCTCTCTTTGTATATTTTATTTTCATTCATTCATGATTTATTTTGCTACAATTCTGCAATATTATTTTATGTTATAATTGTGGTAATTAAATTTCTTATGTCAATAACACATTAAGTCTCTGCAATGAAAATCATAGAAGGGACATAATCCACCCCCAACAATTCCTGCCTGATTTTATTTTACAAATCTGAAATTTTAAAGTACGGCTGCAGTGGTGATTAATTATTGTGGAAGGGATGATTGGCAGACTTAGGCAGTTTACGGCCTTGTCATACTGTTCTCCCACACACATCCCCTACATCATTTTATTATGTGGCCTTTTCCCCCTCTAACTCATTTTGTGCAGGTCAATTGGGGAAGGGATGGCAATGAAACCAATGAGGGATACTCTAGTGGTAGGAGTTGTATACAGTAGAAGGTTGAGAAATGCTCTGGATTGACAAAGACCCAACAATGTTGATCATTAAAGGTAGTGATTGGGATACAAGGTCTAGCCAATGCAAGGGAGAAGAGGACTAAAGCCTCTTTATAAAAACTGTTTCTGAAAACCCTAGCGGGTTTGGTGAAGGAGAAGGCAGTCTTCTACTGGATTGTGGAGAGGGTATCTAAATTTTTGGAAATTCCCGATTGGAAGGAGCTGCATGATTAAACATCTGAGGAATTTTTCAAAATGTAGATGAAAAGCTTGCTCCATCAGGCTGAAGTTAAATCTCTGTCGGGTCAGTTGGAAGCTGCCAGGAAACACCAGCTTAGTCTGACTAAAATTATCTATCATCATAAAGTGGGGAATCTGAAGGGAAGCCCATCAAGCCCTCATGCTCCCTCAATACTCAGGAAGATACCTCTCAAAACCACAAAGAAATAGTGGATAGAATCAGAGGATGCGAGTAAGGAGGAGATGGACGAAGAAGTTGAGGAAGTAGAGAGGACTGAACTGGAGAGAGACTTCACTCCTATCTCAACAGACCCAATATTGACAAGAAAGGGGCTCAAGGCCACTTATGACCTGTCTGAACTGGAGTTGGATAACGTATGGAGGCTTTCAGAATCGGAGAATTGTGTGAGGTTGAGGTGAAGAGGCAAGTTAAGAAGCTCTTGAGATCTGAATTTTAACGTGTTAAGGACTCTGGGTGCAGGGCTGTCTGTTGTTGCTGGTACACCACCACGCTAGGCTGACCACTCCAAGGGCCTTTCGCAGGGCATCAAGGTTCAAGGTGGCCATGCAGCCTTGGGTCTCTATTCTTTTGTCGTTAAGTTTGTTAAGTTATAAGCTATCTTAGGCTGTTATTCAGAAACCCAGTGGGCTTATAGTTGTGTCAGAAAGGCTTCATAGTGGAAGCAATTTTTGAAGTAGTCTTTGAAACATTGTATAAAAAAAAACACTACCATAATATATCCAGCATATAATGCTGTTTTTGGCTCGGTAAATGCCAATTTTTGTGCTTTTTATTTTATGGAAGAGGGACCCGTTTAACCCAAACCCTTGCCTTACTGATCAAATATAATAATTATTCGAAAATCTTCCATTGCACTACTTACACCATGTACAACAATATATATTATACACGCAGGCACCTTACCAACCTTGGTATACAAAGTGATACCCCCTACACAAATAACATCAATGACCAACTAAACGCCACCTATATTTAATGGTTGCAAATCACCAACATCCATACCTTACATAATGATTATAAAATGAAACATAAACATAACCCTATTTTCTAAATGACAAGTAGGTTATTTTCATCTTTTCCCATTACTCATAACATCTTTGCCTTACTAGTCATATGCATGTCTGAAAACCTGTGCAACTTGTTGCTTCAGCTTCAAAATTTCCGTACCACAACTTCAATTATGGATTCTGGTAACTTTACTCTTAACGTTTCTGCATAACCATCTTATGTACAAATTACAAATACTCCTTTTTTAAAAGTGCTCTCAAGAAGTGGAGTCTCCCTATTGCGTGACTTCATCCATCTCAAGTATGTTATGGTTAAGGTCCTGACTTTAAACTTCAATTGGCAATTCTATGCAGCCATGCAATGGCGAACTGCATCTAAAGACTAAACATCATGTAAAGGCCAAAGTTAAAAGAGAAGTTTAGCCCCAAGCCTAGCTTTAGCACCTTTATTTTGAGTATGGGATTCCTCTTGGATGAACAAGGGACCCTTCCACTTTACCCATATAAGCTCAGGAGCAAACTGAGTCTTGCCATCCTTAAGTGCTTTGAACATGCCCAGACTGAAAGCTTAACCGGCTGCTCCAGCCATACCTTCTAGTATTCAATGGCTATCATTTCTGCAAATGCACATTAAGATAAAAGCAATGTCAACTGTGTTTGCTCCTCTACTCCAATATAAAACACACTATACAAGATTACCATTAGAATCTTTTCTCAAACATTTCATATTGAGATTTGTCCAGACGCGATACTCAATCTGACATAACCTACAACTTCTAAATTCAATTGCAACATTATTCTACTCTTGTGATCATCTCTATTTGTGGGTTCTTTTCCCATCACACAACTTCTTGACTCAAAACTCTTTCAACACAACTAATACAACACTCCTCACTTTTCTTAGTGGGAGGTGTGGAGGGAGGAGAGGGCTATACACATATTCTGCAATTCCCGCTTATTGCTCTACAATGAGCAATTTATAAATCCATCCCAACATACATCTTCTATCAAGGGTAACTCAACAAACTCAAGAGTAGGGAAGTTTGCTTATAAGTTAGATCTGCCAGCTGGGTAAACTCAACAAATTCACTCTTTTCATAAAAAGTATAAATAAGGGTTGGGAAGATTGCTTACAAGTTGGATCTGCCAGCTGGGGAGAAATACCATGGTGTCTCACTCATTTTTCTTATAGATATCCTTTGGGAAACAAAAAGCTAAAGCACCAGATCCATCCCTCTTGATGATGAGAGCAATTACATTGTAGAATCAGATTGTGTATTCAATGCTCAAAAAAGGAAGCAGACATGTTTGAATGATTTACAGAACTTAGATGCTTAAGGACAAAGCATATTGCAAAGGGAAAAGCTGATGTATTTCCAAAGTTACAGAAGTCTTTTATTTATAGGCAGGTATCAATGGAGATTTTGTGGAGTTGTCCGAAAAAGTTCTCTCCTTGTAGAATTTTTCTCTTAGAAAATATCACTTATAGCAAAGGGATTAACATTTTCAATGTTTTGAGTTAAGATTATTGTGAACAATTTTTAAAGCAGAAAAAAAAACTTAGTTTAGTAGGTTCTCATAAAAAGATACCTTGTGGCTTGTATAGAAAGTCATACCTTTTTTCAATTTATATAGGATTAAACAGTAAGAAATAACCGCTATGCAGAACATTAGGGATTACAATGTAGGCTTGTTTTCTGATAATACAATTCTGTTTTGGGCTTTGGATAGCAAATTGGAGCTCTCTTGCTTAGTGGATTCCAGTTAGTCTCCCTACAAGCCTCCAACAAATTTTTAAGGCCGATACTTATCTGGGAAAAAGGGAATATGCTAGAAAAATCAAGTGATTTTTGAAAGCATGCGGAACAGAATTTTGGACAAAATTTTCATTTTTTTCATTTTTGTTATATTTGTTCGTTATTATTTCTACAAAGGCTTTCTCAAAACAAGCACCCATGAAATTGAATAAAAATCCACAAGAAAGACAGCACAGTATTCTTCAGGCCTATCATTTAACAGATTTCACCCAGATGCAAATAAAATGCAAGCAAACATGTATGCAAAGATAAAATATCAAATTGTGTTTCTCTTCCTCTTGTGATAAGATGTTAAGCATACCTGAAAAAAGTAAATGAAAGTGATATGTAAATATTTTTTAAGTGATACCAATACTCAATTCATTGCATGCTCTGCCATATGCAAGGAGAACTCTAAAGTTGAAAACAAGAAGAAAGTTATACCCCATGCTAGAAATTGCCAACTACCTTCCACATGTAAAATTGAAGATCCCTACCACCTAGCTTGACATACCTGAGTTTCAAGATATGAGCATGCTGCCTCCAAGGCCACTTCCAGTGCTCTGAATTCAAATGGTAAATTGTCTGCAGACGAACCACTAAAATAATCAGTATAATTAGCACCTCTAAGATGGTTATGCAGTTGTTGTGTGCCTGAAGACACATTAAGCTTATATTCGTGTCTAGATGACCGCAGTCTAGGTTGCCACATCATGTTATCACCCACATTAGTTCTCACAGTCAACCGCCGCTGCAGCTCTTCAACATACTGTAACACATAGGTGTCCAAACAATTCAAAAGTAGAACCTCATCTGCTGTTATAATGCACCGTATTTGTTCTAAATTCACTACAATCGCCTTCTCCCGGCCTAAAATTGTGGAAGGGTAATCAAACAGCGGATCCAAAAGGCGGAGATCCCTTGCTGGAAGGTCACACCGCTTCATTATGGTGAATTTATCAGCGTCCAAAAGTTCAGACACGGCATTTGTACCTACTCTTATCCAAGACTTAACTCCCTGCCCCCTCTTTTTGAGACCCAAAATTTCAGGTCCTTGGAAGAAAGCCCTAGAAGCAGTCCCAACAGGCCTAGGAAGCAGAAGAGGTTCCTTCAGCTCCGCCATGTCCCAAAGTAATGGCACACCACTCTGCTCAGTCGTTTTAACTTAGTCCAGCGGCAGATGGCTTGTCAGTAAACAGAATTCTCCCCAAAGACAAATCAGGTGGTTTTTCAGTTAACGGAAAATTCCCCCCGAGACAAAACAGGAAGCTTTTCAGTTAACAGAATTCTTCCCACAAACAACGCAGGTCGTTTGTCAATTAACAGAATTCTCCCCAAAACAAAAGCAGGTTGTCTGTCAATTAACAGAATTCTTCCCAAAGACAAAGGAATTTCAGAGCAACTGTGGAGTTAACCCCAGAGATAAAATCACTTCCCCGTCTCAACCGATGGTCAGTAGTTCGAATCTCATGAAAACATATTTCACATGCACAGAAAAGTCATGCCCTGATGCTTAAAAAAAGTGTAAAATGCGGGACCGTGACATAAAATTCCGCTTGGGACCAATGCAACAGTGACAAACGAAGACTTGCAAAAACCACTGATGTCATGTATCATGTTGATTGGAGAAATAAATAACATTTACATGTACAAAGATCTTAAATGGGATTCGAACGTGTCACCTTGGGCGCTTCTAGTAACGAACATTTAACCGTTTTTCTTCGTTATTCTCCTGGGCTGTTCGCAGAAAATGATGGAAGGAAGCGAGTTCATGTGTTCCATTTCTGAATATCGAATTGCAGGGCTAAAAAATTTAAAAGGAATCCAAACGAATGGAGCAGCACGGTTTATTCAGCGGTTGTTGGGATGGACACGCTGACATAGATCCCATGTCATATAAGAATTTGGTTTTATCTGTTTTTGGTATCTTTGGATTTGTGCTTTAATGGTATCATAGATGTCACTTTCCTATCAATTGGATCATAATATTTTCAATTAGATCGTGTGATTTTTAGTCAGGGAGTATTATGAATGAATTATTTTTAGTTAGACGTTATAAATATATATATAGATTATAATTAATACATAATAATGTTTAATTATTATTTTTGAATTGATTAGGAAGATAAATATATAAAGTTATGAGGTGTTTTTTGAGTAAATTATTGTGAGAGTATTGCTTTATAATTTTGAGTATGAAAAGATCTATCAACAATATTGGGAGAGCTTCTTACAATGTTAAGAGTGCCTCTGATATTATCAAGGGTGTCGAGAATGTTTGTGATAGTGTCAGGATCACCTAATGTTATGATCTGCACTTATAATATTTGAAATATATAGGATAGAATGTAGATCAACATAACATAATAGATATTGGTGTGCTACGATACCCACATATTTAATATAATCAAAAATAGAATAATACCTTTATGGTAGGGCAACACCATACAATACTCCTTCAGGAAGGAATAACTCCACAATGTCTCTTCGAGGGGACAACTTCCAATATCCTTTTACCACATAGAAGACTCAACACTTGATTGATTCATTCACCTCCTTTACATAGATATCTATATAACTGACAAAATATGGGTAACCTCCTAATCTCAATGTAGGCCATCATTACCCAATTCGCTATTTCTACAAGTTACTCATTTATCATAATATATTGAACCCATATAACTAACTGAGGGGGATGTGTGTCACATGTCGACATCTCCATCAATCCATATACATTAATATATCTCATCCCTAGGTATATAGCAACAAGAGTGTTTTTGACAAATGTCAAGGGTGGATACTACTTCTGATCAATTCTTAAAAACTAAAATTTGATTCCCAAAATTTGTTCACCTAGTTTCACCCTTCGTATTTTTCGTCTTCAAATCTCGCTATGCATCCCTTGTGTACCTAAAATATTTGATTATATCTATGGTGGAGTTTTGAAGAAAACAAATAGATTTTAGGGGCTTATATTCAAAGGTATGACGATGATTTATCATGCCCCTAGGAGGAAAAACAAATATATCGAAAGAGTAAACTACATAATGAAATAACTTTAAAATAGAAATTGCATAACATGTATAATTCTCAATTTGTGTGCTAAACCTTTTCCACAATAGAACACTAACTAAAACAATGATAATGGTCTAATGATTCCCTTTTGTCAAAATAGACAATAACACTTATCTACTTACAAGTGTCATTTGAATTCAAATTAAATAACGTTAATATATTGGACCTAAAATGAGGCTTTTATAATACAACGATCATATGAATAGGTAATGTTGGACCCCAAATTTTGTATTTATATATTCTAAGGGTTTTGGAGTCATAGTGCATAAGAACAAGGGAGCGAGAACAACACATGAGAGAAACGTGCAGAAGAGAACGATGCAGAAGAGAGGCATGGAAAAGAAGGGTGCGAAAGAGCAAGTCGTAGAAGATAAAGATACAAAAAATGAGGAACAAAAGATGTAGGACTCAGACAAAAGTGCAAGACTTGGACAAGGTGCAAGAAGCGTAGATGGTTATGAAGCAATTTGTGAAAACTTGAGAGACTAACCAAGCACGAATCTAGCATCAGTTCATGAGAAAGTAGGAGCACGAACACGAATATCTAGCATAGAGAGAGTATATAGAAGTTGTCAGGCCCGAGTCTAAAGGATTCAATTGTAATGGCTTGCCACAACTTCTTTTTCTGAAATAGTCGTTGGCTAGTTAGTTATATTGTACTAATGATGTAACTTGAGAGGGGTTGGATTATTTACAAATACCCCTTAGCTTTGTTTAGAAAAAGATATAGATAGATATATGTGTAGACAGACAGAGAGAGAATAATAGAGGAAATATTATTGAAATATCTTTGTAATCTTCAAATGAATTGAATGAAATTACTATTTTTATCTGTGAACTTTAATGTGTTAATATGTTTCTATGGTATTAATTAGAAGTATATGGAATGAATAAAATGGTTAACTCTAATAGGATGTTTGAAGTAATGACAATAATATAATTAACTCAAGCACCTAAGTGTAGACAATTAGGTTTGTTCACCACCACGTGATAAAATTGATGGGAATTGGTCTTGGCTATGTGCTTCGGGTGAATGTGTGAGGTCACTACTTATGTGATATGTTGGTGCACTAGCTCAGTTTCACCAATTGTTGGGTTATTTTAGTGTTGAATTCTATCCCAACAAGCTAACACACTGGCCTTATCATGCAAGAGTTAGGTCTCATGTGCTCACCCAAAGTGTGCAACGAAAGACCAGTTCCTATAGGTTTTGTAACACAGTAATGTATGTTTGCTCATCTTTTTTTATGCATCTCTATAAGGATTATTTAATAACACAGATATACTACTACTATCCTTTGGGTCCTAGATGTAACTACCACTATTAATAGGATCACCATTATTATCTAACAACAGCGACTTAGAAAAGAAAAATATACCAATAATAAATAAAAGGAATAAGCCATATCCCTCTCTAGCACTTAGTGTATTTCATCATTCATAACACAATCTGGTAAAAATTGATCTCCCATTAGATGCTTAATGAACTACAAGGCAAAGCTCTATTATCTATTCTCCAAATCAACCATCATCGTAAATGATTACAGTAGGGGTATTTATACATGTTTCTTCTTGACCAAGTGTTACTTATCATTAATGCAAAATAAAATGGCACACGGATTCCCAACAAACTGAGAGTTGTGGCATTTTACAACAAGATCTTCCTAAGGACTCGGGGCCCTGTGCCTCAAAATCCTCGCTCTATGCTATATATTATTGTCTATGTGTTATGAACTTGATGGGCTAGTACAAAACCTCCAATCAAAATGGTCGAAGTGTCCTATATGAAGCATTATTCTAACTGCTCCTGCTTCTCACACACTTTATTTCCCACATGCTCTCCTAGTGTTCCTCTTTTGTTCCAAGTCCTATGTTCTTGGGTTCATCATGATGTTCTCTTTTGACTGGGTCCTCTCACATTAGTTCTTCTATGCCATTGTCCTCTTACACCCAGTAAGTCCCATGCCATGATGCTTCGACACCTGTCAACTATGTGCCATGGTCCTCCCACGCCATAGTCCTTCCACACCATGTCGATCTTATGCTAAAATGGGGCAATGGTCCTTCTACATCATGCTAGTCTCGCACGTAAAAATGGAATAGTACTTAGTCAAAATTTAATGGCTAACATCACCCCATACTATTCCCTTAGTCTGTCTTGGACTAAGCTGCGCTAGCATCTTCCAAAAAATTGAGCCCTTTCTACTCGAGTTCTTTCTTCAGACCATCCCAATGGGATAGTGTGTTGAGGACTTTGGTAGTTATTCCTTCAATGGCCTCTTTTGATTCTTTCAACTTCTTGAGTTAGGTTAGAGTCTCGGTCTTTTTCACCTGTTCATCAAGAGCTATGCTAACTTATTTTTGGATGTCTTCTAGTGCGAAGACATCCTTATCAACTTGTCCTCAAAGGGTGTCAAAACTTATATTTAGTTGTTGATGATGGTGATTAATAGCATCATCCTTCATCTCTATGTCTTTAAATGCTTTTGTGTGCTTGGTGCGATCTTTTATGAGAAGGACAACATCAACCACTTGCTACCTCAGGACCTCTTCATCATGGAGTCGAGCCTCCAAGACTTTATTTGGGTGTGCTAGGTGCACAAAAATGCCATCCAAAATGGGGATAACTTTGCCAACTCTCTCCAAGGCACGCTTGTAGATGTCAACTACCATGGTGAACTATTAAATTTCCTTCCCCTCGTCGTTTGGCACAGGTCACTCCTTACATTTTTTAGTAGTAGTTCAACCAGGGTCTCTAATTTTCTAATGGCATCCTCATCCAGAGGTACATCATCTGCAAGTGTCAGTTCATCTTTCAAAATTATTTTACAAAGGGTTAAAACCCTTACTTTTGCCTCAGTGTCCTTTTGGATCTTTTATTTCAAAGAGGCCACTTCCTCGGCAAGCACTTGCTTTTCTACAAGCACTTTATTGTACATGTCTACTACCTTGGCATGTTTTCTCTTCATTGTGAATGCACCATAATCTGAAAAAAATTCTAACACATTATTTCCATGCTAATTTTAAAAAATGTAATGTTAGCTATCAATGGGGTGAGCTTCTTTGGATCAACCCTCATTGAATCTAGCAGCGCTGGAGCATTCGAACTCAAGGAGATGTCCAATGGGAGATCAAAGTTGTGCTCCTCATTATACATGTTAAACAAGAATGACATCTATTTTTTGGTCTCAAGAGTTTCTTCCTTGGGATGGAAGTGTGACCAAAGATTAAGTCATTTGTCCTCTACATCGAAATGGTAACATTCGCACATAGTGGTTGTTGTTCTTGCATCTTCCTAACCTAATTCAACCAATCCCTCCCCCTTATTAGGGTCCCATTCTAGCTCAGTCTCTTGGTGGCTGCCAGTGGCCATTTCACTTTCTTTTGCACCATCTTCCTCATTATATTCTATCTTAGCATTAAGTATGGAGTCATCAAACACAACCTTCTCTTGCACTAGGGAGGAAATCTTCTTGGAATTTGATCTTGAGTTGTGGATTTGCACCTAACGGAACTCCTTCTATGGTGATTATCTTAGATGCAATTATGGGGAAGCTCCTATGGCATTCCTTGGGGAATATGGAGGTGGAGAAGGTGGGGGTGAAGGTGGGAGTGGAGGTGGAAAAGGTGGTAGAGAAAGAGGGATAATGGGTTGGCGAGATGAAGGGTGAAGGATAGATGAGTGTGGAGGAGTAGAATGAGAAAAGGATGGAGAAGTGTGAGGAGGTGAAGTGTGAAGAGGGGATGGAGATAGACAAGGTGGTGAAGGTGAAGGGCAAGGTGGAGGTAGAGGTGCAAAAGGTCAAGAAGAGGTGGGTCTGGAGGGTTGTGCCTCTATCATCCTTTGCTTCTTTTGGGGGACCTAATGCCCACTCAAACTTGCACTTTGTGATAGTCACTTCTTCCTCCTTAGTTTTAGTGCTTGGGGGAGTCTTTCCTTAGGATATTCATCTTGAGGGTGTTGGCAGGGGTAGAGCATATAGAACAACTTGTGAACTTGTTCCCCAAACAAAATATCTTTAATCTTTACATCATTCAAGTCTGCTTCCAACCTCTCCACATAGGCCTTCTTACTGGATAAACATAAAGTTTTTAAAGGGTATGGAGTTCTACATCGATCCTCTCTACCTGCAAAATGATTGGTTGCACATCATATATATGATTAATAGAGTCTATGAAGTGCTGCATGGAGAATACATATGGCAACTTGAGCCATGCTAAAAGCTTTCTTTATGGATTCATACAGATCCACATAAGGGAGAAATGTTGCTTCACAACTAATTGTGCTTGATCTTCAGCTAGAGGGGGTAAGTCCTTGGGAATATGCCACTCATTCTCGAATGCTTCCTTCATCCCCTCAAACCAATACCTCATATTTATCTTGTATGAGGGGTTGATATGTTAGGGGAAATTAAAAGCCTTGTAGCGCTCGATAGGGGACTTGTGAGTCGGAGGGTACGCCCACTTTAATGCACCCAAACTATAATCTGGTACTTCAATGTCATCAAAGACCATTAACAAAAGGATTTCTCCCCAAAGGAACCTATACTTGGGCATCTTATGGGCCTTCTCTACATCTTCAGTTATTTTTTGGATGAAGTACAATGCCCAATTATACTTCAGTCCATGTGAGACTTGGTGAGCAATGTATAGGTGTGCCATGTCCACCTCCTTCCAGCGATCGGTCCTTCCGATCTTGGTAGAAATGATCCACATCGTGACTCAGAGAGTAGGATCTTGTAAGCTCGTTATGTGCATCATGTGCCCCTATTTCTAATACATTAGTGTCATGGTCATCCTTTGTATCTCCTCAGTGTCAGCTAGGTCATCAATCACGCTCATCCCTGAGCACTATAATCTGATGATTTTGTTGATCCTCTTCAGGGTAATCTTCATGTTGCATCCAATGAAGTAGATATAGTCCTCATAGACATGTGAAAGGAGGAATTATACCACCTCCATAGGTTTATTGAAATATGGCAGCTCAAATAGTTGAAAGAGTCATGTAGTGTCCAGTTGGTTCTTGACGATAAATCATAAACCACTTAATTCCTCATGTCGATGTTCTTAAATTGATAGTCATTTTGGAGCTTGACCTCATTCCCCAACTGGTGATGATTGTAGTCAAAGACTATCACTGTTAAGACTTTGGAGACCCAGTTATCTACATATAATATTGAATATGGGTATTGCATTTCTTCTATCAGCAGAGAGGGAGGTGGGGATGTTGGGGCCTTTTATGCCACCAATGTTTGTTGCTGTTGTCTTTTCTTCACCATATTATATTCTTCTTCTGTGTGCTTTCCTACTTCTTCCCCTGCACCCTATGTTTGTTTTCCCAAACATTGTTCTTATTTTGGAGTCTCTTTCTTGATGGGAAACTAGTCTCTTTTGCTCACCTCTTCTTCTTCTGGTATAGTTGGTAGTTTTTGGAGTCTCCTAACCTTTTTCTTAGGTCGCATTACCCTTCAAAGACCCCAAAGGTTAATGCATAGTCATCCCACATTCCTAAAAGAATACGTGGTTATAGGTAAATTTACTTTGGCTTTTTGAGCTTCAACGGTTTGTTAATGGTGGACCTACAAACTGTGAATGTGAAAAACTCCCACATTGTTCTACCAATCCAGACTAAAAATCCCTCTTCTCACCTGGGTAACAAGCTGCTTGACTTGTCAAGAATATAACCACTCCGCTCTCTTCAAGATTTGAATATTTTGATTCTGGTGTGGTTGTTTTCTTTTCAACTCTAGTTCGTCACTTGTTATTATCACTTATTACTTCAAAAATTCATGCATTATAAATCATAAAATGACTTTACCCTTTCTATTTAGAGGATTTATGGGGGATTTTACCCTCATTAAATCCTTCCCTATCCCTGTCACTTTGGATCATAAATGCAAATCTTTTAACAACCACCATATTTTGAACCTTACCCTATGCAATTAATTGCTCAATAGTTTTGTCCCATCTCATCCCTAACATGCTCTTCACCATAACTAACCTTATTGCATTAATGACATGTCCCTTCTCATGATTTTATTTGAAGTGGGTGATAGTTGTATCTTGCCCTTTTGATGTGGTGGATTGGTTTGCCTATGCACTGGTAGATGTCACATTGCCTAACATATGCCTTAACATCTTTGAATAGAGTTGGCCACCAAAGTCTAGCTAGAAACACCTTGCACGTGGTAGCCTCTCCAGCATAGTGTCCTCCGGTAATACCTTTGTGAACTTTTCATAGTACTTTAAGGTGCTCATGTTACATTACACAATGGCAAAACACCTCATCACTAATCCATCTTATAAAGATCTCTTGATATGAGCTGATATGGTGTGATGCGGATTGCAAGTTGCTTTTTCTAGTGTGAGCTGAGAGAGTCGAGCATGGAACTAGTGTTTAAAAATACTATGATATATTTTAGTTCTTATTGTACCTATATAACTAGAAAGAGTTGTACATCAAGAAGATTATCATCTATGATGTGTGGGGGTTCACCATTCTCAATCCAAAATAAGTGGTCAGGTCTACAATTAGCCCTTCCTAGTTTTACCATTATAAAAATTTGGAATTCTTGAAATAGGTGAACCCATCAGTAAATTCTTCCATGCAGCACTGGTTTGTTGACAAGGTACTTCAAGTTCTCATGATCTATATATAATGTAAACGGAGTGGTTATAAGATACTACTTGAAATTTTATAAAGCATAGACCATAGACAAAGCTTCACACTCTATGGTGGTATAATTTCTTTCAGTTGGTGTCAACTTCCCACTGGCAAAGTAAATAGGATGATCTAGGTAACTGTCACCTAGTTGTGCAAGGATTACACCAACAACCATGCCAGATGCATCAACATGGACATGAAAAGGCTTTGTCCAATCAGGGAATTATCAACTTTTATTTAAGTATTTCAAAAGCTTCCTTACAAGAATTGGTCCATATAAACTACTCATTGTGATTTAAAAGCTCTTCTAGGGGCACAACAATCCTGTCATAACCACGAATGAATTTTCTATAATAACTTGTGTGCCCCAAGAAGACATGCACCTTGTGTTGAGTCTTGGGTGCTGAAAGATGAAGAATCATAGAGACCTTCACTGGGTCCACTAGGAGTCCTTCCTTACAAATAATATGCCCAAGAAGTATGCTAAAAGGTGTCACAAACATGTACTTCAAATTAAAGGAAATTTGTAACACCCAATAGTGCTCAAGCAAGAGTCTGATATTAACACAATGGTCCTTAACCAACCCATATACCATCTAGTTGTCCAAGTAGACTTGGAGGAATTTGTGAATGAAATATTTAAAAGCTTTAACTACTAACCATGAAAACACTAATAGGGTATTTTTCAACTTGAAAGGCATAACAATATAGGCAAAATATCCCCGTTTTATAGCAAAAGTTGTTTTAGACTAGTCTTCCTCAGCTATTTGGACTTGATGGTACCCCAAAAATCCATTCATAAAAGAGTACACTTCACAACCCATAACACCTTCTAAGATTTCCTCCATGAAAGGTGTTGGAAAGGGATCGATCATACAGAACACATTAAGCACTCTGTAGTCCACACATATACATATAAATCCTTTGATACTGATTACCATGGGACTGACCTAAATGGATTCATCCATAGGAGTGATTACTCTAGCATGGAGAATATTGTTGATCTCTTCCTTAACGCATGCCCAAAGATTAGGATTCATTTTGTATGGTCATTTTTTTATTGGTTGAGCATCGTCGACTAGCTTGATGTGTATTTTCCCTAAATATAGGTGGATTCCCTTCATTTTGTTGTAGTTCCTCATGAAAACATATTGGTATTCTTTAAATAACTCAAAGATTTGTGATATCTTTGTATAAGTCCAATAGTTTCTAACTATAGCCATCTTCGATTCTTGCTCCGTACCAATGTTGCATTATATAGTTTGCATAAGTCTATGATAGGGGTTATCTATTTGAAAACATGTATCCTAAACATTTTATGTACCAATGCTTGTAGGAACATCTAAATTGTTGGTCAAGGGGTTGAGCTAAGTATATATATCACCTTCATCTACTTGGAAGATGAGTTTTTGATTTCCCAGGCAAATCTCTTCATGTCATTCTTCATCAAGAACTGGAGTAGGCAAAAAAACTAGAGGTGTTAGAAGCTCATTGAAAAAGTGTAAAGGTTCCTCAAGTTCATGATGGATGTTCTGTAGGTGGTCTTCTAAAGGACTTGGGTCTCCAATAACTACTTCACGCATGGCCTGGAGAGTAAGGCATAAGTCCATCTTTGGTGAGGAATAGGAGAGTGCCAATGTCGTGGTTTCCTTCAATAATTACCAGAACCTGGTTCTTATGTGTCTCTCTTCATGAATATACCATGCCCATGCCCATGTGCATAAGGTTACCTAGAATGCATGTACCCATAGGTACTCTGGTAGGTATGTTTACTCATTTTTCCATATTATCTCACAAGCTTTAATTTTAGGTTCAGGTGCTTGCACGTCACTATAACTAAGTGTTCCCATGACCTTATTATCATGATGAAATATGTGGTGTAGAGAAAATTGCACTTGATCCTAGTACAAGAGGCACTCTTTATGATTACACCACTATCTAGTGGTGGTGCCATAAAAAATGTGATCTAATGACCTCATTCGATCATTCTTGGTATCATAGAACTCTTTGAGACACTAGACAAAGTCACATACCTCTTTTTGTCCTTAGTACCTTGGGGATTCCTCAAGTCTTTCCAATGGTGGTCCTATTAGTGGCCCTCTCATTGCCAAACCCATGAGGAAAACAAACTTATGACATTTATGGAGTGGGCATGGGAGGTTCTTTCTACTGTTGATGGTGCTACATACTCTCCCAGTGAGATCATAATCACCATGGGCCCAACAATTACATGCATTATTGGTAGTGTTTAAAATTGATTAGGTATTTTTCCATCATAGAATAGCATTTGGGGTTGGATCACATTTTTCATCATTTTAAGCTATGACATTGTATAAGTGGTTGATGTCTTCATCCACATTGATGGGTTCTAAATAAGGGGGTCCTTGTGCTTGATATAGTGGTGTTACAATGAACTGATCAATGTTCTCAAAGCTAATGTAACATTTTTTAAAGCTTAGGTCTACATTATTCTCATAGTACCAAGGCCTTCCTAGTAGGGCTAGGTAATTATCAGCTTTAGCTGACTCTAGAACTTCGAAATCTACTTTGAATGATACTCCAAGTATGTTGGTTGTGGCATTTTTGAGGACCCCAATCGGGTGAGCGTTGTAGTGCTAGACTAGACATTTTGTGCTAAGCATCCTCGGTGAGGACATTAACTTTTGCACCAATATCCACTAAAATGTCCCTAATTACCCATCTATTAATGACAATGTTAACCAAAATTTCTCTATCTTCTAGGGGAGTAGATGAACTAGGAGTGCCCTGACGCTAAGTATGATTTAAATAGTGGTCTTCACTTTGTCAAATGATATGAGGGTGAATCTCATTTGGTATTTAGGCTTGAATCTTAAGCCAAACATTGATTTATGGGATCATATCTGCATCTAACACCCACTTACATAGTTCTTGGAAGTCATCCCAGGCCACAGTTTGGAGTTCAGCTTCTCTTTGCATAGTAGCACACTGTATTACTTATTTATCTTTAAGGTATTGAATCTTGCCTTAGAGCTCTCATATGAGTGCCATTGTATCATGGAGAACATCCTTTTACTACTGAACATCAAGGTACTTTCAAGCTCGTGGTTCTTCTCATTGTACCTTCTTGATCAGATTAGTTGATTGGGTATGTCCCCAGCTGTTGCTGAACAATGGGGATGGTTGGGCATGTGCACCATTGTGGTTTATCAATTTGAATCATACAAGCACCCTTTTTATTCTATTCCTTGGTGATAGCCACATATAGATTAGGATACTCTTCTAATTGATGGTCCTTTTTACAAAATGCACATGTCAGGTACTCTGAGTAATCTCTTTGATAGTGGCCTAGTAACCCACATTTGTATCAAGTCTTGGGTGGAAACCAACCACTACCTCATCCTCATCCTCTTCCTCACCCATAGTATCCACTGTTATCTTGGGTATTAATGATTGAGGTTTAACATGTGCCATGTGCTTAAGCTTCATGGATGTCACTGATCAATCGATAGTCATTGGTGTCATGAGTGTGGGCATCACAAATTTTACAATACTTAGACACCTTAGTGTGTGTGGCCCATTACAAAAGAGGAGAAAAACAAAGATCATGTTCCTCATGGCATATTTCACATGTTTGTTTCTGTACTGTGTGGATATTCTTACATAGGTAGTTGTTCCTTGTATGCCCTTTAGTTTCATAGTCGATACACCATACACCACTGCGTGTTTCATCTGAATTATTGGCTATTAAATTTTATAACTATGATGCCATTGAGGCTATCTGGGCCTTCATGAAGGGACTAATCTCAGTGTCAATACTTCTAACTACTTCAGTGCAGAAAACAACTTCTAAAGTCTCACATGGGTTAGTGAAGGTTCGTTGTGATAGGGTCCATTGAAAAGGTAGCAACAATCCTCCCACAAACCATTTTTCATGTTAAGAAACATTTATTTCAAATGATAATTTAGAAATCAAGGTTTTGAATCATGCATCATACTCATGTATGCTCTCTATAAGTCCTTGCTTTATGTGCTTCAATGCTGCTATACTTTACTACTCAAACTCAATAATATCAAATTATTGTAGGAAGGCTACTTTGAGATGATAATAATTTACCATTTCTTATTGAGGGTCAAACTTCCATTACCACTTGTGCACGCACTCTAGAAACATAGTTTCAAACTACATAGCCTTAAATTTAGAAGATGTGATGCCTCAGGCTCTCTAAATCAATTTGTACTTATGGACATGTTTAGTTGCATTCTCTACCTCTTTGTATTTAGGTATGTGTAATGTCATCTCATAATAGATCATAATAGGTTGTGTTGGTTGAATGGGTGGTTGTTAGGAAGATCCAACCCTATTCCTTGAAAAAGGGGTTCACTTCCTCCTACGCTTCTTCCAGTGCCTTTAGCAGTAGTACTTGTGGGAAGAGGCATGGTAGCAAGTTGGTTACCCAAGTTTGGGAATGTACTATGGCCTTGGGGACCAAACCCAGAAAGCATTCCAAGATATGCCATAAAATTCTCCTAAAGAGGGAAAGATAATGTAAAATTTGAATGAACATCCAATGGCCTAGTTTCAATCTCCCTTACCAGTTTAGTTTTTGACTTTGAATTGTTTGTATCCCAATTTCATATATATACTCTATCCAATTTAAGGGCATCAACTTTCACTATGCTAGGAGAGCCTTGTTGATTTAGACTTGGTTTCTTGACTCTTGCAATCTAGCTCATTTCTCCTTTGGAAGATAGAAGTGGCAAAGAATGTGGTTTGAAAGTGATGGGTTCCTTGTATGTGTTCACTTCCCTATGTCTCTTCATAACATTCCTAAAGGTCTCCTGGTCTCTTCTCATGCCACTAACTCCCATGATCCTCTACTGATCTTCATCATACTTCTATTTTTTGTAATGCTCGTTGACTTGCTACCATGTTAAACCTATAATCTTCAATCAACCCCTAGTCTCCCCTTATAAATGTGTGACTCATGCATAAAAGAATTTATCCCTCCATAGGTATAGTTTCCAGCCCAAGATCAACAAATAACTTTTTTATCTCAAAAGAAAAAATCCCAAGATAGTGACCCCTTGGTTCTCAAAGAAATTGGAATTTGGCCTCTTTAAGACATGAATAAGTAATCACAATGTACTCCAAGATGTAGCTATTTTGAACTCCTCTCCACCAAAAGTTAACTATTCATGTCCATAAAACTCCAAATCATGCTAAAATCCTTTATCGTTCGAGCATCTAAGGTTGCCTCCTTCCAAGATTTCTGGATCATCCTTGAGCATATGCTATTATCCAAGCATGTAAAAAAACTAGGACATCAAAAAAGGTCTCATATAAGGGACTATAGAGATTCTGCTCTACCCACTATCATGCAAAGTAACCCATTCTTCTATATTCTCCAGTGTAAGGCACTCAAACATTTTCCCATGACTGAGATTCAAGTGCTTTAGGTCCTGGAAAAAGAACCAAAATGTTAGGTTATTTTAATTAATTCCAACCTCGACGTTTAAGTCTATCCCAACAAGCTAGCGTGTTGGCCTTATCACATGAGAGTTAGGTCTCGTGCACTCACCCAAAGTGCACAACGAAAGACCGATTCCCAAATGTTTTGTAACATAGTAATGTATGTTTGTTCATCTTTTTTATGTAGCTCTAAAGGATTATTTAATATCATAAATATACTACTACTATCCTTATGGTCCTAGATGTAAGTAACACTATTACTAGGATCACCATTATTATCTAACAATAGTGACTTAGAAAATAAAAAGATACCAATAATAAATCAAAGGAATAAACCATATACATCTCTAGACTAAGTGTATTTCATTATTCATAACACAATATGGTAAAAATTGATCTTCCATTAGATCCTTAATGAATTACAGGGCAAAGCTCTATTATCTATTCTCCAAATCAACCATCATCACAAATGATTATAATAAGTGTATTTATACATGTTTATGCCTGACCAAGTGTTACTTATCATTAATGAAAAAATAAATGGTGAATGAATTCCCAACATACTAAGAATCATGGCACTTTACAATAAGTTCTTCCTGAGGACCTGGGGCCCTATGCCCCTAGATCCTCACTTTATGCTATATACTGGTGGCCATGTGTTCTATTCTTGGTAGGCTAGTATAAAACCTCTGATCAAAATGGTTGACGTGTCCTATATGAATCATTATTCTAAATGCTACCACTTTCAATGCGCTCTACTTCCCATGTGCTTTGCTTCTCATGTGCTCCCCTAGTCTTTCACTTTTATTTTGAGTCCTATGTTCTCAGGTTCCTCATGACATTCTCTTTTAACTGGGTCCTCTCGTGTTGGTTCTCCTATGCCATTGTCCTCTTATGCCCATCAAGTCCTATGCCATGATGCTTCTACACTTGTCAGCTATGTGTCATGGTCCTTTCATACCATTTTAGTCTTGTGCCAAATGGGATAATGGTCCTTCCAACCGTGCTAGTCTCGTGCATAAAAATAGGATAATACTTAATAAAAATTTAGGGGCTAACACCAATTCCTTTAGGTGCTCAACTAGTACTTGGTCAAGAAAAACTAAGGATAAATACCATAACATTTTTGTTTTGTTACTGGGACTCGTTATAATTTTTAGTGTGATGGTTAAAAGGTACTCAAGTGGCTCTATCTGGAAAATGTCTAGCATTGGATTGGCATAGTAAAAGAGAACTTTACACTTCAATATATTAGACTAGGAGTTTCTACGTCCTAATGGATAAAGCAACATATGTATGATTATTTATATGAAACATTCTTTATAGAATTATATGCTTAGTTTTTAGCTTATGCACAAGACTGCTTGAGAAATAATAGATGGGAAGATGCCTGATTAGCAGTGTTAGACAACCTTGGTGAATTTGAAAACTACTTGGACATGTGTGATAGACATCTGGTGGAAAAGAGCACTAAATAGCTACATATTGGAATACATTGTGTCTAAATATTCTTGTTCAGAGGAAGCATAGTTCAAATTTTTGAGGGAATCATGCAGAGGGTATCTAAGACAATTTCCCTTAAAAATTAAGAAATTTATGCTTAACTATGGACTTGAGAACTTCCCCATGGATGGCTAAAATATCTTGCAGATGAGATGTGTGTTTGGTGGGTAAATAGAGGGGTATACATTGGTATAAGTGGAAGTTAGTTAAAAAGAACTGTAGAACCGTAAGTATGATGAGGCTAGGTGTAATGTTTAATGATTATTTTAAAATTGATTAGGAAGATAAATATATAAGGTTAGGAAGTGTATCTTGAGTAAATTATTGTGAAAACATTATTGTATGATTTTGAACATAAAAATGTGTTGTCAGATCTATCAACAATTTTACACAAAATTTTGGATCTAATCTGTAATTGATGTCGGGAGAGCTTCTTACATGTCAAGAGTGCTTATGACATTATCAGAAGTGTTGAGAGTGTTTATGATAGTGTCAGGGTCACCAGATGTTATGATTCACACTTATAATATTTGAAATATGTAGAATAGAATGTAGATCAATATAGCACAATAGATATTGGTGGGCCAATTTGCCTAAATATTTAATATATACAAAAATAAATAATACCCTTATGGTAGGGCAACACCATATAATACTCCTTTAGAAGGAATAACTCCACTATGTCTCTTGAAGGGGACAATCTCCAATATCCTTTTACCAAATAAAAGACTCAACACTTGATTGATTTATTTACCTCCTTTATATAGAACTCTATATAACTAACAAAATATGGGTAACCTCCTAATCTCAATGTAGGCTGATCATTAACCAATTCACTCATTCTATAAGTTACTCATTTATCATAATATATTGAACTCATATAACTAACTGAGGGGATGTGTGCCACATGTTAGCATCTCCATCAATCCATATACATCAATATATAATATCCCTAGGTACATATCACCAAGAGTGTTTTTGATAAATGCCAAGTGTGGATACTGCTACTGATTAATTCTCAAAAACTAAAATTTAATATCCAGGTTTTGTTCACTTAGTTTCACCTTTCATATTTTTCATCTTCAAATCTCGATATGCATCCCCTATGTACCTAAAATATTTGATTATATTTGCCTTGGATTTTTGAGGAAAATAAATAGAGTTTAGGGGCTTATATTCAAAAGTATGCTGATGATTTATCATGCCCCTAAGAGGAAAACAAATATATCAAAAAATATTAAAATACATACATGAAATAACTTTAAAATAGAAATTGCATAACATGTATAATTCTCAATTTGTGTGCTAAACGTTTTTCACAATAGAACACTAACTAAAAAAATGATAATGTTCTAATGATTGACTTTTGTCAAAATAGACTATATTCTACTTATAAGTGTCATTTGAATTCAAATTAAACAACATTAATAAATTGGGCCTAAAATGAGGCTTCTACAATAAAATGATCATCTAGATAGGTAAAAGGTAGAAGATTATTCTAAATCCAACACATATAAAATGTCAGTCCACAAATAAATCTTGGGTTATTTACAAAGGTTGTGAATAAAGGAGGTTGGAAGGGATCTACAAGGGGAGCTTACACATAAAATAGTTATAGAGAAATAGGATGGAAGACCATCCTAGATCCCAAGCGTCGCTAGATGGTAAAATAAGAGTTATAGGTATGAAGATGGTAGTAGTATACACTTGATATATTTTACTTTATCACTTTACAAATAGTTTCTCTTATGAGGACTTGTAGTTGCATCAATTTCCAAGAGTGCACACCTTAAAATGTGCATTGGTAATAGGCTGAGATCGGCTTGTGGTAATTTTCAAGATATGTTTGCATATTTTTCCTGTCATACCTTTATTATTATTAGTTTGACCTCCTCTGAGTATCCTTTTGTTTAATTTTCTAGATTCCCTATATACTATTGTATCACCCAAGGTGATACAATTTGTTTCATACTTATCATTCCATGTACTATATCACCCTGACTGATACAATTATGATTTTGTCTTGTATATTCTATATCATATTGGCCTAGCTAATACAATACTATTCCATCTAATATCCTTTCTAATTGTATTATCTTGGCTGATATAATATTATTCTAACAAACATTATTTTCAATTGTATCGACTTGGTTGTCATAGTCGGCTTAGATTTTAGGCCAGATTTGGTTATCATAGTCATATATATAGGGTCATAACCATAAAATACACTCATATTCTCTATTTTCACTCACATTTCTTCTCTTAAGTGGTATTTGGAGGAGTTAGAGGCGAGTCTTATCTTTAAGGTCTAGTATTATTTATGGTCTTTGAAGATTAATATGAGAATGGTGTAGGAACATCACCATTTTGATCAATTTTGCTTTATAAATTCAAGTTTTTTAGTCATTATAGGTTTTATGAGGTTTATGAGACACTTAGGAGTCATTTCTAGGTCCTAGGTGTTCTTAAAATTTGAATTTGAGGCATCTAGGTATTTTCCTGCCAAAATGTCAAATTCAAAAATTTGAATTTCTAAGCATAGTTTTATGGGATTACTCATGTTTTTGTTTGAATATAAGGTTGGATCTTGGTTTTTTAAAGTGTCTAAAAGGTATTACGATGCATATTTTAGTTTGGCCACCTTTTTGGTCTCATATGTTATATTCAAATTTCATGTAACTTCCAAAAATGCAAAGTTGACATACATAAGCCTACATTGGAGGCAAACAAGATTCAATTAGAGTGTTTTTAGGGACTTAAATTTCATGAAGAGGTTCTTAGGTTTAATTATAAAAGTGAGAGAAGGAGGTGTGGCTCTAAAAAATAGAAAAAGATGATCAATTTTGAAAAGGAAGGCTATAAATGATAATTTTTTGGATTTGAATGTATGAGACCAAGAATATTCATGAATTAAAAAAACATTTGAAGACTTTTGTGAATGATTTTGAGAAAAATTGATAAATTTTAACACTTATTTACATTTATTCCTTTATGTCATTCAAATTGGTTCATTAATCTATAGGTGAAAGAGAGAGATATTCAGTCCTTTAAAATTATGTGTGTTACACAGTCAAGTATCCAATCTTGTGCAAGGTTCTTTGATGGATTTCAATCATTATAATGGTTAAATGGTGTTAATAAGTTGATATTAAGTTTATGGAAGTTATTTTATTACTTTAAAAGCCTTTTATAAGTCAAAAAGTATCATTCAAATAGAAAATTCATAATTCTACCCTATACCATGTTTGCATGGTGAACAATCAAGTATACGAGGTGAAGAAAAAGGCTTCTTTTGTCCAAGGTAAGAATTTTAATGATTTTTATGGTTTTGGGAGGCTTTTAATAGATGTATTAAAGGTTTTTATATATATAAAATTTCATATCAAGGTGTAATCTTATTCTAATCTCAAACTTTGTTGACACAGTCCAAAACCTTGTTTTCTTTGCGAACAATCGAGATGGAAATTATAAAATCTGAGTGTATTTAGGATTTAATTAAGTTTTATTACAATTATAAAAGGTGTATTATATTTTAAAATACCCTATAATTTAGTTTTAGACCTTGAAATGTTGATTTTCTCTTTAAAACTTCATTTTTCTACCTCATGACCTGTGTAAGAACCTAGTCGAGGAAGTTTGGCCATTTTATGGATTTAGCATCTAGACCTTGTTTCATAATTTAAAAATTGACCTATAGGTTTATGTTAGTGTTTTAAATTTGATTAAACTATTTATTTTTATTCTTGGCATGTGTGAATGGTTTAGGAATAAAAATTCAATTTTGAAGGACAAGAGGCCTAATTGGAGACTTAGTTTGGAGAAGTCAAGTTAAGATAATATACTTCCATTTAGAATTGGGCCAAAAAAATATTTTTTAAGGTTGAATTACCTTAATGGTTATATTAAATTCTAATTTATTTTTCCATAAACCTTATATATTAGTCAAATCACCCAAAAATGTGCTCTAGGAGGGTTACAAGGAGGAGACCTAATTGTGAGAGATAAGTGTGAGTTAGTATGTTTCCATTTAGAGTTTGTTCATAAATTTTTTTATGGTGTTATAAAAAGTTAATAGGTACTTTAAAATGGTCCTATTTTATATTAAAAACCTGTAAAAGTATCAAACCATCTAGATTTATCTTTTAGAAGGGTTACAAGAGTTAGTCTTAATTGAACAAGTTTGCTATTGAATGTGATTGACTCTCCCCCTCTACATAAAATAATTTAAACAAAGGAGGTACCATTTGTATTTATAGTCCCCAAATAATAATACCTAGGTCTTCATATTTCCATTTAAAGCCTTAACCTACATCATCTTTTGCAGAGTGTCACTTGAGCCAAAGGGGGAGATTAAGGGATCGATAGGTCCACACAAAAGTAACTTATCTATATCCCTACTCCATTTAATTTATTTAATTAGTATATTAGATATTTATTGATTATTTATATTGTGAATGTATGTGTTTATCCTTTCTTAATTTCTTCTTTATATTGAATAAGTTGGTATAGATACAAGGTTGCTTAGGCTTGTCATTATCACCTTAGGTTGCATAAACCTCTCATTCGTTAACCATTGCACCACTCACTTTCTTATGAATTTGGTAATTTAATATATCTAGGATTAGTTTACCCTTTTTTATTATTTCCTTTCATGTAGCATCATTAAAATATCATTGATACATCCCTTTGTTATCATTATTATGATCATTTATCTACATTGATCCCTAGTGAGAGCTATACCCTATGTCTTATGCTTAGGCTTTGAAACCCTTTCCTCTTGAAATTTGAGTGTGTATTACCTTATGATATGTCCAAGATTATTTTAGGCCATTGTCTACATTCTAAATATACACATGTTTTATTATTATGACCTTATTCAAGTCCTAGTCTATTTAGAGAAAGAGGATATTTATAGGTCATCTTAGCCCATGCATACATTCTAATGAACCCATGTGAATATTATCTCACCTTTGGCTAGATAATTTTTATGTTTTCCATTTTTTTTCTTCATGTCACCTTCACTATTATCCTACATTTTAGTAAATATTTTAGCTCAACTGTATCACCCAACCTAATACAATTTTACAACTCTTTTATTTCAACAAATGTATTGGTCAACCCAATACATTTTTCCAATTTTCCCCAAATATATCTAATAACTTGATATAATCATGTACCTTCCTTGACTATATTGAGCAACCCAATTCAATCATGTGTTTGTACCAACTACATCAACAAGCTTGATACAATTCATTTCTACAATTATATTGCATCGTCTAGCCTGATATAATTTTTTATTTCCTAGTTCCATTTCTTACTATATTGGTCAACCCAATACAATATATTTTTAGCATTCTTGTGCAACCAATTGCATTGGCCAACCTAATATATTTTTATTTTTCTCTTTCAAAATGTAATATCTTTTGGAAAAATTCAAAGATAAAACTTGTAGGATTTTCAAGGATTTTATAATAATCCTCATGCTATGAAATTAACTAATACCAAAAAGTCTTCCAACAATACTTCCATGCCTTATGATTTTTATATCTCTCAATATCATGATACCAATTATTTTAATATGGCTTCCTCTATATCCAAACACTATGAGCCATATGATAATATTAATGAACCTAAATAAGATCACCTACTCCAAGACTATGAGTTTGAATAGGAATGTGACATTGAATATATAGACAAAATAAAAATATTTTCTCCAAGAACATATTGAAAATAGGGGAAAATAAACTTCAAGTATATATCACATTATGATGGAACCCCATATGTAATTTCCTCCTTACCCTACTCACAATTGCTCTACAGGACTTGGGGAAAATTAAATTTGTTACTTTTTTCTTTCCTTCATCATCCCCTATGCCTAGTATAGCTACTAACATTGTGGGTCTCTCTTTTAGTGGGCCTCAAGGTGCTCATCTTAATACCAATATTAATGTTGCATCTAGCGCTTCTGAATAATCCACTCAAGTCTCTAATTTCAACCAAAATACTCCTAATCCTAACCAAGTTATCTTACAAGCAATAAGTCAAATGGCTAACATTCAAGCTACTAATAATGTTCAAATGATGTAAATACAAAACCAACCTATAAAAATTCAAGCTAAGCCTTAATAGGTTCAGTGGGGAGTGCCAAACCAAAATGCCTACCCAAACCCCCCTTAGAGACGCTCTTGGAAACCTCATTCCATAACCTCCACTTCGTAACAAAGTTATCAAACACAATCAAAATGAACCCTTAGTCCCTAAAATTATTGATGTTGACATAGGTGGTATCACTTGTACCATATCCTATAATGGATCCACTAATCTTACTTTACATTTTAAGTCCTTTGGTAATCTCTATAAAGACTGGATTGAACATAACACTTTTACAGATACCAAACTATTAGTCAAATCCTTTTATGATGATTCTTTAGAATGGTATAATCAATTAAAAAATAACTCTATTTCTAGCTTGGAATACTTAGTTAATGCATTGGTCCAAGAGTTTCAATCCAATGATTTACTTAAAAATAAATTAGCCCACTTTATCAATTGTAAACAAGCAGAAAATGAGATTGTCCAAACCTTTATTAAACATTGGAAATATTTAGCCAACAAAGCTAAGAATAATTTGATAGAAGAATACCTATTCCACCTATTTACTAACATATTAAATGATAAATTGTAACACATTTTTAGGAATCTTTCTCAAAAATCATTGGAGGAAGCCTTAGACCAAGCCAAATGACAAGACTATCTCATAAGACAATTTGAGCCTTCCCAATATAAGTTTGGAACTCAAATACTTATGAGACCTAAAAATAAGCACACTACTAACAATGGTGTCTCTGATACTTATGATCCTGAATTAAACATCAATGCCATATGTTAGGAAGCTCTAATGAAGTAAATCTCTCTCTTAACCTATAATGGGAAGTCCTTTCTAGCATCATCCTTCTCTCTCATAAGTCAATAGTTTTGAGGTCCATCAAATTATTTTTTTGGATGAGGTCAATAGATGCCTTCTTCTACCTTCACCTAGAGACATTGATCCTTCCCATCCTACTAACTATTGGTATGACCCCCAAATTTTTTGTTGGTTTCATGCAAATTGGGACATTTCTCATGGATCTTGTAACTTATACACCTAGCTTTTGAGTTTTTTCTTGATCCAAAATTTTATCATGAAGACTTGATGAGAGAGTGTCACTAAGACTATGATAAGGTAGCTAAGGCTCATGAATCCAAGGTAAAAAATAAATCACTTCATCAATCTAATGCTCACATTACCATTTATTCCAATCCTATTCCAAATCATTATCAAAGTCAACAAGCTAACAATCAACTTCAAAACTCTTCCCAACTAACCACTAATGTAGTTAAAACCATGGTTAATCCTCACTCTTACAATGATGTATAAATCTCAGTGAACATGAAAAATATGAAGTGTGTTATTTTTTACATTAATCATTATCCTCTTTGAACTCACATCCCACCTCCTAGTTATAAAACATTTTAGGATTATCCTCCACATGATTTTTTAGTTATTATATTTGGAGAAATCTTTACTTTTATACGTTATGATAGCCTAATTATATTAGCCATCCTAATATAATTTCATATTGATCATACTATATTGACTAACTTGATACAGATCCTTGTTTCTGTAAGTATATTAGGAAACTTGGTACAATTCCTAATTAGCCCTATTGTATTTTTTAGATCAATATAGTTAGTTTATTTGACAAATTTTATTCTTACTATATCAGTTAGTTTGATACAATGTTATGTTTCTAGTTTAGGCCCAACTATATAAAATATCTTGGTACAATCTATTTATTTGACCAGTTTTATGTCAATTATATTGACTAGCTAAGTGCAGTCATATTTGACTAACCAACTTAGTAAAGTCTATCCTTACCTAGTTCTAACTCTATTGTATTAACCAAGCTGATACATTTTATTTATGATGTTTTAGTGTCATCAACTATAGCTAGGTCAACCTACCTTATCTATATTGGTAGTGCCAAGATTGTACACTTTGATTCCAAATCAGATTCAATTAGGTTTACTTTCATCTACAATTGATCCACTTCAGAATTCAATTCCATTTTTGTAGTCTTGTCCAACCACATTAGCTTTGATGAGTGGGATCCCATAGACAAATATTCTAGACTCCCATCTCAAATCCCATTTCTTGATCCTATGAGGACTTTTCCATGACATATAAATTGACTTTTACAACTTTTGTTTAATATGAACATTCATCAACCAACACCTATGGGAAAAAAAAGCTACCTTGATAGGTCTGAGGAAAACATCTTGTTGCAGTTTGAAAAAATATCTATCATGCCTAGGGTTTTTCCACTTGGACACTAGTACCATAATAGGGACAATAGCGCCATATGGCACTAGTGTACCAATATTGGTGATACTATCATTTCCATCCTTTTTTCACAAATGGATATCTTTTAAAATCTTAAACTTCCTAAGGTCAACCTAGACCTCTTTTTAGCACCCACACAAGCTCTATAATAGTATAAATACATGAATTTTATCCCTTTATCCACTACATGGAAATCATATGCAAATTACATATGCAAACTTAGAATAAGTTGTGCACAATTAAGGCTATCAATCCCTTTTCTACCCTACTTCTGCATACTACCATCTACAATGTTCCTAAGCTTATATTAATTAGATTTATAGTCTCAAACACACTCAAATAACTCAAGTCAACATCATACTAGCTTCACTTGCACTTGCACTAGCACTTAGGTGGAGAGAATTACATCAAGCTTGATCCCTCTTTGGATTATTGGTATGTAGACAAATCTCATCATAATGAGGTGTTGAGGATGTCCAACCTACCCCAATAACAAACACACTTTTCTTATTATATCAACTAGATGCCTTAGTAACATAGAGGATTAGGGTTTGATCATAAAATCAATCAAAATAGGTCATCTACAAGGTTTCATAACTCATGTACATAGGAACAAGCCTTACAAATATAGACACAGGTAAACCCAAAAGCTCATAATAGTCCTACACAAAGAACATTACCACAAAAATAGGGACACTAGTGCCACATGACACTACTGTCTATTTAGGGTGATATTGTCTAGGAGGGATTTTGACACCTATATCCTATTTGGAACACTTAGACTAGTCTCTACCTTAGTTTTTAGCCTCTGACCACCCATCTCAATCATTTTCTAGCTAAGTTTTTATTTGCATTATTTATTTCTATTTTTAGAAAGGTTAAAATTAGTCAATTTTGTAACAAATTAGTGGCTATATTTATTACATATTTCTACCTTGATTTACTATACTCATCTCTTTAATGACATAGAATTTACATACACTAAGTCCTAAAAGGATAAAAAAATTAGTGAACCTGACTTACTTTGGATACTATTCAAACCCTAACCCAAGATGACACTAGGGTTTGTATCCTTCTTTTTCATATTTTCATTAGTTGTGTTAAGCTTTTCAAATTTCATACATTCTATTGTAGTATCCCTCTTTCACATTGTTTACTATATGCCATCTAAAAAATCTATCTCTATTTCATTAAAAAGAAGTGTTAGGCTTAGTGGCAATCATATTGAGCATACTCATATTATTTCTATTCGATCTTATATCATGGACAAAGGAATAGTTGAAACTCTTGTCATTGAGATTTCACACCCTGATTATGTGGATTTCAATGATAATGCATTTGAAGATGAGTAATATAATCAAGGTCAAGATGATACACAAGGTGGGAATTGAGACACTCTCCCTCCACTTAACAATGAAAACCTAATTGTAAATAAGGATGAGATTATATAAAGCTTCAGAGATAGACTTTGGGAATAACCCCATGATCATGCATAAATTTTACAAGCCATAATGTAAATAAAGAACAAATTAAATAATGGTCAATCTTTTACCCCCCTAGATAATAACATTATTACACCTACAGTGGGGCCAACTCAGTTAGCACAACAACCAATATTAACTCAACAACCTTCAATGATAGCTAAACCTACTATGGGTATCTCCTTATCTCTAGATATACAATCCCTTATGCAAGAAGTTTATAATCTACAGGCTAAGGTGTTACATCTTGAGCAAGGATCCACTAGGCCGTCACATGCCTTAGATTCTCATGTTATTTTACATACACCTTTAACACATCATATATCATCAACTAATTTTCCATCTAGATTCATGGAACATAAGCTTACATTATATGATGGCAAGGGTGACCAAGAGCACCATCTCCAAGCTTTTCACATAGCATGTGTTATCGCTCAGAAGTACACCCTATAAAGAACCTATGCCCATTCTCACTCTTATTGATACAATGTAAACTCTCCAAGGTGTGGGTGACCTTATGACAAAGAGAATCTCGAGATTAAGGGCTGGTTTCTTTTATTACACTCACCCACTTCTCTCTAAACTCTCTCATATAGTGCTTTCTTGACTAGGAAAAGGGTAAAAGGAGCAATGTTAAAGCTAAAAATGAAAATATAAAATGAAAATTAGGGTGATGAACCAATGTGAAGTTAAGTTATGTAGATATCTAACATAATTTTGAAGCTAAATAACTTGCACACATTCACATCATTCTCATACAATAACTCTTGCATTAATATTTCACACAGAGGTCTTGACTCACACTCACACTAGCTTGGAAGGAATGAACAATGGTTGAATTCACTTCCAGATTAGGTAGATATCATACTTAGACACTTGGTATGACCTATAAGATTTATTATTTGCTGCATAAAGGTGAAACATTTAGACATAAACATAGGATAAACAAATATTCACTAAGTTATATCAATGAACATTAAGCACACACTTCATGAAAGTTTGAGAAGAGAGGAAAATTTACCTCTTTATTTATTCAAAGGTGATGCAGTAAAAAATTTAGTAGATTTTATGTAATCTAAAAGAATAATATGATTATAAACCTCTCCAAATGAGAATACATATAAAAGAGAATGAGAGAGAGAGGACAATTAGCTCCAAACGAGGAATGAGTGCACATGCTAGTCAAGTTCACTCTCAGTTCAACTAAACCTTCAACTCCAAATTTAACCCAAGTCAGCTCTAACTCACTCCCAAAATTCTACATAGTAAATTTAGAGTTCAAACTTGCTCTACATGAAGTATGGTGCCATATGAGAGGGAGAGGGAGAGTTGACAAGTCAAAGGGCTCTTCATGCAAGCTTGAGTCTTGAGTTAACTCTAAATTTGATCATACAAACATCTTGGTCTTATTTAGTTAACTCTTTTTGGTCTTTAGTTAACTCCACTTGGTATTTCATGCATCTTGAATTTTGACTTCAGTTAATTTCACTTGCATCTTGAGTTGAGTTGACTTATCTTGACTTCAAACATAGAGTTTAAATTGATCTATCATGCATGCATGTTTAATTTTTAAAGTAATATATTACATGAAAATAGGGATCCAATATTATCCAAGACTTAAACTCCACTCATCCACCTTTGCATGTTTTGAACTCCACCTTTGTAGGGCTAATTGAAGACTTCTTATTGTTGACTTGAACTTGTTGAATTTAACCCAAATGGGGAGTCATAGTTAGAGATATGGGATCATGTGTATGTTTAATTATACATTAAATATTCTTTCCAAGTTTTTATTTGATGATGAACACAACTCTCCAATCTGATTCTACTTCCATATGCCCATCTTGTGCAACTTGACAAACTTCTTGAATGCACTGTGAGAGCCAAAAATTTGATAAATATTAATAATTTGAATAGATAAAGAGAATAAATATGATATTAAAATAATTATCATGGTTTCATATACCTTAAAATAAAATTTTAGTTCTAAATTCCATGTACAACTCCAAAAAATGCTATTTTATGCTCTCTTGTGCTCTTTTGTTCTTAAGAAACCTTGATTTAGATTGGGAGGTCTAAAATGAGTTCTAGGAATGAAAAAACACTCATATTATTTTTTTATATGTATCAATGGGTCAGACCTATAAAATTTTGAAAATCTCCAAAACTCTTCACTAAACTCCCAAACAAAAATTCACAAAAAATGCCAGCTTGCTGCCTTGGGGATGACCTAGAGATGTTTTTCAATGAGCTGAGCCTATTTTGAATTGTTTTTAATTTCATGAGAATTTATTATACATTTAAATTAATTATAAACACTCTCAAATCATTTTTTATCATTATAGGGACCTGGAACACCTATTTTCAACTCTATTTGTGAGCAAAAAAGTGAAGAAACCTTCATTCAAACCTGTATTTTGGCATTTTATATCTATTAAGGTATATTATGGACCTGAAACCACATTTAAACATTAATTTATATAAAAACATACCTTTATGTCAAATTTAAAGAAATTTAATTTAATAAAACTCAAAATGTACACTTTTTGGTGTTTCCTAGTTTGCACATTTCATTTTTGAATGCTTGTAGGTATGTGTTTTACCATTTTATTGAGTTTTATGAGCCATAAATACCTAATTATTTTTTAATTATTACCTTTAATAAACCTTATTAACATTAAAATAATTTTATGTGCTCAACCAATAACTTACCTATCAAAAATTGCATTTTCTCACTGTCTCTCTTGCTTGCTTAAAATCCTAAAACTTGTACCTTTGTCTTTATCAATTATTTTCGACAAAATTTTAATTTATGAATGTGTATAAATTTATTATATTCACCATAATAACTCACACCACCTTTATTTTTCAACAAATAACTCAAAAGTGCAAACATACTGCTTAAAATTGAGCTATTGGGGTTTAAGAAGGGTTTTAGAGCACCTATTATTCTTAACGATTATTCATAAAGTTAAGACAAATTAAAATTAAAAAATGTATGGAATATTGAGATATTATGGTCAAAAAAATCTCCTTAATACCATTCAATCAAACTCCTCTTCACCTTCATGCACCGAGCATTTGAAAATTGCCTTCACTAGCTTGCAACTAGTTAGTTAGAGGAATAAAAGGAACTTCTATCAAAATTTAGATTTATGAGTCATTCGTGAGCATGATTTTGGCTTAATGAAGGTTTTATGATATTTTAAATCTATTTTTGAACCTTTAATCCATGAATAGAGTCTCCTTTAAAACTTGCACATAAGGAACTTTGACCAATGTGCCAAAATTATTAACATATTTGGACTACGTGTCCAATGATTGGCTTCTCACTAAGTTATTTCATGTAATATAAAAAATTATACCTTATAGTGATTATATTATCTATCAAATCAATTCATCACTACATTAAATCCATTGGTAGATATGTTTCTATCACACTTATCAATAAACATCAATGATAAGATCTCATATGCTCAAGTAACACAACTAAAAAAAATCAAATGAACCTATTGAAAAATATGTCTTGCAATATAAAACTATATTGGCCTAATTAACTAGCCCCATGTCAGATAAATACCTCCAAGATATATTTAAATATATCCTACTACCAACATTACATGAAGTTATCTTGTTCAATAAGTTTACAACCTTCATAAATTTATACCACAGAGTGAAAGAAAGAGAAGTCAAGCTTCTCTCTATGGGCAAACTGAAATATGCAAGTGGATCAGAATCAAATACTAAGAGTTACATTAAGATCCCATATAAGGTAAGGAAAATTGAAAATAAGAGTGATCTAAAGGCCATAGTTAATGTAACTTCAGAGCCATCTTCTCACTTAGTTTTATTAGCTTCTCCACATAGAATTTTCACCGACCTAAAATCACTATCACGTGTTTTACAACAACTCTTGAAATGCAATGTCATATATATCCCTCCCATAAAATATGTTGATACAACATGACCTCTTCCAAATAACTATGATTCTAATGCATTTTATGAATATCAGAGGGCACCAGGCCTTACCACAAATGAATGCATCATCTTGAAACATAAGATATAAGATTTGATAGAGGCTAACATTATTGATGTGGGCACACCCACAGAGGCACCCAAAGTTCAACAAATGGAAGCTAAGGCATTGAAAATATTCTCATATCCATTTTTAAAGCATACATAAAATGATGTAGGGGACACTTCAAGGGTTTACTACATGTATCAGGGACACCCACCACCAGCATCATATCACACTACTATAGAGGATACACACCCCTTACACAATATCATTAGTGTGTACCATACTATAGTTCTAGATATACCACTCATCACCTTCTCAATGTAGGATATTGTTGAAGATGATTCATACTTATATGCACTCTTTATACGAGCATACATCGATCATCATCCTATTTAGAGTGTTATGGTTGACAATGGGTCAAATATTAACATGTGCACTATCACACTTTTAAAACATTTGGGGTATTAATAGTAGGATATATCTCCTACAGATAAATTTATTCATGGTTTCAATGGTAATGTTTAGGGTTTAATTGGGGAGATTATAATTCCACTATAGGTTAGACCAACACATGTAGCCACTAGATTCTTAGTAGTACCCAGTGTAAGCACATTTGACATAGTATTGGGTAGGCCATGGATACAACAGTTAAGAGCCATCCCATCCATCATACACATATGCCTAAAATATATTCATGAAAATTAGGTGATCATAGTTAGGGGTCTTTCATATGAGTATCATATACATATCCCATAGGTAGTTTCACCATAGTTACCAATTACACCGTAGTTACTAGTTACACTATAGTTACTAGTTACAACATAGTTACCAGTTATAAATTTGAGCACAGTTCCTATCAACACACCATATAGTTTAGTAGAGCCACCAGTAAAAGTGAGGTCTAGTCCTACAATGTTTCCACAAATGCATACTCTCCCATGGAGGCCATTATTAGAGAGACCCCTACGTTAGAGATATATTGTAGAGTCTAGATCACCTCCATCTACTCATTTTATTTTGAGATTAGTATTATTGAGTTCTCAGGGTTCTCAACATAGGTCATTCATACCAGCTACAACATCTTCTAACATATGGGTCCCTAAGACCCCTAAAGTTCATAAGACACTACAATTAATTTTACAGATTCCTAGCACCATTTCAAAGATAGGGATAGATATAGGTCACTCACTACAACAAGTTTTGGGACCACAATTACTTTTTCACATAACACACATGATCACTATTCTTTTATTTGACACAAGCCACATTGATAGTGAGTCTCCCATGAGACTCATCGATTAGTATTGTTCCTCCCTTATTGTAAATACCTTCCTTCTCTCTCACTCCTTGTATATAGTTTATTTTTTATATTTATTGTACATAACTTATATCCATAAAATACAAAAATAATATAATAAACAAAAAAACATAAAAAACATTCAAATATTTACTCAAAAAATACAAAATTATAGATTATAATCATTTCCAAGTTTACATTATTTATATTTGTTAGACACTACATATGTTAGCTATCTTAGTATAGTTAGTTTTATCATACATCGATGCTTCAATTATTCTTGTCAAGTGCTTGTAGATTGATATAGGACTCCTTTCAACTACACTGATCCAAATTTGTTATTATTTACTTATTATAGATCAAATTTTCATCTTTTAGAAGGTAGTTCAAGCCTTCCAAATTTGATGTAACATGGAGACACCTCAAAGTTGTTGGTACCCTATTGGAAAGGTGAATCTCTAGGTTAAAGGGATAGCTCCCCTTGATGAATCACTTAGGCTCAAACACTACTCTAACACTTGTTAGGAAAAGGGAGACATATCTACTCTAATGGAGGTGATGCACCAAATATGAACTGATCACTACCAACCAAATGAAATTTCACTTCAAACAAGAGACTAACCTGCACATGACACTAATCCAAATATGCCTCTTTACATCAATGTTTCTCATGAAGGTTTGTGAAGCAAGCTTGAGTTAGGAGGACTAGTAAAGAGGTCATTATATGAAACTAATGAAAAGACAACTCACTACACCCATACACACTCCATTTGAACACTTCAAGAGAATTGAAAAAAGGATTTCAAACTAAAAATGAATGCTAAAAAAGGACAAGCATGCCAAGGTAGTAAGACTATCACTTAGCAAGATCAACTAATCAAGTATGCACATTAAAACTAGTCCATGGAGAAGGTAAAAATAGGTTATTTTTTGTTGATCAAAGGTTGAAAATGGGTAGGGTTTCACCATGCCTAGGTGGAGGATACCAACTTAGCCAACTAAGGCTCACTATATAACAAAGGTTAGAGAGAATAAGAGAAGGGCATAGGAGAGAGAGAGACAAGTGTTTCATGAGTTATAATAACTCTCTCTCTCTCTCTCTCTCTCATGCATTTTATATTTAAGGAGAGCTCTCTCCCTTTGTAATGAATTTTGGAATTATATTTTGTGACCCCCCTTTTGTGAGATTTGAACTTATGTTCAGTCTTTCATCTTCTTTGGATGAAAACCCATTGGATGTTTTATCAAAGGATGAAACCCCTTTGGTTCAGTAGAATAATATCATGCGGAGATTATGATTGTGCTTCATATTTGTGATCACATTATGATCATCCTTTGTAAGTTGTATGTTATAATTTAGTATTTGAATGTAATTCATATTTTGCAATTTTGTTATGCTTTGTTGTGCATTTTAATGTGAAATTCTAAAATATCTCATTTGGGGATATTATAGTGATATCAAAACATTAGTGTTTGAGTTTGTATTATATTAGTGTGAGTGTTTTCAACAATATTCCCAGTTGGGGATATTACATTTAATTAAATGTCAAAGTTATTTTCTAAAAGACTCATAATTCATTCATGATTTCTCTATATTATTGACCCATTTTGTAGTATCATTCATATTTAGCATGTATTCATTATTTGAAACATTGAGACTTGGATTACTTTTGATGTTAGAATGTTTTGAAGCACATGCCTCATATAAGTACAAGGGTGTGATAGAGATTAGGGTCGAGTGTCTTAACCTTAAAATATAATTAAGTAAAATATAGATATTTTTTGAAAAATGATTTTTTATTTTAGATGTGGTAGAAGCCTTTGATTACATACGTGCTTGTTTCCAAATCCAATGGTTGGTAAAGCAACCAATGCATACTACATTTAAATCAAAAGATATGATCATGCATATTATCATTTAGAGCTTGTTTAAAAAATGGTACATGATCATAGGTAGCTCATGGGCCCTTATTGTTGACTACATTTGCTAATAAAGTGTTGTCTAACATGAAAAGAGAATGCATAGAACCATTGGGAAATGTATGAAACTAATCCAATGCATATTAGTTCAAGATTCTTGGAAAGATATCAAGTAATAATATGTCATGATGTGCATAATCTCCATAATAAGTATATAAGATCTTGAGATGCTTATAGGGATATCCACATCCATTGAATATAATGAGCTTGGGCATGATAAAATCATGTGGAATGGGAGAGATTATAATCTTATGATACATAAGGTTTGATAATATAGCATCAGAATAAACCCCATCATTAGGCTCATGGGAGATTATATAAAAAAGTTAAACTTATCTTTGTAATTCACTAATTTCACCCATCATAGTGATTATTTCAATAATTTATATCATTTCAATACATAGTGGATCAATCAAAGGAAGAGGCTTCTCATTGGATACAAACATAGGAACATTGGTAGGCCTAGATGAAGGAATGGGAAATTATTGTTGCATAGGTGACAAATGTGAATACACACAATCATTAAGAAAATTTAGAGTCATAGAAGGGGAAGAAAGGAAATCACTAAAATCAATCAAAACATCATCTAAAACAAAAGCATGATTTTTAATCTTATTTCATCATGTTCATAATCTTAACAAAATGAGAAGGTTCTTCCATAACATATGTTCTAATAATTTCGATACTATCATCCTTATATTGTGCATTCATTTCATCTTAAAAATTATCATTTTGAGTCTAATAATATTCTTGAAATGTTTTATCATTCTCATGATTAAAAATGTTATCATTCAAAAGAGCATGGAAATTATTATTTTAATTCACATTATTTTTTAAACAAGAATCAACATTGTCTTTCATAATTGAGGTCTAAAACCAAATTGCTCTAGCGTACTTTGTTTGACATTAGCACAATTTTCCTTATTAATTGATTTTTTCATATTACAAATTGATATTCCATTCACACAAGGGTTTACAAAAACTAAATGAAAACCCAAGACATTCATATTATTTTCATTTTCATAAGGTCCTATCAGATTGAAATTTAGTTTCCTTAATTTTTCATCTATATCATCCTCATTATAATAATCATGAGATAAATTATCATAATAATCACAATTACTATTTTATACATCATAATGAAAAAGCATGAAATTTATAGAAGCATTTGCAACACCATGAAATAATACATCTAGATGGTGAGCCATCACAAGTACAATAGTGATTGAAGACAGTGCAAAGAAAATAGGGCTAACGTGTTTCCATTTGAGAACTAAATGTTTGTTTCAGAATTATCACATGAATTTAGAAAAATATTTATATTGAAATGTATCATGAATAAATTTTTCACATTAAATATTTACTTGAGATATGTAAAATAGAAAAATAAATATCAACTGTGACTAAAATTTTATAACCATTTTTATACATTGGCTATATTAGTTCCCAACACTTTAAGAGATATAAAAAATAGAGAATATGAAATATTTAGATCAAAATCAAAATTGCCTCCTAAAAGAGTGATTCAAGCAACCTTCATCGAGGTTATAGATGCATGGATGGAAATAGAGTAATACCTTAATTGGAACCAAAGGTATATCTATCAAGGTTATGGATGCCTATCTAGTAGTAGATAAATGCCCAAGCCTTTCTCCCAAGACATTCCATACAAAAAATAATAATAGTACCCATCAAAAAGTTTTGATTATATGATCCTTCTTGAGCCAATATAAAAAATGTTTAAATAAAGGTAATGAATCACTTTACACACACCTCTGAATCTTCCTAGATGTCAAGACCTAATATGTTATGCACTAAAATTATAATTAATTTTCAAATTTTATCTTGAAAAATATAGATATTTCTTCAATGTCTTTTTGGTTTTCTCTCAAAACCATTTAGAGATCCTGAGTTCTATAAACTTAACAGTGTTCTACTCATAGAATTTATGCCCCCATTTTTAACGCATAAATAAGGGCATTCCTTCATCCTAAATGTATTATAAAAATTTCATTTTTATAATACATTTGAAGTTCAATTCACACTTTGAAACTAGTTTGAGGTCTGAATTAAAATAAAAACTAATCACATAAATAACTACGTTTTAGGTTTGCACCCATACCCATGTGATCACTTAGTAGCCACACATTTGAATATAACTTAAGTCCTAGAGTTATTATTTAAAAAACCATAATCTAATTTAACCCTAAGGTTCACAAAGATTCTTATCCATTTCATGTATTCATGGCCCCTTTATACATTATACCCAAGATTAAATATCCATATATTTATTTATACCCTATGTGGGCTTTGTGACCCTAACAGACCTGTGAGGGCACAATTTATACCACCTTGTGACCTTTTATACAACAAGACTCTATCAATCTGACATGCATCTCATCTAGTGGTCGCATAATATGGTTCGTTCTTTATTAGTTCCTGCCACAGTAGGACATTATAGGAATTAATTGAAACAATAAATTTTAATCAACAATCCAATAACATGAAAAAATTTATATTTAGTATTGAAGTTTGTAAAGTTTTCATTTAATTTTTCTAATTTTTAAATCCAAAATAAACTCTTAAAATTATTTGTTTACAATCCTATTGGCTGACATGACAATTTTTCATGTTCTCTTAATATGAAATTGTTCTAATTTTTAAAACAATAATTTTAATGATGACATGTATACAATGACACTAATTACTAGCATTAAACAAACTATTTTTAGCTCCATGTATAAATTATCAAAAAAAATTTAAAACAAAACTTGCAATTATAACATGTGTACAACAATAATAATTAGTAGCATTAAACCTTGAAGAATGGTTCAACTGCCAAAAAATTATCAATATAATTTATTTAAATGCTAATTACATGGATTGATTTTTAGTTGTTGGAGTTGCTTCCATTTTTATATTATTAAATTGTTATAGCTGTTATCACTTATGAGATTGGTGATCAATTCTTTATCTAATTATGCCTAGAAAAAAATATATAAATTGTTGTAACTAATATCCTCTCCTAAAATTAGGGGCTTGACATTTGGGAAAATATAATCCAACAATTCAACTAGTAATAATAACAAACCATAATTTTGCATGTTAAGAAATATTTATTTGATTTGCATGACTCTCTCCTAAAAGATATAAATAAATTAAATATAAATATAATCCAAATACTAATCCCAAAAATTTCACACTAAAATAAACATTCAAGCCAAAATTAACCATCAAGTTAATCTAAAATAAAATGTAACAATCATCCTCGTTACCATACACATCCTATGGTTGTTGTGCATTATTTTTATTACAGTTGCTATTAAAATAATGTTGCATGTGTACAATTATTTTAAGTGAAGTGATACAACATGAAAGATATGTGTTACGTATTCATATATATAATATTAAAAAATAAACTATTTCCTAATATTTAATCCTTGTTATGTTGGCAAAAGTTTGAGATGTTGTTGATATTGTATAGGCTATAGGACGGTTCAAGGACACCTGTAATTTTTAAACATTTAATGGTTTTAGAGGTCTCCCTTTCTAACACGTCAACATTTATTTATTTATTATAATTTGTAATTATATTATTGGAAAAATATCTATGTGGGGCCAAGCCAATTGGTTTATGTGCAAGAATTCATGGTTATTTAAACCTTGTGTGAATAAGAGTAATATTAATTATTGTGTAGGGAACCATATTTTAATTTTGTTAGAAGAAATGTTTTAAACTTTGTTATGAGGATAATACAAAATTACTCCATTTTTTCGGTAAAATGTAAACATATTGATTTATATTTAAAATATTTTAAAAAACTCGTATAATGATAATGGCTTCAATTACATATAAAAATTCCTGACTTTAAGTCACATCTACTTCTTTAAAACAAATAGATTTTCAATTACTCAAATGAGACTAAAATATTGCCGTAAGATTCTCATTTAAACATAATATTGAATACCTTACGAGCATTCTTACATATCAAATAATTTTAAATACATATATGTAAGGCATTCAAGTATAATATCAAATCCCTTTATATATATATATATATATATATATATATATATTTATATTCTGTAACATAGATTATACTCCTATTATTAATGTTTTCTTTTATTTATTATTATTAATTTTAATGTGTTGTTTATTATTTTACTCAGTTTACATTATAAATTTACATGTAAAGTTAAATATAAACAATTTACAAAACAAAGGGAGTGATTAGATAATATGTGATGCGATTTAATATACAATGTTTACTAATATGGATAATTACTCAACAATAAATAATATAACGACAGGAACTAGCCACTAGGCAGCCCTTGTTACTATTGTAATCACTTTATATTATTATTTTTATTGGAAAATGTAATTTTAAGAAGATTATTTTTTTAAATTTTTATCGGTAGATATAAAGTGACAGGTTTATTTTTCTGGTGAAATAGATCTATTTTTAATTACAAAAGAAGATTATTCTTATTTTTATTTTAGTGTCAAGTATCAAGGGGTGTTTATTACATTAAATTTTCATACGACTCACATTTTGTGTCAACCTTTTTTAATAGTTGAACATTGTATTAAGTTAATATAGTTATATATCCCATCTTTTACTATCTCCACATCATCTCTTTTTAACTTTTCCTTTGACTACTATGAGATTTATGGTGGGAAGGAAATTAAGGCTATGTACAAGATCTTATTCATATGAGAATCAAGGATGTGTATCTCTATTCATGGCATATACAGATACAATCTAGCAAAGATAACCATTTTGTATTTGGCAATCATGTTAAAAGGATCTCACTTGTGATCCTTGATTTTGAGTTGAGTAGGATGACTTTAGTTTACACTAATACATGTCCCTACATTTAGAAGATTTTTGGTTTGAAATAAGGTTAAGTCTATCTTGGCATCTCTGTATCTCACAATTACTCATAAATTTGTTACACCTGGTAGCAAGTATAAAAGTCACTTCACAACACTTATTTTGGTTATAGAGATTTTAAAATTTTAATTTGTTATTATAGTTAGGAAGTTGAATGTTTTTTTGGTGTGTTTAAGTCATTTCAAGATGTCTTTTATGAGTAATTATTTATTAGTAATCGTAAGGTAAGGGGATCCACTTAACACATAAGTAATATAAATTTGTTAGTAATAAAAATCATAAGATAAAAGGGCCCACTTACTATATAAGCATCATAAACATTTATTAAAAGTAGAGAGGAATGATGAAATTATTCAATTACTTTGGGCTTATGAATCTCAAACCTATTTTTCTACTGGCACATTATTGTATAATGAAATTATTGTTCCACTAAAATAGAATCATAGTAATAGATCATAATATGATTGAAATAAGAGTGAAAGAATGAAAGAATGAGTAATCCACTTTTAGGGGAAAACATCCTCAACCTTACGATAATAATATAAATCATAATATGGTGATAAACTACTAACCAATATCTTCTGTATATGCCCTAACTATGCTATGGACACACTCTAAGGTGAACCTACTAAATATACCCTAATTATGCTGTGGATAGGCTCAAAAATGACACTACTAATAATATAAAGCTATACAAATGATCATATGACTTAATTAAAGGTTATTTAGCCACAATTCAACCACACATATAAAAATTCATGATATAGGTTAAGGGCATAACATGTCCCTCCCATTCAAACCAACATTGTCCTCAATGTTGAGGATCAATGAATATTTTTGCAGGAATGCATCATCCTCCTATATCGCATATTCATTAGATAAATTCTTCCACTTAATCAAATACCATTATATATTAACTAGGGAAAGGTTGAGCTACACATATATGGCCATCATCCTTTTATTATATGCATGATATCAATCATTTGTATCTATATATATAATAAATAGATTGATATCACATGCATTTATAATATATGGATGACTTGATTTTAGGGAAAGCAACCAACCAATAGAAAAGAGTGAGCCATGGTGAATTTGCCTCTTGATGAAGGTGTGTGTAAATAAAATTCTACCAATAGGTCAAGGAAGGGAGGTCCTCATCCAATATATCAAGTTTTATCCATCTAAATATATTATCTTGTTTTGGCTCAAGAGAACAAAATTGGAAAATAGTTTGGATGTTGAATTGGAAGAAACTGCAAAGTGTAATTGTTGAGGTTGGCACATATTTTAGTACCAAAACAAATGGTGGATCTCTGAAAACTTTTCATTGGAGTTACAAGTTATTGAGACCCAATGTCATGTTTTTTATCACAATGAATGTTGAGTAGAGAGGTTGTCTACCCATTGTACCTTTGTCATAGCCAAAGCAAGAGGTGTAATAAGGTATTACTATTGAATTTTAGACCTTTGTCATGGCAAAATAAAAAGGTGTAATGAGATATTACAATTGAATTATCATGAGTATTACAAATTTGTGGCTCAAACATGAAAAGGTAAGGTTAACACCAAAATTTATAGTCCCCCTTTCCCTAACTCCACCCCTTCCTACAAATCACACCTCTTTAATTGGTCATCAAATATTATAAACATGTATAAGATCCTATAATAAAATGAAGAAATATTTAAGTCCTACTATCACTATATCTTAAGTGAAGTCACTTAATAAAATATAAATTTATTTAAATAACTATTTCATTAACTTTATTTAAATAAGTCAATTTAATGTTGGGGCCTGAGTCATGGTCCTTTATGTCTAGGAAGACTCTTAGAGTTACATTGTTAAGTTAATGATCCAAAATGTATGATTTTTAATGTTTTAATAATCGATGAGAAATTCTAAGGTTTTGATTGGGTCTACATTGATATTATTTTAAAGTAATTATAATTAATTTAGCCAACTATTTTAATTAAATTTGTAACTTATTTATGAGTTGGTTGTAAGTAGGTTAATAGTCAAAATTGTTCAATTAGGTTGAAATTTAGTTGATTTGGGTGGATTCAATGCAATACATTTAGTGGTTGAATCAACCAATGAACTAAAATTGCATTGTATAAATTAATATGGAATTAATGGAGAAAGGGGTTAAATTTACGAGTCATCTTTACATTTTCCCACTATGATGTGTCTTAGTCATGTTAAATCTAATTACTTTTATTTTTACCCTTCATGCATATTTATTCTCTTTTACCTTAAATTCCCTTGCTATTATCACTCATTTTCAAGGGTAACATGTGGATTTATGTATAATGTGATGTAGAAAAAATATGCCAACCTTCTGGAGGCCATAACTTTTGACCCGTAGCTCTATTTGAGATCTTCCACATGTCAAAATGACCATCTCAAAAAGTTCATTGTTGTCCTAAGCCTTCTTATTTTCTTAGAGTTGATTTTGATATTTTTAAAGGCCAAACATGATCATTTGAGGGTCAAAAATTACCATTTAATGATTATTTTAGGAATTTTCTATTTTTATTTTATTTTATTTTTTAATATTTTTAGGACTAGATGTTAACTTCAGTTGAATTTCATCTCATAGGATAATTTTAACATTTAGGATATTTTGAGAAATTTTTAGAGCTGTGCGCACTTGCATACAAAACTTACTATAAATAGTAGCTGTTAAAAATAAACATTTTTTTTAGATTTTAGTTTTTTCAAATTTTTGCATGTCAACTCTAAATTATGAGTTGAGGATTATTTAAGCATGGTTTGGGTTTGTAATTATTTCAAGTCATTCAATATGAATCAATACAAGTTATTGTTTTCATAAGCTTTGCCTATTGATAATTTATTGTCTTGATAGTTTTTAGTTTCATTATCTAGTATTAAATTTCCTGTTGATCTAATTCCTTTTAATTTTACCCTTCATGCAAATTTATTCTCTTTAACCTTAAATTGCATTTCTATTATCACTCATTTTCAAGGGTAACATGTGGATTTATGTATAATGGTAATCGTAACATAAGTCAAAATGAGAATATGACTATATTGAGCTTAGCAACTTCATTTTCAAGATAGTGTTACCTAGAAGGACCCACTATATATGTGTTCTTCATTTTATAAGTATCCTCATGGCATGTGAACTACCATTATCTAATCTTGAATGAGATTATTCATGGGATCTTTGTGGGATTTGACAAAATCAATTATACACATACCGCTAAGCCCATTCTCATAGCTTGCAACTATTGTGGTTCCTCTGTAATGGTTTATGGTACCTCATAATAACTTTCAAAGTTTCATAGTACCCCCAAGATGATCAAACCATCTCCAAAATATGATGTACATGCTTTTGTATTGACACAATAGAATATATGTGAATCGAACATGGCACCACCCATGTATGCACCAAACCTTATGTTGTATTTGCTAGTGGCTTTAACAAGGTCCTATAAACCTCATGGGATCAATACAATTTATTATTTTCAAAAGATTTGCCTATTGATTATTTATTGTCTTGATAGTTTTTAGTTTCATTATCTGGTATCAGATTTGCTGTTGATCTAACTCCTTTTATTTTTACCCTTCATGCACATGTATCTCTTTTACCTTAAATTACCTTGCTATTATCACTCACTTTCAAGGTTAACATGTGGATTTATGTATAATGGTAATGGTGACATAATTCAAAATGAGAATATGACTATATTGAGTTTAACAACTTCATTTTCAAGATAGTGTTACCTAGAAGGACCCCTTATATATGTGTTCTTCATTTTATAAGTATCCTTGTGGCATGTGAACTACCCTTATCTAATCTAGTATATAGTATTAGATTTCTTAATCATGTTAAATCTAATTATTTTTATTTTTACCCTTCATGCACATTTATTTTTTGTTACCTTAAATTCCCTTTATATTATCACTCATTTTCAAGGGTAACATGTGGATTTATGTATAATTGTAATGGTGACATAAGTCAAAATGAGAATATGATTATATTGAGCTTAATAACTTCATTTTCAACATAGTGTTACCTAGAAGGACCCCTTAGATATGCATTCTTCATTTTATAAGTATCCTCGTGGCATGTGAATTACCCTTATCTAATATTGAATGAGATTATTCATGGGATCTTTGTGGGATTTTACAAAAGCGATTATACAAATACTAGTAAGCCCATCCTCATAGTCTGCAACCATTATGGTTCCTCTTTAATGGTTTGTGGTACCTCATAACAACTTCTAAAGTTTCACGGTACCCCAAGATGATCAACCCATCTCCAAAATATGATGTAAACACTTTTGTATTGGCACATTAGAATATATGTGAATCAAACATGGAACCACCCATGCATGTACCAAACTTTATGTTATATTTGATAGTGGATTTGACAAGGTCCTACAAACCACCATGCCACATTATAAGGGCCAACTTGCACTATGTTGTGCCACCAAGTGCTGAAAACTTGTCACCTCCATCCTAATAAGCACAGAGCACATATGGTGTAGGGTTTATAAATAATGACCCATTTCATAAATAAATTTCCAATTCCAAAATGTCAAGCATTACTTTTGATGTCAATCACTGCATTGTTGAAAGGTGTAAATTCACATAGATGTTCAATCATTTTAATGTTTATAATGGTTTTATTGATTTTATGGCTTAGTAATATATGAATATAGATATGTATCTTTACTTATCAATTAGAGTATAAGGTAGACAATCATATATATTTTTCAATAGTATGCCATGTGTAGACATCCTATTTCGATCACATCTATGTTTAAACTAGATTTTAGATTGATTTCTACCAAGCTTTAGAAATGACCTTATTTCATTCATATAAATTCTTATATTAGGATATTTCAAATTTATAATCAAATCATGAGATTTTCACTCAAAATAAAAAACACTATATGATAAGAAAATATTAGGATTCATACATACTAAGTCTTTTCATCAGATTCTCACAACTCAAACTATAGCTTGTTTAGTACTTAAAATTTTGAAAGGAAAACCATGTGGGGATACTAAAAAAAGAAAAGTGACATGGAATTTTTTAAGTGACATAGTTTTATAAAATATATTTTATTTATTTCCTCATGGCCAAGCCAAAAATGCATTCATTCACAATATCAGACCCAAAATTTACAAAATCTTACAATCATTTAAAATGAAAACTTTGATTATTTTTAACAATTGCATGCAACCACATTTTAAACTCAACTCAATAATATAAATATAATGCAAAACCTATAAAATATTTCATTCAAACATTATTGTGACCAGAACAATATCATATTTGAAAAGAGAGAGGAAACATTTCACCTATATCAACCATTCAACCCAAAAAACAACTTATTCTCTGCAAAATACTTCAATTAAGACATAATATATTGAAGAACTAACTATCATGCCTTTCTCAAATTAAACCAAAAAAATATTGATAACTAGAGTTTGCATTTACTCAAAGAAGGATTTAATTCCTATATGTCTCCATTGCACTTAAAAAATAAAATTTGGAAATGAGCTAATAAAAATATTAAATCAAACAACTTTTAAAGCCTTCCAAATTCAAAGGTGTCTTAGTATTAAATGCATAGAGAAGGCATATATGGTGAAGGTGATCTCATTTATGTTAGGGATGTCTTCGTACTTTCATAATGTTTTCAATCAAACAAAAATCAAAATGCCAAAACCTACAAATTCTTGAAGTTTACAAAGCCAATGTCACATTCAAATGATTTAACTCTATTCTCTAATGTAGATTGTCATATTATTTTGTGGATTTAATTCTTATAAAACCTCTTAACCACTACCTTGTTGACTATGTGACATGTATCAAATGTTCACAATAAGTCTCATTTAGACATGGTCAAGTAATTATTTTAACTCTTATACAAATGCATACCCAACACTTTATTCTTCGACACTAAAAAATAATCATATAAATACAATCATTCATTTTAGGGTTTTGGTAGCTAATAAAAAAATCTATTTGGTATCAAAATTAAAGGAAATCTTTCATTGGATACTTTCACTAAAATGTAAGAAAGCTCTAATGTGATAATTTACTAACAAAATTGTCAATGTTTTTGAAAAAATTGGGTTTAGATTCATGTTCAAGAACAACAATCATAGTATGTTACCATAGAAATTATTTTGTTTCCTTCCACCACAAAAAATATATTTGAGCAAATTTTTCAATTCACAACCCCAAATTCTCAAATCAAATGATATATACAACTACTACATTCTATTTTCTTTGTGTGTTGAATATTTATTGCAAAGCAATCAATAGAGTATACAAGAATGAAAATAATCAAAATACAATTCAATTCATAAAAAGTGTAAAAAGATATGTGAGTTGCACTTACCAATAATATTGTCAAATTACAAGAAAAAATAGGGTTCAAAATTTTATTTGTAAATAAATAAAAGTTTTGAGAGGGGATAAAATTTTGTGACAACACTAGTGACCTTTCTAGCTAATTTCAGACATGAGGCTCAATTGTAATCATAATAGTAAGCTATTTTTTACCCTTAGGAGTAAAATCTACGTTAAATTATTTTCTAATTATCTAGGCATGAATCATTTTATAATTTTCATGTGATAAGGATGCATTATTCACCTAGAATGGCATGAAGGAAGGGAAATGAATAACATAGAATTTTGCTCTAGATAGGTGATGTTACAACAACATACTACATGAAATGTGATGATAGAATAGCACTGAAAAGAACCCAATATCTATTATTTAATATTTATTAATTGAATATTGAAATATGTCTAAGAATATAAGAATTGATTAAATAGAGAATACTTACAATGATATGTCTGGATTTTTTTGAATATACCTAATCCAAGTAGATTTATACATTTATTGATGAATTTTATTTGATTAGCACAGTGGGAAAAACATAATAGAATAAAAGCAAGAAAAAAAGTATAAAAAAAAAAATAAGAAGACCAAAATTGAAAAATAAAATGAGATCAATCATAAAAAGGCTTCAAATGATGTCTATTGATTGTATGACACATCCAATTTCCCTATAAATCATACAAGTGAAAAGAATTTTGAATCGCTTGTAACATCCAAAACCGAAGAAACTCTCATGGTAATAAATAAATTCATAACGAATGCTTGTCCCCATGGCTTGAGAAGTAGCCACCCAGCAGTAGATCCTTAACACCAAGGTGTAGATCCATGATGCTTAATAGGGTCAAAATCCCATTGTTGAAAGTTAGTGTGTTGGGGTAACTTATTAGTAGTGTTGTGTAGAGATGGGCACCGGGTTTTGACCTACCTCTATCAATGTGTGAAGCAATAGTATCCAATGGGTGCTTAATGCCACCAACATATAGTATGTGTTGAAATAAAGAGGTGATCAACCTTGGGGATCTTTATAGGGATGTCCATTAAAGGGTGACAAGCTACTAATGCCAAACTTAAGTAGTGGTCACATAAATGGGACTTACCATAATTTTCTTTGTGAGTGTTTTAGAGAAAAATATGGAGCTATATGCAGAAATATGGTCTCATGAAACACAAAATATTCAGTTAGTTGTTATTTTTTATGGCTCTAAAAATAAAATTAGAGGTTAAATTAATAAAAAAAATTCACCATGCACATCCTTCCACTTGACATAAAATATCCCTAAATTTTCTGAGTTGGGGCTATAAAATCTCAGCCCCCTTCTTCAACAAGGACACAAACTCTCCTAAAAATCAGACAACCCCACTTTTTATGTTGAAGATTCTTTTTATTGTTGTAGTAGTTTTAAAAACTTATCATGGGACCACCCACTCATGAAAAATAGATGCCACGTCCCTCTCCATGGGACCCCATCCCTAGTATTTTTAACTCTTTCTCTTGAAATGGAAAACCTTGAGCTAACTTTCCTCCTCTTTTCACAAATCCTTTTTCTCACATCCATATGCTTTTAAATTTTTTACAACCAGATTGTGAATACTTGAAGCCCTTTTCTTGTCAAATAGAACTCCCACTACCAACATACCCATCAAGCAACCCATCTATCTCATAATTTGACCTTTAGCTTTGAGGAAATTTCCAATCCACTAACATTTGGCCTCCCTGTAGCTACTATTCTTGAGGCACACATGCATGGTTTCATAAAGTACCTTTTCAAACATTTTATCATGAATCAATAATGACGAGAGATGTTACAGATAAAAACACCTTTAATCTATAGAACAAGTGTGATATCATTTTGTAGAAAACTTGGTGATCATGTGTTTCATTAGACCTTAATTGAGAAGGTGTTACATCAACAAGTTGGTCTTACATCATTGAAAACATCTTGTCTAAGGTGGAAAATCTCAAATGCCCTGCTAATGCAGTGGCCATGGATATGTCTCAGGCATCTGCCATCAAATGCCTTTACCTAGGCCCAACCACTCTAGAAAATAGTTCTAAAACTGCATCCCCCCATATGGGGACTTTATTTTACCCAAAAAATTGGCACTATCAAATTGGCCATTTAGGGAAAATACCCTAGACTTGGTAGTCAATCTCTATCCAAAGTTTATGGGACTGCTTCTAGTGTAGTTTAAAAGATGATAAGCAACAATTCTACACCATTTTTTATAGAAAGAGGATAACTTGTTTGATCAAAGAAGTTGCCTTGATTATCCTTTAAAATCAAATCATTATCTAGAGAATAAGGGTTTTGACATTAGTAATATCTTAGTATCATTAAAATTATATATTGTTATAAACAATTTTTAGATGTATTTATCTATGATTGGTGTTAAGTCAAAAGCATGATATGTAGGTGTGATTTTAAATATGTAGGGTACTATGATTGGGGATTATAACCCATCAATCTTATAATATATGTTTATGGATTTGAATTTGAAGTTTGTCAATTTTAAAATCCATTGATAAAAATTTGGCACATTTGCTGATTATATTTATCAATTAAAATACATTTTTAAATTCATTGATTAACATATTTTTTAATTCCTAATTTTATAGATAATTATGGCCATCTTTAATCAGTTCACTCCTATTTTAGATGTTTACTTCACTCAATTCTTGATGTTATTATTTTTAGGTTTGCATGGGATTGTTTTCAAATATAATTATTTTTATTCATGAAGATGCCTTTATGCTCAGTGTCATTGCAAAGAACTTTATTTTTAAGAATGGAATATTTTTAGAATCTAGGTATTAGTCACTTTTAAATCACAAAATTAGAGGATTCATTTTGTAATTATATGATTTTTATCCAGCCAATTAAATTATTGGAAATAAATATTGAAATAAAATTACAAACTTTTTCTAAAGTTTGAAACCTAAATAATAACATATTCTTTGGGGTGTTATTAGGAAATATTATTCTGAATTTAATACCACTAATAAATATAATGTTCATACTTTCAAAGTGATAAATCCTAGTATTTATTTTGCACATCTTGATTTATAATATCTAATAATTCACTACAATAACCAATATTTTTATATTTTTCTTGAAGTATTTGTTTGCAGTCTGTAATTATTCCAAATGGATGGTAGTGAGAAAGTAATTGAGATGGGAATGGCATCATGAAATAAATTAGTGCTTCAATGTTTAAAATAACCACTTGATATCCTATGAAACACTGACATGACTTAATTTCTAATATTTTTTATAAGAGTTAACAATGATGTTGACAAATTGTCGATGAAGTCATCCCTTTCGTCATGTGTATAGGGAAGGCACAGTGATTGCAACTACAAATTTCATGTCATTTTTAATGCATTTCCCCTATCAATATATCATTAAAAAACTAATCATCTAATAGACAACTCCATACTTGTCGACACTGAGCCAAGTCAAATTGGGAGTGTGGATAAGGCAAAGTAGGGAAGAAGTGTTCTTCATTTTTACTTATTATGTGGGAGATCTAATTTTTGTGATTAAATTATCATAGATTACAGGATAAATTAAGTGATGTAGATGGATCTCATCAAAACATGTTGCATTATGTATCCTACGGGAAACATGGCTACCTGATTGTAGATATGGCAAATTTTTATTTCACACTACAACTTTCATGTCATTGTTACTACGGTTCTTCCATCCAAATAAATAACTTTCCTTTTCTGGGTTCCTTTGACATGCAAGGCATTTATGAGAGCATCTTGAAGTTAATTTTAAATTAAATGTTCATCCCTGTAATGGATAATAAAAAGATGAACCTTAGAAAAGATCTTAGATATTTATTATTATCTTTTACAGTTTTTAATATTTAAATTTTCAAAAATATTGATTTTATTGTACAATGAAAAAATATAAATACAATCATATGGTCATCAAATTTAATTTAATCCCACCATAGAAACATATAATCTAATTATCAAAGTCTAACTAGTCACACTAATTGCAATTTGACTAAAAAAATATTCCATTATTGAGTTTGAGGTTACACTTTAAGTTGGATAGAAAGTACAAATACATCCCTAAAGTGCATCAGATAACTATTATGTTTCATTTGACTGTGATTTCTACATTTAAATTATAAATAAACCCAATGTATAGTTAAATGAAACTATCATGGCAATCCTTAAACAAAAATTGTTCATCCAAGCAATATACATATATATAGAGAAACCTAGTTAACATTTCTTAATAAAACCATCAATGTATTCAGAATTAATGTAAAAAATAATAATATATTATATGATACATATACAATTCAATAAATTTATCATTTAAATATTTTATTTTTATTTTTACAAATTATTATTAAAAACATGAGTGAGCAACATACCATAAAAATATAATGCCCAATGTTAACACAAGATTTATCCTTGCCATTTAATATTTCATATTTTTAGCTTGTGCAAATTGTTTGCTACATGGATATTTCATGAACCACATTATTATTAAATTTATAAAATAATAACAATATCATATTCTATAAACTCAGACATAATCTTTTCAGACCCCATAACACTTTCTTAATGTATGGTGGTCTTTATAATGGATAAACAATTAACATTTGACACTATCACTCTGACCTAAGCCATATAGAGTTCGTAGACCTACAACTCAATATAAAATGGACTATATTCTTTAATAAATTTATGCACGGTGACAAACTTGCTTCAAAGCATTACCAAACAAGTCTCAAAACTCATTAACTCTAAACAATCCTCTAAGCAATAATACTAAATCCACATCATGGCTCTTCTTACACTTTGCTTCAAAACATTCACATTTCTATATTCCAATTACTACATGAATTCAATTTATGTTTCACTATATTATACATCTTCACTAGTATCTAAACAACTTAAACTAACACATCTCATACCACCTTAGGCATTTATGCATAATTACATCCCAACAAATATGGTAAGGACTAGTTGCTACATGGCCCTTATTTTATTTGAGACCTTAGTACACCCTATCTCACATTAAAATAAAGTGCATATACCTAAGAGGCCTGAGATCATGTTGACCATTTCAATAATAGATAAATTCATGATCCAAATCCACTTGGTGACTAACACATGTTCCCATGTAATTTTTTTTTGGTAATAATTCATCTCAAATCCTAAATTCAAGTGTTTCATATTAATATCAAGGAATTGATCATAAATTCAACCACAATATACAAATTATAGGTCCATTGGGATATCAATTTATAATTAAATACCTCGTGACCCCATAGTCCGTGACTTGTAACCTCTCGATGGTCACCACGTATTATCCTTTGATGGTGATGATGCTCCATGAAACTTGGATAAATTTGACACTTATTATTATTTAACATTTTATAGATTTTAAAATTTTGAAGGGATGAATAAATTGATCACATAATGGTTTCCTGAATTTAAATTCAAATCAAATTTGGCATGAAAAGACAATCAATAATTAAAATAGACAACAAGTATCCTCTATTGTGATCAATTTCACAAAGAATCAGAGGTTAAACAAAAACAAATTCACAAGGAAGGTCAAATATAACACAATGAATAAGGAATGATATATAATAGAGTACATAAATGGTGAGTTGTCCATTGCATATGTGTTTACTAAGGATTTGGTAAATTATAAAAATGAATTTAGGATACTAAGGGGTTTCCACTCTAGTTAAATCTCACATATAAAATTAAATTAAGTATTACAAACATATAAAATTTGAAAGTGAAAGGAATAGAGCACATATGATGCACAATAAAGGATATCAAAGGTATAAAATTTCATAGTTTTCTCACAATTGCATGTGGAGGATGGTGGCCATTACACAAGATTTTAATTATAAATATGACAAAAATTTTCACTCTACATGGTTGTGTCACACATAGTTGAATACTCTATGTGATCACAAAATTCTTAATTTTAGGTAGGGATAAGTCTGAAATGGGATCAAATTGGAAGATATGTGACAACTCTTTTTTATATTAGATAATTTTCTTGATTTGAATCTCTAGTGTTATTTTTATTGATTTTTAGATAGATTTAGACTTAATCTATTTCTAAATGTGTATGATCACATACAACTAATTTTTAAAACATGGTGGTGACCCATTAGACTATTATATATACTTTATATTGAGATAATTTTTATTAAATAGGTTTTAGTAAACTTAGAAAGCTTGAGAAATTACAATGCATGTTTTATGACTTTTTTCTTGTTTTCTAATTTCTAAATTTAAATCGATGTTATATATTTCTTAGCTTAAGTTATCATTACATGAGATTTATTTTCCTTATTATGGCTAGCTTAGTTTGAGTTTTCTTTCTATTCTAACTATTTTTTTAACTTAATATATGATATATGATTATTGTAGACAAATGTGTAAATTTACTATCTCCTATAGTGACTTCTAATATTTATTAATTAAGTTGTTGAATATTATTTCTGTTATTATTTGTCATTAATGTATATTAAAAAGAGATATTTATAGAATTTACTCATAACTAATTAGTCCTTAAAATCTCACATCATGTTTGTTTCAAAATTGAGTGAATGCTAGATTTTGATTAATGTTGTTCATTTGCCGTGAATCTCAGAAAGTCTTTACTTTACCAAAATAATATCACAATGTCACTTTGAAACCATATTTACAATACCCTACCCTTCCCTCTCTTTTGACCTTTTTATAATGATCATATTACTATAAAATATCATGATTTTAAATATCCATCTTTTCGTTATTCTTTGGTGTTGTTAGGGAGTCACCTAGTAGAACATTGGTAAATATTTGAGATAGGTCTACAATCACATTTATCCTACCATGTTACTCCACCACTTGGCTATTCATAAAACCAAATATTTTCAACTCATGTCTTGGGTTCCTTTTGTGATCCTAAAACAAAAAATATTATCCCGTCAATTGTTGAAGATTATTCACAAAAATTCATCAACTCATTTCATACAATATCAATATATATGGATTACAACCCTAACCCTAATATCCCTTCAACTTTAACCATAATACTCAAAGGTCAGCCTTACATAGGCACCTAAGTTAATTTATAATTATTATTATTACTCAATGGTTTTCCTTGCATATAAATGGGTGTTTGAACTAATTAACTAATTGTTACTATTACAATGAAAAGCTAATAATATATGGTTAGGACTTTAGGGTTATAACATGAAGAGAACAATGAAGAAATTATAGGTGATCTTTGATATCTATATTTAGTCACCAAAGTTTTAAGTCCTCATGAATACATCTGTGAAGGTGAATGGATAGGAGAAGGATCTTGACAATGAAAAAGGAGAAGTAAAGCTAGTTGATCTTCAAATAATGACAATATAAGTTATCATGTTGGCACTAGAAAATTTCGAATTTGATAGTAGACAAAAATTTAGAGGATTTTTAAGAATAATTGAGGATAGATAAGGAGACTAGAGAAATATAAAGAGAAATTTCGTAGATTAGTAGCAATGGTAGAAACATAACACCTGCAAATGGATGGGGATGTTGATGTATTCCATAAAATCACCCCTTGAAAAATTAGGTATGTTAGTGAAGTATTATTTGTGCATAACACCAATGCTAACACAAACCAATGAGGAAGAGACTCCATATTGAGATAATCATGGAGTTGAAATTTGTTTGATGATATTGTGGAGATAATTACCATAAAAACTAATGCACTTCATTTAAAGGTGAAATAAGCTCCAAATATTTTTGATCGATTTATGTGTTCAGTAGAATATATGAAGGAAATTTTAAGAAAATAAGTCAATACACATGGTTATTTTATGCAAAAGCATCTGACTTCACGTGTGATTTTGCATTACCAAAAAATAAGTGTGGTTAGTTTTAATATATTGTAGTGAAATATTTTATTGTTTTGATGGTCTGTAGTATGTTTGAAAGCATTAGCTTCTTATTTTATTTAGTGCATGAATTATTTATTTCTGCATTAGCTTAGGGGTAAATATGATTAGGGGTTCTTTGCATGATTTTTTTCTTACTAAAAATACCTTGCAGTAATCTATGATACTTATTTCTCTAGTATTATCTTTAGTTAGTTGCATAATTTTAGAAAATTTATTTATGGACATTGGATCTCTATATTGTTGTTTCACACTTCTTAGAGATTAATGTTGGTCATTTAGATACCTTGCATTGATAAGTGGTAATAAGCATGGTATGAGGTTTACATTGATATTGGGAATAGGTAAAGGGGTCTTGATGTGTTATGATGCATTGATTATGTGATACATTATGTTGGGATTTATTACCATCAAGACTTATGTGTATTTAATGATTATAGTAAATTTTGATGTATTAGGGGAATTTAATATTTGAAGCCTTGGTTGTTGATAATTATTCATGTAAGTAGGTGGATTTTTATCTATATAAACATATCCATACATTTGTATAAGGCATTCGAGACTAGATTGGGAAATAGTTCTAAGATATTTTAGGGATTACTATGATAGAAATATGTGTGCATATATAGGAATGTTTATTAGAGTTTAGTGACTTGGGTAACACTACAATGTTAGTTTTCTATTTGTGAACCTATGAGAATTTGTGGAGTTGTATTGGTTGTATCTTTTGTGATCAATTTAATGTGGTATAATCTCTCTTCAAATCAATTAAATTATGTTATTGATGTGTGAATTTACATTGTGTAATTTTGGTTGTGTGGTATAAGGTATCTCTTAATAGATATCCCTAACCAAGACTACAATATTTGGTATTATATCAAGGAATAGAGCTCTTAGTTCAGATATCAAGGTTTTTGTTCTCCATTCTTTGCAAAGGTGGGTAGAAAACAAAATCAGTGGACAAGAGATATTTATGTAGGATTGTGAGTGGCTTAACGAATATTTAAGTGTGCAAGAGATGATCTATGTAATTTTTTATGTGGTGTAAGAGTGTTATATTATCGATATTTTTGAATGGGTATAAAATTGAGAATTGATAAATGCAAATAACCTTCTATGTTTACAAAAGGGACAATAGTGGGTTTGAGAGATGTGCAAGGATAGTGAAAAATATATGGAAGAGGAGTGTGAAACCCTATTATCTAAGATGAAGGTTATGTTGTAAGTTGATTTGAAAATTGAGACAAAAGAGGAGAGGAAATATGTGTAGATCACACTATGTATTGTGAAGATGAAGAGAAGGAAGGTTCCATGTAACAATTGAAAATTAGACTAGATTAAGGAAGCTATAGTGAAAGATAAGGTGACAACATGTATTTTTAAAAGACATGAAGGTGGAGGTATAAGACATGTGAGTGAGTGCACATAATGTAGATGTTAATGAAGAAGATCTTCCATTTATGAAAGATGATATATCTATGGATATCAAATATATAGTGGCTATAATGGGTGTAGATGTGGTGATTACGATGGTAGTTTATGGAGATCCCATATTTGACAAGGGAAAAGAGGAGGACCATCTATTTCTTATAGAAGAGATGAAGTTGATTAAGTGGATGCTTGAGAACTTATATGCATATAGTGGTTAGAGTGAAAAATTTAAGGTAGAGAGTGAAGAGGTGGTTGAACTTTTTAAAGTCATCGTGTGGATTGAAGTGATAAAATTGGAGGTTATTGTAGCAAAAGTGGTATATTTTTTTGAGTTTATGATGATAGCAATAGAAGATAATGACATGAAGAGTATTCTAAAATTGGTGGTGGGTAGGATGGTTAATGTTTTTTATGCCCATAGTAATGGTGAAACCTTTGGCTTTTGAGCTAAATAAGTAAGGGTTGAAGAGGAAGTGGAATAAGTAGGAGATTAGATATTAGAAAAGAATTGCATATGATTTCAAAAGTCTAAGAATGTGTTGTTGAGAGAAGTGTATGGACAGAGGAAAATTTGACACATAAAAGCATTAGGAGAGAGAGAAGAAGAAGAAGTGGAAGGTCAAAAATTATAGTCATGAAATGGAGGAAGAAAAAGAGATGTTATTTGTGGAGGTGGAATTAGTTTTCACATGCAATGGGTAGAGGGTGGATGAATAAGGTAGAGTATGTGCAAACATAAAATAGTGCCATGCAGAGAAAAGAAAGTGTTTATACTTAGGTAAAGAATAATAATGTGTAAAGGAAGGTAAATGAGAGTGTGAAACAAAAACATGAGTGTTTTAGTGGTTAATGTTTTAGCGAGGAAGTGGAAGAGTGGTTTACACAACATAGATAGAGGAGGTTAACCTAAGGGGAGTGGGAGCTAACACAATAGTAAAATGAAAGGTTTTTAGAAGAGAAGGTTTGTTTTTGACCTAGTTTGTTAGCTAAACAAAGTATAAGGTGAGGGTCATCTTACATGGCATAATGTAATTCCAAGGCCTTTGCATGGGGTTGAAAGAGTGGATTTCCCATTTATCCTAAGTGTGTGATCACCATTCTCATATATTTTCTTACCCAAGGTGTATGATGCGGGAGCATTTTGGTTCAAGAGTTATCATTCATCAACCAAAAACATGTGTATTTAGTTTTAATAAATTTTGGTGAAGTATTTTATTATTCTAATAGATTGTGGCATGTTTACAAGCATTATGATTCTTATTTAAGTTACAACATGTTTTGTTTATTTCCACATTGGCTTAGGGATAAATGTGTTTTAGCGGTTCTTTACCTTTTTTTATTAATGTAAATACTATGTGGTAATCAATGGTAAGCCTTTCTATCATGTTAGCTTCAGTTAGTTATGTATTTTTAACAAACTAATTTCTAGACCTTGGCTCTTGATATTATTCTTTCACACTTCTTAGAGCTTAATGTTGGTTATTTAGATACCTTATATTGATAAGTGGTAATATGCCTAGGATGAGGCTCACGATGACATAAGGAATAGGTAAAGGGGTACGTGATGTGTTGTGGTGCATCGATTATATGATGTGTCATTTGGGGATGTTTTACCATTGATTCACATTTAATTATTGTAGTGCTTATTTTTGTATTAGGGTCATTTAATATTTGAGACCTTATTCGGTTGTTGAGAGCAATTAATGTAAATAGGTGGATTCTATGGATATATAAATAAATCCATACATTTTTATAAGGCATTCAATTTTAGATAGAGAAATAGTTGTAAATACTATTATAAAGAACATTATGGTAGATATTTGTGCTCATATCTAGGTAGGGTTATTGGAGTTGAGTCACTTGGGTAACACTTTGAAGTTAGTTTTTTGTTTATAATCCTATAGTAATTTATGGAGTTGTATTTTTTGTAAGGATGTATCATTTGTGATCAACATGATGTGGTGTAATTTATCTTCAAAGAAATAAAATTATGTTATTGTTGTGTGAATTTATGTTGTGTAATTTTGGGGTGTGTGGTAGAAGGTATATCTTAATTGAGACCCAAAATTGTGGTTACATAAATAACTAATAATGCACATGCATGATAAAATAGATCAAACAAAATGGGTAAAAAAATTAAGTAAACATAAAAATCTAAGGTGACAATAGGGAAGAAGCACACAAAATTTATCTTTTTACATAGCATTAGGAGATGTTATGGGAGGAAGTTACCAAGTGCACAAGTTATCAATGGTAAAGAAGTTAATTGAAAACCATAATAATAACAAATAAGTGAAATAAGGAAAACAAAGAAGTAATAATTATGTTCTAGGATGAGATGTAATAATTAGAGCTATAAATTTAGTCAAAAACAAATCAATGGATCTAATTGAGAGGGAATTAAAGGAATTTTTTTTTGAAGTGTTGGCAGTGTTAGAGGAAAAATCATCCATAATGGAGTCTAGTGATATATTGTCTAAGGACATAGAATAAGTGTGGTGTATGGGGATGTTGACCCTAATATTGTAGTATAATTTTACTAATGTAAATAAACAAAGTTATATAAGGCTTGATAGACAAGTGAAATGCACTAAAGACAAATACTTTCTAGGTACAATCTTGTTAAATCATGTCCCCATAAGGAAGAAATGGTGCACAAGAGACATGATGCACATCACACATGTATATAAGTAGAGATAAGATAGAATATAAATATGCAAAATTAAATAAATGGAGGATATGCTAGCACTTTGCATTCATCCATGAAAGCAGAAGGTGGATTGCATGAGGTTGGATCTAGGTTAGAAAAGGATTGTGCTAGAAGGGAAAAAGGAATATGTCATTACATGGGTAAGTGAATAGATTCTATATTAAAATATTCTTAGATGTGCAACTAGTTGGCATGATAGTTAGAAAAAATGACATGTTGAAAAAAATAGCAGGGGTTTAAAGAGGTTTAGGATACATATAAATTTAGACCTTTATCTCTAATTTAAGATATATTATAGGATTAGATGTGTACACACCCAAATATTTCATGATACAACATTTTAAATAAATCCAATGATGTTTCAAAGAACTCCAAAGAAGAAAAATCATGTTCAGCACCATTTTCACATTTTCATTAGTGGAGGCATAGCTTGAGGAGGTGAAGGTGGTGGGACACCCTTCAAGATTATCCATGAGATGGCCAGATAAGTTGTATTTAGGTCCTCTACGAGTTGAGTAGGATTTTGAATGGCTATCAAAGGGCCTGACTGAGCCTATTTCCCTTTGTTCTTCCTCTTAGTTGCTATCTGGGATTGCATCTCCTAGTCATCTACAACATCTAGATAAAGATCATCATTATCCTTGACCTAATGGTTGTATTTGGTGTTTAATCATGATCCATATTGGATCAAGTGGACCCAAATCACCCCTTTAGGGTCTCACTATCAAATATTGATTTTGATAGAGCGAATGAGTCTCATCCAGTCACCATATTTTATATGGAGGGGAAGTTCCTATAGATGTTCCCTCGTATGGTGATGGGGAGTGAAGGGCACATCTTCTATTGATTATGTATATAGTATCCAAATATGCCATTCACCAATTGATAGGTGATCTCTTGTTCTACTAGGTAGTCAAACACATAATATGTCAGGCGTAGGGGTTCTTACATGAAGCCCATGACTTGTATCACTGTGTCATTTTTATACAGCCAGTAGTCCCCTATGGTTGTGATCGAGTCCTATATTATCTTTGAAATTTGGAGCATGGGAGCTTAATTGATCACTTAGTACACCACTAGGTATAAATATTCACACATGTCCTCGACATATTGGTGTAATTGGTAACCATAGAGCTTGAAAAAAACCACATGGAGATTTGGGCCACTAGGAACCCATATTGGAAAGACTGATGGGTTGAATAAAAACATCCCATAGATGGTGTTGAGTAGATATCTCATTATGTATAAATTTCCCCTCAATTTGAGCATATGCAATGGCTTGGAAAAACTTGAAGTTGATCAATCCTCCAAGGTCCAGGGTGTCAAACCCAGTCAGGATCATAGCAGGGGCACCCACAACTTGTTAACATGTTGGCAGTTCGAGTTCTCAAATAGTCAATTCAAAAGGATCATACCTACTCTTACCTCCTATCAAAAGGTGTAAATTGTGTATGCATTGATCTTTTATTTTTTCACCCACTTGAAGTTTAGATTTTTAGCCCAGTCCTAGAGGATGGTATAGATCTGGTGATCATTCATCTAGATCGATACTGTCACTACATCATATGAGAACAAGAAGTCTAGGAGGGAGTATTATGACTTGAATGAATTCCCATATATTCCATCAATTTAGTGTTGAGAGGTGGGTGAACACACCCAATAATTAACACCATCTTGTACTTAGATGCCCTTGTGGAGGATGTCACCCAGTAGGTCAACACAAGGAAATGTCTTTCATTTGGACACAACTTTGTGGAGTCCACATCTTTTATAGGACCAAAGGGTATCCTCATTTTTAATTAGTTAGTCATTGACAATGCTAGAGTCCTTAGAGACCTACTTGATTACTTTTAATATGTCATTGTAGTTCTTGACCTGATTAAACTAGTAGGGAAAGTGGTGTCCTAGTACTCAGGATCAAGCTTTGAATTAAAGGATGTAGCATCCATTAAAATAGGATAGAAAATGAATTGGGAAAATTTTAGGTGTCGAAGGCACATGATACAATAGTTTTTTGTAAATTTGAAAATAAGAAGTACAATATTTCTTCTAAGGCAACAACGGTAACTATTTATGGGCCTCCTTTAGGATTTAAAAGCTTGTGCACACATGTGTTAGAGGTAAAAATCACTGAGTGGGGGTGAATTAGTGAACCCAGATATTTCAATTTCAATTTTAGTCCTTTAAACTATTAACCAATCAACATTTATCAACTTGATCAAATAATATTAACAAGAGAGCTCATTCAGTCAATGCATACATAAGATCAAACATTTAACACATAGTTCCTATGGGAAACCCTCATGGGGAATAAAATCTACTCTGAAGACTACAACACAAATGGACAATTGTCTTATAAGAAATTACAAACAAGAGATTGGTAAACTCCTTTAGACCAGAAAACCTTGATCATATCCTCCTGAGCAAAGGTATTTAGTGAAAAACCTATTTCAAAAGGAGAAACTACCCCTAAGAAAGATAAATTCCTTTAGACCCTCCTTTGAACATTTCCACCTTAGAACTGATGTCTTAAACACCTAATGATGGATATCTATTTATCACTCTTCACCTTCACTCTTTCACCCAATACTCCCTGTTGGCCTAAGCACATTACATACTTGTACCAACATACAAAAATTAATTAGGACACATTACATATCCCAACTAACCCCACTCTCTAACTCTTCACTCATACTCACTTCAACACACTTGTAACAATTCTATCACCACAACAACAATCTGACCATGAGGTCATTCACATAGAACATACTCTGATCTACCTCACAAACCAACCTCCAATCTCACACAAACATCACCTATCATTTTCTCACACTTCAAAGCATTAAACATGTAAGAGAACTTGTTATGACATAGAAATATGACCTATAGGTCATACACACAATCATGAACCAGCTCTACTCATCAACCCATCCACTAGGCACATTTCCTCTCTTTGGTCCTCAAGTCTTCACTCTACTCCACTTGCACAAGCCTCTTTGCTCATCTTCAACTTGTAAGAGAACTATTTTGCATCAAAATTATGACGTACAAGTCATACACATAATCCTCAATCCACTCTACTCATCAACCCAACCATTTAACACACTTAGTATCCTCTTTTATTTTCTTAAAAAAATATTTTCCACACTCAAGCCTCTACAAATCTCTCTATTAAATTCTCTCACACTAAAAATTTAGAACCCAACATATTTGGTTTCACTATATATAGAGAAATCATGAATTATCAAGTTTATAATAATCCTTTTCATCCACAATATATGCCTTCACCCTTAAGGCATCTCACATGGGTCACACTTAAGAAACTACACCTTTTAATAAGGCCCTTGTAGTCTTATAAGTCTCATGGAGACCTATTTACCAATTTAGCATACCATTGAGCAAAATAAGAACACATGACCACATTCAAATACATGGGTCCACTCCTTATGTCCACTTCAACATCCTAAAATGATTATAGTCATCTTATCTCACATTTGTGTATGCTTAAACAACTCAAACATAGACCTTATACATAGGAACACCATTACCAAACATACAATCAACTTCTTAAGCATTGTTCATACCCAAGATAGATTGATCACACCTCAAAAATACTCACAAATCATCCTTATGGAGTCTATAATACTACCAAATATCAAAGTCATCATGAGACATAAAAACATCTACATAAGCTTGAATATCCTTCTCAGTTCACTTACAAAACATATACAGAGACATAGTCAACTTTGGATCTCAATATATTTATCTATACACACTTCCAAATCTTCAAATCTATATTTACAGATGCACCTTGGAGTCCTCTACCACTTTGCTTTTTACTATATGAGCAAATTCTATCTGGATCAAAATTTATGGTCAAAAAACTAGACACTGGTATTTCCTTTGCAAAATTCAAATATTCAAATTCAAATGGTCATGATTAAACCTCGAATACCATGCTCGCATCTTGTGTCGTCTTAGCTTAGATTGAATATGCACTATCAATCTTATTTGATATTTAATGCATAGTTCACCAAAGCCAAACATTAAACATCTATCACTTTGACCTCATCTAGTGCAATTTGGAAACTTTGACTCCATGCTCCATCAATCTTTGTGGATCAGTCAGGTCTTTAACTATCAATGCTCATTGTTTGATCAATCTTTGCGGACACATGCTCACTGTTGGATCCTTATCTTGTATCTTTGTTTAGTTGTTAAACATTATGCTTATATCCTCATCTTTCTACTTCTTGACTTCTTGGAGAAACGCACACCATTGATCTTTCTCAAGCTTTAACTCTTTCAAAATTGACTATGGGGACCCTTTCAATATGTTTGAGTAGCCATTTTTAAACATTAATAACTTCTTCTATGCTTCGATGCATAATCTCAAATTTGGACCAGATAATCTCCTCACATAGGAGAATCTAACCATATGACATAATTATCCTAAAACCTTCACGTGTGAGATATAATTACATTAAAATGCCTTCTAAAATTATTTTGTCACAGAGCCAACTATGTCTAGATTTTGTCTAGGAGACTAACTTTTCTACTTCATAACTTTTGTCGCACTTTAATGCATGATCTAAAATTTAGCACAAATCAACTATGCATAAACCTAAACAAACCCATATGATCAGTTCATTTTGATACCTTCACACATGAAAGATACAACACCATCAAAATTATCACTCGACTCTTGACATTTTGTAAAATTAGCTAAGTATGGGAAAACACAATCAAACTGCCTGGGAGCTCAACTTTGCATATGCATATCTTTTGACATACTATAGTTCATAATCTAAATTTTAGTGAAAATAAACTAGGACAAAAATTAAACAAACCCATATGATCACCTTCTCCTGAAATTTCAACATGTGTGAAATATTCCATCATCAAACTGCTTACTCAGCTCTTTCTAGCCACATTGCAAATTTGGCTATGGGAAAACAATGAATTTTGACTGAGAAGCCAAATTTTTACCCTCATAAATTTTACCATACTTTGATGAATAACTTGAGATCTGACACATAAAAACTAGGTACTAATGTGATCATAATCATATGACCAACTCCCCTTGACTCATTCCCACGTGGCAATGGTGATGTCAACAAACTGCCTACTCAATTTTTTTGTCACTAAATCCAAACTATCTAGATGAAAACTATAAAATACCAGATGAATTATACTTATGCATACAGACTCTCAAAGTATAGATAGCATCTTAGGGACCTCTTTCACATGCTCCAATCACCATACTCATCCTGATACACCTTTAATCATGCCAAAAATAAAGATCAACCAAACCTCTTTTAAGCACACTAGGACAAGTACATTGCTCACTTTGTCATTTTTACTTAGGCTATTAAATAAATTCATCCACTCACCAAGACACCTCCATGACATCACTAACAATACTCCAAATATCTCTCCCTTTATCATTGATGTCAATAAACATCATATATAACAATATACAACTCACCTTCTCTCTCTTCAAGCACTCCCACAACAAGAAATTTCTCCCCCTTTGACACAAAGACAAAGTGGGCACCAAATGATCTTGAGGACCTAAAAATACTATAAAATAGTAAATCACCATCTGATAAATATGATACAAACTCATTACCTTGAGCCTAACTCTTCTTGCCTTGACAACATCTTCTTGTTCCATGCCAACAATCTCTTCAATCAAGCACTACAACCAATGAAGAAAGGTCACACAAAACACTAATAATTTATGAAACTTACCAAGAAAAATTTGAGAGGGACTTCCCCTAATATTTTTGAGACATTGAACCATTTGAGAATCTTTAGATCTCCACACACCATGAAGAACCATCACTAAGGCTTACCAACTTTCTCTCTCAAGACACTTTTGTGACCACTAATAGAGCATCATAACATTCATTAATAAGGAATCATGTTCTAAAAAATCTTGAGAACTCGCCTTGAGACATTCATGCCTTACTCTTTTGGAGAAACTAAACAAAATTACTCTTCTTCTCACTAGGCCTGTCTAGCCTTCTTGTAACCCTACCAAGAACTTGTAGAGCCCATAATTTTTAGTAGACACAACTACAAGACCTAAAACTTCATATCTAGATCACTCTCATATGCCCCATCAATAACACCAATTTTCATCACCAATATCATCCTTTGCAACATACTTCCTTCACAAACCTCTAGCTAATTAGCTCTCCATATTGACAAAAACATGAATAACCTGAGAACCAAAAACCTTCAAATCTCTATGAATATTGATTTGACCACCCATTTTTTCCATTCATCATATTAAAAATCCTTATACCTCAATTCACAAGGTAAACCACTTTTCTAGAAGAGCCCAAACCCTAGAATCTCAAAACAAACAAATTCAACACAACACTTTCCAGTCAACATCCACCTCTAAAACTTCTTATACACCTCGAGACAACCATTACACACTTCTATACCAATATTTGAGCTTCCAAAATATTAAGAACCTTGAATTCCTATAACCCATTTTAGGACCTGTAAGCTCTTAAGCATAAATTAGGAAACTTGAGAGCTAACCAAAATCTCCAAATCGACTTCAACATACCTTCAGATCATAAAACCACCTGAAGCATGATAGAATAAGGTCAACAGTCCTTTATATGCAAAAATCTCATCTTGAAAAATCACAAATCCTCCTTTGCCATCTAGGAACCTTCAATTTGACCTTATAGACTACTCCATATATAGTTATAAACATCATGACATCATTATGACATTACCATAGCATATCTTCCACCTAGACATGCCTGATCTAACTAAAAATACTCATCTCTAGCCTTCTAGAAACTTTAGAATAACACTACAACACTTGCTTCTCCACTAAAAGGGGTTTATTAAGAAGTATGGACAGAGACACTTCACATATGTTCCTCCTCACATAATGGATGTCTTCAAGCCACTAAACTTCTATGGCATACATAACTGTTCAATAAGCCTTTAATAGGCTTAGTAAGATCTAGAACATAAGCCTAGATGAAAGGCCTTCAACTTATAGGCTTACCAAACATTTACCATAAATTGATATGTAGATAGATATTTGAAACTCACCTTTATACTAGAGCATCCAAACCATGATCAACAAGCTAATTCCTTCTCAAGATAGGATGACTGAGATTCTTCATAAGCTTTTTTTCTCCCAATATATATATATATATATATATATATATATATATATATATATATATATATATATATATATATATATATATGCACAAACATACCTTATTTTCATACCTTCTTATCAAACAAAATCTGACAACCACCAAGCTTCCTCTGATTGACAAGTGTCTCCTTGAATCCTAGTTAGAGACACCCCTTTGACATGGTGAGACTAAAATTCCCAAAACTCAGGAGACTCCCATATCTCCATACCTTTCTCTGACTTGTAGTCTAGATTGACTTTGAAAGGATGTTTGACTTCATTCTTTGCTTTAGATTTGTCAAAAAATGCTGACAACTTAAACTCTTGACTTTCCTTCATTTTTGATTCTTTTTCCACTTTGGCAAACAATCCATTAAGACTCTTGGACTAAACAGAGTTAGTATCCTTAGTCTTTACTACCTCAGGTCTCCATACCAAAGTTTGAATCTTCTTGTCTTCTACAACCATCTTACCTACTTAATCCTTGAGCTTATCCTGATTTGCAACATAACCTTTTAGAGTAACTTTCTTATCATCCTTATGACTAGAAGAATTGGAAATTATTAAATTTGGTTTCCATACCTAAATTTGTCTTTCTCAAATTTCTAGCAGTTTTATATCCTTTGACATACTTCGAAGGCCTCTCAGCACCATTTGGACAGAATCTAGCAATATGTCCACTCTTATGATAACTAAAACAAATAAAATCATTCAACATACCTCTTGATTGATCTAAGTTATGATTTATCCAAGACCAATTACTTATTCTTCCAAGGCTCCATGAGGACACATTATTGATTAACTTCCTTTTACAGTCCTTAGTTCTATGACCATACTTATTACATGTATAACAATGACCATGAAATAAACTATCATACCTTGAAACATTTGGTTGTCTAATTGGTCTTCTTTCATTGCTCTTGACCTGATCTGACTTATTTTGATCTTCTTCAAGCTTGGTTATATTGACAATAAATTGCTCATTCTCATCCATCAATGAACCTATCTTTGTTTCCAATTGAATGCTCTCATCCTCTTTAGATTTTACACTTGAAATTGCAACCATTAATTGACATCTAAGAAATTAGATAGTTTCTTTATCACTTTTAGATTCTTTAGCCATATCATCATTTATTCTACATGCTTGCTCTATCAAACTTCCCTCAAGAGAATTGACTTGTGCTTCAAGACCTTTGATCATATTTCTCATCTTATGATTCTTCTTCTTTTACTCCTTCAGTTTAACAAGTGCACCCATGAGCTCAACTTATAGATCAAATTCTTCTTCACTGTCATGGTGAACTTCTTTATCAAAAATTATGTCTTTTTATTTTTAACACAAACTTATCTTGGCATCTACTAGTTGAACCTTGAGATCAGTGATAATATTCTCATCCTCTTTGGCATCTTTCTTCAAAGTACATATTTGTTCTTCAAATGCCTTGATCACAACCTTCCACTATTGATTTTTTTCAACTACTTAGCCATATTTGTACCTACTTAGGATCATCTTCAAGCTATTAGTCTTCTTCCAAAGGACTTGCTCTGATACCAATTGTGAGAGGTCCAATCACTGAGAGGGGGGTGAATCAGCGAGCCTATATATTTGAATTTCAATTACAACCCTTTAAACTATTAACCAATTAGCATATATCAACTTGATTAAGTAGAATTAACTAGAGAGATCATTCACTCAATGCATACAAAAGATTAAACATATAACATATAGTTCCTATGGGAAACCCTCATGGAGAATAAAATCCACTCTCAAGCCTGAAACATAAATGGACTAATGTCCTATAATACATTACAAATGAAAGTTCGATCAACTCTTTTAGACTAGCAAAACTTGATCATATCCTCCTGACCAAAGGTATTTAGTGAAAGACCTATTTCACAAGGAGAAACTACCCCTAAGAAAGATTAACTCCTTTAAACCCTCCTTTGAACACTTCCACCTTAGAACTGATGTCTTAAACACTTGATGATGGATCTTGATTTATCACTCTTCACCTTCACTCTTTCACCCAATACTCCTTTTTGGCCAAAGCACATTACATACTTATACCAACACATAAAGATCAATTAGGACACATTACATACCCCGACTAACCCCACTCTTCACTCACACTCACTTCAGCACACCTAAAAAAATTCTGTCACCACAACAAAAATCTGACCATGAGGTCATTCACATACACCATACTATGATCTAACTTACAAACCAACCTCCAAGCTCACACAAACATCACCTATCCTTCACTCACACTTCAAAGCATCAAACCTACAAGATCACTTATTATGACATAGAAATATGACCTACAGGGCATACACAAAATCATGAACTAACTCCGCTGATCAACCCATCCACTAGGCACACTTCCTGTCTTTGTTCCTCAACTCCTCACTCTACTCCACTGGCACAAGCCTCTTCACTCATATTCAACCTACAAGAGCACTATTTTGCCATCAAAATTATGGCCTACAGGTCATACACATAGTCCTCAATCTACTTTGCTAATCAACCTAACCATTGGGCACACTCACTCTCCTCTTTTCTTTACCTCAACGAATATTGTCCATACTCAAGCCTTTACAAATCTCTCTATTAAAGTCTCTCACACTAAAAATGTAGAATCCTACACATTTGGTTTCACTATATATAGAGCAATCATGAATTATCAAGTCCATTATAATCCTTGTTGGCCATAATACATGCCTTCACCCTTAAGGCCTCTCACATGGGTCACACTTAAGTAGCTACACCTTTTAATAAGGCCCTTGTAGCTCTTATAGGTCTCATAGAGACCTATTCACCCATTTAGCACACCATCAAACAAAATAAGAACATAGGACCACTTTCAAATACATGGGTCCACTCCTTGTGTCCCCTTTGACATCTTTAAATTATAACAGTCATCTTAGCTCACCTCTGCATATGCTTAAATAACTCAAATAGAGACCCTATACATTGGAACACCATTACTAAACTTACAATCAACTTCTTAATCATTGTTCATACTTAAGATAGATTGATCACACCTTCAAAATACTCATAGAGCATCCTCATGGAGTCTATAATAATAAAAAATAGCAAAGTTATCATGAGACATCAAAAAACATCTACATAAGCTCGAATATCCTTCTCAAGTCACTTATAAAACATATATGGAAACATAGTCAACTTTGGATCTCAATATATTTGTCAGTACACACTTTGAGATATTCAAATCCATATTTCTAGATGCACCTTAGAGTTCTCTACCACTTTGATTGTTACTGCATGAGAAAATTCTATCTTGATCAAAAGTTAAGGTCCAAAAACTAGACACTAGTATTTCCTTTGTAAAATTCAAATATTCAAATTAAAATGGTCATGACTAAACCTCAAACACCATGCTCGCATCTTGTGTCCTCTTATCTCAAATTGAATATGCATCATCGATTTTGTTTGATATTTAACTCATAGTCTACCAAAACCAAATGTTAAACATCTATCACTTTAACCTCATCTCATGAAATATGGAAACTTTAACTATCAATGCTTGCCATTCAATCAATCTGTATGAACACTTGCTCACCATTGGATCACTGTCTTGTACCTTTGCTCAGTCATTAAATGTCATGAACCTATCCTCATCTCACTATTTCTTGACTTCTTATGGAAATGTGTAGCATTGATCTTTCTTGAGCTTTAACTCTTTCAAAATTGACTAAGTATGGGGACCCTTTCAATATGCCAAAGTAACCATTTTTGAACCTTAATAACTTCTTTTGTGCTTCGATGCATGATCTCAAATTTGGACTAGATGATCTCATCACATAGGAGAATCCAACCATGTGGCATACTATTCTTGAAACCTTCATGCATATGAGATATAATGCCATTAAAATGCATTCTCAAAATCTTCTGCCATAGAGCCAACTATGTCTAGATTGTGTCTAGGACATCAAATTTTCTCCTTCATAACTTTTGCTGCACTTTAGTGCATGATATAGAATTTAGCACAAATCAACTATGCATAAAATTGAACAAACCCATATGATCAATTTATTTTTAAAAAATTTACACGTGTAAAATACAAAACTATAAAAATGATCACTCCAGTCTTCTTGCCATATTACAAAATTGGCTAAGTATGGAAAAACACAATCAAACTACTTGGGAGACCAAATTTTCATATGCATATCTTTTGATGTGATACAATTCATGATATGATTATTAGCATAAATAAACTAGGTCAAAAAGTAAACAAACCCATATGATCACCTTCTCTTGAAATGTCCACATATTTAAGATATTCCATCATCAAATTGCTTACTTGGCTCTTTCTAGCCACATTGCAAATTTGGCCAAGTATGGGAAAACAATGAATTCTGACTGAGAAGCCAAATTTTGACCCTTATAAATTTTATTGAAATTAAATGCATGACTTGATATTTGGTGCATAACAACTAGGGATTAATGTGATCACAACCATATGACCAACTCCCCTTGACTCATTCCCATGTGGCAATGGTGATGTTAGCAAACTACCTACTCAGATTTTCTACCACTGGACCCAAATTGTCTAGATGAAAACTATGAATTACCAAATAAATTTTACTTATGCACACAAGATCTCAATGTATAGATCACATTTTAGGTACCTATTACACATACTCCAATCACCATACTCATCCTTGAACACCTTTAATCATGCCAAAATTGAAGATCAACCAATCCTATTTTAAGCACACTAGGATAAGCACATTTTTCAGTTTGTCATTGTTACTTAGGATATTAAAGCAATTCATCCACTCACTAGAACACCTCCATGAAATCATCATGATATCATTGACAATACTCCAACACATGTCCCTACATTAATGTTATTTAGTAGCTCACATGCTATGAAATTGAAATTTGAGTTAGTGGAAAGATTTTTTCCTTTTACTTATAAATTTAGAATTTGATTTGGAACCCATGATCCTCCACTGCCAGACATATATAGCATTGGTGATGGGATGCTTTTAAAAAATGTACAATTGAGTCCATCTTTCCATTTGATTAATGATGAGCATGTGGCAGGCATGTAGCCACATACCTTAGAGTTTCATTAGCTAGCCCTCTCTTTCTGACCTATGTCATCTGTCTATTGGTTTTTTATTAATGGTTTTCATCTAAGCATGGCTTCATACTCCATGCCTTTATCTTGGGTAGGATGATGTGTCACCTATGTAAATATGGTGCATCCCAATTGGTCCTTGTTAATCACTCGTACTTTATTCTAAGCTTTCTAGGTCACAAGTGTCAACTAATTCATCTTCACATTATATACATCTATGATAGGTCTTAGGCACTTCCCTATCTAACTCCAAATGGCATGATGAGTGTTTATTAGGCTAAGCTCTCTTGGGATCTGACATCTCTGATAGGTTTGGGGGAATCATTTTTTTGACTCTAAATGACGTGATGATCTCTCATTGGTCTGAGCTCTCCCAGGCTCTAGCATCTTTGATAGGTCTAGGGAACTACCCTCTTTAACTCTGAATAACAACATGAGTTCCCATTGGGTCAGGATCTATCAGGATTTGACATCTCTGATAGGTCTAGGGTACTAGTCTCTCTGACTCTGAATGATGTGGTGATCTCCCATTAGACTATGCGCTCTTGGGTTTTGACATTTCTAATAGGTCCAGGAGATTGGCCTTTTTGACTCTGATTAACATAGCTAGTTCCCATTGGAACACACTCTGTGAGATTCACAAGATGATGAAGTAACAACCATAGAAAATACAATGATTCATTAAAGCTTACTTGTCAGACATAGAAGACTTGATTTTGCCATAGATGATAATGAGTTTCTTGCTATGGGAAGGAAAGTATATTTTGGGAAAATCTTCTCATGAAAATCAATTTACAACATTAGTAGCTAGGTGCTCTTGATCTTTGACATCTTTGATAGGTCTTGGGCATTCCCCTCCCTGACTCTGAATGATGTGGTGAGTGCCCATTGGGCCCAAATCCTTTGAGTTCTAACATCTCCTACAAGTTTGGGGGACCACCTTTTTAAGTTTGATTGATGTGGTGATCTCCCATTAGGCTACATTCTCTCGGGATCTAACAAGTCCAAAGAACTATCCTCTCTGACTCCAAATGACATGGTGAGTTCCCATTAGGTTTTGCCTTCTTGGGCTTTGACATCTCAGATAGGTCTCGAGGATTAGCCTCTCTAATTCTAAATGATGCATCCATCTCCCATTGGGTTGTGCTTTCTTGGGCTCTAAATTTTTTTAACAAGTCTGAGAGACTGGCATTTATGACTCTAATTGACATGGTGAGTTCTCATGAGGCTAGATTTTGTGAGATTCACATGATAATGAAGTAAAAATGATAAAAAAATGAAAACAATTTGCCATAGAGGATAATGAGTTTCTTACTCTGATAAGGAAAGTAGATTTTGGGAACATCTTCTCATGAAAATTAGTTTTCAATGTTGGTACCATGATATGCTAAAAGCAAACAAACACTACTTAGTAGTTCATAGAAAAATTAAAAAAAGAACTGTTAATGCTTAAAGAAAATCAAGGTGGTGTTTATTTTGAAATTTTGAGTAGGCGTCAAGGCATTTTAGCCACAACAAATATATCTTATAGAAACTTAGCAATTGTTTTGAGTCCTCGAACTATTTCATTGATTTAGTTTTCACACTTTGTTAACTATTAATAACTTACTCAAAAATTGATCATCCCATTGTATTAATTTTTTCAAAGTTCACCTTTATGTGTATATATATAGTTATAGATTTGATTTGTTTATGTCTATTCACCTTTTTCTCATTATAACGTTTAAATTTATAATTGTAATTTTTTAAAAGTATATTATGCTTATGCAATAGATATAGTTTAATTTTTTTAATAGTTAAAACATGTCTATCTCACTTGTTTGTGCAATGCACAAAACTACACGTGGAAAAAAACAAGGCAACAAGTGCCCAGATTCTCATATTGTCATTGGTAACCATTAATGGGCCTTCTTTAGGCTTTAAAGGCTTGTGCATGCATCTCTCTACGTCAATTTCATTTGACAACTCACTTGCTCTAAATTAGAAATTTAAGTTGGTGCTGAGATTTTCTTCTTTTACTTCTAGATCCAAAATTAGATTCAGAGCCCATGATTCTCCACCGATGGATATATAATGGTGATATGATGTTTTTCAAAACTATTCAATCGGGTCCATCTTCTTATTCTGTTAATGGCAAGAACATGGTAGGTATGCAACCCCATCCCTTAGAGTTTCCTTAACTAGCCCTCATTTTTTGACACGTGTCAACCCCTTATTATTTTTTATTAACATTAATTATTTAAGCATAGATCTGTGCTCTATGGATTTATGCTTGCTAGAATGATGTGTCACCTAAAGACTCATGGCACACACAAATTGGTCATGGTTAACCACTCGTGCTTCATTATGAGCTTTCCACATAATAAGTGACAACCAATTCATCTTTGATTATATGATGTGATAATTTCCCATTAGGCTAGGCTCTCCTAGGTTTTGATATCTCTGACAGGTTTGAGGGTCTCACCTTTCTGACTCTAAATGATGCAGTGATCTTCCATTGGGCTGAGCTCTCCCACACTCTGACATCTCTAGAAGGTTTGGGAGTCTATTCTCTCTGAATCTAAATGATGCGGTGAGCCCTCATTGGGCCTAACTCTTCCATGCTTTGAAAGGTCTAGGGTACTTGTCTTTCTGACTCCAAATGACGCAATGATCTCCCATTGGCTGATCTTTCCTAGGCTCTGACATCTATGAGAATTCTAGGGGACTACCCTCTCTGACTCTGAATGACATGGTGAGTCTATTAAAATTCAATCCATGTCATAAAAATCCTTTGCCAGAGCATTAAACATTAATAAATGAGTGTTAACTAGATTCATTGCTTTGAAATCGATCACATCAATAAAAAAATGTCATCACATATGTTATAAATATCAGCGCACATGTTATAATAACATAAATTAATAATATTGCTAATGCTTTGGAGAATATTGCAATCAACCAACCAATATATCTTATCATTGATAATCATAGTTATGCTTCACTAAGGAGATTGGGCATTGATATTTCTTATCAAATTCAAAACTATCCAATCAGGTCCAACTTCCCATTCTGTCAATGGACAACACATGATAGGTATGCGACCACATCCCTTAGAGTTTCCTCAACTAACCTCCACTTTTTGACACATGTCACCCCTCCATTATTTTTTATTAATTATCACCATTTAAGTATAGCTCCATGCTCCATGGATTTATGCTAGGTAGAATGATGTGTCACCCAAGGACTCGTGTCACACCCCAATTGATCTTGATTAACCACTCATACATCATTTTGAGATTTCTAGATCATAAGTTGTATCTAACTCATCTTCACATTATATGACATGATAGTTTCACATTATGCCAGGCTCTCTCAAATTCTAACATCTCTGACATGTCTGAGGGTCTCACCTTTCTAACTCTAAATGATGCAGTGATCTTCTATTAGGTTGATCTCTCTTAAGCTCTGACATATCTAGTAGGTTTAAGGGACTGCTCTCTTTGACTTTGAATGATGCAATAAATCTCCATTAATCCAAGATTTCCTAGGATTTAACATATCTGATAGGTCTGGGGGACTCATCTTTCTAATTCTGAATGACACGGTGATCTCTGATTGGGTTGAGCTCAATCGGGATTGACATCTTTAATAGTTTTGGGGGGCTACCCTCTCTAACTCTGAATGACATGGTAAGTCTATTCAAATTCAGTTCATGTCACAGAAACCCTTTGTTAGAGAATTAAACACTAATTTATGAGTGTTAACTAAATTCATTGCTTTGAAATCAATCATATCAATAAAAAAAATGTCATCACATATGTTATAAATACCATTGCACATGTTACAATAACATAACTTAATAAATGAATAAATTTGCTAATGCTTTGGTGAATATTATAATGAACCAATCCACATATATTATCATTGATAATCATAGTTATGATTTGCTGATGAAATAGAGCACTGACATTGCCAATCAATTTCATTTTTCTCTTTATTTGCCTCCATCACCACCATTTTTTGGCTATGATTGGTTTGTGTTTATTTATTTCCTTCCCAACGTGGTTTTTTTTCAACAACTTGGCTTTGAACTCTTTGTTCTTATCATCAAGTTATACTCAAAGTTCAATGGATCTTGTTGTGTAAGAAGATTTGACTTATCCTTTAGTTATTTACTCATGCCAAAAAGCACAAATGGATTTCATTGGTAGAGTCTCACCTTGTCGTCTATACAATATCTTTTGGATTCCTTCTGAATAATCTTTCAATGATATCCTTTCTATCATCGAGGAATAATTCCTTTACATTACTACTAACATGATCAAGGTTATTTTGATGACTACCTCTATCTTTGCTACCCACATCATGTTCCTTATCTCTGACAAGAAGAAGGTAAAATCCTTGGTTGAATTCTTTGTTAATCTAGTCTTCAGGGTCGGTCTGGATGAAGTTATAATGAGCCTTGATGGTGATCAGGAATAATCTCTACTCTTCTCTAGTAACGACAAGTTTGTATTCATGCCAATGATTGCATTCAGGGACTTGGAAAGGAAATTATCTCTTCTCCATGATTACATTCAGTCTATGGTTTTTGAGATGAAGTCAAATAGATTGTCTAGTTCATTGTTTCCCCATCCACCTTTAGACAATGCTTTGTCACCTTTGCTTGCTTTGGAATACATGCATGTTGTTTGCCATTCTCGTCAAAGAATTGAATCAGTCAAATTATTATCTAGGCTAGTGTTTTTTGGCATTTCTCCTTCTCTTCCATGGCTGGTCAGACAGACTCTGATAACAATTACTAGGGCTTCAGACAAACATTTTGATATAGATAGTTCATGTTCATGTTCTAATGTGGTGGCTGTTAGTTCATCTCCTATGGAGCATCCTTTGTTGACTGGGGATTGTTCTAGGCCTTGTCTACTTTTAAGTTTATCAAAATCATACAAATTGACTAGATTTGTGAATGTCATTTTTTTTATCTGATATAGGTTTCCTATTTTTTGCATCCTACTGGTACATTTTAAGTTTTTTGTAACTCAACCAATGTTATGGATAGGAAATGAAAACATTTTCACTAGTTTTTTTTCTATATATTCTTTTTTTTATCGGGCATGGGTCTTGTAAACCCGTTATCTATCTGGAAAAAAAAACATAACTTGATTGATTATTCCAAATCTAGTAACTGAGAAAATACAAACATAGAAATTGTTATAATAATATAACAATACAAAGTTTAATTAATGATGTGTCCAATTCTTTTTATCCATTTTTTTTGCTTAGACTAGGCAATAATCCCACCAATAATTTTTATACTTAGAAGGTGATCCCATGGGAGCGTGGATTAAAAAAAAGTTTCTTATTTTTAGAAAAAGATTCTAAAATTTCCTTTTGTTATGCCTTCACTCATTAACCCCTCCATGCAACCACTCCTTTAGATACACATAGGTACTAAAGTCGCTTCATAGTTCTTGTTATTATAATGTATTGTCATGTTTGGTTGATGATATTTATAGTATGTCATTTGTTTTACCGAGGGCAGGGGGAGGGGGACATGAGGGGGACGAGAGGGCGGAGAGGGAGGCATGTAGTAGGGGGTTTTATTTATAAGTTTTTTATTTGGTTCAATGTCAATAAATATGTAGTGTTTATTATTTTAATATAACTAGTTTTTATATTTATTACCAAAATATCAAAAGTTATAGTATATGTCTAGGTATATGGGTTTTGTCATAAGTCTTTTATAATTTTGTTAAAAAAATTTTAATTGAGTTTAGTTTTTCTAAGTTTTTAGATAGTTTTTCATTTATTATTTTTTTATTACATGGTATTATATTTATATTAGAGTTTAATTTATTTTATGTTTTTAGTTTTGTTATCTTTTAGTTTTATGTCGTCTTTAGTCGCCATAGACTTGTGTCTTTTTTTAATCCATAAATCTTATGTGGGTCATTTTGTTTTTAAAGTTATTAATATTAAAATAAATCTATGATCAAAGATATATGTACCTCAATAAAACATGAACACATATTCATCTTTGTTCACCCTCTCTTTCATAATAAATGTATTATCGGGTGAACCTGACATCCACTAATTTAATCATATGGGAGGTAATATAAATATATTTAGTCTTTGTCGTTCCTATCCACTAAGTGAACCTGGCACTAAGTTGGGGAGGGAGTGGGGAGGTATTAGGAAAAATTATCTATTAGTGCTTACCTTATTAGATGAGCACTAATAATTTTGTGGGAGTTAATTAATAGATTATGTAATTGTGTGAGAATAATGAGATGTAGGTGAGCTAAAACAACTAACTAGAAAATAGGCTTGTGATAGAATTCGTAAGAGATATGATAGAGATATTTGTGGGATTGAAGATTGGTGTTAACTCCTTTTTTTTAGGAGAATAACACACTATATATTGTAATGTTTTCCATTGAATAAAAGATTGTATTGTGATCGATCAAAACCTTGCATTGTGTACATTTTTTTCAAACTTCAGCTCTTCATCATTATGGGGTAATTCCTATCAGATGTAGATAAATATAAATTGCACAATATAAATAAATTCAACAAATTATCCAAATGTTATTTTTGATAAAATGTTAGTTGGCAATTGATTAGTTCTTAATTATACTTGATGATTAAATGAACCTAATCATTTTTCTATTTATAGATGACACAAATTCAACCTTCGACTATATTTGTGTGCATGTTAATTTCTAGATGCTAAAAAAAAATGACAAAAATGGTTTAGATTGGTCCATCCATTCAAAAAGGAGGGACAAGTAATGAGGCTAAGACTATATATATGGTCTTATGTTTGAAGAGAGTATGTTCAATCGCAACATGACATTATTAGGGAAATTAGAAAATAATGGTAGGGGTTAGCACAAAGATGTGTGGTGGAGGGTTTTAGGGTGCAAAAGTGATCACAAAGGTTGATCAAGGGTGTGTAGTGCCATGTCCCTATGGGAAGAGGTGTTTTAGATCAATTTTAAATATATGTATATGATGAAGTAATAGCTCTAATTTAACAACATATACATGCAAACTGTGCTTTATCCACTTTTTTTACCAAAGTAAACATATTATTTTTAGTATAGTGAAAAAAGTAACGGAATAAAATATGAACAAATGAACAATAAGCTTTTTAACTTTGTGTTTAGTGTTGTGAATGCAAGTACAAATGCTAAGGAAAATACATATGAAGAAGAATCCTCTCAAGGACATGAAGGCTAGAGATGATATTGTACAATAGAAGGTAAATAGATCCTTGTTAAAATAGTTAAGTTCTAACATCTGTTGCATATAGTGATTTCTCATGTCTTTTAGTGTTGCCTTTTTTAAGCATTGTGTACATTGTTTGGAAACATTTACTTAGTTTGAAAAGCGAGATTAGATGTCTGTTGAAAGACAATGAACTCGTGACAGGGACCAAAATTGATTTTTTTTTTTCAAGAGACATCCAATCTCGCTTCTCAAACTGAATATGCTATAGGACTAGGGACCTATGTAATAGATTGATAATTCAATTTAATGATTTCAATATGAATATGTTGTTACAAACTAAATTGAATCATTTGAATTCCTTCCATTGCTACAATTATGGAGAATGTAAAATGTTCCTAGACATCAAAAAATTTATACCATAAATCTTAGTTATACTTGGTCTTTCAACATACAAGATAAATTCAAGGATACGATGAACAAATCGTCAACTGACTTTGCACATGCAAGGATAGATCAATTAATCCCCTATATCACACAATATCAAATAAGAAAATCTTGCTATGGAGTCCCATGATAAGAAATACCAACCATCTATTTAAAAATTTCATCATGAAATGTCATTTAGGTATGGTTTGGAGGACATGCTTTGATGGGCTTTAACAAATCACACTTTGTCAAAATGTGTTACTTTGGATTGCAATCAATGTTGGATCCATAAATAATTTTAGGAGTACTATTTGCATGGATGACTACATATTTTTAATAAACTGAAAAACAAATGAAAACATAATCACAACTCTCTACGCACCTCAAGTGTCTTTTGAGCATGCATTATTTCTACACAAATTCAAGTAACACAAATGGTTGATCCCAAATAACACACTATAGCTAACCCTTGTGTTGGTATATCAGAGGTGAGATTTGGATTTTTATTTGTTTGGAAGCATTTGAAGATGAGGTAATAGGTGGGCATGGATAAATGGAAATGTAGGCTTTTGTTGGGTTTGACATTCATGTTAATTCCACTCTTATCACTAGATAGTAGGTCCGTTATCACATGACTTTTCAAATTATGTTTTATGCAGCTTGTTTTGAATCATACACGATGCTTCAATTGTCAATACTTCTAACTTATGTAGTAAAATTATCCTAATTATGATTTTTTGAATTAGTACTAAGCTAAAATGAAGAATATAATAAACAATATTGTGTTACTTTAGGCTTAAAATCTGATTAATGTCGTCTGATGATTTTATGCACGAGAACAAATAATGTGTCTATATTTAGGCTAAGTGCAAATTACTTAGATTTATAACCACTTATTGTCTTCACACATTCTTTGTTGCAAAGGTCAAAGTATTCTCTGGATAAGTCTAAATTTCTTGTATGATTTCTTCTTATAGATTACTTCTGGGTAAGTTGTGTGGGATTTATGTTACATCTCTTACATGTTTTCTAGTTTAGGCATGTTTTTGGGCAAGTCTTATAGCTCAATGTTAATCCTGAACTTGGTGTTTGTGGATGCACAAATGCATATGACCCTCTTGACCCACATGGTAACATTACAATCAAGTGCGACATCATATCATGGACCCCAGATGGTTATGTTTTGAGTATTCACATGCTCTGCGTGAGAATAACCATGCAAAAACATTGGGAATAGTAATTGTTGACCAATATTAGACATGACATTTTACATGGGTTTCAACTAGTTTATAAACATTCAAAATGTTTTGTATAGGGATATAGTCTCACCACTTCAATTTTTTCCTTTTATGTAGGTTGTAGTGAGTGTATTGAATTACCAATAGTATAGACACAAAAAAATCCCTAGTTGGACTCTAGGGTGGACATGGGCTAAGAAAGAGATCATATGGTGCATGGTGGGGGCTCAGGCTATAAACCAAGGTGATTGATCTCATTTTAAGAGCAATATTCCTCACTGTTGTAGGAAGGATCCCTCCATTGTGGACTTACTTGCAAAGGTTTCATATAACTAGTAGGTTGCAAATTGTTGCAAGGAAGGGGTGATAGCATCGTATGGCCAGGACCCTGCACGAGCACTTCCTTCATTTCAACTCAGTGTGGGAAGCACAGGGACCACCAATATAACTATCGTCTTGCCCAAAAACTTTACTTGTAAGGCATTAGGACCAGGGTATACTTGTTATTTTTAGTCCAAACTTTTCACATATCATTTTCTAGTAGTATCTAATACTTCCTTTTGCGACCCATTTCCCATATGTAGTCACTTATTCTTACTCATATCTCATGAGCTCGAATGGTCCACTTGACACACATTGCATTTGCATCAAGGGATACTCATAAGGGTGAAGTATTGGGGATTGAACTATTGCCCAACATCAGTCACACTTCATATTAATAAAAAAAGGTCATTTTAGTAAGTTGGTTTTGTCTTACAACTTGTACTTTCCTATAGTTTAGCCAGTTCTATAGGGATGTGCCTTTATCCTTGGAGTACAAGACTCTTATTTTATTAGATAAATTAAAACCCTTACTTGTTCTTGTGTAAATGCACATCAAGCTTAGAATTCTCAATAACTTTAGTTTCACCCACTAGACTTGCTCCTAGCCTAATCCTAGTATGGTGTTCATTAGCATAATTATTTTAAGTTTTAACATAACCCACCTAATTATCATTATAATTGATCCACATTCATATGGTAACTATTGTCTTAGTGCTCTAACCAGACCCACTTCATTATCATTCACATAGCCTTGTCTTGCCTCTAACGGAACCCACACCATTATCATCACAATCTCTCAGCCTTGCCACTAGAATTTGGCCATCTGGACCAGATGCAACTACTCAACCTTGGCTCTAAGCAATCACCTTCTGACTAGGTGTATGTCTTGCATTGCACTAACAACTAGGCTTAGGGATTCTATTAGCTAAAGTGTTTTTCTAAATTCAATAGTTTGTTAGTAAAGATTGTTTTGATGGAATATACACCTCCTGAAGCCACACCTAGGAAATTTTTTATCATAGTTATCAAGTAAATGATTATTCTAGATCTGTTAGTGAGTTTGAAATGTTAACTAGTTTATTATTTTACATAGAACAATGCAAAACATGCACCTAGTCCAGAGGGTTATGGACTAGTGGCAAGGATTAGAGATTGCCATAATAACAAATTTTTGCAATGATAATAAAGTGGCAGGGTAGACCTATTTGAAGGATAAAAATATTACTTTACTAGTACACTATTTAAGTTAGATCTAACACTTCAGCTTCTGGATTTCCAACTGCAAGGCATAGAAATGTGGCTATGTACACCCAAACTGAGCTTCCCATAAAGGATAAGTTTCAATCTAGTGAGCTTACAAGCCCAATGGCTGGAAGTCATTTTGACAATAAATTTAGGAAATTGACACAATTCCTTTACAGATTTTAGAGTTACCTAAAGAAGCTAAAATAATCTAGACATGGGGATAGAGGTAAAAGTCTTTCAGTTCCATCATCTAGTTGCCCCAAACAATACTACTTGACCCATAGTTACTTAAGTTATTAGGAATAATTTTGCTGGTAATATAAATGGATGGCTAGAGGAGAATGGGTAATGGAGCACTTGTTCATTGTGAAGTTGATCTTATTTCATTTTCTAGAGTCCTGAATCTAAACTTTTGAGGTGGGGATTGGAATTACATTAATATTTAAATTCATTGGCTTCTTAACCAAAATTGATTTTGTATTTTTACCTTTCTTGCAGTGACCTAGAATGTGACTTGCACATATTCGTAGTTTGTGGCTCAAAGAATCCCTTCATGTTGTGTCTCTTTCTCATCTTTCTATAATGACACCATTGTCCCTTGTCCTGTATGTTCCTGTGGATTTCATAACAATATCAATCAGCCACACACTTGTGTTGCGTAAGTATGCAAAACCTATCAAGTGCTTTTTAACTCTAAACACAAATTTCTTTAGGAGGAATACAACTTCTGCATTGAAAGTTGAAGCCATTAGTTTGTGTTGTATTATAGGAGAGATTCTCAATACCTCAAGAACGTGAGATCTAATACACCCACTAATAACTATGCACCCCTTGTTCAGTGCATATCTAACATGTGCCCAATCAGAATACATTGGCATGCTAAGCTCAACTACAAGGAGTACTGGAGAGTGAAAATCACTATTACAAACTTTAATTATAGAATGAATTATACCGATTTGAATATTGTTGCTCAGAACCCAAATTTCAACAATTTGACCCAAATTTTTAGCTTCAGCTACAAGTCAGTGAACCCCTATGAATCTCTAAGTTAACTCATATCCCTATGCTTTTGAACTTCGATTTACTCAAATGCTCTTAGTTGAAATGCTTAAAGTTATTCATCCATTCACTTTGCATATGGTACTAGATTATTTTGGGGCGTGAAATACTACAACAATATGCTCATGCATGTTGGGCCAATGGGGAATGTACAATTTATATTGCTACTCAAGAAAGATAAGGAAACTTTAGCTTCAAATAGGGGTGGGCATTCCCTCAGAGAGTGTACTTCAATGGTGATGATTGTGTTTTGCCTCCCCCAGATGCATATCCTACACTACCAAACAACTGTCCTGCCCTGATGAAAGAAAGATACTTTAGATTAATGAATTTTTATATAGCCTTGGCTATTACATCCCTTTTGGTCTTCTTGTAAAGTTCCAGTACATACTGTACGTACTGGCCATTAAATTTTTTTTCTTTTGATTTTGTCTCTATAATGACAAAGGATTGCTTGCAATTGAGCCAATAGAAGATGGGTTTATGCTTATAGAAGATTAGTTTGGTGGTGGCTTAGAAAATTCTAAAAAACGTTCACCCAACATTTGTTCTGTATATTCTAGTGTCAGGGGCTCTTACACAATTAGTGAAAAGAAGAATGTAAAATGCCAAGATGAAAGAGATTGTTAAATGTTATTTCAACAAATGGGCAAGTGTTTAGTGCTTTAATATTAATATTACTTAAAAGACCCTGATTTACCCCATATGAAGAAAAGGTGTATACCTAATCCTCTGGTGCATGTAGAAAACCTAATATTGGTGAAATCTTGCGCTCACTACAAATAAGAATCAAGGAACACCAATCAGAGTTGCGGCAAAGAAGGATCAACCAATATGTATGAACAAATCCAAAATATTGAATTAGCTGCACTTTGGATTCACTTGAATTTTACGTACATGTGTGTGTATTTTACAATATATCAGCTTGATGGAAAAGCCCTAATATCTTCTACAAACAAAGTAATAGCACAGAGACAATCCATCATGATGCTATATCACACATAAGAGATTACTCAAAACCTCAAGCTCTAAAGACCACACAAATTCTTGGAATTATCAATTAGTTTCAATTAGCAACTACAAATGCCATAACAGGTATCAAATTCTACTAGACCCATTAAAATCTTTGGATTGAGTAAACTGAAATAAAACAATCTTTGAATTTTCTGTTTATATTTTTGATTTCTTTTTGCCATCTTAAAATTGTAAAAAAGCTTAAATTTATAACAAAATTAAAACAAAATCTGCACTTAGTGTTCGTCCCTCAAATTAAAACAAAATCTGCACTTAGTGTTTTAACAAAAAAGTTCAAGTATTAGTGCTCCTGTTTAGTTTGATGGAGTGTTTGGATGGTATTTGGGTTTTATCTTCAGTACGTTTTCCAAACTCAATTTGAGTCTGCATTGGCTCATATTGAAAGGGATAATGTACAGTTGGTCAGAACATGGCTCATAATTCCGTGGAAAAGTCTTTAATTGTAATTCCAACCCAACATGACAGTGATGAATACCCGGGTAGAGATGTTCACAAAATAAGAAAAATATTCAGGTGTGAATCCAAAATCAACAATTTCCATCAGCATCCTTCCAGCATGTGACAAAATGAAAGCGTTGGAACATGGCATATAAGTCAATCAAATAATTTGTGGAAACAGATTTTTTCAGGTGTTGCAGCTATGACACCACTGCTAGACATATTTGCAAATTGTGGAAGCATAAAAAAAACAAGTTGAATTGTTTGACAAAATGCCATAATGATTTCTTGTCTCATGGAACATGATGGTAACTGGTTGTGAACTCAGTGGTCACCTTGAAAAGGCTTCATGACTTTTTCATGATTTGCCTCACCCATTTGTAGTCTTTGGACTGCAATCAATATGCTTTAATTTGACTCACTATTCAAGACTAGATAAATTAAAATTAAAATTCTTATGACAGGGTTTGCATTCAATGGTCATCTTGAAGAGGCTTTGTGTCTTTTTAATGAATTGTGTCCACAAGTTGTGGCCTTTGGATTGAAATCAATGCCGAGTATGTATGATTTGGCTTGTTATTTAAACCTCGAAGAAATTTAGGCAAATTCATATGACAAGGTTAAAGTCAGGCTTATAATTGCACAAATCTTGGAGCTTGAAAACTAGATTCAAGCAGCAGATAAGATATCACTTTCTTAATCGCTGATTTTATTATCCTTCTCAACAGATGCAATTGCCGGTAGCCGCAGAAGAAACTACAGAAGGCTCCAACCAATTTCAAGCTGGCCTGCACAGGTATTATTCAAGCTCTTCAATCAATAAGTTAAACCCCAGCTTAAGCAATTCAGTAATTTTTATCACATCAACTGATATTGTAGCCAAATTAGGCTGAACACTTTTGCAAGCTGAAATAGCATGGAAATGGCCCACAATGTTGATTGCCAAGGATAGGAGATGGGTCTGCAGAACCGTAATTTCCTGCCTATCATTATGCTTGCCTGGTATACTTCTTCAAGATGCATTGGGAAAATATTGTGGCTTCCAAATAGTGAATTTAATGCAAACCATGAATTCAATGGCGCTTTTGCATTTGTAAAGGAATGGGTGAAATCTGTTTCCATCTGTCACAGCCTTTAGAAAGGTCCACGTTCCCAGCTGGGAATAATACCTATGCACAACTGCGGAGGCAAATAATTTCAACCCTTATACATGCGAACTGTCCAGTAACATATAATTTTTTAGACGAATTAGAACATAGGGAATAATGTTTTTTATTTGGTTTATTAAAAAGCTTACTATTATCTTAATAAAAAATTTATACATTTTTCAACACACAAATCAATGCTTTGTGATTGGTTAAGAAGAGATTGATAAATACCAAGTTAAATTAAAATAGATTAAATAGTTTAACTCTTTGGGAATATTAGTGAAGAAAGTATAATTGCGAAAGCTCTCTTCATAGAAATATCTAAGAGGATAGTAAACAATTCTTTATATTATTACTAAGAGGTTTAGTTGGGAGACTTGCAAAAACAAAAAACTTTGGAAGGTTGGAAAACATGGTATGCTCTTCAAAATAGATGCAAAGACACAGAATTATGGGATTGGAAAACTATCCATACTCTTTTTGGACTATTGTTAAGCCCAATGCTGCTTTATGGGTGTGAGCTTTGGACTAGCAGCGTGTCAGAGTCCAAGTGGAAGCAAATAGAGAGAATCCAAAAGCACATGATCACTAGCAAGTTCAGGTTAAAAGTTTCAACTCCGTATGGGATCTTGTTCGCTAAAACGGAGATTGTTCCAATGGAAGCCACTGCAATAGTGCATCTCCTAAGATATCTCAAAAGAATTGAGCACCTGGAAATAAGTCGGTAGCCTAAGATAGTTCTCAGTGAGGTGTGTAACAAAAGAAAGGAGTCCTGGATGAAGCAAAACAACAAGTGGATGATCAAGTGGAATATCTATTTGAACGCTTGTCCTACTAATAGCAAAGATATAAAAGCTTTTGTCATAGATAAATTTTGTAAGTCTATGTGGGGTGGTATTTTAGGGAGAAAGAGGGATTATTACTTTGAGTTGTTCAACTCCACATGTGATCATCAACAAAAAGCTTACATTGAGGCAAATATCCCTTGGAGAGCTAAGATTTTGATTGCTTAGTTTAGAACTAATTCCCATCAGCGTCAATGTGAAATGGGAAGGTGAAAAATGCCTAAAGAAACTTAGGAAGAGAGAGTATGTGAATTCTATAATGCGAGAACAGTTAAATCTGAAAAGCACTTTATTTTAGATTGTGACGCTTATACAAACATTATGACAAAATATACGAACTTCTTGACATGATTTGTTTATAAAAAAATATTTGGAAAAAATTGAAAAGCTCATTCGATCTTTGAATAAAAGAAAAAAATACAAAACAAAAGCAAATATAACTAAACTTAAACTATTTATTTAACCTCATAGAGGTTAAGAATAGATTTATACAAAATGATTTTTATCATTTTATATGATAGTGTGCGAGTGCGTAAAGTGGAAAACATTGTTGATGTTTATTCATGTGAATATCAAAATTTAAGAGCCCTTGCGTTCCTTGGCAATGGTGCGTCAAAACAGCTTTCTAGGTTATAAAGCTTTTGTGGTAAAGCAAAAAAGAATGCGCATCCAGGGAATCGAACCCTGGTCAGTACCGTGGGAGGGTACTATGATACCACTACACCAGATGCGCTTGCTTTGATATTTTTTCGGACTATGTTAAACTCGACCAAATAAATGTTGATTCGAATGCGTGAAAATTTAAAATTCATTTGCTGGCTATGGGGTTCGAACCCATGCGCACTTATGTGCAGAAGATCTTAAGTCTTCCCCCTTAACCTCTCGGGCAAACCAGCACACGGAAAAAAGCGTTATTTTATTACTTATATTTATAATACAGCGACGAGTGCCTTTTTTTCAACATTGACTTATAAGGTCTGGGTAAAGAATTTTGAAAATATATATCAATACAAGTGATCTGGTACATACCTCATAAAAAATCGTGGTTATTGCAATTTCGAGGTTAATTGTATGCGTGTTATGAAAATACATTTTTTATTTTAAATAATGTAGAAGTTCAAAGTTACATAGATATCATATTTCTGTTTATATATATTTTTTGATTGAAATTTTGTTTTTTATACGGATTAGGTGTACAGAGTACTTCTTTAGCTTAGTGCCAAGGATTGAGGGGTATCCATTTTGTCAAATTCTCTTGGGACACAACCCTGATCTCATCCATTTTTTGTTATCTCTTGAGATTTGTGACTAGGTAGATAGTTAGGCAACACCTTTTACATCATCATCCTCACCGCTGGACTACATCCCACTTGATACTATCTATATTTTGGATTATATAGTGGATTATAATTGTTGAGTACACATATATTTAAATTTGAGCATTTCTTCAGTTAAGTAATGACAATTAAAAGGTATCCAATCCATCAAAATTATTAAGGGAACAATTTTGGGCCTATTCGAGATCTAGAGGGATTTGTACATTGGTGGATGGCCTTCAAACCATCATCCTCACCAATTGGACTACAACCCTTTTGATGAAAAGACACTTTTCACATCAAATATTGGAAAATAGTTAAATATAATAACACCCGTACCATTGATGCAAATTTTTTATTTATTGATATATCAATATGTATAACAAAGTGGCTAGAACTTTCTATATAGTTGTGAGAGCAGTGATCAAATTTAAAGCACTAGTCTTAATGTCAAATTCAAGGGTATTTATTCATGCAACCCTTCCACGATGAAAAGTTATAAAAAGAGTTGCACTTCGATTAACAAGAGTAAATTAAGTACACACATCACTAAAAGTATGTTAAATAAAATATTATTTTTAACTTTTAATCACTAAAGAATATGTTAAATAAAATAAGATTTTTTTAAATTTTAACAAACTTCAAGTTTAATAGTCTTTCTGGATGCTAGAGTAGCTCGAAGCAAAACTACAAGTTTAGATAGTCTAATGAAACAAGTTTTCAAAATTACAAGGAAGACCAAGAATCCCCCAACAAGACTCCATGTTTAGATATTTCTCAAAATTATAACGAAGACTAAGAAGCCCCATCAAGACTCCAAGGTTAGATATTCTAATGAAATAATTTTTTTAAAATTACTTATAATCTTTTGTAAACTACCTCAACCTTTCAAAGTAAGATAAGTAAGAGCACTCATCACACTTACAGAGTTTATATTATTGTAAATCTAATCCAAAATGAGGCCCATGACATTCTTCGGAGCTACCTGTGTAATTACTTTGGCGTTGAAAGATTTAGAGCTAGTCTAAATGAACACTTTAGATTTGAAGTACTCTAACGGATGCTATATTTTGGAACTAATTTAAAATGAACACTATGGAGCTAAAGAACTTCGAGGATGCTATACTTTGGATATATGTGAACGAAATGCCCCCTCTATATAGATGGGGATATAGATAGGGCCTCCCATCAATTAAAATACTCTGGAGCTAGTTCTAAATGAATAATCCACAGTTGAAGTACTTCGAGGGATGCTATAGTGTGGAGTTGAAATACTTTAAAGCGAGTTCTAAATGAACACTCTAGCTCTGACCATAAAAGAGTTTCCAATTGATTCCAAAATTTTAATACTTATTCACATAATATAAATAAAAATAATCTAAGCCTAACAAAATGTTGCTTAAAAATCATGTCATACAACTTTGAAACAAAATAAATTAAATATAATTTATTTTCCTCTCATATTTAAACTTTGTGGAAAACCTTGTAGCTTTTATTGTTTAAATGAAATTGCGTAATAGTCGATAAACTTCAAAAATTAAATAAAACAAACTGTCCTAAAATGTAATGATTAACATTAAACAAGGAAAACCATTTGAATTACCAAAGTTCTCATTTAAGTGAATAATGCATGCTTATAAAATAGAAATAAGTGATAGAAAAGATACAATAAAGTTTCACATGAGAGAAACATAGCTTTAAATTTGTTATTCCATTGAAGCTTTTGTGTTGTTAATGTACCATGCCATTTGAATCTTAAAAAATATTTTATGGAGAGTTGATCCCAAAACCTCAACTAAACGAGGCTACAAACGTGATAACAATTGATGGTTGTACTCACATGCAAGCTTCTGGGGATGTCATATTCATTTTGGAAATTCTCGAATCTGATTTTCACTCTGATAATGCTTGCAAAGACATCAATATTGCTCATAAAGTATTTGACCCCAAAAGAAAGGGTTGAAATATCCATTTTAGGATATTTAACTAATATAATTTTGTTTAGTTTTTCCAAATAAATGCATACACATAATAAGTTGAAGGAATGAGGAACCCACCCATACTAAATCTTTCTGCTCATAAATACTCTATTACACACTTACAATACATTATACAATATCCAAAGAAATCTTGAAAATCACACTCAATTATAACATAAATATTTCACACTTACAATGCCACATACACACACAAACTCTAATTGTGCAACTAATCCAACTAGGGTGGATCTCTCACCATTGAACCTAGAAACTCTGCTTGAACTCCATGTGCAATCCCTGAATGGAATCGCCAACACCATCTAGGGTGGATATCTCACCACCGAAACCACTTTCAATATTCCAAAGAGCAAATCCAAGGAAGGAGGATATGAACATATGCCCAATATTTGAAATAAAGGGTTTAATGGTTTTACAAAGATGATTTACAAAGGAAAAGAGTTCTCTTTAAATAAAAATGCATGAGAGAGGAAGAGAGAGGAAGCTTCAAAAATAATCTAGAAAAATGTGCCATGCTATAGTAGATTCACTATTCATCAATAGTGTCAAGTATCGTACACATGTGCCAAGCCTCTTTCAAGATCTCCTTTTGACTTTCTCCATGTGCCTTCAACTTCTACGCCCCACCTTGCATGTGACCCCCAAATCATGAATAGTAAACCATGTCTCCCACCTACCCATGTTCACACACATAAGTCAAAAGATTCCCCATCTTTTGACTTCAACAAGGATACTTTACATCACATACATGAGAGAAATCACAAAATTCTCAATCACAATGTTCCCCACATGCTCTCCTTATTCCTCCCATGTGATCAAGTGGAAAAATGCACCACACCTCCTTTTCCCTCCACTTTTCACATTTAAAAATACTATGTAGGCCATTGCCACATCTCCAAGGACACCTCATCACTATGCCACCTCATTACTATGCCACATCATCATGATAAGTCATTCATGAATAGTGATATGTGAATAGTAAATGATGAATAGTGATCCCACCCTACTATTCCCTTCCAACCCTGAATTAGCCTATGATAATAAAATAGGCTAAGGGTCTTCCAAAAATCATCTAATAAGGAGACATTACAGTCCTCCCTTCTCAAAATTGCTTGCCCACAAGCAATTGTAAATTTGGGTGCTGGAGAATTTGCTCTCCTTCCCAAGTAGCATCCTCCAAAGGCAAGTCTCTCCATCTTATCAGGTACTCTTTGAGCACTCAACTACTCAACCTCTTCTCCCTAGTATCCAAAATAGAATCAGGAGCTAAGATTAGTCTTCCTTCCTCATCCAAAGGTGGTAGCTCATGAGAAGTAGTGATGTGTTGTCTGACTACCTTTTGAGGCAAGACAAATGAAACACATTATGGATCCTACTACTCTCTAGTAACTCTAACTCATATGCCACCTCACTAACTCTTTGTACAATCCTGTATGGCCCATAGAAGCAAGGCTTCAGCTTCTCGGCACCACTCTTTTTTAATGTAGATTACCTATACAACTTTAGGCATAAGAAGCCTAAGTCACCAACCTCAAAGCTCCTCTCAATTTTGTGTTTGTCTGCATGCATCTTCTGCTAATCCTAGGCATGATGAAGATTATCCTTAAGTGACTTAAGGATGTCCTAATTCTCTTGAATCCAATCTTTGGCCTTAGGGGCCCTACTATCATCAAATGCCAAATCTACCAAATACATGGCATCATACCCATACAATTCTCAAAAATAAGTCATGCCAATGGACATGTGATGGGTGGTATTGTCATAATTTCTACCCATATAACCATCTGATCCATCCCCTTTGCTACCCTATGACATAGTTATGCAAATAACCTTTCACCCATTTATTCACAATCTCTATTTGGCCATCCATTTAGGGGTGGTATCTTAAGCTTGGGGTCAACTCCATGCTTGCTAATCTGAATAGCTCTTGCCAAAACACATTGAGAAATCTACTATCTTGATCACTGACAATGTTCTTTGGTAGTCCATGGAATCTGAACACCTCTCTAAAGAACATCTCTACAACTTGAGGTACCTTATACTTAGAAGATATGGTAAAGAAATGCACATACTTGGTTAACCTGTCAACCACCACAAAGATGCAATATTTGCCCTCAACCTTAAGTAGACCTATAATAAAATCCATGGATATACTTTCCCACTTTTGCTTAGCAATATGCAATGGTTACAATAAACCTACTGGGAAAGTATGCTCTAATTTATTCTACTGACAATTTATACACTCTCGAACATGGCACGAGACATCATCCTTGAGACCCTTCCATGAGATTCTCTCTCTGATCTGCCTGTAGGTTTTGAAGTAACCTTGATGTCCTACAATAGGCGTGTCATGAGTGGTCCTCAAAATTTTCTCCTTCAATTTTGATTTAGGTACCAAATAAATCTTGCCCTTGTAGTAGATGATATGATCCACCACTCCATACCTATCATCCTGAATCCTACCATCCATAATCTTGAATGCAAAATTATTCTTGGAATACTTTGCTGAGAGGTGAACCTTCTAATTAACTAAAATATTAGTCATGGAGCACAAAGTGTGTTTCCTAGAAAGGGTATCTACTACATAATTCTTCTTCCCTTTCAATTATTCAATGTCAAAATCATAGGCTTGAATTTTACTTACCCACTTTTGTTGCCTCTTATTCAGGTCCTTTTATTCCAGGAAATACCACAAGCTATTATGATTTATCCTGACAACAAATTTTTTGTCTACCAAATATTGCCTAAACTTCACCAAAACATGCATGATGGTGAGCATCTCCTTGTCATAAGTGGAGTACAATCTCTCCACATCATGGAGTTTCCTACTCTCATAGGCAATGGGATGTTTATTTTTCATAAACACGATACCTAATGCATCACACTTTAACATAAAGTACTGAGATAAATCAGTAATGTCAAAACATGACAAGTGCTCATTACCTCTTTCAACTTTATGAATGTGTGTTGAGCTCCATCTGTCCATTCAAAAGTTCCTTTCTTCATGATATCTATAAGAGGTGCACCCAAATGGGAAAATACTTTGACAAACCTCCTATAGTAACTATAAACACTGAAGAAACCTCTTAATTCTATCAATGTCTTAGGGCATGGCCAATCTAGGATGGCCTAAATATTTTATTGATGGACCTTCACTCCATCAACACTAATCACATGCCCCAAGTAAAAAATCTTCATCATGCCAAATTCGCACTTGGAAGCTTTTGCAAATAAAGATTGTGCTTCTATGATACCCAACACCGCATAAATATCTCTAAGGTGGTCCTCCCACGTCCCATTATATATTAGACTATCATCAAAGAACACCAACAAAAATTTACTCAACTTATTGTTGAAGATATGGTTCATGTAGGATTGGAAAGTAGCAAGAGCATTAATCAAACCGAAATGCATGACTAGAAACTTGTAGTGTCCATAATGACACATGAAGGCTATTTTATGTATGTACTTCTCACAAACCCTGATCTGATGGTACCCTAAATGAAGATCAATCTTTGAGAAATACATTACTCCATGCAACTCAACTAGCAACTTATCGATATTCAGAATTAGGTACCTATTCTTGATGGTATTCTTATTGCGTGCAAGATAGTCAATGCTCATCTGCATGGTCCCATCCTTCTTCTTCACTAGAACAACTAAAGAAGTAAAGGGACTTGAACTAGGTCTAATGTGGCCCATATTTATCAATTCTTTGATTTCCTTTTCAATTTCTTCTTTGATTTTTTTAGGATTCTAGTAAGGAGTTTTGATGACAGGTTTAGAGCCTTATTCAAGCTTTATCATGTGCTTGAAACCCCTATCAGGGGGCCTTCCAAGAGGAATCTCAGTAAAAACCATACTATGTTTATCCAATATGGATTGGATATCTATAGGATGTTGACCATCTCTATTTGAAGGGATATGAGGAGAAATCAAGCATTGAGTTGCCCAAGATACCTTCCCATGACAAAAAAGTGCCTCCATCCTTTTTTTAGTGGCCAAATTTTGTGCTCCTTTAACTATTTCTCTAAGAACAACCCTTTTCCTCCTTGTCTAAACTTGAGCTTCGTAGTCTGTAAATTCTATGAATATCTCCCAAGGGAATGCAACCACTAAATTTTAAGGACCATGCCAATCTCCCCAAGATTGACAACATAAAAATTAGTAGTTACTTGATGGTTGCCTAAGGTAATGCTCAACTGTGAAATCATCTTCTTGTATCTCATTATGAATCCATGAACAACCATAACATTGAATCTTGGAAATTCCTCCATTTTAAGACCCCATTTTATAACTTGATCTTCATTTATGAAATTGCAGGTAGCCCCACTATCAATCAAAAATACTACATGATGTCTTTGTAAGACTCCTCTCACCTTGAAAGGGTGACACCTAGGAGTTCTTAAAATAAAAGTAATAGTTCCTTACTCAAGTCTTTTTGTAGTCTTGTCCTCTTACTCAACAATAACCTCCTCTTGATCACTTTTTGAGTTGGAGTCTTCCTCTTCACAATCATAAATGACCTCAATATAATGCACTTTTCCTCTCCCAAGGCACCTATGCCTTGGAGTCTATGGACCCCTTTAAGGCATAGCATAGTTTCTTCCTTCTAAGCTCATCCTTGGTCTCATCATCCATCTTCTTAATTGCCTCTTTCAATGGTGGGGTGGCCATAGACTTCTTTTGAGTAATCCCTTTTAACTTATTCCAAAGCATGGGCTTTGAGGGTATAAAAATCTCTAAATCAAATTCCCTTTTGATAGCTTCTTGTAAAGAGGAAGGGTTGAATGCATTCACCAAACCCTTGATATACTCCAATAATCCTTCTATGAAAATAACCATGAGCCTCCTTTCTGAAATATTAGTTACCATGATAGATAGCTTTTGAAAATCAACAACATACTCATCTACATTACGTCTTTGCTTGATGTGAGTTAAGTCTTTGAATTGTTCTTCAAGATCTTTTTTGTCAAATATTTCAATAAATCACATGCATAACTCATCATATAATCTAATTTGATCATGGTTTTGAGTCACCAACCCATGGTACCACCAATCATGTGTAGCATATTCTAGATGAAGGGTGGTAAACTTGATAGCTTTCCCTCCTACCATAGGATTTAGATCCAAGTAGGTGTCTAGCTTCTGCAACCATTCTCTATCAGTACATTTATCAGTACCCTTAAATGTGGAGAGAGTTATCTTACCCAAGGTATTCTCTAGACTCTTTGGCCTTTGTTGAGATCTGGCCTATTGCCTTGTTGGTCCTCTACTCCTAAAAGCAATGTAAGTTGATAATGACAACATTTCACAATCCTCAGCTGAAAGTGTTATATACTCCTCACAACAAATAGAAACTTCATCTAGATGTGTAGCCTCCTCTTTTGGAAGCACTTCTCCTCTCTGAATGAAATTGGGATTTTGGGGTCTATTCATGAACCCCACCCTTGGACTTCTAGATTCCACCTTTGGAACCTTGTTCATATTATTTTCTCTGATGGTTCTAGATTAGCTATTATTGTTGTCATTTTCTAGCTTGTTTTGCATTACATGCATCATTTGGACAAATATATCAGTAAGTTGTTTTTGACTCCACTCAAAATTATCATCAAAATGTCTTTAGATTTGACCAATCTTATCAATAATATGTCTTTGGTTTTGGACCATTTCATCAAAATTGTCTTCTCTATCACTCATTTTTTATTTTGGATGTAATTTCTTCTACTCTCTTCTCCAAAGTCCAATTTCCATATCACTAGGAAGCATTCAAACAAATAAACCCTACAGGCTGGCAAGATCACCAACTCTGATACCACTGAAATATCCCTTTCAAGATATTTAACTAATATAATTTTTTTTAGTTTTTCCATATAAACACATACACATAATAAGCTAAAGGAATGAGGAACACACCCATACTAAATATTTATGATCAAAAATACTCTATCACACACTTACAATACATTATACAATATCCAAAGAAATATTGAATATCACACTCAACTATAACATAAATCTTCCACACTAACAATGCCACATACACACACAAAATCTAATCCTACAACTAATAGAACTAGGGTGGATCTCTCACCACCGAACCTGGCAACTCTGCTTGAACTCGATGCGTAATCCCTAAATTGAATCACCAACACCAACTAAGGTGGATATGTCACTACTAAAACTAGTTTCAATATTCCAAGGAGAAAATACAAGGAAGGAGGATATGAACATATATCCAATATCTAAAATAAGGGGTTTAATGGTTTTCCAAAGATGATTTACGAAGGAGAAGATCTCTCTTTAAATAAAAATGCATGAGAGAGGAAGAGAGAGGAAGCTTCAAGAACAAGCTATAAAATTGTGCCATGCTATAGTAGATTCACTATTCACCAATAGTGTCAAGTATCTTTCACATGTGCCAAGCCTCTTTCAAGATATCGTTTTGACTTTCTCCATGTGCCTTCAACTTCTACACCCTACCTTGCATGTGACCCCCAAATCATGAATAGTAGACCATGTTTTCCACCTACCCATATGCACACACATAAGTCAAAATATTCCCCATCTTTTGACTTCAACAAGGTTGCCCCACATCACATGTATGAGGGAAATGATAAGATTCTCAATTGCAATGTTTCCCACATGCTCTCCTTATTCCTCCCATGTGATCAAGTGGAAAAATGTACCACACTTCCTTTTCCCTCCACTTTTCACATTTAAAAATACTATGTGGGCCATTTCCACATCTCCAAAGACACCTCATCACTATGTCACCTCATTACTATGCCATGTCATCATGTTGAGTTACTCATGAATAGTGATCTATGAATAGTACTAGTGAATAGTAACTGATTAATAGTGATCCCACCCTACTATTCCCTTCCAACCTTGAATTAGCCTATGGGAATAAAATAGGCTACGGGTCTCCCACAAACATCTAAGAAGGAGACATTAGAAGGGTCCTCTGTTATTCGCTATTTAAGTAATGGAAAATCAAATTCTCATGTTCGTTCTAGAAGAGTTTCTCAAGTGGAAGAATGTTTTAGAGGAAAATATGAAGGACATGCTTATTCAGATTGCAAAGATTTCTCTCCATTTTTAAATACTGAATACAATTTTTACATGTGCAAAGATTTAGGGTAAAATCATATGTTGAAGTATCTTTAAAACATAAGCATGCCACCTTTTAGGAGGGAAAATCATCTATAAACATTGAGATAAACACAAATGATGAAGATGGTGTGTTCATCGCTTTCATTCAAAAGTTTTATTTTACATTATGTTGGTGTAGAAACAAAAAAGCCAACAACTATTTTCCATAAACAATAAAACTATAACAAACAGGAGTGAAATTTGTGGCATTTACTATGGAAAATTTAGATGGGATCAAATTTGAACACAAATTGCATAGATTGTATTTTCTATCCATTAGGAATCCTAAAGATATAAATTCTTCGTCACAAGGTAAATATTGAGAATCAATACTCTATATGCACAGACATAGGTATCCAATATTGAACCTATCCTATCCCATCTAAGGGGTTTGAATCTATATCAGTAATGTAACTAAAAAATTAAATTATTATCATGTCCTTGTTTTTCACTTTTACTCTACTTCTAGAGGATCCCATGCATATAGAAGTAAAAAATGGTGTAAAGCCATTGAAGGCCCACCTATTAGAGGGCGAGAAGCTATACATGGTTTATTCAAAAAGATATTTTCTTGTGGTGGCTGAGATCATGGGCTATGTAAGCTATGATTTATAACCCCAATGCAAGTATATCCAAAAACAAAAGGCTTAAATAAAGAGGATTGAAAACAAATTGAATAAATGTTTATAAAGACCAATAACCCATTTTCTATTTTTTCATTAACAACCAAATTAACTAACCACTAGCACGAGAACATGATGTGGCCTCCAACCACATGATGAATTCCACAATCCATATCACTCTCATAACTCTCAATATCTTATATAAAACACATAACAATCACATAATCTAAACACATGAAAACCTCACACTTATCATTAATTCTCAATCCTCACATTACATAAGCTTCTTCGAGCTTCTCTCAACACACATACAAAATTGGCCTCAACATGCCAAGGAGACTTTTAAAGCTTCACACAAGCTTTCTTCTCTAACACTAGCCTTCACGCAAGGCTTTCTTCTTTCTAGTCTAACTAATAAGCAAAGGAATACATGCTTTTATAGATTTACAAAGTAATAATGAATGAAAGAAACACAAAAGGCCCAAAATTCATCCCCCTCCACTTGGATGGATAAAGATAAATAAGATGAAGTGAGATCCAAGGAAAATCCATGCCACATTCTCCACTTGTGTCATTCTTGCTACAGATAAAGTCTTCACTATAAAAGCTGGCACCACCTTTCACAACATGATAAAAGGAAAAAGGAAATACCAATCAAGAATAATATAACTTGTCTCGCCACTAACATAAGCTTCCAAAATAAGGTGGATTCTCTTTTTGACATTCCCTTTATTGTCTTCACATGATAAATTTATCTCACATGAATGAAAGAAGACAAAATCACGTCCCCACATGAGTTATAATGGAATGTCTCACCCCATGCCACCTAAGCAACATGAGTAGGGTTGTGGACACCTCATCAAGATGAATAGTGTCCACCACCTCATCATTGAATAGTAACTTAGTAATGGTGCTAGCATGAATAGTGTTTTATCACCACATTATTTTCCTCTCATTGAAAACAACTCAGCACTTACAAGTTGTCTTAATTATTCTCCAAGATTTTTAGGTACACACACATGAACACATGAAAACATGAACACACAAACACATGAACACATGAACACATGAGCACACGAGTACATGAACACACCACTCTTTTTTAGGTGATGCAATATTGCATGAACCCATAGATGCTCCTACATCAGACACCTAAGGTATTATAATGTGATCTCTCAATCACATGGATTTGGTAAGTGGTAGAACCACTCTTTTGGTCATGGAGGTTGATGACCACAACATCCCCTTCCAACACACCAAGTATTTCTCCTTTTTTTTCCTCTTTCACTTCTAGCATCTACATACTAGCTTTCTTAAAACCATCCTCCTATGCCAAAATCTCATCCATATCTCAATTAAATTATATGTGGGTTGAATCCCACCTTTGTAAACCAAAAGAGACCACATCCACCAAGATGCTATATCATGCATCTTATTCTTCCATGTGAGTTTTATCCCACTAAATTCCATCCACATCCACCTAAATCCCTCTTGGAGTTATTCACACTTTGTCCAACTACCTATTGGATCATCTATAACATCACTCATCACCATTTGTAGCTCATCTCTCACAGCTGCAACATCATCCATCATCTCCTCCACAAGTGCACCTGCTTGCACAACATCCAAGTCCAATGTTTCTTACATAAAAACATGCAACTCCTCTCTAATGCTATCATGATCTACATGATATTCAGTGTCACAATGAGCTCTCAAAATCTCCATATCAACCACTTCAAAGGCTTCAATATCTTCATCCACACATTCATTTTTAGCTCCATCACATGGCTGAAAATCCACCAAAATGTCCTCTTGTGCACTTTATTTAACAACCTCTTCATCCAAGGTTTATTTCAAAGAATCATGAAACTATATATGGATTCCCTCTTCCTCTATATGCAACTCTTCATGGTTGAAATCTTATTCTTTTTTCAACTCCTCATGGCTGAAATCTTCACTCTCATGCAACTCTTCAAGGTTGCATTCTTCATTCACATCATTTATTTCACTCATGGAAACATCTACCCACTCATGGGCCTTTAGACTTTCTTCCCCATATTCAAATAATGGGTCACCTTCATCAGCTTCAACAAAAAATAGCTTTCCTTCCTTCTCCAACTTCTTGTCTTCTCTCAATACTTGAAGCTTTTCCATCCACTCTAGCTATAACGTTGGGTGCAAAAATTCACCCATCAACTTGGAAACCATAAGTTCCCATTAACACACCTTATTATTTACTATTATTTATATCCACACTTGATAATATTTCCAACATGTGACTAAAACTCCACACATCCTCTTGATTTCAACCTTCACCCTCATGGGGTCTTCAATATGCATTTCTTCATGAGCTCAACTATCCATGCCATGAGCTATTCTAATCCACAAGGCATAAAAAATCCTCCATTCTTATTATCCATCTTCATACCTACAAAATAAAATATAAACTCAAATATTCAACTCAAAACTCTCCTCCCCACATGAATCTTAATTGCTCTGATACTAGTTGATGTGACCTCCAATGACATGATGGATTCAACAATACATATAAATCTGAAACACATAAAAATATCATGAAATTGTCTCATAAAATCCTCACATGATAAATTTATCCCACATGCATGAAAAAAGACAAAAGTGAGTCCCCGCATGAGTTATAATGGAATGTGGTGCCACATGCCACCTAAGCAACATGAATAGGGTTGTGGACACCTCATCAGGATGAATAGTGTTTACCACTTCATCAATGAATAGTAACTTGGGAATAGTACCAACATGAATAGTGTTTTATCACCACATCAAAACAATATAGCCAATTAAAATCTTAAGAGTAGGGAAATAATACTTACACATAAGCCAAACTGCATAGGGCCAAGAACTACAATTACAATGCATAAAAATAAAATTTACAATTCTCCCTTAAAATTTTCTAGCTTTTGAAATCTTATTGACCTTATTTATATGTTTACATCCGTGGATGATTTACTTGTATAACAAAGGATCTTTCAAATGCTTATGATTACATCCCGTCTCAAATTCCCCCTTGAAACCCCTTTAAAAGGGATCCAAACTCGATTGCTTTAGTATGTTGATTGTAGAAATAAAATATCAATAACTAAAATTTAAGTGCCCTCCATTTAACCTTCATTTAAAAAAAACAAATTCTCTACTCTCTTTTTGGAAATATCACTCCACCTCACCAATTAAGTCATCCATAGTCACTTCTTCCCTGTTACCACATGGTGCACATTATAATTTGTGAAACATCTATTAGGATTCTCATCCTAAACTAAAAAAAAAGTACCATACACATGGGTAATTATGAGTTTGTTGTGCTGGACATTGCAGTAAATCCAACCATAAATGATCAAATCTCAACTCGCACTAAAAAAAATGTACTCACTACTACATTTAATTTGATTATAGTTTGCACACTTTAAAAAGTTAGGAATCGGGATTTGGGATGTGTAGTGGCATTGGTAACATCTATCAAATATTAATTAAGGTTGTACAACATTGAATATGTATCTTTTAATATTTTGTGATAGATTTTTTTTTTGTATAACCCTTGTTTTGTCATTTTCAATGAAAAATACACTTCTTCCTTGTCAAATAATTTATAATATATGATTTTTTTTTGATGCCCAATTTTTTATGGCCTATGATGAGATCAATTTTGATCATTAGTTGTGAGATTAAAAATACATAACAGTTAGACGAACATTTAATTAGTGGTCAACAAAATTGTTGAGATGAAATATTAGGAAAAAAATAAGCTTTAGACTATTCAAATAAGAAAATATTTGAGCTTGATTAATCTATAACTAAGTGAATTTAAAAAATGAGCTTAGACTATTCAAAATAATTTATAAAAGTAAAAGATGACATAAATATTAATTCTTTTCATTTGATTTAGCACCAAGTGGTAACTCAAGTTGTAGCTGTAAGGCACCCATTTACAACATTTATATTTCTTTCAATCTTCCAATTCAATTAAAAACACTTAGTTTTACAAGATTTAATCATTAGTTATTACTCACTTAGCCTTTATTAGTTCATATTGTGCATGTACCTAGTGTAATCACCTCTCCATATTAATCTGCATTCGAATTGTACAATACAATTATTTCTAAACTTTCTAATTTTTTAACATTAGCTTTCTAAAATATATTGTATTTTTTAAAAAGGAAAATTTAGAACAACTTATTTTTATACTTTTCTATTGGTTAGAGGATAATGACAAGACAACCTTCCTGGGAAAAATCAAACATTTATCATTAAAAAATTAGGAAAAAATAAATGTTGTTCATAAAAAAATAGTCTCCATCAAGATTAGTTTTTACATCATTCTTACATTATTTTATTATTTTATTTGAATTTGTACTTATAAAATTCTTTGACAACCTGTGTCTTAGAGAACCTATGAACCCCATCATGTTGTTTTTTTGCGGTTGAGGGGACTCGAGGGACCCACATAGCTAATATCAACAAGTTGCTACAATGGAAATCCAACCAAATAAGATTTAAAATATGGCATTAAAATAACACTTCTAAATTCTAATCCATTCCTTATTTGTCTAGAGGAAGGGGGCCAATAGTTGGGTCAGGACCAATAGTTGTGATCCCTATTATGAAGGAATTCTCTAATTATAATTAATTAATTCTTATTTAATTATGCATAAGTGTTTGTGTACTATTTGTAAAAGTAATCTATACATTCTTCTAAGGGTCTTATCATTGTTTTGATAAATAATACAAAAAATATGGAATTAAAATTAAAATGATATATATAATTAATTAATTAAATCAAAAAAATGTATATCGTATTCAAAATTAAATATATATTTGAAAACATTACATTATTTTAAAAAATTTTAAGGTGAAAATAATCAATAATACACTAACTTCATTAATTATATAAGTACCATAACGTCCATTTTGTACATTTAATTGTAAGCTATATAAGACACAATCTCAAATATCCCATGTTATATAATATTAGAATTGGTGCACTTATATTTTATTATATCTTGTGATATTTAAATTTCAAATATTTGGCTCCACAATTAGTAACATGAAAAGCCAACCTCCTCCATTAATTGTAAATACCCACAAAATAAAAGTTCCATATATTTTGTAAGCCTCACCATTCCCACTTTGAACTCCAATTTTAAATTTCAAATCTACTTGAAGATATATAAGTTGTCTATAAATAATTTTTTTTAGACTAACCAATGTTTGAATTCCAAAGCATCATATTTAATTTTTCTTAATTTGGAAGCACAAAGTGTCAGATTCAAATTCATTTAATCACACTTGAGTTTTTCGTTGCTCATGTTCTAAATATGTACTCTTAGACTTAAGTTTTTCACTGTCATAGCAATAAATGTTTTTGTTGTACTATCAAACCAAATAATTTTGTGAATTATGTTGCTTTGTTATTGATATGTTGTGAATTAATATTGTGTTATTGATTCACATTTTCAACATTATTGTTTAACCCTAAAATGGATTGAAGAATCCTTACTTGGGGTATATATAGGGTTAAGAATATAGAAATGAAAATGCACAAGGGTGATAATTAGATCTATAGTAGGCCCATTTGGTGTTAAACTCAGATATAAACATACACTAAATTTATTATGCTGAGAGTAAACTAAATATAAAAAGCACAACTAAGTTGTGCATGGAAATGACATAGAAGTAATATACTTAGTTGGTTTTGATGCTAACACGGTATTAGATCCAAAATAGGTAGAAATCAGGTTAGAAGATGAAATATCATTTTTAGGGGATATTTTATAAAACACATAAAACTATAAAAACCAAACACTCAAACTTCACTAATCCAAACTACATAGACAAAATCTGATGCTACTAAAATATCCCAAGTGGGATCTTTACTTAAAAATAGATTTTACTATGTCCAAAATAACCTATGACATAATGACTTTCATATTTATATGACTATGATCACCCACATAATACATAACACTCTCATACCATATTGTTGATACAATACATATTGAAACACTCTCATAAAGAAATCTGCATATTACTAAATACCAAAGACATATTCTTTTATTTCATAGAAAGAATTCCCACACATAACAATGATGGATACAAACACATATTACTCTTAATATATTCTTCTTACAACAAAAGATATTACACTCTTCTAAATAAAGAACATAAACTATGACAACTTACAACCATTACACAAGTGAGGCATGCTGTAATAAAGTCCAAGTTTGGCTCCTGTATGAAACCAACATCAGTTAGCTAGGGTAGAATCTTTCACCACCAAAGACTAGCACTCTTATGAATATCTCTCCTTCAAGATTCAAATTTGAACCAATGTTTAAGATAAAAAAATAAGGGGGGTTTATGTTTTCAAAAGATGATATTACAAAGGAGTGTCATACTTGTATATCTACAAGAGAAAAAGACAAAGAAAGGGAAAACCATGAGAGATAAAAATTACACCCAAGTTTGAATTAGTAACACTATTCATTAATAGTGTATTTTATCTCTCACATGTGTAAGGGGTCTTCACTCACATGTGCAAGGGATCTCTTTTTGACTTTTCCCATGTTCCCCCATGTGATTATCAATTAGTTTATCTCTCACATGTACAAGGGGTCTTCACTCACATGTGCAAAATATCTTCTTTTGACTTTCCCATGTACCCCCATATGATTCTCAATCATCATGTCTCTTCACATACTATTGCTATTTCTCCATGTGGCCAAGAGCAAAATTGTGCCACACTTTTATCTCCTCCATTTTCAACATTAAATATTGCTATGTGGGCCATGCCACATTAGGCCAAGATACATCATCACTATGCCACCTCAAAACTATGCAACATCACCATGAATAGTGAGACATGAATAGTACCAATGAATAGTACTTGGTGAATAGTGATCCCCATACTACTATTCCTTTATATTACCCTACTTAGCCTATGGGAATAAAATAGGCTATCGGTCTTTCACCAAAAAATCTATTGAGAAGTAGAGGAAACTATAGTCCTCCCTTCCCAATATTTCTTATCCCCAAGCAATTGTAAATTAGGAATCAAGATGCTATAAAATCTATTCACCTTCCCACATGGCATCCTCTAGTGGAAAATATTTCCATCATACCAAAAACTCATTGATGATTCCATTCTTGAGCTTCTTCTTTCACACCTCAATAATTGATCCAGAATATAATCAACTTGCCCTCCTTGTTTATTGGAGGCAACTTAGAAGATGGATCAATATGTTATCCAATTACATTTTTGATATAATACACATGAAAACATTGTGGATCCTACTATGCTCAGGTAACTCTAGCTCATATGCAACCTCGCGAATCAATCTCATAATCCTATAAGGCCCATATAATTGTGGCTTTAATTTCTTAGCACCACTTTTCTTCAAAAAATATTGTCGATAAGGCTAAAAGTGAAGGAACACCAACTCAAATACACCAAATGATCTCTCCATCCTATGCCTATCAACATACTTCTTATATTGGATTTGTGCCTACTTCATATTCTCCTTAAGAGATCTCATGATGTCCTAATTCTATTTAATCAAGTCATGAGCTTTGGTAGCTCGACTATATGCTATCACCAAATCAAAAAATGAGGAGGCATTATACCCATAAATCACTTTGAATGGTGTCATGCCGATGATCATATGATGGGTTGTAATGTTACAATTCTCACCCAAGTACAACTAATTAACCCATGCTTTCTAATTGCCTACTACATAAATCCATAAATATCCCTCTATCCATTTGTTCATGATCTCAGTTTGACCATCAGTCTGTGGATGATAGCTGGTACTCAGTGTCAACTTTATACCTACCAAATTGAATAGCTCCTACTAAAATGTACTCATTAATTAGATATCCTAATTACTGACTATGTTCTTAGGTAATCGATGTAACCTAAAAATCTCCTCAAAGAATAATGTTGCTACCTAAAATGCACTATACTCCATTTATATTGAAAATAAATGAGCATACTTAGTCAATCTATTGACCACCACATAAATGCAATTCTTAACCTGAGCCTTGGGTAAGCCTGTAATATAATCCATTAAAATACTCTCCCATTTATGGTTTAGAATGGGCAATGGTTGACGTAACTGTTGACGCAGAAGATTACACCCTTGGTAGGAGGCTGAGCTCTTGCCTTCTTCACACAACAATGGAAACTCTCCTCTCACTTGTGGGACCGGTGAAGCTGGAGGGGAGAGTCTCTAGATAAGGGCTAGCTCCCTTTGATGCATCGTGTTGTTTCCAGCAAGTGTAAGACACATATATATAGATATAATAAAGGGGGGGATGAAAAGGGAGAGAGATGCAGGAAAAACAAACCTACTCTAAAAGAGGTGATGCACCAAAATAAGTCAACCTTCACACATCCACTCTCAGAATCAGATAAATACATACATACACTACACACTTGGCAGAAGGACCAGGCTGCAAAAGACTGGCAGGGAGGCTTTCATGAAAACACAGGAAACATAAAATCACTGAGGCACTGTGAAATGCACATTGTAAGTAACTCCTATTCTGGTCTTCTCAAATGTCAGCTCTTCTCCTTTTAGCTACAAAAATGGGGCCTTGTAGATAATAGGTCTGCTAGTGTTGAACCTGTGAGAGCATCAAGAAATAATGACTGGACACAGACAAACACTCAAGACATACTCTAAAATACCTATCCAAATGGAGGTAAAAAACTACGTTTATTTGATTTAAGTGAAATTTTGCCAGGGCTATGCCTTACAAATGTGGAAGATGATTACAAATGAACAAGTTTACAATATATATGAGAAGCAAAGAGGCCCATTTGGCACTCCTTTTACAAGTGGCATACGTGTCCCTTCATGAAAAGAAATAAGTCGCTCAAAATATTAATGACCTATTCATTTGTTTGCTCAAAATCTGCATTTCTTGCTTGGGTGACTTACACGGTTTGCCTTCCAATTTAATGTGAAACAGAGAAAGCGGTTGCACTACTGGCTGCTATCATTCCAAATGATCAATTTGCTGGCACTATTTCAACTGCTAAAGTCACTTCTCTAATTTGTGCCAGTTGGACTTAACTGCTTGCTCATTTTGTGAATGTCTTCTTGTCCTTGTCTCAATTTTGTCTCTGTTTGGCTTGTTCGGCCCCTAGGGGTGAACTTTCTATTAGGTCATTGCATTTGGGCTCCTGGTTGGTTAGTGCTTTCCTTTTTTGCTTTTTGTAAACACCTGCCCTCTTTTTGCCTTAGTGTTAAGTGACCCGGCCCTTTTTTTTAATTTTTGTTTGAAGACATGACCCGGCCCTTTGGGACTTAGACTTAGTCAATTTTGAACAATTCAAATCTTGAACTGAAATTGAACCGAACCCAATTTTCCTCTTTAAAGCACCTGCCTTGCTTAAAAAATTTGATCTTGGACATAAGGCCAAAATAATGAACTAGATGCCGAACCAAAGAACCAGACCTATTCGAAACATGGCATTGAACCTAAGCAAATCGAAAAGACTGGCTTCAAATGGCAAGGGGAGAAGGTGAATGATTTTTGGCCTATCAGCAAAAAATTGGTCAACAGATTGGTGACTCACAGGGAAAGCATGCCTGCCATGCGTAGAACCCAGTCGCCTTGTAAATCCATTGGGCACAGAGTCAGATGCAGCTATGAAAAGTTAGTCAACAACCCTAAAAGATTTGAGAATCAAACATGAAGCTTTACCCCACATGCAAAGGGAAACACACAAGGCTAAAAATACTACTTGTGCAAACTACATGTAGGGAAAACAGGAAAACAACTGAAAAAAACTATTATATACAGCTAACTAGGATAGTTCACCTCCCTCCTGGATCGAAAGGAAAACTTCTCAAGTCCCCTTCCTGGTGAAAAGACTTATGGTGCCAGGCAAATAGCTGAATGGAAAAGAGAGTTGGTGACCTGCTCTTCTTGCTTGTCACCTGAGTTGGCTGGTATCTGAGTGAATCAGATTCAAACATGCCTCCAACATACATGTATTCTTCTTGTCCCTGGAGCCTTGTTGAATGCTAGTCCTTCATATTGGTGCTCTTCACCAAGAAATCTGTGGCTGCTAACTCATCACCATAAGCCCCTTGATCTGCACAATTCCTCTGCAATGTATCATGGTCTGATTTGTTTCCTTCTGCCTCGCTGAAAACTCTGTCAGACTCATCCTCTGCTTCCTCTTGGCCTTCTTAAAGAAGGGTGATTGTGGTGATGTCTGAAATGGACTCACAAAAGACTGCTCATCCCACAGAACATCACCTTCACTTTCATAGCTTTCTTCCTCAAGGCATTCCTCCAAGAAGACAAAGCTCTCCTTTTCCTCTTTGCTGATCAAAATTTCTAGATTTTCAAAAATATCCTCCTGATCCTCCAACTCAGGTTCCTCAGTGCAGTCATCCTCATCATCAAAACAACAAGGAAGTTCATCAAACAGAGGAGAAGAGAGCTTACCATGCATTTGTTCCTCTTTGAACTACTGGAACATCTACATATATGTAAGACCTGCATCTTCTCCACTACTGATAAGGTCTTCACAAGGAGCGTTAATAACGATTTCTTCTTTGTTGTCGCTCATGACTGCTTCTTGAAGAGCTACATATTGGATCTTTTTCTCCTCACCTACCTCTTTCAAAAAAGGTTCTTCCTTGAGAAGGGGCGAAGTGGAGAAAGCATGTGGAAGAGGAGTCAGTCCTTGAGCTAGAATTGAATGATTCTCCTCTCTCCACTTGATCAGCACTTCATCAATATCAGGTGTGGCTTGATATTTCTCTTGGAAATGTGTAAGTGGGGTGTGTTCAAACATAGAAAGTGTTGTTTGGTCTGGACCGTCCATTACACATTGGCTGAGGAATTTCTCTCTGGATTCCAACTCCACAATTATCTTGGCCAGATCTTCTTGGAAAAGCTTTTCTTGGAGGTTGCTAGCATCATCATGAGTAGACATAGCTTCAGCTTCTTCAAGGTTTTGAGAAAAACCTTGCTCTTCTTCTTCCATTCTGACCCATGATTCAACTATTTTCCCCTAGTTTAGGATCTCTAAATTAAAATTTTACTCCTGTGAACAGGCAGCAACTTTGTTATCTCCAAGGTCTTGAGGCTCCTCCACAAGGTCTAAAAATTTCATCTCTTCTTCAAGGAGCAGCTTTATCCTAGCCTCTAAATCTTCAATTTGCATGGCTAGGTTGTCCTTAAAGAGTCTTTCTTGGAGGTGACCAACATCATCTTGTTGAGTAGGATCAACATTGAGTAAGATGTGTTGGTTCGTGGCATTCCCCCCAGTGGAAAATTCATAATATAAGGAGTTTATAAAGTTCATTTCCATGGGAGGTTGTTCTAATATCATCTGATGTTGGAAAGCCAGGCGCACTGGATTGGGATCAGGTGCATTTGATGAGCTAGAGTGAGCAAGTGCAATTTGATAAAAAGGATTTGGTGCAAAAGAGGGGGTCTACGCTTACCTAAACAATCATTCCTCTTTATACATCAACTCTTGCTGATATCTATACTACTCTTCCAGCCTATTAATTTCCATTGTCTGCCTCTCAAATTCCAATGCCACCTCCCTTATAGTTGCAGGGCAACTAGGAGAGCTACTTGAGGGGATTCTCTGAATATTTTGAGTCTGATTATATTCACATGAAGGAAAACAAGACCCATGATTTTGTGTAAAAGAATTATACATACAAGAAATGATTTTTTGATGGTACCAAGCTGCTTAACCAGTAGATTTAACTCAGAGTCGCCAGATACTAAAGAAACTCAATTTGCTATAACAGGACCAACATCAATCCTGAAACTTTACTGCATTGAAAACTTGGGTCCCACCAGGCGTGCCAAAAATTGTTCATGCACATGGTGCTGTATTGGTGGTTCTTCTACTGTAACAGGATCAATGACTAACCCTAACACTTTACTGAGTAAAAAACTTGTGGTCCCACCGGGCATGCTAGAAATTGTTGACGCAGAAGATTACACCCTTGGCAGGAGGCCGAGCTCCTGCCTTCTTCACGCAACAATGGAAACTCCCCTCTCACCTATGGGACCAGTGAAGCTAGAGGGGAGAGTCTCTAGATAAGGGCTAACTCCCTTTGATGCATCATGTTGTTTCCAACAAGTGCAAAACACACACACACACACACACACACATATATATAGATATAATAAAGGGGGGGATGAAAAGGGAGAGAGATGCAAGAAAAACAAACCTACTCTAAAAGAGGTGATGCACCAAAATAAGTCAACCTTCACACATCCACTCTCAGAATCAGACAAATACATACATACATACACTACACACTTGGCAGAAGGACCAAGTTGCAAAAGACTGGCAAGGAGGCTTTCATGAAAACACAGGAAACAAAAAATCACTGAGGCACTATGAAATGCACACTGTAACTCCTTCTATTTTGGTCTTCTCAAATGTCAGCTCTTCTCCTTTTAGCTACAAAAATGGCACCTTGTAGATAACAGGTCTGCTGGTGTTGAACCTATGAGAGCATCAAGAAACAATGACTGGACACAGACAAACACTCAAGACATACTTTGAAATATCTATCCAAATGGAGGTAAAAAATTGCGTTTATTTGATTCAGGTAAAATTTTGCCAGGGCTATGCCTTACAAATGTGGAAGATGATTACAAATGAACAAGTCTACAATATATATGAGAAGTAAAGAGGCCCATTTGGCGCTCTTTCTTTTACAAGTGGCATACGTGTCCCTTCATGAAAAGAAACAAGTCGCTCAAAATATTAATGACCTATTCATTTGTCTGCTCGAAATCTACATTTCTTGCTTGGGTGACTTACACGGTTTGCCTTCCAATTTAATGTGAAATAGAGAAAGTGGTTGCACTGCTGGCTGCTATCATTCCAAATGATCAATTCGCTGGCACTATTTCACCTGCTAAAGTCGCTTCTCCAATTTGCGCCAGTTAGACTTAACTGCTTGCTCATTTTGTGAATGTCTTCTTGTCCTTGTCTCAATTTTGTCACTATCTGGCTTGTTCGGCCCCTAGGGGCGAACTTTCTAGTAGGTCACTGCATTTGGGCTCTTGGTTGGTTAGTGCTTTCCTTTTTTGCTTTTTGTAAACACCTGCCCTCCTTTTGCCTTAGTGTTAAGTGACCCAGCCCTTTTTTTTTTGCTTTTGTTTGAAGATGCGACCCGACCCTTTGGGACTTAGAATTAGTCAATTTCAAACAATTTGAATCTTGAATCGAAATTGAATCGAACTCAATTTTCCTCTTTGAAGCGCCTGCCTTGCTTAAAACGTTTGATCTTGGACATAAGGCCGAAACAATGAACTAGATGCCAAACCAAAGAACCACGCCTGCCCAAAACATGGTATTGAACCTGAGCAACTCAAAAAGACTGGATTCGAATGGCAAGGGGAGAAGGTGAATGATTTTTGGCCTATGAGCAGAAAATTGGTCAATAGTAACCCTATAGGGAATGGGTGCTCAAATTTTCTACTGATAAATCACACACTATCTGATATGATTGAGGACATTGTCCTTCAATCATCTCTACATAAATCTTTCTCATATATATATATAAGTCTTGAAGTACCCTAGATGTCTTGCCAATGGGGTTTCATGTAGGCACTCAAAATCTACTTCTTAAATCATGCCTCAGGCATAAGGTATACCCTACCCTTGTATATTATCAAATCATCCACAACCTTACACCTATCATCTTATATCAATCCATCCATGATCTCACAATCAAACCGGTTCTTGGAATACTCAACCAAGATATGAGCCTTCCAATCTGCTAAAATCTTTATCATAAAGTAAAGGGAGGGTTGCCTATATAATGCATTAGCTAATACATTATTCTTTCCCTTCACATATTCTATATAAAAATCGTAAGCTTGTATCCTGCTTGCCCACTTCTACTAATGATCAGTGAGGTCTTTTTTCTCCATGAAATACCTCAAGCTGTTGTATTTTTTTGAACCACAAACCTCTTGCCCACCAAGTACTGTCAAAATTTGACCAAGGTATGAAAAATAGTTAACATTTCCTTATCATAAGTAGAGTACCCATGCTCTACCATACTCAGATTTTAACTCTCATAGGAAATGGGATGCTTATTATGCATCATTACTACACTAACACACACACCCAAAACATCACATTTGAGAATAAATGGTTGTGAAAAATTAGGTAATACTAACACTGGGCATATGCACATCACCTTATTAAGGTGATCAAATACCTGATATGAAGATTTTGACCAAGAAAATACCCCCTTCTTGGTCAAATTTGTCAATGTTGTTGTCAATTAAGATCACCCCTTCATGAACCTCCCATAATAACAATAAAGTCCTAGGAAGCCTCTCAAGTGAATCAGTGTCCTTGGTGGTGGCCAATCAATGATCATCTAAATCTTAGCTTAATCCACTTTGACTCCTATTGCTCCAATGACAAATCCCAAATAGAGGACCTCTCTCATCCCAAATTCATACTTGGAAACCTTTGCATAAAGTGACTATGCTCCCATAATAGACAAGACCTCATCTATGTGTCTAAGGTGTTCTTCCCACATTCTATTGTATATCAAGATGTCATCGAAAAATACTAGAATAAATTTCCATAAGTGTCAATTGAACACATGGTTCATACAAGATTGGAAAGTAGCTATATATTTAGTCAACTCAAATTGGCATCACTAAGAACTCATAGTGCCCATAATGACACCTAAAAGTTGTCTTGTGTACATTTTGCTCCTGCATTCTAATATGATGGTATCCTGAGCATAGATCAATCTTGGAGAAGAACTCTACTCCATGTATCTCATCAAGCAACTCATTAATCCTAGTAATGGGATATCGATTCTTTATCATCTTTTTATTGAGATCATGATAGTCAATGCACATCCTCAAAGTCCCATCTTTTTTCTTCATTAGTACCATTGAAGAAGAAAATAGACTAGAACTAGGTTGGGTATGTCCCATGTTGAGTATATCTTTGATAACCTTATTGATCTCTTCCTTAAAATGTCAAGGATGATGATAAGGAGTAGAGATAACTAGTTTGGCCCCTTCCTAAAATTCTATCACATGTTCAAACCCTCTGTCAAGAGGTCTCTCTAGAGGCATCTCACCAAAAACTCCATTATGCTTATCCAAAAAAGACTATATGTTGGTATGGTAATCTTACTTACCACCTCCTATATTCTTCATTAATATGAAGTAATGAACTACGCAATTTATATCACTATGCCTAAATGTATTCTCCATTCTTTTGGCCATAATCACCCTTGAATTTCCATTAGACATTACCCTCAACACCACATGCTTCCCATTCGCTTTGAACTTTAGTTGCATAGTTTAGAAATTTTGAGTAAACCCACCAAGTGAATGTAACTATTTAACACCTAACACAATGTTGGTATTCCCAATACCAACCACATAGAAATCATTAGTCACTGTATGGATGCCTAATGTAATACTGAGCTATAAGACATGTTTGGTGTATGTCATAGTAAAGCCATTTGCTACAACCATGTTGACGACTTCAAAATCTTCAACCTGTAGTCCCCACTACATGACTAGTGCCTCATAAATGAAGTTGTGGGTTTCCCAAATATCAATCAACACTAACATCCACTACCCCTAAAGCACACATTGAACCCTAAATGTATTATACCTAGTAGTACTAAATAGTGTAACAATGGCACCTCCTATTGTGGGCTCTTATGTCTGTATAGGTTCCAAATCCTTATGCTCATCATACTCACTATGATAATGTGGCACATCACTATTTGAAGTCTCACTATCCTCTTCTAAGATCACCTTAATGTAGTGTATTTTTACCTTTCCCTTGTACAAGTGTCCTGGTTCCCATGGGTACTTACATGTATAACATAACTTTTTCCTCCAAAACTCATCCCTAGCCTCATTTGGGATGTAAGGCTTCTTTGAAAATTCAGGATCCTTATCTTTCTTCTATGGAAAAGGTCTAGTAGGAAACTTTGATGAAAAATTTGACTTAGGAATAGATAAATCCAAGTCTTATGCTCTTCTGATAGCCTCTTGTAGGGAAGGTAGACTGAATGCCTTCACCTAACCTCTCAATGGCTCCATCAATCCTTCAATAAATAAGTTGGTCCATATTCTTTCAAAAACATCTGTGACCGTGACTGAAAACCTCTAAAATTCTAACATATAGGCATCAAGCATGCCATATTACCTCAAGTGTGTTATCTCTCTAAAGAACAACTTAGGATCCTTCCTATCGAACCTATCTATCAACCTCTATGTGAACTCTCCATATGTATCAATGAGCCCGTGTCCTTATGTCATTACCCCAAAGTGCCACCAATCATGTGCCTCACCTTCCAAGTGTATATAATCAAATTAGATGGCATCCATCTGGAACATGGGGTACAAACTAAATAGTTATCCAACTTTTGTATCCATGCACGAGCAGTACATTTTCTTGAACCATCAAAAGGTGAAAGTGTCACCTTCACCATCTTCCATGGTAACTCTTGATTGTGCCCTTTGTCTCCTCTAGGCTTATTTATTAATCTCAAATGATATAAATCATTTAATTACATGGATTATTTTAATTGTTTGTCCCAATATTTCCACTCATAGATATAATCACTAGTGTTTTCTTCTATATCCTACTGCCTATCACCTTGTGGCCTCTATTGATCTATACAAATAGGCATAAAGGGCTTGACAATGGATGTTTGAGTGATATAGTTTGACTAGGTTCTTGGAAATAGTTGCCCAAATTACTTGTCTCACCATTGGATCCGCTATTATGATTGGTATTATTGTTGACTACAAGCCACTGCAAAAGCTGGTATACCTCCCACTGGCCTCTAACCATATTATTGATGACATCTACAAGGTAGGATTCCTCATAGTGTCTATCTCCCATGTTCTCTTCTACCCTCTCATCCTCAGTCTTAAGATTGGGTTCTCCTAGAGCATCACCAACTCTATTTCTCAAATTATGTCTACAATTGGCTTCTCCAGGCTGCATTAGTAAGAAAAAACTTCTCTATAGATGATCTATAAAAGATTAGTTTCCCAATAGGCTGGCAAGATCACCAACTTTGATACCACTGAAATATCTTTTTTAGTTGATATTTTCTAAAACACATAAAACTATAAAAACCAAACACTCAAACTTCACCAATCAAAACTACATAGATAAACTCTAATGTTATTGAAATATCCCAAGTGGGATATTTACTTAAAAATAGATTTTACTATGTCCTAAATCACCTATGGCACAATGACTTTTAGATTTATATGACTATGATCACCCATATAACACATTACACTCTCATACCATATTGTTTCTATAATACGTATTGAAACACTCTCATAAATAAATCTACATAATACCAGAGACATATTATTTTATTTTATAAAATGAATTCCCACACATAACAATGATGGATACAAGCACATATTAATCTTAATATATTCTTCTTACAATATCAAATTTTACACTCTTATAAATAGAGAACATAAACTATGACAACTTATAACCATTACATAACAAGTGAGGCATGCTCCAATAAAGTCCAAGTTTGGCTCCTATATGAAACCAACATTAGCTAGCTAGGGAAAAATCTTTCACCACCAAAGATTAGAGCTCTTGTGAATATCTCTCCTCCAAGAATTAAAGCTAAACCAATGTTCAATATCATAAAATAAGGGGGGGTTTATGTTTTCAAAAGATGATATTACAAAGGAAGAGTGTCATACTTATATATTTACAAGAGAGAAGGAGAAAGAGAGGAAAAACCATGAGAGAAAAAATTACACTCATATTTGAAGTGGTATCACTATTCATCAATAGTGCATTTTGTCTCTCACATGTGCAAGGGGTCTCCTTTTGACTTCTCCCATGTGCCCTCATGTGATTATCAATCAATTTGTCTCTCACATGTGCAAGGGGTATTCACTCACATGTGAAAAAGATCTTTTGACTTTACCATGTGACCCCATGTGATTCTAAATCATCTTGTCTCTTCACATGCTCTTACTATTCCTCCATATGGCCAAGTTGGAAAATTGTGCCCCACTTTTTTCTCCTTCATTTTCAACATTAAAAATTTCTATGTGGGCCAAGCCACATCACCCCAAGACACCTCATCACTATGCCACCTCAAAACTATGCCATGTCACCATAAATAGTGACACATGAATAGTGATATATGAATAGTACTAATGAATTGTACTTGATGAATAGTGATCCCCATACTATTATACCATTATATTACCTAACTTAGCCTACATGAATAAAATAAGCTATCAGTCCTTCACCAAAAGATATATTAATAAGTAGGGGAAATTATAAAAGATGATTCTAGAATAGTCATCACATTCTGGATTTAACACTTATAGACCTTTGGACACTAACGCTATCCTAGGATGGTTACATTGATGCTAGTGTATGGGTTTAACACAAGTGTTTTGTATGGAATACCTATTAGAAAAGGATATGACCACTCAGATTCTTTTGGGTTTTGCTTTGCCTTCACTTTAGTGCATTCAAATTTGAGTCATGGATTGTTAGTCCTGTTAGGGTGTGGAGCTAAAAGCTTCAAACTGTTGCAGACATGAAGAAACAGGAGGTTGCTGAAGATCCAGAAGTACCGGCGTCGGCAGCATGACCGACGTTGGTCATTACCAGTGCAGAAGGCAATCGGCATCGACAGGGAGTCGGCTGACGTCGGCAGCACCAGACAAGCAGGGACTGGCGTCGGTCGCTTGTGTGTTTCAGAACTACTGTTGACGAACAATCAGTTAAGTGAAGCGAGTGTTTGCATGTTAAATGACTAATTATAGTCACGAGCTGCGTGTCTAATTATTGTAGTTAGAGTTCTATTTTTGTAACCATGGGATTCTATTTAAAGACCCATGAGGCATGTATTGTAAATCAAGCAAGCAAGTAAAGTATTGAAGTATTGAAGCAAGGTCAAGGAGATCTACAGGTGTCAGGTCAAGGAGATCAACTGAAGTATTCAAGGAGGGGATAACAACTCAGGTTGTTGAGTTTGTTGTGTTGAGCAAGAGAGAGAGGGAAGAAGGTCTTGAGGTGTGGCAAGCCTTTGAGGTGGAGGAAGAAGTGGCATCTTCCTTATTGTATTTTCTTTTAGTAGTATTTAATACAAGTGTGTAATGTCTCTTAAATTCTTTGCTGTCTCAAGTTTCTAGTTACTTAATCATTCTGGTATAATTCCATGTTTAATTGCTTATAGAAAGTAATCAATTGTGCTTCCGTTGGATAAGGGGTTCCTAACAGTTGGTATCAGAGCTACAGTTTGCAAGGAGCAAGTTATTGTTTTGATTACATGTCATTCACAGGGTTTCTGATTGAGTGGGAGTTCAGCAATGGCAGAAGAAAGTAAGCTACGAATGGAGAAGTTTAACTCCAAGGATTATCAACATTGGAGGATGCAGATAGAGGATTATCTGTATCAGAAGGATCTGTACTTACCGTTGGGTGGGGTTGCATGCAAGCCCACAAATATGAAGGATGAAGAATGGAGTGTTCTTGATCAGAAGGCTCTCGATTCCATAAGGTTGAGCCTTGCATCATCTGTGATTTCCAACTTATCACAGTGCAAGACAATGGAAGAGTTGATAAAATCCTTGGCAAATTTATATGAAAAGCCCTCGGCTTCTAATAAGGTATATCTTATGAAGTAGTTATTTACTTTGCAAATGCAGGAAGGCAGATTGGTACATACTCATCTTAGTGATTTCCATGGTTTGGTAAACCAGTTAGCTTCAGTCAATATTGTTTTTGATGATGAAGTAAAGGCTCTTTTAATTTTATGCTCCTTACCTAAAAGTTGGGATAGTTTGGTTATGGCAGTAAGTAATTCTGCATATGCTTCTAAAATCTTAAAAGTTGATGATGTTGTGAGTGTGATCTTGAATGAAGAAATACGTAGGAGAAGCACATGTGAATCATCAGGGAATGCTCTAAGTGCAGAAAGCAGGGGAAGGCAAAGAGAGAAGGTAGAGCAAGGGAAATCAAGGTCAAAGGTGGGAGGGAGATCCGAATCCAGAGGTGTTACCTGCTGGTTTTGTGGAAAGAAAGGACACACAAAGGAGTGTTGGTTGAGGGATAAAGAGAATCAAAATGTAGGTAATGAAGAAGTAAAGGATGCAAATATTATGGTACATGATGCTCTCATACTTTCTTTGGATAGTCAGGTAGGATCTTGGATTTTAGATTTTGGTTCTTCTTTTCATGCATCCCCAAACAGAGATTTGTTCCATGAGTATGAACAGGGAGACTTTGGAGTGCTTTATTTAGGGGATGGTACGCCTTGTCAAATAGTTGGCAAAGGGAAAGTGCAGCTGAGATTGTAGATTGACAACACATGGGTGTTGAAGGAGGTCATGCATGTCCCAGTTCTGAAGCAGAGTTTGGTTTCTATAGGAAGGTTGGGTGATGAGGGATGCACAATAACCCTCATAGTGGATTCTTGGAAGGTTACCAAGGGAGCACTTATTTTAGCTAGAGGTAAGAAAGTAGATACTCTTTATCTATCTACTTGTATTACTGATTCTACTTCTGGTTTATCTACTTCAGCTGTAGATTCAAAGATGTGGCTTAATAGGCTTGGTCACATGAATAAGAAGGGAATGGACGTCTTTGGTTCAAAATGTATGTGTTCATATTTAGAAAGCATATATAGAGTTCATTGCAGGAAAAGGAAATTTGATGCTTTTGACAGGAACAAAGAAGCCTTGGTGTTTACGGAGGAGATGAGGGACAGAGATCAGTCATAGGGGCTGAATAATTTTGAGCAGGGTAGTATAGACAGAGGTTTGATCCAAGATGAACTCACAGATAAAGAAATCATCACTTACAAGAAAACACAGGTACCGAAGTCGGTGCTCCCATGGCACCGACGTCGGCCAGACAGGAACCGACATCAGTCTTGTGTAGATCAGCAGGGTCGATAGAGTCGAGCAGAGAAGTTTAATGTCGGTCAGGCAATGACCAGCGTCGATAGGGGGGACACTAGCGTCGGCTAGAGAAACGACGTCGATAGTCAGGGTCAGTGCAGGGAACTGACATCGGTCGGGAGCAGACTGGGAGATGGCCGAGATTGGTCATTAAAATGGATGTTGGGTGGATAACAAGCTATCAAGGAGTCTCAAACGCCCATATGGAGGTCAGAAAGGGTAAGTGAACCTCATATTCATTGTTCACCTTCTTTATATTGCTTAATGATGGTCTAAAACTAGGAAGATGGAAGAAGCAATGCAGGTAGAATCCAAAAACAGTGGGAGCTTGGCATGGATGAGGAGTGTGAGTCCTTGGAGAAGAACCAAACATGTATTTATTGGTGGAGTTGTCAGCTGGAAGGAAGCACTGGATGAGGGATGGATTCCCATTTTAGAGAAGAGAGTGGATGGACACGTGAGATAGAAGGCTATGGTATATGGTCTTGATTAGGCTGCAGAACAATGGAGGTTTGACCATTGTATTTTATCTTTACCAGGTTGGATAATATTAGCTACATTATCCTGTTACTGTATTGTGTTACTTGTTGCAGAGTTTCATATACAGGGAGTTTTCTAAGCTAAGGGTAGAGTTGGTTTAGAAGTATGTCATAAATAATTTGGGAGCAACAAAATTCTTTTGGCATTAGTGACAGGCATTGCATCACAGGTTTTGTGGTGGTTGGTCTTCAAGAGTGACTTTGAAGAGGGATACAGAGCCAAGGGAACAAAGTAGATGGTGTACAGGTATAGGTACAGTTGTAGCTGTTTATCTCCAAGTGGGAGATTGTTAGGGTGTGGAGCTAAAAGCTTCAAACTGTTGCAGACACAAAGAAATAGGAGGTTGCTGAAGATCCAAAAGTACCAACGTCAGCAGCATGACCGATGTCGGTCATTACCAGTGCAGAAGGCAACTGGCGTCAACAGGGAGTTGGCCGACGTCGGTAGCACCAGACAAGCAGGGACCAACGTCAGTCGCCTGTGTGTTTTAGAACTGTTGTTGACGAATAGTCAGTTAAGTGAAGTGAGTGTTTGCATGTTAAATGACTAATTATAGTCACGAGCTGTGTGTCTAATTATTGTAGTTAGAGTTATATTTTTGTAACCTTGGGATTCTATTCAAAGACCCATGAGGCATGTATTGTAAATCAAGCAAGCAAGTAAAGTATTGAAGCATTGAAGCAAGGTCAAGGAGATCTACAGGTGTAAGGTCAAGGAGATCAACTGAAGTATTCAAGGAGGGGATAACAACTCAGGCTATTGAGTTTGTTGTGTTGAGCAAGAGAGAGAGGGAAGAAGGTCTTGCGGTGTGGCAAGCCTTTGAGGTGGAGGAAGAAGTGGCATCTTCCTTATTGTATTTTCTTCTAGTAATATTTAATACAAGAGTGTGTATTGTCTCTCAAATTCTTTGCTGTCTCAAGTTTCTAGTTACTTAATCATTCTAGTATAATTCCATGTTTAATTGCTTATAATAAAGTAATCAATTGTGCTTCCATTGGATAAGGGGTTCCTAACAAGTCCTCATGAATTTTCAAAACCCTAGTTTTTCATATTCATGTTGACCTTGGGTAAAAATGGGTTAGTGGGCACACAATGTTGAGCTGACCATAAAGATCCCTCTATTAGTAAGTGCTGCCTACATATCCAATACTTTGAAGAGGGCCTCAGAGTGATGTTATTTTCCCCTACATGTTGGTTTATGTGTGAATCATATAATATGTGCAAATCAAATACCATAGTGACTTAACTTATAACTTGGAAAATCAGGATCTTGGATTGCTCCTTTAGTACTTCAGACCTATAGATATGTTGTACCTATGACTGTATATAAATAGGGAAGATTTTTTCAATTAAATTCTTGGTAGAATGCTTTTGATAAGTTACATTAATCTCTCTTAGTCTTTGCCAGGTGAAAAATGAAAGAGGCTTGGTCTTATATTTATATCAATCCCCTTGGATAAGTAACTTGTATTAAATCACTTAGGCTGACCATTAGGATACGTTTTATTTGCAAAATATATGACTTTAGGGCACTAGAAACTTACATCACATTAGGGTACTAATGTCGATACTAGTGTCTATCTAAAATGTTAGTGTTTAGGGAGAAGGAAAGTAAGTACAAGTTCATAACTTGTAGAGCTAGAAGATAAGTACATTTTAAGCATTATGGGAAAGATAGAAGGCATGGGTCATCAGCATATGACTTGTAAAACTAAGAGATATAAGCCAAGGGGCATAAGATAGAGCATATGTGAGACTTTCAAAAGTGGGAAAAGGTTTACAAAACTAAGGGGAACAACCAAGGTCTAAGTTTTATAAGTGTACAAGACTGAGGTGCTATATAATCTATAAATATCATCTAAATTTTCCCACCTTTAATCTAGTAATGAAATTTATAGTTTAAATGAAAATAATATGTACTCAAGTGTTTACAACACACTTTGATTTTGCATGTGCCCAATTTGAGTGCTTTTCTAGTGATTGCTCTATAATCAAGAACATGTTACAATATATAATCAATGCACATAATCTGGAATTGAAAGTAATTAAAGTAGATTGAAATTGAAAGAGTAAATTTTAGGAGTACACATGTGTGTTAATGTAACTACCTTACGTATTGGTAAGTTTATTTGAAAAATATGTATCATTATAAGGCTCTAAAACTGAGATTAGGATAAATATAGATAAATATTGAAAGTGCATATATATAAGGAGAGAGAGAGAGAGAGAGAGAGAGAGAGAGAGAGAGAGAGAGAGAGAGAGAGAGAGAGAGAGAGAGAGAGAGAGAGAGAGAGAGAGAGAGAGGCGCATGCCCCTAACTTTGGAACAAAGATGAGTTTCCACCTAGTAGTTGAGATTAACACAATCATGCAACCAAATCATACTTATAACTTGGTGAGCATGAGTGAAAAAAATCAACCCATACCATATATGGAGAAATATAAAAATTATTATATAAGTGCCAATGTGGAGAACATTTTTCCCAAAACATGCCCCCATAGTAATTTGGAGATGTTGAATATTGAATAGGTGTGAAAAGCATGCTTCCAAAGCATGCCCCTACTAAATTTGAAAACTATGAATGTGTGGAATACATACCTCTATGACATTCCCCCCTATTATGTACCCTTTTTGAGGTGAAGTAAAGATAGGAAGTGATAGTTACATCACCTCAAAAGGATAAGACAACTATATAATCTAGTAATGAAATGATGTAATGTATAAAAGGAATATGTCTAGGTAGATATAGCATTGAAGTGCATAGAACCAATGTTATCACATCAATGCATAGAAGGGAAACACCAATGTGTACCATCATTAGGATAAAACTCATAACCAATATTAAATGATAATGTCAAGATGGGTGGGGTTTGTTTTGAATAAATGGCTTCTGAATAATGGTTTTATAATTTGAGTATTTGTGTATGAAAAACCAACCACACCATAAGTTGGAGCTTCTTTCTTGGAAATAGACTTTTATTATTTGTTTTTATCATTGGTAAGCTATGGGATATAAATTGGAAGGACATTGTACATCTTCTCTTGTTCATTATAAAAAATTGCATTTTGGTCATTTTGTAACATTACCATTTGGGATTGTTATTTCAAACTTTCCTAATTTGGATCATTCTTTGGGATATTTGGTATGTCTTTTGGAAAATTTAGATCATTGGAAACTTGCATATCATGTGAAGGCTCATCCACCTTTAATCATATATAAATTTAATTTTGAGGTGGATTTGTTAAAGGTTTTCCTTTTGTTTTATAGGATATTCTGGTATCCATTTTTGTTCATTTGGCACCTGTGATTTAGGATAAGATGTGTTTGACATCTTTATTTTTAATGCAAAACAAGAATATGTATGGTGAACATGCATTATATGATATGCATAGTAATATTTGGATCTATGTAAGGGATGTAAATGAGGTATATTTATCAAATTATTTCAAGCATCTCCCTTAGAATCTCACTTGACCTTTTAGTAGGATTTCGTTCACTTGTAGAATCATTATCATTAGGTGACTTTGGTTTTGGATTGTAATATTGATTCCTATTCAACACATAATTGTATGCAAAGATGTAAACACATGGATTACAACAACATACTATGGATTCTTCATATATACATTCTAACTTTGTAACTCTTTTATCAACTTTCTCATAATAGTGAGTTGATCTATTAGAACTTCACAAACATACACCCTAGGTACCTCAGATTGAACATGCATACATGTACCATCAAGGGATGTGGGAAGGGTTTTATGGTTACCCTATTTTAGAATAAGGGAATGATATACCTTAAAATTTGAAGTGGTGATAGTATTTACTTGGTTAGAGGGATGATATCTATCACCCTCCCTAGGGTTAGAAGAAGTAAGTTTAGTTTTATCCATTTAAAATGTCCTAAAAAATGATACTATAATAGGATAAACAAGAGAAATAATTCTAAGGAATCATCAATCATGATATATCAATTTTAGACTATTTCCTAGTTGTTTTGAAAATATTATAGAGTTTTTTATGAAAATATAAGAAATTATATGAACCCAAAAAATAGGGAAATAAAAGTACATGTACAACCTATAGATCTAAATTTACTAAAAATATTAAATTTGTAAATTTATAAAATCCGCACAAAATTTTGATAAATAAAAAGAGGTTTTTGTGTATGAAAATATAATAATGAAAAAAATATGAGGAATTTGTACTTTGATCTATTATGAATCATACATATGCCAAACAATTCGAGATGCTTCATAGGCAAAACCCTAAAATATTCTAAATAAAGAATAAAAAATTGTGATAAATCAAAAATATTTTTTAGATATTTGATAGAGGTTTTTAAATAAAATATGATTTTTGATGAAACTCAAAAATCAATTTCAACATAAGTACACCATTCTCCAAGTATACTAATATTTACTAAAAATAGTAAATTGCATAAATTAAGAATTATGTACTAAATCTTGGCAAATAAATAGAGGATTTTTATTATACTGACCTAAATAGAAATAGCTTTGAGAAATTTAAAAATTGAATTGTTTGGTGGCCTAAATGTACCAATTAAGTAATAAGTCACTTACAAGCATATACACATGAAACCTTTGTGACTAGAGGAGAGTAAAATCTTAGGTTATAGTTTTAGATTTGAAAATACATCACAAAAAGTTGAAACACTAGGAGGCTTGGCCCTAAATCAAAAATAATTTACATTCATATGAATCAAGTTCACCAATTGTTTAATGATAAATTGAATTTAGGAATCCTTACTTGGGGTATATATAGGGCTAATAATAGATAAATTACAATGTAAAAGGGTGATAATCAGATCTATAGCATGCTAATTGGGTGCTAAACTCATATATAAACATACACTAAAATTATTATGTTTAAAATAAGATAAATATGGAAAGTATAACTAAGCTATGCATGGAAATGATAAAGAAGTAATATACTTAGCTAATTTTGATGCTAACACAATGTTGGATCAAGAAGATGATTCTAGAATAGTCATCAGATTCTAGATCTGACACTTATAGAGTTCTAGACACTAATGTCAGCTTGGGATAGATATGTCAATACTATTGTATGGGTTTGATGTAAGTGTACTTTACATAATACCTATTTTAAAAGGATGTAACCACCTAGATGTTTATGGGTTTTACTTCATCTTCACTCTAGTGTATTTAGATATGAGTCATGGACTGTCACTCCTCACAAATTTTTAAAACCCTAGTTTTTCATCTTCATGGTGACTATTGATGATGAAAATTGCACTTGATTCTAATCAATCAACAATGGGAAGTTTCAAGCTGTGGGACATTGCGGCTTGAAACAACCACCAGATTTTAGAGAAGCTAGTCTCTTCTTTTGTATCAAGTGTTAGGGGCAAAGGAATAGGAAATTAAATAGAAATGCAAATGTGGGAAATGAAACCTAACTATGGCGATGCGCCTAAGTGTAATCCTGATCCTAACTTGAGCATAGTGAGACTATATATTGGATTCAATTACTTTTAAGAGCAGGCAAGTGCATGATCAATGTAAAAGACTGAAATAATAGAAACAGAGGCTCACAACAGGGAATTCTTTTGCTGAGATACATAAAATGTCAACAAAGGCATAGGGTTCAATCTTCTTATAAGAATCTTCCAATCACATAAGAGGTGCAAAAACACATACAATTATGTAGAACTTTCGATTCAAGAAAATGAGACAAAAAAAATGACATTCCTAATCACAACTCTAGAAAATCCACAGTTTAGACTACTTTTGCAAATGACATAGATAATATCAACCAAGGCATAGAGTTTAATCTTCTTAATTCTTTAAGCCACATAAAAGGCATAAAAACATGCACAGTTACATCAACTCTACAACTCAAGAAAATGAGACAAAAGCAAATGATATTACTTAGTCAAAACTCTAGAAAGTCTAAACTATAGAATCCCCCCCTTCTTTTTTTTGATACTGATCCTCCTCTTTTATAACCTCAAAAGTCTCCTTCCATCATCCTTTTTCCCTCACAATTCTACTCAGTCCTTAACTCGCAAGGGGACAAATAGACGGTATTTTTAATGCCTTGGATGCATCCTGGTCTTATCAAGAACTACCCTGACTGCGGCATGGCAATTCATGACTAGTTCCTCCTTCTGTGCCTAAATTTCTCATTCCATCACCTGCTTAGCTGCTCAACTGTCTATTCTACCTCCGCTTATAGGGGACAAATAGATGTCCCTTTTAATTCTTTCAGGCTCTAAAAATCTACCTGGTGAACTGTTCCATCTACCAAGAATAACTCCTACCGAGTTTCCCTCCATCTCACTTTGTGGCAACAGGTACATGGAACACTTTGTTCTGTTGAAATGGGAGAGGACACTTAGTCAATTTCCTAAAATTCTTCTTATTACTTGGAAGGCACTGGAGAATGACACTTGGTGCTTTTTGCCTGATTCATTGAAGACATGCGACTCTCTCTGCTTCTCTTTAACTATGCTGTAGAATCATTCAGGGCGCATATTAGACTCTTATGGATGGTGACACTTGGCAGCTTTTATAGACTTTTGAAGTAACACCCGGGGCCCACCACAATTTTTATTTAGCAATGAAACTTGAAGATTATCTCTTGGAAGTTAACACGTGGAGGTTTCCACGGCTTCAGGGAAGATACGCGGCGTCTTCCACTATTTCTGGGGATGAAGTAGAAAGGGGCTCAGAGAGTGACACTTGGTAGCCTCCGCTGCTCTTTAGCATTTAAACAAAATGGAATGACGCTTCTCTACCTTCTAAAAGGGTACCAACCCCTTTGGTTTTTGAGACATTCCCTTGAACTGCCTGATGAACCAAAATGGTTTAATGGTTCAATGGTTCAACACTGCATGCCATTTACACTTTAACCAAGGCATTGAACCAAAACATTTGAACCATTGCATTGAACCCTGGCATTGAACCAACATCATTCCTTGAATGCTGACACATGGTGACCTTTGCCTTTCTCTAAAAAAATTAGCCCAGGGCCTTCTACGACTGCCACATGGTGCCTTTCACATGATCCTACTGCTTAGCTTGTTGAAAACCTTTGCCGAGAAATAGAATGAATGTGGGTGCCGATACGAGATGCAGATGCCGACACATGGTGAATTTTACTGAGTTTTTATTAGATATGTTGTGTGATCTATGGCTCTCTAAAAAGTTATGAAAATAGTCTCGAATGACACCAGTTGGCCAACTTTGTGTTTCAAAAAGTGACACTTGCGGCTTCCGCTCGAATCCAAAACTTAGACAAAAATGAAATGAAGGAAACAAAAAGAGGAGAAAGAGAACCCATGCTAAGATAGTGACACTAGGTAGCCTCCACTGCACTTTAGTACTTTGATAGAAAAAGAACCCGTGCTCTGCTCCAACTCTGTCTCTATGACCAAGGTATGTGGGAACCAAAACTGTAGTGCTCAACTGAAAATTTGAATGCAATGTAGAGTAAAAATTTACTCTATAGTTACTGGCGACCTTCAAGACTTTTGAGCCTGCTCAAAAAGAAAACTCCACCTCTCACTAGATCAAAATTATGAAGATTATAGCTTCAAAAGAGCCGTCGACATGTGTTTAAAACACTTATTTAAAAGAAAAGCAGAAAACAATGAGAAAATAATGCGAGAAAGGGAAATTATTTAACTATAATACATGAAAGACCCAAGTTAATTGAAATGTTTCAAATAGATTCCATTTATAGGAATCTCTTCAGGTTCTCCTTCCATCAACTCTAGCTCAAAAGAATTCTTTTGCTTACATGTGCAAATTTTATATAGGCCAGTCTATAGCACTTCAAATTTGGTATGCTGACCCAGCTTGGCGGTCTTTGCATCCCACTTCAAAATAATTGACCCTACTTCAAAATTAGGATTTGAAGTCCTTTTATCAAAACTATTCTTAATCATTCCTTGATGCTTGATCAATGAAGCATGGGCCATATCCCTCTTTTTTTGAACTTCCAAAAGTTCTGTGAGTCTGACCTGCATGGGGCCATTTTCTTCAATTTCATTCTGTTTGATCAGCTGGAGAGCAGGAATTTCCAAGCTTAAGGGAATCAAGTAGACTTTCCATACACCAACTCATATGGGGACATTTTGATCACCTGCTTAGGTGTGATTTGATCGGCCCATAATGCTAGATTAAGCACTTTATGCCACTCTTTGTGATGATCAACCCCTACTCTTTTGATGAGTCTTATCAGGTTCTTGTTGGTTGATTCTGCCAGACCATTACCTTGAGGGTAATAGTTAGATGAAGTTTTTAGATATATTCCATGTCTCAAGGCAAAGTCAGATACTTTAGACCCTAAGAATGCTTTAGCATTATCTGAAATGATGGTGCGAGGAGCCCCAAAGTGAGTAGTGATACCCCCTAGAAAATCTAGGATCACATTCTCTATTGCTTCCTTAAGTGGGACTGCCTCGGTCCATCTGGTGAAATAGTCTGTGGTAGTTAATATCCATTTGTGACCCATACTGGACACTGGATTTATCATTCCAATGAAGTCAAGACCCCATTGAGCAAAAGGTTCATCCACAATTATATGACTAAGGGGCATGGCTGCATTCCTCCTCATCCCCATATAATACTGGCAAGATTGACATTTTCTAACCAGCTGATAACAATCTACAAATAAAGTAAGCCAAAAAAATCCTGCCTCACTTATCTTTATAGCCGTGGTCCTTGACAAAAAATGCCCCCCTGATATTCCATGATGCATTTCGTGTAGTATTCTCTTAGCTTCAGACTGTTCTACGCATCTTAACAATTTTCCATTAGAATTTTTTCTGAAAAGGACTTATTCAATTAAAACAAAATGAACTCCCTATATTCTATAATATCTCCTCTTGTTTTGAGAGAGTTCTCTTGGATAAATCTCATTTTTCATAAATTGAACCCTGCTTATGACCCATGATTCTTGACCAACCTCTTGTAATTTTAGCACCGTCTTTGTCTCTCCTTTTGAATCTGCTTCCTCAGGTAACATCTTTTCAAGCTCTTGGGTTATATATTGGCACAAACCCCTACCTCTGACTAGCTTGGTGGCTTTGACCTCTACATCATATTCAAGGATCTTAGTGATCCAATTGGATCTTTTCTCAGTAATCTCCCCCTCCATGATGTATTCCCTGACACTTAGGTGAGCTACAAGTATCAAAATTTTGTTCCCTAATATCAGATGCCTAAATTTATTGAGGGCTTTTACTATGGCATAAGCTTGTATTTCCAAAAAATTGTACCTGGTCTCATAATCCCTGAGAGTTCTTGAGAAAAAGGCTATTGGGTGTTCCCCCTCCAACCTGTCGTTCTTTTGAGTCAAGATGGCAACAATACTTGACTCTCCTCCATAGACATACATTATGAAGGGCTTGAAAAAGTCTGGGTTTTTAAGCACTAGGGCTACTGAGATAGCCCTTTTGACCTCCTCAAAGGCTTGCCTTCCTTTTGTAGTCCACTTGAAGACCAGGTCTTTTTTTAGCAAGAGTGTCATTGGTCTAACCAAGCCTACAAAATTAGATATGAATTTACTAACAAAATTGATCTTCCCTAAAAAGAACTGGACTGCCTTTTTATTTACTAGAAGAGGTAGGTTTATTATAACTATGATTCTCTTGGGATCTATAGAAACTCCTTCTTTAGATACTATGTGCCCCAACAATTTGCCTTGAGGTACGACAAAAATGCATTTCTTGGGATTCAAAGATATCCCAAAATCCTAACATTTCTTAAAGACAGATTCTAAATGATCCTCAGCATTTTTTGAAAATATGGTGAGGTCATCCAAATAGACTAGGATGATCCTATTTATAAGCTCACCAAAGGCTATATCCATAGCTCTTTGGAAGGTGGCTCCTGCATTTGATAAGCCGAATGGCATCTTCACGTAGGCAAATGTTCCCCATTTTGTAGTGAAAGCAGTTTTGTACTGGTCTTCCTCAGCTAGCCAAATCTGATTGTATCTAGAGAAACCATCAAGTAAAGAAAACCTCTCTGATCTAGCCATAGTTTGAAGAATTTATTCCATGGAGGGCAAGGGATAGTGGTCTTTCATAGATGCTCTATTTAGATCTCTGAAATCTACACACAGTCTTACATCTCGATTCTTTTTCCTAACTAGGACCAGATTTGATACCCAAGTTGAGTGCTTGATTGGAAATATTATTTTGGAATCTAAAAGTTTCTACAACTCGTCTACCATTAGAGGCTCGATCCTTGGATTTACTAGCCTCTATTTCTATCTGGTGGGCTTAGACCCTTCAGTCAATTCTATCGTGTGCTGGATAATGTCTCTATTGTATCCATGAAGGTCTTCGTAACTCCAAGCTATGACTCTGTCATATCTCTGGCACAATTTGATTAGTCTTTCCCTCTCTTCTTGAGTTGTAGAATTCCCCAATTTTAGCCTTTTCCCGTCACTCACCTCTATTTTAGAATAATCTACTTTGTCTACCTAGAACCTTTTCTTTTCTAGGCTTAGATCCTCTAGGTCAAACAAGTTTTCTAAGGTGATCAATCCCTTGGGAAGCTTATTAATCCTCAATTGTATAATCTGATCACCATATGCCTCTTCAATTTTAATTTTCAACTGATTAGCAAACTCATCTGATTGTTGTAGGAAAGAGACTACCTGAGCATCATTTTCAAACACTTGCCAATTTTCATCATTGTCTGGGATGGTCGGCCTCACTATAACTTTTACTGACTCATTGTTAATCAATAGGCTAGTTGCTAGGTTAAACTGTGAGCCAATCTTGGCCATCCTATCAGCCTCAGAGTTTTGACTTCTAGGGATTATCTCAATATTGAAAGCTTCAAAATCTTCTATCAAATCCCAAATCCTATGCCTGTAAGATCGCATTCTCACATTTTTGGCTGTTGCCTTTTCTCTAATTTGCTTTACCACTAATTTTGAATCTCCTTTTACTTTTAGGTTCTTTATTCCCTTTTTCTTAGCTAATAGGAGCCCATGTAATAGAGATTCATACTCAACATCATTATTAGTGCAAGCAAATTAGAATCAGATAACCCTTAAAATTTTATCACCATTTGGAGCAATAAGACAAATTCCTGCTCCAGTACCATGTTTACTTCTAGCCCCATCAAAATTCAAAGTCCAAATATCTGAATCTTGAGTATTAGGTGCCTCTTCCCTTATAACATTTGGGATTGCTTGGTCCTCATCAAAAATTGTGTATGTGCCCAAACCAGTAGAGTCATAGTTCCCATATGGGTCGCTATGCATCATAGCCAAAAATTGGCTATTTTCTTCTTCTTGATCATGCTTAGTCTAGTCGCCTAGCTCTTCAACAAAAGTACTTTCTTCTTTATTTAACATGGCATGATCTGCTTCTAATCTTGTTGTTGGTTCATTGGTGATATGGTCTTTGGACAGTGGTTCAAATAAAATTTTCATCTTTGAACCGTATCTGGTTCTGAGAATGAGGTGAGACCAGTCAAGAGACATATATCCTCCTATTTTTGCTATAAAGTCTCTAGATAAACATAAACCAAAAATAGGAGGTATATCTATGACAACTATATCTTAGTTGACAATTATGTTGGGACATGTGTATAATTGTAATGGGAGCTGTTTAATTCTCCCTATGGTTTGTACTAATTTTCCATCTAGCTGCATAACTCCTTTTGTGAGGGGTTCATATTTTATTTTCAAAGCATCAATTATTTGCTTGGGCATCACAGTTGTACTAGCTCTTGAATCTATCAATGCATTATGTAGGAGTTTCTTTCCAACTATCAGAGTCAAATAGAAAGGCTCTGGCTTGGATTTACTTACTTGTGCTACATCGTTCATGAAGGCTATTGTCTTTGGAGGAACCGTATCTTTGAGCTTTTCCTTTCTAGCAGGTCCTTCCTTGGTAACAACATCTATGGGCACTATTTGCCCCTGTAGAGCTTCTTGCAGCAGTGTCTTTTGTTCAAGAATAGCCAAGATATCCCATATAGATATTTTTGCTAGAGTCTTCTTTAATTGGTTCACTATTTTGATCGGTCCCAAGGATTGAGTTTTTTGGTAATAAGGATACCTCATTTTTTCTTGAATCTGGGTAGGAATCCCTTGATCTTGTACCAGTTGAGGCACTTCTTATCTAACAGCAACGTTCCTTTGCCCTTGAGATGGAGGATTATTCTTGACTTGACCACTTACAATCTCGGGCTGCTCCACCATTCTCCTCTTTGATCTGGTGTAATAATCAGATTACACTACTGGCCTTTGGGAGGTAGATGCTTCGTTCAAGAAAACTGCTTCTTTATCTTCAACCCATGAGAACAAAGCATGTTTCGAGGCTATTTATTCCTCTTGTTGCAAGGACATTCCTTACATCTGAGCCACTAGAACTAAATTTTGCATATCGAGAGACTAATAGGCTTGATTGTTCCTAGTACTGGTAAACTGACCATCCATTCTCCTCTGCTCAACCACTCTTTGTTGTATATTACCCTTAGGACAATCTTTGGGTGTATGAGCATCATTGTAAGGAAAACACCAAGTATTAGTATCATCTACATAATTATTCTGACCTAGAACCATCTCCCTATTTGAGTTGGGGGGAATGGTCTATGAGGGTGTGGGAACTGCAACTAATTGATTTGCTGGCTGATGATTAGTTTGTTTTGGAAGACCTTGATATTGGTGTGGTTGGGATGAAAACTTGTTTCCTTGATAGCCTTGATAAGGGGGTTTAGGGAAAGTATTCTGGTACCTCTTTATATTAATCAGCTCATTGGAAAACATCCTTAGGATATTCTTGATATCGTCCATCTCAGATGACTGAGAAGAAGCATGTTCTTTCACAGATGGTTGAGGGTAAGTGTATATAGACACAGGTGGACTTACATATTTAGGAACTTCTTGAGGTAATGGCAAGGAAATTTTTGTGAACATGGGCATGGGAGGCCTTGGAGGTAACTTTCCAGCATCTATTAAATGATTCTCAACTTTGACTGCGTAGTCATAAGTTGTTGGCAAAGTGTGTCTTCCCAGTGACTGAATCATAATAGATATATCTAAATTTAAAGCCTTGAGATAAAATACTATGGCCATACCTGGTGGTGGTTTAGCTGTAGTAGGGATCCTGTCCCAAGTTTTATGGAATCTGGTGTTGAAGTCAGTCATGTCCTCCTGTGGTCCCCTTTGAATGGTGATTAACTATTGTAACAAAGAAGACTTATCAACCTTCTCTGCAAATCTTTTAAAGAACAGATCTTTGAGCTAGTCCCATGTAGATATGGTATTTGGGGTCAAAGACTGATAACATTCTAAAGCCTTCCCTTTAAAAGAAGCTACCAATAACCTTATGGCCACATTTTCCTATGTGATAACATGTATGGCACATACATATGATACATCTTGAAGATGTTTTGTAGGTGTTTTTGAGTCTTGTCCACTGAATTTGGGTAGAGCTTTTAGAGAATTTATTGGAATAGTTTCCCAAACAACTAGTGGTGTTGGGAGGATTAAGGGACTACTAGTGTTTCAGCTTGCATAATTTCTTGGGGGTATAGGGGCTCCCATATTTGGTACTGGTATAAACTAGTTAGCTCTTCTTCTTGGACTAATTCCTAGAGGTGGCAAAAGAATACCTAGATTTGTAGTAGATTGCGATCTGGTGACTGGTCCATAGCTCTAACTCCTCATAGCTCTCTGGTTCATGTGGTCTTGAAAGAAACTTCAAGACTGGTCCCACTGGGTGTGCCAAAAATTGTTGATGATGAAAATTGTGCTTGATTCTAATCAATCAATAATGGGAAGTTTCAAGCTGTAGGACATTGCGGCTTGAAACAACCTCCAGATTTTAGAGAAGCTGGTCTCTTCTTTTGTATCAAGTGTTGGGGGAAAGGGAACAAAAAATTAAATAGAAACACAAATGTAGGAAATGAAACCTAACTATGGCAATGCGCCTGAGTGTAATCCTGATCCTAACTTGAGCACAGTGAGACTATAAATAGGATTCAATTACATTTAAGAGCAGACAAGTGCATGATCAATGTAAAAGATTGAAATAATAGAAATAGAGGCTCACAACATGGAATTCTTTTTCTGAGATATAGAAAATGTCAACAAAGGCATAGGGTTCAATCTTCTTATAGGAGTCTTCCAATCACATAAGAGGCGTAGAAACACGTACAGTTATGTAGAACTTTTGATTCAAGAAAATGAGACAAAAGCAAATGACATCCCTAATCACAACTCTAGAAAATCCACAGTTTAAACTACTTTTGCAAATGACACAGATAATATCAACCAAGGCATAGAGTTCAATCTTCTTAATTATTTAAGCCACATAAAAGGCACAGAAACATGCACAGTTACATCAACTCTACAACTCAAGAAAATGAGATAAAAGTAAATGATATTACTTGGTCAAAACTCTAGAAAGTCTAAACTATAGAATCCCCCCCTTCTTTTTTTTGATACTGATCCTCCTTTTTTATAGCCTTAGATGTCTCCTTCCATCATCCCCTTTCCCACGTAATTCTACTCAGTCCTTAACTTGTAGGGGACAAACAAACAACATTTTTAATGCCTTGGATGCATCCTAGTCTTATCAATAACTGCCCTGACTACAGCATGGCGATTCATGACTAGTTCCTCCTTCCATGCCTAAATTTCTCATTCCATCACCTGGTTAGCTACTCAACTATCTATTCTACCTCTAATTATAGGGGACAAACAAACATCCCTTTTAATGCTTGCAGGCTCCAAAAATCTACCTGATGAATTGTTCCATTTACCAAGAATGACTCCTGCTGAGTTTCTCTCCATCTCGCTTTATGGCAATAGGTACATGGAGCACTTTATTCTATTGAAATGGGAGAGGACACTTAGTCAATTTCTTGAAATTCTTCTTATTACTTGGAAGGCACTGAAGAATGACACTTGGTGCTTTTTGCCTGATTCATCGAAGACACGCAGCTCTCTCTACTTCTGTTTAGCTATGCTGTAGAATCATTCGGGGCACATATTAGACTCTTACAGATGGTGACACTTGGTAGCTTCTGCAAAATTTTGAAGTAACACTTGGGGCCCACCACAATTTTATTCAGTAATGAAACTTGAAGATGATCTCTCAGAAGTTAACACGTGGAGGTTTTCGTGGCTTCGGGGAAGATACGTGGCGTCCTCTGTTATTTTTGGGGATGAAGTTGAAAGGGGCTCAAAGAGTGACACTTGGTAGCCTCTGCTACTCTTTGGCATTTAAACAAAATGGAATGATGCTTCTCTACCTTCCAAAAGGGTATCGACCCCTTTGGTTTTTGGGACATTCCCTTGAATTGCCCGATGAACCAAAATGGTTCAATGGTTCAACACTACATGCCATTTACACTTTAACCAAGGCATTGAACCAAAACATTTGAATTGTTGCATTGAACCTTGGCATTAAACTGACATCATTCCTCAGATGCTGACATGTGGTGACCTCCACCGTTCTTTGAAAAAGTAGCCCAGGGCCTTCCGCGACTGCCACTTGGTGCCTTTTGCATGATCCTGCTGCTTAGCTTGTTAAAAACCTTTGCCGAGAAATAAAATGAATGTGGGTGACGATACGAGACGTGGATGCTGACACGTGGGAACTTTTACTGAGTTGCTATTAAATACGTGGTGTGATCTGTAGCTCTCTGGAAAGTTATGAAAAGAGTCTTGGATGACGCTAGTTGGCTAGTTCTGTGTTTTAAAAAGTGACACTTGGCAGCTTCTGCTCGAATCCAACACTTAAGCAAAAATGAAATGAAGGAAACAAAAAGAGGAGAAATAGAACCTGTGCTAAGATAATGACACTTGGCAACCTCCACTACACTTCGGTACTTAGATGAAAAAAGAACTCGTGCTCTGCTACCACTTTGCTGCTACGACTAAGGTATGCGGGAACCAAAACTGCAGTGCTCGACTGAAAATTTGAATGCAACGTAGAGTAAAAATTTACTCTACAGTGACCTTGGGGAAAAGAGGGTTAGTGGGCACACAATGTTAAGTTCACCCCAAATACCCCTCTATCAGTGAGTGATTCCTAAATAACCAATACTCTGAAGAGGGCCTCAATTTGATATAGTTCTCCCCTATGCATTAGCTTGTGTGTGAATCATACAATATGTGCAAATTAAGTACAATAGTGACCTAGCTTGTAACTTGGCAAATTATGCTTTTTGGATACTCTTTTAGTAATTCATATCTATAGATATTTTTTACCTATGACTGATATGGTAATAGTGAATTTTTTTTCAATTGAATGCTTGATAGAGTGCTTTTGATAAGTTGCCTTAGTCACTCTTGGACTTTACTAGGTGAGAAATGAATGAAGGTTGATCTTATATTTATAACAATCTCTTTGGATAATTAACTCACATTAAAGCACTTATGCTAACCATTAGGATATGTTTCATTTGAAAAATAGATGAGTTTAGGGTAATGAAAACTTATGTTGGGTCAAGACCCTAATGTCGACACTAATGTTTGTCCTAGATGTTAGTGTCCTGGGAACAAGAAAGTAGGTATAAGTTCAAAACTTGTAGAGATGGAAGATAAGTAAATTTTAAGCATTATGGAAAAGATATATAGGCCAAGGGTTAAAATATAGAGTATATGCAAGACTTGTGGAAGTGGGGAAAGGTCCAAAATTGAGAGGAATAGCCAAGGTCTAAGTTTGCCAAGTGTACAATATTGAGGTGTTATATAATCCATAAATATCATCTACAATTATTAATAATATTTTTCATAATTGTTCTTGATATGGTTTTCATTCACATAATTGTGTTTTTATATCTGTGATACATTGATATTTCCCTACCTCCAACTTTCCATGGATTCAATAAGTACCCACTAAACATTCCCATAGATAAAAGTTTCTTTAGATATAAAGGTAATCGAACTTGGGATGGAGACTAAACATTTACAAGTATACACAAAAATGCTTGTTTGGATGGAAAGGGATTTGAAATTGGGAGAGAAGACATTAAAAAATATTGGTATACACAAATGTTTTTTGAATTAAACTTCTGATTATTTATTTATGCATCTATTTACTTCATACTTATTCTAAAACATTTTTAAATTCACTATGCATGTTACAATATACTTGTGTCATTAATATGTAATGAACATTTTCAAAGACACCTGACATGATTGGTTTCCATTAATGTGGTAGTTAATGCCACCATGCACATTGTCTACAACCTATTCAACATTCCTTATTCAAGTCAATCTCCCTTAAATGTCATGCAACCTAAATGCATGTTATTGTTATTGTAATTATTTTTACATGTATTTACATCTGAGTCACTTTTAATGGTATATTCATAGTGGCCTTCAAGGTTTTCAATCACATACTAGTAAATGTTATTGTTTTTTAATCGAATTGTATTTTTTTAAAAATTCAATTGGCATGTTGGAAAACACTTGTGTCATTAATATGAAATGAAGGGCCATGTTTGAATATCTTTGGTGGGATTTGTTTCTATTAATGTGTTAAGTTGATGCCATCAATGATAAACTCTATGACTTATTCAACATGCCTCGTTCAACTGACTCTCCCCTCATAGTCATGGAGCCTAAATGCCTCTTCTACAAAACATAACATTTCAAAGATATTGTAGCATCACTGGGTTGGGTGAATGAAACATTACCCACAATGTCAAAATATTTTCATTCACATTTGAATCAAGGTTTCCTGTTATTTGGATAGAAGCCTTAGAGGTTTTCATTCATATACCAACTTGGGATTGGATATTAAACATTTATTAGTATATGGATGGAAGACATGAAGGTTTTCATTCAGATACTAGTACATGATATTATCTTTATATCAAAATTAAGTTTTTAATTCACATACTAGTAAATTTTATTATTTTTATATCAAGTATTAGTTAGTTCATCAACTACCCCCTTATGCCCTAGAGGTTTTCATTCACATTTAACAACAAATGTTATTATTTTTTTATCAAACTAAATTGTTTCATGAATTCATGTTGTTGTGTTATTTATATTTGTGACACATTTGTATTTCCATGAATTAAAGTGTCATGTTAATCATGTTCAATGTGCCATGTTAAAATTTCACTCACTTTTAGTAAATGTGAGATGAATGAAAATGGAATCCAACAACCTTTTATGTAGAATACAATGTTTGATAGATATTGTAGCTTTCACATGTTAGATGAATGAAACATTACCTACATTAAACAAATTAAAATTGAACATGTGTTATTGAATTCATGTTGCTATGTTATTTATATCTATAACATATTTTTATTTCCCTACTTGTAATTGTTTAACCCTAAATTATATGGGGATTATATTTTAGGTAGATAGGGTTAAGAATATAGAAATGATAATGCACAAGGGTGATAATCAAATACACAATATGCTAATTAGTGATAAACTTAGATAAGCATATACTAAATTTATTAAACTGAGATATAGGATAAACATAAAAAGTAAAACTAAGTTATGCATGGAAATAACAAAGAAGTAATATACTTAGTTGGTTTTGATGCTAGCACAATGTTGGATTTGGAATAGGTAAGAAACAAACTAGAAGCCAGTTTTGGAATAACTATCAGAATCTAATTTGGATGCTTTTAGAGATTTGGACACTGACATCAACCTAGGATGATTGCATCGATGTTACTCTCTAATTTTTATGCAACTATCCTATACAAAATACCTAATGAAATAGGATGTGATCACCTGAATGCTTTTGAGTTTGAATTCACCTTTGCTCTAGTGAATTTAGATATAGGTTATGAATTATCTCTCCTCATGAAATGTCAAAAACATAGTTCATCTTCATGGTAACCTTGAGAAAAAATAGGTTAGTGGGTACACCATGTCAATCTGACCCTAAATACCCCTCTGTCAATGAGAACTGCCTACATAGCCAATAATCTAAAGAGGGCATCAGACTAATGTAGTTATCCCCTATGTTGGCTTGTTTATGAATCATGCAATATGTAAAAAGTATGTACAATAGTGACGTAGCTTGTAACTTGGTAAATTAGGCTCTTGGGCCACTCCTTTATTACTTCATATATGTCTATGTGGTGTTCTTATGACTAGTATGAAAATAGGGAAGCTTTGTTCAATTGAGTGCTCTTTGAATGTTCTTTATATGAATAATAGGTATTGTTCCCATGTTGTTAGGTGAGGAATGAATGAGGGTTGATTATATTTATATCAATCCCTTTGGAGAAGTAACTCTCATTAAAACACTTAAGCTAACCATTAGGATATATTTCATTTATAAAATAGATGATTTTAGGGCACTAGACACTTGTATCAAGTTGAGACACTAATGTCAATGCTAGTGTCTATATCAAACATTAATGTTCAAGGATCAAGAAAGTAGGTACATGCTCAAAACTTAAAGGAGTAGAAGATATGTATATTTTAATCATTTTGGTCAAGATAGAAGGCCTAGGTCATCAACATAATATTGGTCAAGCTAAAAGATAGGCCAAGGGGCACAAGATAGAGCAGATGTGAGACTTGCAAAAATGGGAAAAGATCTAGAATTAAGAAGAACAACCAAGGTCTTAGTTTTCTAAGTTGACAATATTGAGGTGATATATAATCCATAAATATCATATACATTTCCCTCTATAATCTAATAATGAAATTTATAGTTTAACAAAAAGGAATGCGTACCTAGGTGTGTATAACACACCTTATCTTTATGTGTACCTGACTTGAGTGCTTTGCTAGTGATTGGCCTATAAATAAGAACATGTTATAATATTTAATCAATGCATATAATTTGGAATTGAAATTACTTTAAATAGATTGAAATTGAAAGATCAAGGTTTAGGAGTACAATTTATGTTGATGTAGTTGCCTTGCCTATTGGCAAGAGATTTAAAAAGATGTATCACAAGGCTTTAAAAATGAGATTAGGACAAATATAAATAAATATTAAAAGTGCACACACACACACACACACAAACACACACACACACACACACACACACACACACACACACACACACACACACACACACACACACACACACACACACACACACACAGATAGATTGGAAGGCACATGCCCCCAACTTTAGAGCAAAAGTGAGTTACCACATGGTAGTTAAGATTAGATCAATTGTGAAACCTATTGATACTTATAATTTGATGAGGTTTGATGATATAATAATGTACAACCTAAAATTTTGGCAAGATTTAGTGATTTAATCACCTCAATCATACTAAAAAGTGAACCAACTACTACCATAGATTAGCTCAATAAAGTTCGTAAAAGTCTACTTGGGGTATCAGTATGTAAAAGAGTTTTAGAATCTAAAACTGATTTGAATTTTATAATATTAGGCACAAATTACATAACACATTACCATTAGATATGTCTCATGATAAAAGTATGTATAAAAGTGGTACCATTGTATAAATTTTGCCACAACTTTGAATTTGAATCATAAAACTATGTGCTTTTGCCAATTCAAAAAATTATGTAAGTGTGTAGAACATACTTCCAAAGCATGCCCCCACTGTATATATATAAATACTAAAATTTATATAAGTACCAATGTGGAGATCATGTTTCCAAAACATTCCCCCACTAGAATCTAGAGATGTTAAATATTGAATAGGTGTGGAGAACATACTTCCAAAGCATGCCCCTATTGAATCTAAAAATTGTGCTAAGTGTGGAGAACATGCCTTTATGACATTCCCCCACTAATATTACCCCCCTTTGAGGTTAGGGAAATATAGAAACTCATCATTTCCTCACCTTAAAATGATAATATAACTATACAATCTATGAATGGAATCATGTAGCATATAAAAATAACATGTCTAGGTATATATAACATTGAAGTGCATAAAACCAATGTGATCACATGAAGGTTTAAGATGCATGATAAGGATCATGACAACATCTATATATTAATAATAAAAAATCAACAAGTAAATCAAACACACACACAATAACACTCAAAATAAATTCAAAAAGCAATAGTCCATGGAGATCACAAACAAGGGACATATTAAAATATTACATAATCAAAGGGACATGACTTAGTCAAACATACACAAAAGTAAAGATGAAATATTCAAATGTCCATACAACAAATAATGACATATGTAAATGTCAAATAAATCATATAGAGGCATAGGGCCACAAGTAAAGGAACATATTCAAATGTTCGAACAAGGAAGATAATAGCAAGGCAAGACACTCAAGGAAGTGCATAAAGTAAAGAATAATTAACCAACATCAACATGTCATAGTAGACCATGGATCAAATGTGCTAGGAAAAAATTTCAAGTGTATAACATCTCAAGTACCTTGTGTAATATATAATCATGGATAAAGGCATGTGTAAGTACATATGTAAGCTCAAACATGATAATTAAGAGTGATCATTTAATATAACCTATGTGTATCAATATCAAAGATGTAAATGACCCTAATGTTTGCTTGACATGAAAAAAGGGAAGGTCCAACATCTAAAATAGGAATATATCATGTATTTTTGTATGCATATATCATACTCAAGTAGAATTGTGACACACATGTATGAAAGAATAATTGAATATGCCATCCATAAAGTTAAAACTAACACATAGATTCCAAGGAGCCAATAGAACATGTAAGTGCCAAAAATATTTTTAGATTTTTGAATGTTTTAAGTTTTTTGGTATTTTGTAATATTTGAGACCTTTTATGTCTGTAGGTGAAAGGTATCAAGTGTAGGATCACCACTATAAATTATTCATTATATCATTTTCTTTAGATCCAAGTAATGGTTTGTGTGGTGCCCTTACATTATATGATATAAACAATAGTATGTAGATCTGTGTATAAGGTGTATATGAGGTAAGTTTATTACTTTGTGTCAAAGCAATTCCCTTAGGATTTCACTTGGTATCTTAATAACCATTGGTATAATGTTTGGATCACTTGTTTTAGATGTGTTTTGTTATATATTTGAATTTGGATAAGAAACCTTGTTTGGCACAACATTCATAGATGAGGATGTAAACACGTTATTCACACTATCATAATGTGGATTCTATGTATATGAAATTTGATTTTGCAATAAGGTGATAGTTGAATTTAGATAATGATTTTTATTTTGTAATCCATGCATTGACTTGCTCATACTGGTAATTTGCTCTTTTAGGGATTTACAAACACAAACCCTAGGTATATAAGATTGAACACACATACATGTACCATCAAGGGATGTGGGAATGGATTAATGGTTACCCTTTTTTGGAATAATAGAATGATCCACCTTACCTTTGAAAGGGGTGATACTATGAACTTGGTTAGAGGGATAATAGCTATCACCCTCCTTAGGGTTAGGGTAAGTAAGCTCATTTTTATCCATTTGAAATGTCTTAAATACTAAAATGAGAACATGATAAGACAGAAAAACAAAATCTAAGGAATAATCCATTTTGTTGATGTGATCTTTGGATTTTGAAAGAAAACTAATTTTTGAAACAAATTTTAGCAAATTATAAATTAAAAAAATCAGAAAGTTTTTAGAACACTTTAGGAGTTACATGAAAATATATAGAGATTGGGTTCACCAAAATGTTTAACCCTATATTGGATGGGGATACTATTTTAGATAGATAGGGTTAATAATATAGAAAAAATAATGCATAAGGGTGATAATTAGATCTATAATAGGCCAATTAGATGTTAAACTTAGATAAACATATACTAAACTTATTAAATTGAGATATAGGATAAATATAAAAAAATAAAACTAAGCTATACATACAAATGACAAAGAAGTGATATAATTATCTAGTTATAATGATAAAATAATGTTGGATCTACAACATGTAGGAAGTAGACTAGAAATTAGTTCTAGAATAGTTGTTAGATTTTGATTTGGATCCTCTAGATCTCTAAACACTAACATTAGCCTATGACAGTTGAATCAATGCTACCATTAGGGATTGAATTAAGTGTCCTATATGAAATACCTATTAAAAAAGGTTATGACCGCCTGGATGATTTTGGGTTTGAATTCACCTTCACTCTAGTGCATTCAGATCTGGGTCATGGACTGTCACTCCTCATGAAATGTTAAAACCCTAGTTCTTCATCTTCATGATGACCTTGGGGGAAATGGGTTTGTGGGAACATGCTATCAAAATAACCATAAATACCCCTAAATTAGTGAGTACTACCTACACAACCAATAATCTAAAGAGGGACTCAGATTGGTGTAATTTTCCCCTATGTGTTGGCTTGTTTATAAATCATGCAACATGTTAAAATCAAGTATAATAGAGACCTGGATTGTAACTTGGAAAATTAGGCTCTTGGGTTTATCCTTTAGTAATTCAGAATTTTAGATGTGTTTTTCCTATGAATGGTATGGAAATAGAGAAGTTTTGTTAAATTAATTGCACTTTAAATGCTTTTTGGTAAGAATAAGGGGTATTTTTCCTATGTTTCTACGTGATGAATGAATGAGGGTTGATCTTATATTTATATCAATCCCTTTGGAGAATAAACTCATATTAAATCACTTAAGCCAACCATTAGGATATGTTTCATTTTTAAAATAGATGACTTTAAGGCATTGATAACTTGTGTTAGGTCAAGACACTAAGATTAATATTAGTGTCTATCTAGGACATCAGTGTCTAGGGAGAAAGAAAGTAGGTACAAGCTCAAAACTTGTAAGAGTGGAATATAAGTACATTTTAATCATTTTGGGCAAGATAAAAGCCCTAGGTCATCAACATAAGACTAGTTAGGCTAAGAGATAGGCCAAGGAGCATAAGATAGAGCATATGCAAGACTTGTAGAAGTAGGGAAAGGTCCAAAAATGAGAGGAAAAAATAAGGTCTAATTTTGCCAAGTGTACAAGACTAAGGTGCTATATAATCCATAAATATCATCTACAACAAAATTTAGATGATATAATGATTTCATAATTAAGGCCAAAGTTTTCTTCTCCCTTTATCCAACTGGTGAGATTACCTAATACCGTAGACTTGGACCACCTAATATGTTATTTTAAATTGTTTTCTAGGTGTGACCAATAATTTAAACCCAAATTTTGAATGAATTTAATAAATTTGACTAATAATAATATACAAATGAACTTGTTTTTACATTGTCTTAAAAATTTGTGCACTAAGGACCATTGTCTAGTTAATATGGGTCATTAATATATAACAAAGGGACACACATGTGTCTATATGTCTAAACATTAATTGGTAGGTGGATGTAATCCATGAAGGTTTTTATTCACATATCAGTAAATGTTATTGTCTTGTTATCAAAATTAAGATCTTCATTCACATACCAGTAAAAGTTAAGTTAGATGTATAAAACTAAATCTTTTTGTGAATTCATGTTGTTGTGTTATTTATTCAAATTTTAAACATTAAAAATATTATTTTCCATAGTTTTTTTTGATATGATCTCCATTATACTCTCAATTACTTAAATATTTTTTTGATTATTGTAGTTCAACATGAGGAATGCCAAGAAAAAGATGTTGTTTGTTAGACAATGACCACATGCAATAATTAAAAATAGAGTAATCAAATTTCCTTATGTTTTTTATGGATATGTTAATGAAATAAAAACCCACTACTAAAAAATAAGATAGTAAAATGAATGAAGAGTGACCCACTATCAAGGAGGTAGAGAATGAAGTTGTTCAAGAGCAACCACCTGTCAACCCCTACATAACTATTGGAGAAAATATGATATAGAAAGTGAAATATGAAAATTAGATGGAAATGGTTACTCAAAAAATGTTTTAATAGTAAAGTGGAGAATGAAACCAAGAACTATTTCCAATGAGCTAAAAAGAATTACAACAGCTAACAAGAGGTGGCTACCCAATATTTAATGACATCTAGAAGAAGCTAAGATGATGCAGTCATGTAAGGACTTAGCTGACATGGGATAGGGGTTGGACATCTCACATTTGATATCACTCATTTACCACATATGTGAAACTAGGCCTAACCCTTTCAGTGATGTGGTCCCTGGTAAGTCATGGTGGGTAAGTTTCAAAAAGAGGTATCCTAATTTGTCTACGAGAGCACTAAAAGGATTGGACAAAGATAGGGTTATGATGCTAAGACCATCCACAGTGATTTTTTTAATGATAACATGAGAACTACATATGCTAAAAACCATTATGGGCCACAAAAAATATGGATTTGTGATGAGACAAGGGTGTATGATAGAGGGAATTGTGGCATGCAATTAATAACCAAAAAAAGGGAAAAAAGTGTGACACATATAATGCAAAAGAGTAGAGAGTGGATCAAAATTTTATCATGTGTGAATATAGTAGACTAAAGTATCTTGAAATTATACTTCTTCAAATAAAAATGCAATTGTGTAATTTCATTCCATCCTATGAACTAGGTGAATGTATGGTTTCCCAAGCCCATGCATGGATGGTGAATGAATTATTTATGAACTGGGTACATCATTTCTCCAGATTGTACTAGGAGGATTTTTACCTATAGATATACATCTTATCATATTTTATGGGCATCCCAACCATGCTTAACTATCAAAAATTGAAGAGGCTAGAGCTTTGGGGATTGACCTATTTATATTGCCCACACACACTAGCCACAAATTATAGCCATTGGATGTAAGTATGTTTGGTCCATTTAAGGCCTACTTCAAGAGTGAAAGGATCTCATGGATGAATACACATCATGGTATAAATATCAAAAGACTATAATTAGCCACTTTGGGCATCATAACATTTAATATGGTAGAAATTCCTAATAATATATAATATATATTTAGAAAGACATGTATTTAGCACCTAAAATCTGAGGCACTAGCCAATGACATGACTTCAAGTGAAACATTCTATGTTAAAGAGGATGAATTTAGTGATACATAAAATATAATGAGGTTGGTAGGGCTAGATGAGGAAGACACTCAAGCTTATATGCATAAGATGGATCAAATAGAAAAAAAAATGTTGTTGAAGGTGAACAAGCAATAAATACAAAGATGTTTTTAGCCAATAAACTCATGTTACTCACAGTAAATAAGCACAAATAGTTAAAGATGCATTAAATGTCCCTTCTAATGAAATGGATGTAACATTCAATTTAAATTGAGATAATTTAAGTCTACCCACCCAAGTAAACCCACTAGAATGGGTAGAAGAAGAAAAAAATCTTGGCCTTAATTGTGAATTAATGGAAGTAGATATGTCAATGTCAATTCCATCACTGCCACCTTCTATCCCACCTGAAATAGGTCATTACTATAAAATATGTGGAAAATGGGGTGTAGAATATGCAATGGTTAATTTAAATGACAATGAAGACATAGTAGATAATGTATTCCAAGATCTGGATTGTATCTAAGCAAAAATGAATGAAAAAACAAATTAAATATCAACATTTATTAAATTGCCAATAGAAAGGGTTACAAATAAATCAAGAAACAATGCACTCAAGTTGAGCAAATAATCTCAAATACTCATATTATATGACTATAGGCATATGTTTATATAACAAGTGTCCTGCAAGAAAGAGATTGAGGAATTAAATGCAAGGAATAAACAATAGGCTGATGAGAGAAAAGCCCTTAGGCAGGTTGAGAGGGAAAGAAGGGAACAACAAAAGATTCAAAATGAAATTTAAAGGAAAATAGAGTAGGAGAAGTTATAACAAAAGTAGAAAACATATCAAAAGAAAGAGCATGATAGAAGGGACATGGAATTTGAGAAGGTCAAAAAATGATTTGAAAGGAAAAGGTGTTTAAGCAATTAATTCAATTATATACCCAAAAATATCATACATTGAAATACATGATAAGTTTTAAATCCTTAATTGATTCAACTAGGATTTCTCCTAATTTTATTAACATGAGAACAAATCCCACTAACGAGACAACCCTTGAAGGACCAACTATGAATCCACTTTATTTGAATTTTGTAGATGATATTTATGGATTATATAAAACCTCTATCTTTTACACTTAGAAAACTTAAACCTTGGTTTTTCCTCTTAGTTATGGAGCTTTTCTACTTCTAAAAGTCTTGAATATGCTCTATTTTATGCCCCTTGACCTATATCTTAGTCCAACTAGTCTTATGTTGATGACCTAGGCCTTCCATCTTTCCTAGAATGCTTAAAAGGTTATTATCTTCCATATCTACAAGCTTTGAACCTATACTTACTTTCCTACTCCTTAGACACTAATGTCTAGGATAAACACTAGCATTGACATTAGTGTCCTGACCTGATGCAAGTATACAGTTCCCTAAAGTCACCTATTTTATTAATAAAATGTATCCTAATGGTCAGCCTAAGTGCTTTAATGTGAGTTATTTATCCAAAAGGATTGATATAAATAAAATATCAACCCTCATTCATTCCTCACCTATAAGACCTATTGAAAAGACCAAGAGAGACCAAGGTAACTTATCAAAAGAACTCTATCAAGCATTCAATAGAATAAAGCTTCCCTATTTATATACCAGTCAAGGAATACCACATCTATAGGTCTGAATTACTAAAGAAGTATCCCAAGAGCCTAATTTTTTATGTTACAAGATTGGTCACTATTATACTTGTTTTTTACACATTGTCTGATTCACATACAAGCCAACACATAGGGGATAACTAAATCAGTTTGAGGCCCTCTTTGGAGCATTAACTATGTAGGTAGTGCTCATTAACATAGGGATATTTAGGGCTATATCAATACCATGTGCCCACTAACCCATTTTTCTCCAAGGTCATCATGAATATGAATAACTAGGGTTTTGAAAATTCATGAGGAGTGACAGTCCATGACCCAAATATGAATGCACTAGAGTAAAGGTGAAGCAAAACCCAAAAGCATCTAAGTGGCCACATCCTTTTCCAATAGGTATTTCATATTGTACACTTACATCAAACCCAGATAGTAGTGTCAATGCAACTTTCCTACGCTGATGTTAGTCTCCAAAGCTCTAAAAGCATTAGACCTAGAATCTAATGAATATTCTGGAAACATCTTCTATCTGTTCCAGATCTAACACTATGTTAGTATTAGAACTAGCTAAGTATATTACTTATTTGTCATTTTCATGTATAACTTAGTCATACTTTTTATATTTAACCTATTTTCAACATATTAAATTTAATGTATGTTTATATTTGAGTTTAGCACCCAATTATTCTATTTTAGATCTGATTATCACCCTTGTGCATTATCATTTCTATATTCTTAACCTTATATACTTAAAAGTAAGGATACACATCCATTTTAGGGTTAAACATTTTGTGAACTTAATATTTGAACATTAAACCCTAGGACAAATTAGGGTTTTTTGATTTTTCCTGATTACTATACTTTATTACAAATTTTAAATTTTTTATTTGCGAAGCAATAGAAAATGTTAGTGTAAAACCTTGATTCAAAATGGAAAATGAATAAGCATTGATTAATCATCTCAATAATAACAAGAGATTAATGGATGCATTTTTATATGTTACAAGAGATGAAATAAGTAAATAAGATAAAAGTAAGGTTGCCTCACCTAGTTATGGTGAATCCTTAAAAGGTATTATAACTGATTTCATACCAATCAATCCACATACATATAGTGGAGGCATAAAATTTGTCTTCCAACCTTTATTTCTAGAAAACCAAAACACTATTACTACATCTACCATGGAATTGCCAATTGTTTTAACCTAAATACTAGTTTCAATGTCTATTATTACTCAAACCATGTTTCCATCCCCCTTGGTGACTACTCAAATTATTAATCTAAATCCCACTGGGTCTATAATGTAGACACCGTAAATCTACACATCGTAATTCCAAATTTTGAAACACCCCTAGACCACCTTAGGACCCCCTTGAGACTAATTTGGACCTTTTACCCCTAACTAAGCCTAAATATGGTCAATTTAACCATCTGACTAAACCCATTCTTTAACCACCTTTTTACCTTGGCCCTCAACCATTGATGGTTACCTTGACTGTCGATGGTTAGGGTCCACCATCCCAAGCACTAACATGTAAACCCCTCCACCTTGCTTTTCTAAAATTAACTTGTTTAAATTTGTGTGTGAGCCATTGCATACATGAGTTATAATCATAAATCCTAGTTAATGTCTTGTTGTATCTCTCCTTCATTGATTATAAGAAGAGATTAGGAGGTGAAATCCATCCACAACTATCAAGAGCTTTTACATCCAAATCTTTATTTTGTAGGTGTTCTTCTAGTAATTTAGTGATCCAGCCATCACAATAGAGAGCTAACTTATTTTCACCCCTCAGTCAACAACCAAGTACCGTTACTCTACCAAAATCATGCTAGTCTCTATCAATGAGCCAACCACCTCAACCATTCATCCAACTAATATTTTTCAAGGTAAGTATTTGTTTTTCATTATTCAATTACTTTATTTGTATTTTCTAATCATCCCAACACAAACTCATATCCCAAAATTGCCTTTTGGAATCTTATCAATTAACCATTCATTACCCATAGTCTACACACAATAATCATCAATGGTCAACTTGACCACTGATGGTCTATCCAACCGTCGACAGTCACCTTAATCATCGATAGTCACATCAATCACTGATGCTCACTATAGTAAAAAATAATAGCAAGTTATTTTCACCCATCTACCCCCAACCAAACCCAACTTTATGTGTTTTTGCCTATTCATATATCCTCATCCTATTTTTTGAAGCATACTTGATCCGTTTAGCATTAGTATTGAATCACTTATTGTTATATTATTCATTTCTAGCCTATTTCTTTATCAAGCATTTCTTGTGTTCAATTTCAGTATCTTTTGATTATTGATCCAATTACTTTATATTCTATTTTATAAATTTAATTTTTTAAAATGCATGGATTAACATCGCTCAAGGAAGCTCTTACTTTCGATATCTAACTAGCGCTAGGTAATCCACTCAGCTATCTATCTAACCAACCATTTGCTTTAGTGTTGTCTTATTTTTAGGCCATTCTCCCTAGTCAAAGAGGAATTCTTCAAAATCATCTAATTCAATGCATATACAATCAAATAGGTTTTTCAACCATACCCATATTTAGTTTCTTCTTCTTCTTCTTCTTCTTCTTCCTTTCTCAAAATATAAGTTAAAATTCATTGAAACATTCTGGGACACATGGTGGGACCTTTGAGTCTCTACTTAGGTTTCTCTTGTTTGCATATATATGCTTTTATCTCTATTCTATGCTCATAAATGACATCAAAGTTTCTTTTGGGCTTAAAATCAACTACATACGTTGATTTCTTACAAGTTTAGCTCACATAGGTTAAATTAAGGCAAAGTAATCCTATCATAGCATCACTCTTGTTGCACACACTAAACCAAACTACCTACATCAATCAAACATCAAATAAATTGAGACAAGGGCCGAATAGGATTTCATCACCTAGAGATCACCTTACCCTTTCCCAATAATCCTACTTAGAGGTCATTACCAAAGAGAGAACCAACTCAACTCTCTAATTGAGTATAAACTCTAGAAATTGGTATATATTGTGTAAGCACTTGACACCCTTATCACTGTGATGTGTGAAGTGAGGGGGTAGGCCACAATACCAAGCCACATATTGATTCCCAATACAAATCCTTTTTGAGAGCCTAAATAACTTGAAACCAACCATAGACTTCTTTTCTAGTACCCATTCTACAATCTAATTTATGTCACACAATTTCTTGAAAGCTTAAGGCATAAGCCAAAAGAGAGACTAAAAAGAACCTTTAGGACTTAACATACTTTTTAGAGTGTGATTTCTTTCCTTGATCATTTCTTGTCTTCTCTTTATTTGAGTGGTGAGATTATTTGTGTATTCTCTCTCCCTTACCTTGGATGGTTCTAACTCACCACAATGAAAGAATCTAGCAGAACAAAACCCATTACTAAGTCAATCAACCTCCTCTATGTCTTCATCCATGGAGTATGTTTATAAACTATAAAAATCTTCTCATCCTTTAGGAAGTCCTTCTTTCCCTTGAGAAGTTCCCCAAAGAGACAGATTTTACCACCTTCTTAGATAATAATCATGTGGCCCTTCAACATTATCTTAACACTATGCCTCATCTTGCCCCTACTTCGGTTCAACTTGTGGACCCACCTTATGGCATGCCTTCCCACCTTATGGTAAACACTTCCATTGCCATAGTCACCACCCAACCATTGACTACCCAAGCTTCCTCATCCACCAAGAATCCCTTTGATACTACTGTAGAAAACCAACTGACCCAACCTACAAACACCCTTATACCTTCCATCCCCTCCAACAACTCCTCTACCTTAGGATCAACCCAACCATTAGCCACCTATACTTCCCTCACCATGGGATTACCTACCACTAGCATTTCCAACCTTCCATCAGCTTACCCCAATCCACTAACCACTACCCCACTTCAAAATCTTATGGTGCCAATACCTTCTACCTTACCCTCAGTTAGCACAAAGGTCACTACCCTTCCTTTGATTACTAACCTAACCACTGATCCTACCCAATAGGTGCCCATTATACTAAACCAAAGTTATATCCCTAACCCACAAGATCATGTACCTCTACCTATTAGCCAACCACCTATATCTACTTACCCCTACATAACATCCACCCAACCACTGGTGCCCACATACCAATATGTGGCCACTCCTCAACCTCTTACCAGATATCAGTATGTCACCTAACCACCACAATAGTATGCACCTTACAACCCTTCAAGTGCACAACCCCAAAATGAAGATGCTCATGGATAAAATGCCTACCTTAGATTCATCCACTTCTAGAGATCATAACATCTTATCATATGATCATATATGTAATGAGCCCATCCACGTCTATCCCTATTAGAACATATCCTCCCCAATGGGAACATCCCAAATTTTCTAAATTTTAGAGGAAGGAGGATCCCCAGTAGCACCTTAGGGCATTTAGGCATGGATGTTATTTGATTGATTATGATGATGCCTTCCTTCTTTGTACCTTCCCTATGTCTCTATCCAATCCAACATTAGATTGGTATAGTGCCATAACCAAACACTCTTTGTTTTCCTTCACCCAATTGTCCCAAACTTTCTTGGATCACTTTTTGATAAATATCTCCAAGAAGATTTACATCACTGGCCTTTACTCTATCTGGTAATTTGATGATGAATCTATTTCTGATTTTGTAGCTCATTAGAGGAGCCTAATCAATCAACTTCCCTTCCCCTTACCCCAACCCAAACTGATAGAACTTTTTACTTGGGCATGTGCCAAGCACATCTCTTCTACACTACATGTCCAGATCTTCATAACTTTTGACAAAGATTTTACCATGACATGTAAGCTAGAAAATAGATCCATTGATAAAGGAAAGCTAAAGTTGAAAAACAAGAACTCTACCTATAAAACCAATGAGTCTTCTTCCTCTAAATGAGTAACCAAACCAATACCAATACCAATGCCAAGAGCAAGGGAACTGCAAATGTGGTTGTCCTTAAAACCACTCCTCCACCATCTATCAACCAACCAAACTCCTCTAACTCCTCAAAACAAAATGTGAGAAAGCAAAAATGGAATAATCAGAAGCAATTTACTCCACTTGGAGAATCTTATGCTTTAATCCTGGAGATGTTACTAAAGGCTAACATCATACAACTTCCTCCTATCAAAGCTCCTCAACAATTTGATTCTTCTCATCCTACACATAGTTCGTATAATGAGAATGATCTATGTGTTTTCCATTGAGTAGTAGGGCATGACATTAATAGGTGTAATACATTCAAAAGTGTTGTCTAATCCCTCATTGACAAAGGAGAGCTTGTGTTGAATAACCCAAATGCATCTCAAAACTAAACCCTTGACTATTTTAGGAAACCTTTTCCCAATCATGCACCTACCACAAATGAGAGCAATAAGGTTTAGTGTTCTCATGATGCCCATATTGTCAATATGGTTCTTGACACACTCATTATTGAAGAACCTACTGCCTAATATATCTATTCTTCTCCCTCTCCACTTATTAAGGTAGTATATTTTCCTGGAGATGTTACTAAGGCTAACATCATACAACTTCCTCCTATCAAACCTCCTCAACAATTTGATTCTTCTCATCCTACACATAGTTGGTATAATGAGAATGATCTATGTGTTTTCCATCGAGTAGTAGGGCATGACATTAGTAGGTGTAATACATTTAAAAGTGTTGTCTAATCCCTCATTAACAAAGGAGAGCTTGTGTTGGATAACCCAAATGCATCTCAAACCTAAACCCTTGAAATTTTTAGGAAACCTTTTCCCAATCATGCACCTACCAAAAATGAGAGCAACAAGGTTGAGTGTTCTCATGATGCCCATATTGTCAATATGGTTCTTGACACACTCCTTATTGAAGAACCTATTGCCTAATATATCTATTCTTCTCCATCTCCACTTATTAGGGTAGTGTATTTACCTTCTCTTCCTTTAGATACCCAAACTAAGGAAGCACCCCTTTCTCTTCTTCCACTTATTGACATAATGGAGTCACCTACCACCCCTTCAACTGACACACTTGAGTAAATAACCATCACTGCTTCACCCTCTCCCTTAAATATCAAGCAATTTACTACCCCTTTGGAGATCATTCCCAAAGAGGAAGCCACCATGTATGCACTTCCCATAGATGAGTTACTTATCCAAACTTTGCATCCTTTGATTTAGGAAACGAATGAAGTCACCATTCCCCTTTCTCAACTTATGGGCTTATCTTTTAAGTCCATTACCCAGGGAACAAACCAGTTTATAAACCATTCTCTATACTAGTTCAAAATTTGGAATTTGTCTCCAACCTTTACATGGATCGAGCCACCTTTTGGTAGAAATTAGGTCTACTTTACATCACCAAGTAGTAACTTCTGACCACACCTTTAGCAAACCATCCCACCACTCCTATTATCCAAACCCCTATTTTACCAACCAAACCAATAAAAACCTCTACCATCCCAACATTTTCTCAACCATATAATGCACCTAAAACCCAAATAACCAAATCACCTTCTCCAACCAAACCAACCCAAAACCTTGGCAGCTTCCCTACACATAGCCTTAATCACCCATATGTGAAATTGGACCTTACCTCACCAAACCCAATAACCAAATAGAAAACCAAATCAACCAAGAAGGTGAAGCCATTAAAAGGTTAGAGTGCCAAACTCCTACCTCCCTCAACTTTTCCCTCTATCTTGGGGCTTCATCCTTCCACTTTGATTAGGATGCTGATTATCTCAATCAAGACCCAATCACCATTATTGGTTACACCATCACACTTGCTTTGAGACATACCTATCTTCATAGATCCATCAACCCTATAACCTCTTACCTCCAGCTTATCATCCTTCACCTTACCAAAAGCAAAGCCATCAATGAATAAAACTACCTTACCCAAACCTCCTACCACCAAGCCCATCTTTAAAAAGACTTTCATCTCACTAACCAAGACCAAAACCTCTAAAACCTCTCCACTTTTAGTTGAACCTTACTTAGTCATATTCCAAAGGTTATTGCAAGCTTCTTGCTTGACCTTGCCTCCCATCAGACCACTTGACCCTCTCAATCCAAAACTCATTTGGTATAATGATCACCAAATGTGCTCCTATCATAGGACACTAGGGTATGACATAGAGAACTTCAAAGCTCTCCAAACCATTATCTATAGGCTCTATGACAAGGATGATCTATTAATAGAGGAACCTCCCACAAGCCTATTACCAATCTAATAACCAACAACCACTACCCAATGTCAACCTACTCCCCCACTCTCACCTTAGAGTGATGAGGAACCAAGCGAATCTCCTACCCCAACTCTTCCCTCTATCTATACTATCCATGTGGTCACATGATCACATGCTCAATAGAAAGATAAGGGAAGGCCAAAGTGTCTATCCCATAGGCATACCCATCTTCTACCTCTCAATTGATTCAAAATCAAACACCTTCACCTTCTACCAAACCCAAGGTATCTATCTTGGGTACCTCCCAATCTAACCCCTCTAAATCCATCAAGAAAGTGGTACTCAAACAACTTCACCAGACCTTGATAAAGATGAGCTTATATGAGTTGATATCTACTTCACCTTATCATCACCAAGTAATGATAAAGGCATTACAATTGGTAGAGGTCAAACCTGAAGACCCCCAACCTTTGGCAACTTTTGTTGACACCCTCCAAATTTCTAACCTTGTAACCTTCAATGCTTTAGAAATAACTTCTATCCATCTTAATGACCCAAATACCCCTCTCTTTATTACTACTTACATCAACCAAACCCACATCAAATGGGTCATGATTGATGGGGGAGCCAATATTAATATCATCTCCTCCCATGCCTATAACTAACTCAACTTATTGGACAATGTCATGTTTGAAACCTTGACCATCCTTCAATCCTTCAATGAAATCATGGCCACTACCCTAGGAACTCTTATCCTTCATATCTAGTTAAAACCTCGTATGCACCCCAAGCTCTTCTATGTAGTGGAGGCAAATTCTAATACAATGTTTTGTTGGGATGACCTTGGATCTGCTCCATGGATTGCATCCCCTCCACCCTTCATAATTACATTAAATTTGAGAATTAAGGTTAGGTTATCACTATATAAGCTGACCCAAATCCGTTTTTATTGTGCAACATGACCTATCGACCTAAGAATATCCTCCTACCTCCATTTAGTGTACCCTCCTTAGCCAAATAAAAGACCTTAGCAATGAAGCAGTCACACCTTCTTCTACCAATGAGGCATTGATGAGCTCATCCATCCCCTTTGATCATATGCCCACCTCATACCACTTGAAATCCAAATTATAACATCTTTCACTAGGGGAGTATCACCTCCTCGCCCTTGTTGCTTTCCTTACTCCCCAAGAGTATGGGAAAACTCAACCACCAACTTGGGTATGACCATAATATCAAAGCCATTGTTCCCTTTAGAACTTCACATTATCAAACCGATTTCATCTATGGGTGACTTGACAAACTAATTAATTCTTCTACCACCTCCTCTTCACCTCTAGCTTTTCCTATCTAGATAAGATGAGTTTTGCCAAGACATACCTCTATAGGTGTGCTTAGAAATGATTTGGTCTTGGATGATATGAGCACAGCCCGACATGATTTTATTTCCATTGAGACCAGAAAGTGTCATGAGAAACACAGCCTCAATTTTATTCTACCCACCAAGAGGAAAACCAAACCACCTATCATCAACATTATTGAGGAAGACATCCCTCCCTCACTAACTTCTCCTCCTCCTACATGTGAATATGAGGAGATCATCCCCCCTAAATTTTTTTCATCGACATGATCAAGCTCAGACCCCTGACTTATCAAAAGGAGGGGCAACTGTAACCATCCCTTTGACTCATCTTGAGATGATTGGAGATGACTTCCTTACCATTAATACCATTCATTGCCAGGATAATGATTCCATTCTCACCTACCTTGGTGTCACAAATTCTTCCATCCACAAATCGCTTCCCCCCAAGATTTCAACCATGTTAAACAAATCTATTATGGATGTCAACTTGGGCACTCCAAATAACCCCTGTATTATCAAATTTGGCCACTCGTTGAATGTCAAGGAACTTAGAGACTTCCCCTCTTTCCTTCAAGACCAAAGCATAGCATTTGCTTGGTCTTATAGTAACATGCTAGGAATTAACCCTGCCATTGCCACCCATAACATAGTCACCAACCATGATGCCAAGCCCATCAAGCAAAAACTTTGGTGCATGCACCCTCATATATCCCTTCTTATCAAAGAAGAGATTTAACATCTCCTATTTATTAATTTCATTCAGCCCATTGACTATCCCTAATGGGTTTCAAATTGTGTGCCTATCACCAAAGCCACAAGGGGACTATGTATTTATGTGGACTTTTGTGACCTCAACCTTGCTTGCCCAAAATACAACTTTCCTCTACCAAGAATCGACTAGCTAGTTGATCCTACAGTCAACCATAAGATGTTATCTCTCATGGATAGATTCTTATGTTACAATTAGATCTTAATTTCCCCTGAAGATCAACACAAAATTTGCTTTGTCACCCTATGGGGAACCTTTTACTATAGAGTCATGCCTTTCAGACTAAAGAATGATGGTAAAACCTACAAACCTATCATGAATTACATCTTCTATGACCTTATCCATAAGATTGTCAAATATTACATAGATGACCTTCTTAGGAAATCCAAATATCGTAAGGATCATTTGGCTGTTCTCAAGATTATCTTTGAGCACTTCATCCATTACCACATTTACCTTAACCCTAAAAAGTGAATTTTTGGGGTCTTGTCAAGAAATATTCTTGGCTTTATCATTTCCCTTTGAGGAATCAAAGTTGATTCTACTAAAATTAAAGCAATCTTCAACATGCTTCCTTAAATTATCCACAAGTAACTCTATAGTTTGTAGGGGAAGCTCTAATCCATACATCACTTTATCTCCCAACTTTTAGACCAATGCCAACCCTTCCACCACCTTCTAAAGAAAGACATATCTTTTAAGTGGAATAAAGACTATCAAAAGGCCTTTGATTCACTTAAAAAGTACCTTTTATCTCCATCTATCCTCACCCCTCCCAAGGATGACCAACCTTTCTACCTTTATAACTCCACCACTAACCACTCTCTAGGGGTAATGCTTACTCATCAAGATGAATAACACAAAGAGCAAGTCATATATTACATTAGCCACACACTTGTAAAGTATGAGACTCGGTACACCCATACCAAAAAACTTTTCTTAGCTTTAGTCTTTATAGCCACCAAACTTTGCCATTACCTTCTTAACCACAAAACCTATGTCATAACCAATACCAACCCACTTAATTATATGCACCCCAAGCCATACCAAAACCAACATATGGCCAAGTGTATCATGATTTTATCTGAGTTTGACCTTGATTTTCTTCAACATAAGTTAATTAAATGGAAATTCATTGCTTACTAATTGAATAAATCACTGTTAGCAGATAACCAACTTCCTCCTCTTGAATTCCCTGATGAGTCAATCGTGACCCTCTCTTAGGAAAACTTCACCTATCAGGTCACCATGTTCTTTGATAGATCCAAGTGTCAATGGGGTGGGGGAGATGGAATCATTCCTATTCCCTTTGACAATGAACCTCTTCCTTTGTCCTTCAAGATAGATTTTGAATGTACCAACATTATGGCTGAGTATGAAGCCCTAGTCATAGGCCTTTAAACTATGTTAGCCCTAGGAGTCAAAACAATAAATATAATAAGTGAATCATAACTTTTGGTAAATCAAATAAATGGCTCTTACCAATGTAAGAATTATGTTTTATAATAGTACAAATAACTAGTTGATGAAATCTTAGCATCATTGGAACACTAACGTATTAAATCATCCCCATGATCTACCAACAAGTTTTCTGATACCATGACTTCCCTTGCCTCTCAAATCATATTTTCACCCTCTGACTCTAAGCTATCTATCCTAATCTAGATACTTACCCAACCTTCCTATGCCAAACCTAATTCTCCAACCATTTTAAATGTGGAAAAGACCCAAACTTGACCTTTGGTATCAATAGACATTCAACTATCTCAACCTTGCCATTGTTCTTTTTGGGCTCTACAAAAATGCTTGAAGAATGTTTATCTATATTATCCCATATTATACCATTATGGGGAGAATTATTTATAAACATGGTTTTGATGGCCTCCGCTTCCATTGCCTACGCAGTCATGAAGCCTCTCATGCTATCAGGAAATGCATGATGGAATCTATGTGGGACACTTTAGTGGCCACATTGTAGCTAAACACATCCTTCACCTTGGATATTACTAGCCTACCCTTAACCAAGACTGTTATGATTATGTGAAAAAGTGTGTTAAGTGTCAACAACATGCCAATTTACATCATGCATCTAGCCATAGTCTTCATATTTCCACCAATTTTTGGCCTTTCTCACAATGTGGTCTAGACCTTATTGGTGAAATTAACCCCCATTCTTCATAGTGAGACCATTTTATCATCATTTTAATTGAGTATTTTACCAAATGGGTATAGGCTATTCCTCTAGGCTTTACCAAAGTGGAGAATATTGTCGACTTTATCTACCATCACATCATCTGCTGCTTCGGTGTTCCTCACAAGATTATCATCGATAATGGTAAATATTTTAATAAAAAATAATTCCAAGGTCTTTGTGATGACTTTGTTATTAAGTTAAGTTTTTCCTCACCCTATCTCCCTCAAGTGAATAGATAAGTAAAATCCTCTAACAAAACTCTTAATAATATACTCACCAAAAGGGTCAATACATTTGGTCAGGATTAGTATTCACACATCCCCTTCACCTTATGGGAATATTGGAATAGAATTTGAACCCCTATGGGTGCTACTCCTTTTTATCTTGTGTTTGGAGTGGAGGCCATTTTGCATCTTGAATTCCAAATCCCATCTCTTTGCATATCTCTACAAGATCTCATTACTAAAGATGATTATCTTTAGAATCATTTAGCTTAGCTTGAGCTACTTGATGAGTGTCATTTATTTTCCCTCACCCATCTTCATGTCTATCAAGAGTTCTTCAAACGTGCCTAGACAAAACACCTTAGAGTGTAAGAATTCAACATCAAAGACCTTGTCCTAAAGTAAAATAAACATGTCACCAATATGGAGAAAAGAAAGTGGGGCAAGTTTTCTTTCAATTGGTATGGACCTTATATCATAACCCATAAGTATGGATCAGGAGCTTACCAGCTTTCCTCTCTTAAAGGCAACTTAGAGTTTGAACCCCTCAATGCTTCACACCTACATCCTTTATTTTGTTAAAAAGCATCAAACTCACCTTCTGTCTAACTTAAGCTCATCCCTTACTACCATGGATCTATCCATGGCATGATTCTCATGGTACTTTCTACCCCTTTCTAGGATGGATTCCCATGATCATTATCACCTAAACCTCTTTACACCTAATCAACCTTCTTGTGATTTTAGTTTTGCCTTCATAAAGGTTTACCCTTTAAGCCTATATAAGCATATCTATGTCAAGAAAAATAAAATAAAGTAAAAAGAAAAATCCCTACCAATAATACTCATGGGTCATTCCTAGTATTTATAGACTGCTCCCTTGAAAGATAGATATCAAAAACATTAAACATAGTACACAAACTTAGACCACTCCCTCAAAGGATGGCTGAGTAAAGCTTTTGTCAAAATAAGTGATTTCTTGAAAACTTCCTACATCAATCAACTTTCCCAACCCAATAAAGCAAAGGCAAAAACACAATAATTTTAAAAGGTACAATCGACTTTCATAAGCAAACTAATTTTGAAAGCCACAATTAGCTCTCATAAGCAAACTAATTTTGAAAGCTGCAATCGGCTCTCATAAGTAGACTTCCCGCATCGATTAGTCTATACCTTGTATGACATAGACTTATTTATACTAACTCTTTAGAAACCTATAGAAGAGGCATGTTGGTCTCAAAAAAAGGTTCCACATTTCATCCATCTCCCCTTTATACACTATGATCAAGGGATTTTTAGCTTACTTAACATTATGTGAGCATGATGCCTTTTTAATAAATTAACAAACACTAATGCAAAGAATTCAAAGGGATTATGTTCCTTAAGACAATCCAACTTTGGTTTTTGTTTTAATCCTTATCAAAGAAGAAACATCGTGCCTTCTTCTTATCCTTTCATAGCTGGTTGATATTTTCACTAAAAATGTTTCTCTTGATTGTATCTTTTATTCTCACATCTAATGTTGATAATTAATTTACTTCATATGCTTTACCCTAAGAAGAATAAAAGCAACCATAATTATCACATCATATCAATAGGTGTCATAAGCAAAAACATAACCATAATCATAACCATCACATGCATAATAACATAGTAGTATTAATGAATAATAAAGCAACCAACCATTTTCCACCACATGTCTTAATCTAAACAATGAAGCATATACTCATTAAAATTTAGCATGTCCTAAAGCATAACCATAAATAAAATCTATTGCATTCCTAGCTAGATGAGTCTCAATCAGTATCCAATATAAATATAACATGAGCATAATCAATGTAAACATCACACCATCCCATAACATCAAACCATAGACCATGAGTAATAGGCAATAAATAAGGACCATATATATAAATCATGATTCAAATAACATCATAATGTATACAAATAAATATACATGTCTCTCTCTCTCAAAATTTGTATCTCACCACATCAGCTCATAAATCAGTATCAAAATGATATACAACAACATATAATATATATGAACTATGTCATAGCTATGCAACTAGGGCACCACTATCTCTTAGAGCACCACTAGATCTTAGTGCCTATCCCCCTATAGTACTTATCTATCCACCTATAGATGCTACCCACTGACTTGGTACCACGATGTTGGCATCACTACCAAACTCACTCTATACTCACCCCATCAGGGCTAATTAGGAGATTACCTCAAGATTACAGCCTTGTAGTATCATAACTCCTCCATGATGGCTAGGTATCATGCCATGGGGATGTCCCCTAGTGGTCATGTGGATGCCATAATTCCTCCTCCTCTTTTCCTCAAGGAGTCCCTCTCTTATGTAACCAATGATAGTAAAGTTTTAGCCTGGCCCTTATCACCTATGAGTGTTTCCACCTAACCCTATAAGGTAGCCACGTAACCTTGTAGTACTATGACCTATGCCTATGATACAACTAATGCTGCTCCTACCTATCCATCTATGGAACCTCCCTATACCTGTGCCCTCTAGCCCCCTCTCCTAGTTGGGTCCACATCCATCTGCCTCTGGCCACCATCATCTCCATAAAAATCCACTATTGCATATAGATCCTGATACCATGCAGGGTACCCATCAATAAAACCTACATCATCTATCAATGGCCTGGCTGGCAACTTCTCATAATCGATCAATGTTTGTACTGGATGTGGATTTGGAAATAGGATCTCTACATCCTCATGATAATACATAAGAAATGTACATAAAATACCTTGTACCCAACCAAATTGCCTCTGAACCATGTCAAATGGGATGAGATCCACCTCTCCATCCCTATAACTAAGAATCCAGCTATAAATCTATAAGGAAGAAGCCTGTCTCTTATACCTAGCCCACTCTGGGAAACCAACATATGGTCTCTAGATAATGTCTCCTATCATAAGTGCACCTAAAGCACTCCTAAACCAATCAACATCATGGGATCCTCATCCTACACCTAAAGTGGTGAAGTCATGTCCACTACATAAAACCATCTAGAAATTCTATCTAGGCATAACCCACCCATGGCAACCCCACTGACCTCAGCACTCAGATGTGCTTGTAAGCCTAGCAGTGAAGAACTAGACTGACACTGATGCCATATCTCTTATAGGCCCTAAAACCACATAACTCCCTCTATATTTTCACTAAAATCATAGGTATCCATCCAAATACTATCCACCCTAGCAATATCTCAACCAATACCCATAGTAACAAGTATGAGAATCTCCCACTACTTGAACTAGGAAGGTTAAAGAATGAAACAACCATCATCATCATAGTCATAAGTCTCCTCTCGCCTGTCACCCTCTGATATATCATACTATATCTAAAACCCTAAACATGCCATCTAACATGATCACCATCATCTCTGTACATTAACTCCAAGAAATCATCTCATTCCTCCCATTCTATATGGTAAATTGGATCACCCCATAGGTACAACCATGTAATCCTGTGCATGTCCTCTGGTAAGATAGTCATCTCACCAGTTGGTAGGAGGAAAGTGTTCATGGTTGGATCCCATATCTCAATGAGGGTCACAATCATGGATGCATCACACAACATGTGTTGGTAGTGTCACATCAATCCTAGACTGACCTCATCCATGTGAACCCAATCAGTTAGGGTCACCCCCTAGTAAACCTCTATAAAGATGCATGACATCCAATCACACATCTATATATTTTTTCATGCCTACAAAAAATAGGTATCAATAAGATTAATCACCTATACTATTTTTGTCTACAAACTAAGTTCCTTTACCCTATTTAACCTTACCCATTAGACCATTTATTCAAATCCTACCTACCAAACCTAACATTTAAACCTATCAAATCTTCCATTTAACTTATGGGTCAACCTATACCAAATAATTAACACCTACTATGACTTAAAATAATTTGAACATTTTCAAAATCCTATTTTCCATTAGGAAACCTCTAATGGTCATTGTGATCATCGATAATAAAGTAAGGTATTTACCCTTAGTTGTCGACCATTGATGGTCAGGGTGATAGCCGATGCTCACTAAGTGTGACCACCATAGAAAATTCCTAAAACCCTAGCCCACCTAAAAACAAGATACCATTTTTCTACCAAATCCCACTAATCCTACCACGAACCTACCCCTAACTAGCCTACCTTCCCAAATTTGGACATAACCTACCCAATTTTAGCAAATTCTAACAAAGCCCTACTTAGGGCACACCTAAGCAGAACCCACGTTTATCCCCAAAAATCAAGCAGATAATTACAAAACCAATTACAATGTCAATTCCAAAACTACCCCATCAATTTAAGGATGCCCCCTACCTCATTCCTAGATCATCATTCCTCCATGCTGTATCTTGGTTTGGTCACTCTCGATCAACCTCATCCACCTTAGAAAACTCACCCACTAACAAGCACTCACTATCCATAAATCTTTCCCAAGTACATCAAACAACTAGAGATCCAAGTCAAAATAGTTGCAATGAAACAAATGACTCTCTTTTTGATTTTTAACCATGATGTTTTTAGGGTTTGACCTTGACCATCGATGGTCAAGGTGACCATTGATGGTCACCTTTAGACCCCTTGACCATCGATGATTAGGTTATGGACCCTTTTTTTCCTTTTTGCCTTAAATATGAATTTTTTTATCATACCTTAGTAAGTATCCACTCATAGAGACTACCTTATCCACCTACCTCGACCACCTCATCATCTTGTCATTGGTTTATTTCAACCTAACTAGCATGCATTTTGTGATGAATTTTGCTTTGTCCTTTTACCATATCGATAATATTTTCCATGTTGACCACCTTTTGAACTTGTGCCACTTCATGTTTACCAGACCTACTTGTGTCTTCTCAAGAGCACTTCCTACCTCAGATACCTATGACTTCACTTGACTAGTTTGTGTTTTCACCAGGATCACTTCCTACCTTGGATGATCTATATAACCATAGAAATTTCTTAAGAGACTTGCATTTACAAGTGTACCTAGCCACCAAGCCTAAATGCGATCATGCCGTATACTTGTCACTTATCCTTCTAGCACTAATATTTATTTTTACCAACTATGACACCCTAGTCTATGCATGATCTTAGCTATTGCAATTTTTATCAAACTTATTGTATGTGTTTGTACTTTAGTGTCCAACATATCACTCACCTTCATGATGTTTACCTTCATCATCACCTTCATCCACCTTATCAAAACTGCACCCAATTCTATTTTACCCCATCGACTCCTAGTTTGAGGGGGAACACATCTTCCCATACTTAGGGCAACTTGACCTTTGACTAGAAATCCATTTTTATATTTTTTCTTATTGATTCAAAGTTGATAAACAAAAAAAAGTAAAATGTAGACATGAAAAATCCACACACCATAATTTTGAATGTCAAAACACCCTTAGACTACCTTAGGATCCCCTTTGGACCAATTTGGCCCTTTGGCCCCTAACTAAGCCTAACCATGGCCAATTTTATCAACTGAATAAACACACTCTTTAACCACCTTTTTACCTTGCCCCTCAACTATGGACAATCAAGATGACCATCGATGATCACCTTGACCACCGACAGTCAGGGTCCACCATCCCAAGCATTGACATACAAACCACTCCACCTTAATTTTATAAAATTAACTTGTCTAAATCCATTTGCAAGCCATTATGTGCATGAGTTATAATTAGAAAACCTAATTAACATCTTGTTGCATCTCTCCTTCCTTGCCTATAAGAAGAGATGAGCAGGAGGTGAAATCCATCCACAACTATCAAGAGCTTTTATAACTAGAGCTTTATTTTATAGGTGTTATTCCAGTAATCCAATGATCCAACCATCATGATAGAGATATAAATTGTTATTTCCCCTTGGTCAATATCCAAGTACCATTACTCTATCGAAATCATGCTAGACTCTATCAACCAGCTAACAACCTCAACTATTCATCTAACCAATCTTCTACAAGCTAAGTATTTATTTTCCATTATTTAATTACTTTATTTGTATTTCACAATCAACCCAACACAAACCCATCTCCTAGAATTTACTTTTAGAATCTTGTTAATTATCCATTCATTACCCATAACCTACACATAGTAACCATCGATGGTCAGCTTGACTGTTGATGGTCTGTCCAACCATTGATAGTTGTCTCAACCATCGATGGTCACCTAAACCACCGATGGTTGCCTCAACCATCAATGGTCACTATGGTATAAAATAACAAGTTATTTTCACCCATCTACCCCCAACTGAACCCAACTTTCTATGTCCCTGCTTGTTTATAGATCCCTATCCTATTTTCTAAAGCATACTTGATCCATTTAGCATTAATATTGACTCATTTATTGATATATTAGTCATTTCTAGCCTATTTTTAATTAATCATTTCTTGTGTTCAATTTTAATAGATTTTAATTATTGATGCAAGTAATTTATATTCTATTTTCTAAACTTAATTGTTTAAAACATGTGGATTGATAGCCCTCAAGGAAGCTCTTACTTCTAATATCTAGCTAACACTAGGAAATCCACCTAGCTATCTATCTAACCAACCATTTGTTTTAGTGCTATCTTATTTGTAGGTTATCCTCCCTAGAAAAAAAAGAGTTCTTCATATTCCTTTGATTCAATTCATTAAAAAACAAATAGGTTTTTCAACCATACCCATATTTAGTTTCTTCTTCTTCTTCTTTTCTCAAAATATAAGCTGAAACTCACTAAAACATACAGTTTAAATACTCCTTTAAGTTATAAATGCATTGAAGGACAAAGTTCACAAACATTAAAAAAAATGCTTTACAATACCATCATGCTATTGATTTTCAAGATGAATTTCATAACCCTATTGTACCTGAGATCTCTTTGCACCCTTTACTAGTTAGTTTTTTTACACCTAATTTTCCATTTTATGATGACAAGGGTAATCCTGAACAACATCTTTAGTTTTTTTATATGGAATTCCTTGATTATGCCTCCAATGATAAATATTTGACCAAATTATTTCTAAGAAGCCTCAAGGACTATGCTCTAAGGTGGTTTTATGATTTACCTCTCCAATCTGTGAAAGCATTCGAACCTCTTGTAGACCAATTTTTAGCACACTTTTCCTTTGATATTTCCTAAAAGATTTCCCATGCTCAAATTTACAAAATTAGACAAAGAAATAATGAACTTATCAATGAATATGTCTTGTGATATAAAACACTGCTAGCTAAAATGATTAATCCTATGGGAGATAAGTCGTTGCAAGACATATTAAAGCAAATTTTGCTTGATTATTTACACGAGTCTATAATTTTTAAGAAGTTCAAATATTTTGATGACTTATGCCATGTCATACAAAATTATGAAATGAAGCTTACTTCATTAAATAAGCTCAAGTATGTATAAAAAACACTAGTTTCATCAACATCTAGTACCAAATTTACAATCAAACCAAGTTATAAGGTAAAACCTCATGAGCCTAAAAAAGAAACAACTACCTTGGTTAACACAATTTCACAACAACCTAATCAACTTGTCTTATCCAATGCACCAAGGAGAGAGTTATTTAATTTAATCGAGTCCCCAACTTTATCACTCCCATGGTTACTAGAGTGTCAACTTATATCTTTTCCTTATCTTATTGAGGTCGATATGGGACAACTATACCCAAAGGATATGACGTGAATGTTTATTTTGATTATCATCAAGGACCAAGGAATTATACAAGTAGATGCTTTATCTTGAAGCACAAGATCCAAGATCTTATCAATGATTGAAAACTTACACTTGAGGATCCTCTAAAGGAATTAGGCTCAAAACCTAGTGATTACCATAAAAAATATTTAAAAATCCTTTGAAAGATAGTTCTAAGAAGGAACCAAAAGTGCAAATGGAATATAATGCACATACTCCTCTACCACATTATGGGTGCTTATAGATGTTATTTTATGATTATATAGTACCTCAGTCTTATAAACTTGGAAAACTTAGACCTTGGTTGTTAATCTCAGTTCTATACCTTTCCCTCTTCCACAAGTCTTGTCTTTGCTCTATCTTGTACCCCTTAGCCTATATCTCTTAGTATGACCAGCCTTATGTTGATGACCCATGTCTTCTATCTTTCCAAAAATTCTTAAAAATTACTTATCTTCCTTCTCTATAATTCCTGAACATGTTCCTACTTTTTTTCTCCCTAGACACTAACATCTAAGATAAAAACTAACGTTGACATTAGTGTCATGACTTGATACAAGTGTTTAGTGCTCTAAATTCATATATCTTTCAAATGAAACATATCCTAATTATCAACCTAATTTATTTAATGTGAGTTATTACTCCAAAGGGGTTGATATAAATATGAGATCAACCCTCATTCATTCCTCACCTAGAAAAAGACAAAAGAGACTAAGGCAACTTATCAAAATCACTCTATCAAGCATTCAATTGAATAAAGCTTCCCTATTTCCATACCATTCATAGATACACCACATTTATAATTCTTAAGTACTAAAGGAGAAACCTAAGAGCCCAATTTTCCAACTTATAATTTAGGTTACCATTGTACTTATTTTGTAAAATATTGCATGATTCACATACAATCCAATACACATGGGAGAACTACATGAGTTTAAGGTCCTCTTCTGGAGTATTGGCTATGTAAATATCACCCTATAAAAGTGAGGTCTTTGGAGTCAGGTTGACACTATGTGTCTACTAACCCATTTTCCCCTAAGGTCACTATGAAGATGGAAAACTAAGGTTTTGCCATTTCACAAAGAGTGGCAATCCATGACCCAGATCTAAATGCACCAAAACAAAGGTGAAGTAAAACTTAAAAGCATATAGGTGGTCACATCATTTTCCAGTATCTATTTCATACAATACACTTATGTCAAATCCAAATAATAGTGTTAATGCAACCATACCAAACTAAAATTATTATCTAGAGCTACAAAAGTTTTAGATCCAGAATTTGACAACAATTTTAGAATGTCCTTCTAGTCTAATTTCTACATGTTCTAGATTTATAACTGCATTAGCATTAAAACAAGCTAAGCACATCAATTTTTTTATCATTTTCATATCTAGAATAGATTTACTTTTCATGTTTAGACTATCTCAATGTAATTAATTTAGTGTACACTAATATCTAAGTTTAGCATCTAATTAACTTGTTATATATCTAATTACCACCCTTGTGCCATTTTATTTATATATACCCCTTTAATCAAATCTAGATTTAAAGATAATATTATCTTATATTACATTTAGGGTTAAACATTTGGTACATTGATCTTTGAACATCATTTTTTGCATAAGAATACCCTATAGGATGCTCATTATCTACTTTGTCCTAATTTTTATTTACTTCATATCTCTTATCATGGATGACATTAATTGATTTGATGACTATGATTATGAAACTATCCAATTATCCCTCAAGAAAGGAATTAAAATTGACTACTCTTGCATTCTTCCATGTGCTAAATCATATAATATAAAAGCCTTGAATGGTGGTAGTTATTATCCCTCTAATCAGGTCAATGCTCCCACCATTTCAAGATATGATTTTTCCATCTTAAGGAAGATGACAATCCTTTAGCCATACTTCTGACACAACCATTTTATGACTTTGGCATTTGATACTTAAAAAACTATGGATACCAAGGCCAAGGATTGGGCAAACATGATCAAGGTATAGCCCACCCTATGTCTCTTAAACATTAAAATACAAATAGGTAAGGGTTGGGGTTTTAAAAAACATCCTTGAGTTACTAATAATTCAAGTCAACAAAACATGTACATTTCACCAAAAAATTGGGTACATATGACCAATATGTTCTTTCATTTAATCATACATTTTTTTGACAATTACATAAAGAGATAATGGTTGATTTATAGAAAACTAATAAGGGGGACATGTCTTCAAGTAAAATAATTAAACCTCCCAAAATTCTTACATTCCAAAACAATATCCCTCTATTCAAGGGTGATATTTCTTTCCTACCTTCATTTAAAACAAATTTTATATCAAAAAAAGTGTCATTAACAAAGTTTTCCCAAGATAAAATTGTTATACCCTTACCAAAGGAAAATGAAACTTACTATTTAAATGGTACAAGTTATTCAAATGATACACCAAATTTACCAAAGTTTAAAGATCCCATATAATTACCAAAATGTCTTAAATTTATTGATCATGATTTCACACTTGTTATACATGAGGATGATGATACTCATATGCCTAAATTCAAAAAAGGTGGTAGGTTGGAACCAGTGATAATACCCATGACAAACACCACTATTCCCATAGAATATCTAATGTCTATGATGACCACTATTGTGGATCTTCAAAAGCAAATTTATATACTTCAAATGTAAATGGATTTATATAATGATAATGTACATGTAACCTCATTCAATAATCAACCTGTTATGAAATATATTATTGAATATCTTTACCCATAAGATTTTGAATTACCATATTTATCCTCTCTTTTTGAGACACAAGGACCCATTTGACCACATGATTAACTATGTATATTCTTTTTGTCAATAGGCCCAAGATAACAACCTATTGCTAAAGGTTTTTTGTATGAGTATTTTTAATGAGGCTCAAAATTGGTTCTACAGTTTACCAAAGGGTTTCTTAACCAATTTTTACAATTATAAGATGCATTCTTCCTATATTTCAATATCCATAAGGTGACAAAACTTACATTAGAATATTTGCATAATTTCAAACAACGTGATGATGAATCCCTTCAAGATTATACTATCTTGATGTAGAACCCATACTAAAATCACACAAAATTATGTAAATAGAAAATTCATGTACTTACTAGGTTCCTCCATCTAGATCTTCTCTCTAACAATGAGCTCTAATTCTGGATTTGCACTCTTACTTTTTTCTTCAACTTCTGAACTTGAATTATCTTTAAGTATAGTTGGCAATACTAGGCATCTAGGCTTATTTGTCTCTTCATTTTATCAATATCAATATCTTTCTTTTAAAAAAACTTAATTAATCTCTAATATCATTTCCAACTCACTTTTAATCAACTTATACACTCCTATTTTTCATTCATCTACAACCTCACTTTATTTTTCAAGTAGTCCTTGAGACTTGTCTACACCCTTCCTTGGTCAATTATCCCAAATCTCCAATAGCACTTTATAAATACATCAACTCACCATGAATGGAATATAATAATCATATTAGCCTAAAAAAAACTCACTTTGATCATTTATAGACTCTCTAACACTTTTAACTCACCTAATGCTTATATAAGCCTACCATTCCTTGTAGCCCTCAAAACATGTAAAACTCCTTGTATAAAATGTTCCATAGATGATGCTAGAAAATTACACATAAATTTGAGTACCCATTAAATCCATACATATTCATACACAATATCAAAAAATAAATCCCAAATCATAACCTCAAACTCACTCTCTTCCTTAAGTAATTAGGCCTCTTAAGGCTTATTAGGCTTAGAAACTATCTCAGTCCGGAATACCATATAGTATGATCTAAAATTAACCCAAAACCTCATCCACCCTTTTAAACATGTAAAAACACCCTATATTATCAAATTTCATTATTTTATATGGTTAAAACTTAACTTATACTAGTTTCAAATTAGAAACCCTAGTTGAGACCTTGCCAGGGCAATACCTACCTGAGAGGGGAATAAATGAACTAAATTGAATTTTGAGAAAAATTAAAGTCTTATAAAACTTTTATGGGGTATGTATTACCTCTATACAGATTCTCCCATAGCTCTTATGCTATGAATAATTTTGAATAACTTGTAAAACTTTTTGTAGAGTTTTGTCTTGGTTGTCAAACTATATCAACTGGAAAAAGGGTTTTGAATAGGATATTGCATTACAATTAGTATTTGAAAATTCCAAAAGGATAAAAATATTTATTAAATACCCTCCATGATATTCACATCATATTATCAATTGAACTAGACTTCCTTTGGATACCTTTGCTTTGTTCTTTTGACTGTCTCATTGGACAAAATTTTCCCCAACTGTAAATAGGTTCTTCAATCTACCAATGAATAACCAAAGTCCTATGTAAATAAGAAAACAAAAATATAATGATGATCACATATCAGGTTTCTCAATAACATTAACCAAAACTTAATAAATTATTCTTTTCTCCATTGATCTTATGGACTCAAAACAAACATACATAGAATTCTCCAACACGTCTGTTATACATTAATCAACATGGATTTCATACCAAAATCAAAAATTTAGAACATAAATGCACTGTAATAAACTATGATATAATCACATCCATGAAATTACATACAAAACAACATTCTCTATATTGATTTCACAACTAATATATACATATACTTCACTATCATACTATGGCCATTCATGGGCCAACGTGGATCTCTCATCTCTTCTTCATATTTATTATGCTATTTATTTACTCTAAACCACCTCTAATGACTCTATCTTCTTTATTACATTCTTTTTATCTTTATATAATGATTTATTTTCATGGAAACTCTCTTACTAAACTAACTTCCATGTAGGAGCGGTAGTTATAATGCATTCTTTCTTGGCTTTTCCCCAACTTACCTTTCTTGTCATGATCTCCACGTTGAGTAACCTTCTTGACCACCTCATATGACCTTCTTAGGCCAATTACCAACAAGATCCAAATAGTTACAATTTACACAAGACCCCTAAATCTATTCTAAGGCTTATTTACAAATTTGAATTTCAAATTCCCCCATTTTGATAGGAAACACTATATAGGTTAATGTATTCACTTCAATGACTCTAAACCTCCTAGGGAATCCCACATGATCATTTACACACTCACAAGACCATAAATGGTAATCTAATACGCACTTATCCCATTAGCACGTATGTTCTTTGAGATGCTCTTGCATCATATCTAATTCAAAAGTACATCATATAAGCTAACATTTAGACCCTCATATTTAGAATTATAATTTATCTTTAGTAGGCTATTTATTTTCCATTAAAGGAAAGAGAATTACATAAATAATATGAGTCATTTACCCATTTCTATAATGATGTGCATAAATATGTTTCCTTCATAATTAATCATTCAAATAAACTTAACATATCTCATTCCAAATATAATTTTTGTGTCCCTCACACAAAGGAAGGAGATAAATTACCTAAGGAACATTATGAACAAAAATGTGGTATCCCTAATATTTATATGACTAGTTTGAAAATGTTACGTGACATGGGGCCAATCTAAAGTCCATATATTATGCAAGAATCTCAAAGTGAATAACACAAAAATCATCCATGCCAACAAGATTTAACAATTACCTTATACATGGGTGGTGTTTTTTTTTTGGCATAACCATATTAATGTAACACAAGTAAAAACTACTTACAATGTAAGACGCTTACAACAAATTGGCTTAGATCTAAAAAAATTACAAAACAAATGAGGTTAGAAAGACTCCTTGGGAAACATAATAACACCAATTACTTGTGTTCTTAAAGTAATTCAAACATGATTTTGGGTTATGCCTGATACATCTCCATATGAATTTACCCTAGGATCTCTTTGACTATACAAAATAGAATAAAAAATTGATCCAAATCAGCAAGGTATTTCTTTTTATCATGAAGGAAAATTAATACATATTCCAAATGATAGTATTACTTCTTCTACTACACATGAAAAACATGAAGAGTAACATGTTATGTACCATTTCAAACTATCCAATCATGATGAAAATAATGTAAAAGACCCAACTTAAGGTTATCAGTCACCAAGTAGGGAGAAACCTATGACCATCCATAGGATGAGATTGGAGAATAATCTCTTCAAAAATTCCAAAAATGCCAAAAAAATAAAAAACCATTCAAAACTCCAAAAAACATTTTTGACACCTATGTGTTAGTTTCATATTGATGGATGAATATTTAGTTACTCCTACATATACATGTGTGTCACACTTATACTTGAATTCCATACAAGCATACCCATATACATGATCTATTTTTATTTTAGATGTACATATTAGGGGTATACGCTTCTTTGATATTGATACACACAAGTTATATGATTCGATGATCACTCTAAATTATCATGTTTGATCTTACATATGTACTTACATAGGACATTATCCATGATTATATCTTACATAGGGTACTTGATATGCTATACACTTGACGTATTTTCCTAACACATTTGATCTATGGGATACTATGACATGTTTATTTTGGTTGATTATGATTTATTTTATGCACTTCCTTGAGTGTCTTGCATTGATATTGCATTCCTTGTTTGAACATATGAATATTCTCCTTTGCTTGCATATCACATGCCTATGTATTCTTTATTTGACATTTGAATATGTCATTGTTTGTTTTATGGAAATTTGAATATGTCATCCTTTCATTTATAGACATTTAACTAAGTCATATTTATTTGATTGTGTGTCATTTGAACATGTACCTTGTTTGCAGTCTCCTTAGACCATTTACTTTTGACTTGATTTTGAGTACTTTTGTGTGTGTGCTTGTTTGCTTATTGATCTTGTACTATTACTATCTATATATTTCCATGATATTTATCATACATATTAGGACTACATGTGATCACATTGGTTTTATGTGATTCAATAATACATTTACCTAGACATGTTCCCTTATATATGTTACATGGTTACATTCACAAATTATATAGTTGTCCTATCATTTTTAGGTAAGGTAACTAATAGTTCCTATCTTTACCTCACCTCAAATTTGGGGGGTGAATATTAGTGGGGGCATGTCATATAGATGTGTTCTCCACAAGTTTACATATTCAATGGGTGCATACTTTGGAAGCATGTTATCCACTTGGAAGCATGTTCTCCACACTTATTTAGTATATAGTACTTATATCAATTTTTAGATTTAGTGATGGCATGCTTTGGAATCATGTTGTCCACACTCATTTAATATATGGTACTTATATCAATTTTTAGATTGATTGGAGGCATGATTTGGAAGCATGTTATTCACACTTATTTAGTATATGACACTTATAATAGTTTTCAAATTCAGTGGGGGCATGCCATATGGGTATGGCTTACACACATTCATAGTTCACATATTCAGTAGAGGCATGATTTGGAAGTATGTTATCCACACCTATTAAGTATTCAACATCTTTATTTTATAATAGGGGCATGTTTTAGAAACATGTTATCCAAATTGGTACTTATACCAGTTTTTAGATTTCTAAATATATAGTGGGGTCATGCTGTGGAAGCATGTTATCCATACTTACATAGTTTTTTGAATTGGCCAAAGCACATAATTATATGATTAAATTTCATAGTTGAAGTAGAATTATATACATTGGTACCATTGTTATACACAGTTTTAACATGAGACATATATAAGGTATATATGCTATGAAATATATTTTTAATATTGTAAAATTCAAATCAATTTCAGATTCTAAAACTCTTTTATGGACTATCACCACATCACAATTTTTTTCATATTGATACCCCATAAACTTTTATGGACTTTATTGAGCCAATCTACTGAAGTAATTGGTTCACTTTTTGGCATAGTTGATTTTATCAAATCATATAATCTTACGAAGTTTTTAGGTTGGAATTGATTATATCATCTAACCTCACTAGGTTATAAGTATCATTAGGTTGCATGGTTAAGCTAATCTCAACTTCCATGTGGCAACTAATATTTTGATACAAATTTGGGTGCATGTGCCTTCCAATCTCTCTCTATCTCCTTTGATATATACACTTTCAATGTTTATATATATTTGTATTTATCTCAATTTTAGAGCCTTACAATGATACATATTTTTCAAAATAACTTGCCAATAAGAAAGGTAGTTACATCGAGACACATGTGTACTCCTAAACCTTACTCTTTTAATTTCAATCTATTTTAAGTAATTTCAATCCCCAATTATATGCACTAATTTTATACTATAACATGATCTTGGTTACAGGTTAGTCATTAATAAATCACTCAAGTTAGGCACACACAAAGATAAGATATGCACACACACCCATGTACACATTTCTTTCCTTTAAACTAGTAATTTTATTACAAGATTAAAGGAGAAACAATGTAGACCCTATTTTATGATTATATAACACCTTAGTCTTCTACACTTGGAAAAATCATACCTTGGCTATTCTTCTCAGTTCTATACCTTTCCCATATCCACAAGTCTTGCATCTGCTCTATTTTGTGCCCCTTAACATAAACCTCTTAGTCAGACCAATATTATATTGATGACCCAGGTCTTCTATCTTTCCCAAAATGCTTAAAATATATTTATCTTCCATATTTACAAGTTATGAACATGTACCTACTTTTTTGCTCCCTAGATACTAACATCCAAGATAGACAGTAGTGTCGACATTAGTGCCCTGACTTGATGTAAATATCCAATGCCCTAAAGTCATCTATCTTAAAAATTAAATGTATCCTAATGGTTGATCTAAGTGCTTTAATGCAAGTTATTACTCTAAAGGGATTGATATAAATACAAGATCAACCCTCATTCATTCCTCACCTAACAAAAAACCAAAGAGACCAAGGCAACCTATCAAAAACACTATATCAATCATTTAATTGAACAAAACTTCCCTATTTCCATACCAATCATAGACATTTGCATGTCTGAAACACTAAAGGAGCATCCTAAGATCCTGATTTATCAAATTATAAGCTAGGTCACTATTGTACTTGTTTTGCACAATATTATATGATTCACACAAAAGACAACACATTAGGGAGAACTATATGTGCATGAGTCCCTCTTTTGGAGTATTGGATATATAGATAGTGCCCTCTAATATTAGGGTCTTTGGGGTTAGCTTGACATCATGTGCCCACCTACCCATTTTCCCCCAAAGTCACTATGAAGATGGAAAACTAGGGTTTTGCCATTTCACAAGGAGCAATAGTCCATGACCCAAATCTAAATGCACCAAAGTGAATGTGAAGTAAAACCCAAAAGCATCTAAGTGGTTTTATCCTTTTCCACTAGGTATTATATATTAATAATTTTCATCAAACCCAAATAATACCATTAATGCAACCATCCCAGGCTAACATTACTGTTTAGTTCTATAAAAGTGTCAGATCTAAAATCTAACAATTATTCTAGAATCTCCTTCCATTTTACTTCCTGCCTATTCTAGATCTAGAATTGTATTAAAATCATAACAAGCTAAGTACATCAATTATTTTTTATTTCCATATCTATCATAGTTTTACTTTTCATATTTAGACTATCTCAACATAATAAATTTAGTGTATGCTTACATCTGAGTTTAGCATCTAATTAGCCTACTAAAAATCTGATTATCACCCTTATGACATTTCATTTCTATATATTCATTTAATAAAATTTAGGGTTAATAATAAGATAACCTTAGATTTAATTTTAGGGTTAAACAACACCCACTAGATGGTATTATTGGTACTTACACATGACAAATACCTCTTATGGTTCAGAGACCCTCTATTACTTTCAATGATAGTTAGATTAAGGATGATGATATTGATCTTCATTTTTTATTCATTCGAGCATACCTTGATAAACACCCTATACATAATGTTATGATTGATAATGGTTCAAGCAAAAAAAATTTCACCATGACATTACTTACATACTTAGGTTATAATAATCATGATTTAATCCTTCTACTAGATCAGTTAGAGCATTCGATAGAACCTACTAAAAGGTTCTTGGTGAGATTGACCTACCTTTACAGGTTAGTCCTACACATGTGGTTACTACCTTTTTAGTTATACCTTCCAAGAGTATATTTGATATTTTATTGGGAAGACCTTGGAACTATACACTCCAAGAAATACCTTCTATATTGCATGGGTGTGTTAAATACATTCATGCCAATTGGGTTATTACCATTTCCAAAATTCCATATGAAAATCCTCTAGAACAAGAGAAACTTATACCTAGATAATTAATTACAAACCTTACTAAGACTCATTCACTACAAAATGGTAAGTAACATGCAATCCCATTTACCAAGTGTTCAGTACTTGAGAGACCATTACATTAGATACATATAGTGGATTCCACAAAATATCCATCTACTACGCACTATATTAAGATATCTAGAGCACCAAAACATGTTTCTACTATTTTTATTCTAAAGAAACCATAAATAACTCAATGATGGGTTCCTCGAACCCCTACTCCTATTACTCCTACTATTGATTCATGATCATAAGGTCTTATTTTACATACATAGAGCATCACTGATACTACTTTGACATATATTAAACCTACACAAGCTCCTCAATAGTGTCACAAGATTATTACAACAAGTTTACATTGGGGAGATATTTATGACCATCTATTGGATGGAATCATAGGATGATTTTTACTTTTCAAACATTCCAAAATATTAAAAAATTCAAAAACATTCAAAAATCCAAAAACATATCTGACACCTACATGTTTTATTGGATCTTTATCATCTGTGTTAGTTCTATATTTATGGACGACATATTCATTTACTCATATACACATGTATGCCACACTTATACTTGATTTTGATATAGGCATACACAAATACATGATCTATTCTTATTTCAAATGTTACACCTTCTCTCTACTCATGTCATGAAGGCATTGGGGGCATCCACTTCCTTGATCTTGATACACACATGTTATATGGTTTGGTGATCATTCTTCATTATCATGTTTGAGCTTACATATGTACTTACACAAGCCTTTATCCATGATCATATCTTACATAGGGTGATTGATATGCTATACATATATATTTTTCCTAACATATTTAATCTATGGGCTACTATGACATGTTTATGTTGGTTGTTTATTTTTTAGTTTATGTACTTCCTTAAGTGTCTTACCTTGCTATTTTATTCCATGTTCAAGCTTTTAAATATGCTTCTTTGCTTATGAACCTTGTACCTATGTATGATTTAATTAACATTTTCATATGTCATTATTTGTTATATGGACATTTGAATGTCATTCTTGATTTTTTAGACATTTGACTAAGTCATGTCCCTTTGATTGTGCAAAATTTGAACATGCCCTTTATTTGCAGTCTCCTTGGACCATTGATTTTTGATTTGATTTTGAGTTCTCTTATGTGTGCCCTTGTTTTCTTGTTGATCTTGTATTTTTACTATTTATATGTTGCCATGATCCTTTCATGCATCTTATGCCTTCATGTGATCACATTGGTTTTACGCACTTCAATGCTATGTCTACCTAGACATGTTCCTTATATATGCTACAAAGTTTTATTCATAGATTATACAATTGCCTTATCCTTTTGAGGTGAATTAACTACCAGTTATTATATTCCCCTCACCTCAAAGGGGGGCATATTAATGGGGAAATTTTATAGAGGCATGATCTCCACACTTGACAAAAATTTTAGATTCAATGGGGGATTGTCATATGGGCATGGATTCCACACATTCATAGCTTTAGATTGAGTGGGGGCATGTCATAGAGCCATGTTATCCACACTTGGCACAATTTTTAGATTCAATGGTATCATGTCATATGGCTATGGATTTCACACATTCATAATTTTTAGATTCAGTGGGGACATGCTTTAAAATCATGTTCTCCACACTTCTTCACTATTCAACATCTATAGATTATAGTGTGGGCATGTTTTGGAAACATATTATCCACATTGGTACTTATATAAATTTTATTATTTATCTATATATATTGGGTGCATGCTTTGGAAGCGTATTCTCCACACATAGTTTTTTGAATTGGTGAAAGCACATAGTTATATGATTTAGATTCATAGTTATTGCATACTTATATATATTGGTACCATTATTATACATAGTGTTAGTATGAGACATATATAATGAGCATATTCCATGAAATTTATGCATAATATTAAAATATCCAAATCAGTTTCAGATTCTAAAACTCTTTATGAACTTTATTGAGCTAGTCTACTATAGTAGATGGTTCACTTTTTGGTATGGTTGAGGTGATTAAATCACTCAATCCTGTTAGTTTTTTAGGTTACACTTGATTCTATCATTTAACCTCACTAGGTTATAAGTATCATCAGGTTGCACAATTGAGTTAATATCAAATGCTAAGTGGCAACTCACTTTTGCTCTAAAATTGGGGGCATGTACCTTTCAATATCTCTCCATCTCCTTAGATATATGCATTTTAAATATTTATCTATATTTGTCCTAAAATCATTTTTAGATCCTTAAAATGATACATAATTTAAAAAAAATATTCTCCTTATATATATGCATTTTAAATATTTATCTATATTTTTCCTAATCTCAATTATAGAGCCTTACATTGACACACATATGTACTCTTAAGCCTTACTATTTCAATTTCAATATATTTCAATTAATTTCAATTCCAAATTATATAAACTTATTATATATTGTAACATGCTCTTGGTTGTATGTCAGTCACTAACAAAGCACTCAAGTTGGGCACACACAAATACAAAGTGTATTATACATACCTAGGCATGCATTCCTTTCCTTTAAACTAGAAATTTAATTACTACATTAAAGGGGGGGAAATTTAGATGATATTTATGGATTATATAGTACCTCAGTCTTGTACACTTAGAAAACATAGACCTTGGTTATTCCTCTCAGTTCTAAGCCTTTATCTCTTTTGAAAGTCTTGCATCTAGTATATCATATGCCCTTTGGCCTATATCTTAGTCTAATTAGTCTTATGTTGATGACCCACACCTTATATCCTATCCAAAATACTTAAAATTTAATTATCATCCATCTCTACAAGTTTTGAATTTGTACTTACTTTCCTACTCACTGAATAGTAACATTCAAGATAGATACTAGCATCAAGGTTAATGTCCTGACCTGATGTAAGTGTCCAGTGCCCTAAAGTCATCTATTTTGTAAATGAAACATATCTTAATAGTCAACCTAATTATTTTAATGTGAGTTTATTTTCTAAATGGATTGATATAAATGAAAGATCAACCCTCATTCATTCCTCACGTAAAATACCTCACAAAAAGACTAAGAGAGACCAAGGAAACTTATCAAAATCACTCTATCAAGAATTCAATTGATCAAGGCTTCCCTATTTCCATACCAATCATAGTAAAAACACATATATAAGTTTGAAGTACTAAAGGAGTAGCCCAAGATCTTGATTTACCAAGTTACATTCTAGGTCACTATTGTACTTACTTTGCACACATTGTATGATTCACGCACAAGCTAACACATAGGGGATAACTACATTAGTTTGAGGTCCTCTTATGAAGTATTGTCTATACAGGCAGTGCTCACTAATAGAGGGGTTTTTGGGATCAACTCAACATCATGTACTCACTAACCTATTTTTTTCCAAGGTCACTATGAAGATGAATAATTATTATTTTATAAATCTATTAGGTAAAATAGTCCATGACCCATATTTGAATACATTATAACAAATTCAAATTAAAACATAGAAGCATCTAGGTGGTTGCATCCTTTTCTAGCAGATATTACATACAAGACACATCAAACATATACAATAATGTTGACATAACCATCCTAGGATGACGTTAGTGTCTAGACCTACAGAAGTATCAGATCCAGAATCTAACAACTGTTCCAAAATCATCTTCCATTCTAATTTATACATGTTCCAAATCTATCATTATGTTAGTATTATAACATGCTAAGTATATGAATTCTGTATCATTTCTATGGATAACTTAGTTTTATTTTCTATATTTAGCCTATTCTCACCATAAAAAAATTAGTGTAGGTTTATATATGAATTTAACACCCATTAGCCTATTGTATATTTGATTATCACCCTTGAATATTATCATTTCTATATTCTTAACCTTATATATTCCAAAGTAAGGACCTGCATCCATTTTAAAGTTAAAAAAATATAGGGAATGAAGAACATAACTCAATTTTTCCACCTTGGATGGTGTAATTTTTTTTTACCTTAAATAAATCATTTGATTTTTTACAAGTGATGGTATAAATGAAGTATATTATGTTCCATTTCAATAATTTTACTTGGTATCTAATGTAATGAAATGTACTAAGTTTGTTATGTAAAGTAATGAAGTATAATTAGTAATGTAATTATTATCTATTGTATTAAGTTTGATTATGTAATGTAATGAAATTTCCTTTTATATACCATTCAACAAGTAAATGGACCATAATTTTAATTAATTGGCCTATTATAGAGACATTTTACCACTCTTGTACCCTAGGCTATCTCTATCCCCTTTAACTTTATATTCCTTACTCTAGATTTTAAGGTTAAACACCCACATATGATTGCATGTTTGTCCATTTTTCCCTAGTTGGAATAATTTATAACACTATATGTAGATGAAGAAATATTTATCTTCATTTGGTATGATTTTACATCAAGTTTGGAAAAGAAGTTTCTTGGCAGGAAAGGGAATATGCTATGTTGTGTAGGATAGGTGGAACGATCAGGAATGAAATATTATAAGATGTGTATGTTGTTGGAATGACAATTGGTAGAAATATTTGAGTCAACAAAAACTGGTAGAGGTCTAATAGGTCTAAGAAATCTATAATAGGGACATTGACCTCTCATTTGAGTATTCAATATAGGTTGGTAACTTTGGATATGATGAGTCAAAATTGATTTGTAATAATGTTGGATTTAGGGTTTGAAGGATTTGAGTGTGTAACTTTTGTTATGAATTCATGTGTAATGGTTGACCTCTAATGAAGATCATTGTAAGATGTATGATTTGTAATAAAATGAACACTTATGTATGATGTGTCTTATTATATTATCATTTGCTTACTTAGATGATGTGTGTGTGATTTTATAAAGTATATATATTGATGCACATATTTGTATCATCATACCTTAATGTCATAAAGGGGTCCTTGATGTTCTCTTTATATGCATAGAGTGAGTACTTAAGTCTTTGGGATTAAGAAATAGGCTATCATTATGAGTGTGAATGTCCTTATATTTTTTGTGCACAATCTAGCCTGTGTAGGGCACAGGGAGATCAAGAAAAAGTAGAACAATTAATTTGTAGGAACTTGTACATTCTTCACCAAAAAATGGGGACATATATCTAGATATTCTATCGTCAATTATAAATTTATATTTTGGGACTATGAAATACTATAAGAGACCAAGATTTGTCATATCTCTACATCTCTAATCAATAATTTGAGTGTTTTACCCTGTGTTTTTACTTCCCAAATTTTAATTTTTAGCACTAGAGACCACAAGAGTGATAATATGGTTCTCATACTAGCAGGTGTAATTTTTCCTAATATGTTTTTTATTTTTATTTCAAATTGATAAATTTGCATTGATTTATCAAGGCGTTTATCTACTTGTATGTATTCATGTTTGATTGTATATATATTAGATTTATTTACACCATGACATGAGTGAGTATATATCCTAAGAATATAAAATTTTCATCCTTAAATCCTTATTAGGTGATGTCAGGTATGAATTTAAGTTTTTTTACTTAGATGTGCATGCATTTATATACCTGGATCAAGTGAGGCATTATTTAGACATCTAATTTTGGTATAAGATTCCTTTTCTATTGCTTATTTTTCATAATTTATTATACTTGTCCTATTTGTGTATATTTGGCTCTTTTTTTAAACCTTACACTCATATTGGATCCTCCATAGCCTCATGTCATCTATGTTTTCTCATAACCACCTCAAATCTATCAATTATCATCGTCAGTATTGTAACACAAGATCAAGATTATTAGATTGTTAGGAATCTAAATAAAATGGAAAATAATTAAATATAATCTAGTTTACATCAAATGAGATATCTAAAAATAAATTAAATAAGGGGGGATTAAAAAACATACATTCACTTACTCTTTCATAGATTGGATGTCACTTAGATTGATTCTTAATTGTTGTAGTTATAAAATTTTTGATTGAGGTGCATCAATGATTAGACAAAACTTCTCCTTACAATGTTGAAGTTTGGTTGGATGTTGAATACTTGAAGCTTCGATGGATGGACTTTTTATGACACTTCATTGTATATTTCTAGATTAGTGTAAATGGAGGTGAATGGATCCATTTATAAATATGATTTGATTAATGAGAACCATTGATCTTGATTGGAGATCAACAGTGGAGGATGATTAAATCGATGGAATGTTATTCATTTTTTTAGTGGGAATATTAGGAGTGGGAAATAGGTGGGGACATTAGACCCATAGAATATTAAATTATATTATTTAATTTGATATTGAAAGATAGTGGGATTTGAGGTGGATTATTAAATTTAGAGAGATGAATCTTTGGATTATAAAATTGAGATAATGCGGGACAGATGGAGCCTATGACATCATTGAAATTTATAAAGAGGGATATTTAAATTATAAAATTTAGATGATGAGGGACAGGCAAAGATCATGACATCATTTAATTTTAGAAAGTGGAAGGGGGTGGAAGATGATGCCATGATATGGGGATTATTTGATTTTTAAATTTTAATAATTATGTATATTAAAAATCCATGAAATTAGGGAAGGATTAGTTAATTAATTTAGATTAATTAATTAATGAAATAGGATGAAAATTTTATAGGATTGGAGGTGGTTATGGAATAAATGACTTAATCAGCTAGGGGGTGATGAATAGTGAAAGTTAGCCATATTAGTGCAAATATAAGACTGATTAGTTATAATTATCACAAAGTGTCCAATTTTAATTGTCTAAAAGTATTTCTTTCAGTCATCCTCTATTAAGCTTTATTTCTATTTTGAATCTCTTTATTAATTCTAATTGGGTCCTAATCAGTGGACTACCAATTTTAATTCTCTTCTTTGTATGGGTCTTTTCCACCTGATCTATTTATTTTGCCTAACTTATCACTTATATATTATATACTTGACATTCATATTTATGTGTCCTCAAGAGTCCTATTTATGCAAATGTGTTGTAAGCCATTTCAAATCAAGTGTTCATCATTTTGATCCATTATGAGCTAAGTCTTTCATGAGAAATCATCAAGTCTTATCCAAAAGTGTATACATCTATCAAAGGAATATGCACATTGATTTAATTTTTCCCTCATCAATCTTGTTCCATACAATTACATATCAAAATAAAGTCATAGAGAAACATATATATGTGTTTTATTATATAGGAAGAGGAAGTGAAGTTTGTTTTCTTATTTCGGGTTAGAAACATTCTCAAGCCCTATGTAGATTTGATTATATTAGTTTACTATATTATCCTAGATTTAAATTATACCATAGTTTTAAATAATTATGCACATTATAATCTCCATTGAGCACCATTTTGGTAAAAACACTTTTGTCACTTTATTTATGTAATTAAACAATAAAAATATCATCTTGTTTAATATGAATTACAATAAACTGAATTCTTGGAGATCATAGAGAGTATCACTTTATGATATTTTACTCCAACCAAACCAATGGTGAAAGATGATGGTGAGAAAAACATGCCAAAAATAACATGGACAAATAAGTTATGATAAAACAATGAACAAAAAATCATTAAAAAAAAGTTACTCATGGAACTTGGTCACTTAAATATGTTCAAATCAAAATTATTCAAAAATGAACATAGAATCTAATTGAAGTTAATTATGAAATATCTAATAATTAACAAAATATTAATTAGAGTTGTGACTATCTCACATTGATAATAATTGTTAGAAAATAACAAAAGTTTATAAGGGCATTAGATACCAAGTCTTTATGGGAGTTATGTACAAAATAATCATGTTAGCAGGTATATATTAAGGAACATTAAAAAATGATGATGATATGATAGATCAAGACATAGGTATATAATGGTTTTTGAAATAATTAAAAACTTATTGTCAAAATAATAAAAATGTTGGTTCTAATCCATTTTTGAGTGCGTGGAAAATTCAATAGTATTAAATTATTACGTTTGATTTGTAAAAGGAACATACATTGATAGTTAGTCATGCAATTTTTGGCATTAATGTCTTAGTAAATTATATTAATTCATTGATATATATCATATATGTCAGTTATGAAAAATCAAAACACCTTCAATATACTTATTAATTTGGCTATTTTATTCACCTACTGAAATATAAATGTCAAACATTTTAACTAAGAAAATATTCAACGTGGTGTTCAAAAAATGACCAATGGGTTTAATGGGAATTATAATAATTAATAATTAATATATATTAATCCATTTCAAGGCACTAAACCATCACAATAGAAGAAGTTGTAACTCAATCAAAGTACATTTGGTAAAACATAGTGACATTGATAAAAATAAATAATGATGAATAAAATAAGTTAAAAGACACTCTAATCTATGCCTAAATAAGTTTCTTTACGGAATATGCTAGGAATTGTATTTAGGGTAAACATAAGTTTTTACATATCCATATATTATTAATAATAAATAATATTGAGATGAATATATCAATGAGAAGTGTGGGATGAATATAAATCAAGTATAAGGGATGTTTAAATAGAGAGGTATATTGCAACCATTAATAACTAATGATTATTGGTTTCATTAAACTTGACTATTCTCGATCATCTTAAGGAGTATATCTAGTCAAATATACTTGCGCATATATCCTACAAAAAAATGGCATATCCATTTCAATATTGAGGGATTTAGGTTGATCTATGGAACTAGAAGAATATACTTGCTCTTACAACCTACAATTTGATGACATATATTCAAAATTATTAAAGAATGTAAAAAGATAATTTATATTTAAAAATATTATAATAGTAAAGGAATAAAAAAGATCAAATATATTTGTTCCACAATATAAGGAATCTTCATGAACAAATAAGGAACTCATAAAAATCACCTTAAATTCCAAATAATTTAACAAGACTGAGAAGACAATGATGATGCATAAGTTATTTCAACCCTTATCTAATACACATTAGTTAGAATAAATTAAAATAAAATTATATTACACAAGAAATAATCCAAAAAACATGTTAAAATGAAAAGACATGATGACATTGTGTTGGATTTGAGTATTCTGTAAATCATCTTTGGATCATAGGCTCTGCCTTGACCAAAGTTATTAAGAACTAGTGAGTTAAGGTCTATGTAACAATTTATTGAAATCCTAAGACCATCAGTAATGAGAGATAATCTAAAACTAATCTTAAATTCATGTTGATTTTGATAATTTTTGATATTTTTCTTTAAAATAATCATTTACTATCAGAAAACTTCACCTTGTAGCTATAAGAAGGCTACACAAGAAACATTGCAAATGAAAAGCTGAAACATGGAAGAAAATAATGTCATCTAACAAGATTTTGAATATTGGTATATTTAAAATGACATACCATGAAATTTGTTGTAATCATCTTGTCTTTAAATCATCTACCATGAAACACATGTCTTAGCCTTATCGTGGATGTCGTAGTGTCAAACTAAAAGTATAAATGATCACTACTTTATCTATAATAAGAAAAGTAAGTATTTTAGTGAAAATATTAGATGAGTGAAATATAAAAAAGTTTTATATAGTATAAATTTTACTCATTGATATCACAAAATAGATAAATGCATCAAACTATTGAAAAATCATGTCTATTGTGGGATCATATAAAGAACATATTACGATTGGATTTTTAATCTTGTATACTAATTTAACAAAAATTAATAGAATTTAGAGGTTGGGTTTTGAATTTTCCCTTGACTCATTGGGTGTATATTGTGAATAAATAAAATTAAACACTTATATAAACAAATTGAGCTTATGTAAAGTATTCCTTTAAGATAAGGAACTTACTTGACAAAATTATACTTTACTGCACCAAATTTTGATCACTTATCTTGAAAAATATTTTAAACATGTAATAGCCTATTCCTTAGAATAATACTTTACACTTGAGAATTATTAGAATAAAGATAGTTCAATTTTTTTTTAGTTAAATAGGTTGAGCTTTCACAAACCTTGTTCTTGGGATCAAACATATTTTTAAACAATCAACAGTCATAGTCAAAACAACTAAGCTTGTTATAGTCATAGCTTAATTATCAATAAGTGTGGTTGTAACTAATTTAAGAAAAGTGTAGTAAACATGCCAATACATTTTATATTATTAACCAAAGTACACTAACTATACATAAAATAACCATGGTGAAACAATCTTTACAATTACACATTTTAGTTCTGAATGACAAATACAATGATGCAATAAACAAATCCAAAATTGATTTAAAAAATTATCATATTCACATTAAAGAGGAAAATAAATAAATACAATAATTTGTGGTAGGACCACTCTTGTCCAATTTTTTCATCTGAATAATTTTTAGGATGAGCATTGAGAGACTGCATGTCAAAATAAATCATATCACTAATATTGGCATGTAGCTTTTTTTCAAGAAAAGAACTATTTATGTGATATAAGTTGATTCACAAAAACCACTAACAGGTATAAATCTAACTTACTAAGCCTTTTCCAAGATAATGATTGAATTCACCAAAATTTGGCACAAGATCTTACATTCCCATTTAGTCAGACATTGTAGATACCTATTTCCCAACATAGATATTAGGATAGCATCCTAGTTAATTTTATATACCTACATAAAATATTAATGCCAAACTTATCCTAACCTTGATGACTCGACCAACAATATCTAATTGAATGTTGAGGTTATATTTGGCTTTAACATTTTTAAGTCTATGGATTTGTAGGTAGTTGTACAAGCTCCACAAAATTAAATGGTTCAAAGACTTGTAGAAAACAATACCCATAAATAAATCAAACATCAAAACCAAATAATTTATTATACAACTGATCCAAACTTTAGATTTTTTTTTCTAACTTTTTGTGCTCAAATATTCAAAGATTTTAAATCTTTGTATAACTATCAAATCTGATCTTTCATTATGTTGAAATGTGGATTTTCAACAACAACCTTCTAGCTTCATTGAAATAAGGTCCAATCATTTCTCTGATGACAACAACATTAGCATTTAATTGGAAAAAATCAAGAATAAAGAATATAACTTGGCCTCATTATGACAATATATGCAATAAAATATCTCATTGCAACATGGGGCCCTAATGTAAAATTTGTGACTATAAGGAGAGTAATTATCATTAATGGAGCAAATATAGAAACATTCAATACAATAGTTACTACTAAAGAAGAATAACATGACCTCATTATGAAAATATATGCAATCAAATATCTCATGGCAACATGGGGCCTTGATGTGACATTTATGTCTATAATGAGATCAATTTTCATTAATGGATCAAATATATAAACATTCAATACAATAGTTACTACTAAATAAGGATGATATGATCAGTATGGAAGTGCTCTATAAGTGCTTGTTATATATACTTAAAAAGGGCCAAGTGAGACATGGAATTTCATGTTCTTGGTCAACCAAGGAAACTTACATATCTAACACCTTGAGACCACCTTTAATTTTTCCCCATTATTAGTTGTAGATCTTGAACTTAAAAAATAATCAAGTAATAAGATTTAGCAAGAAAATTCTAGAGCCTAGCTAGTTTGGAAACCTACATCAATGAAAGCTTTAGATTGACATGTTAACAAGGTAACACTAACCTTGTAAGGGTAATAATACATAGTAAGTCGTTAATTTTGAAAGGTAACAAGGTACCAATGAAATAATTATCTTTTAATGAGATTCGGGAAGCCAATTAAACAAATATACACCATAATAATATAACACATTGTTACCTTTAAAAATTAACAAGGTCACACCAATGTTTTAAGGGAAATAATTAGTGCCTTCTTACAAAGTAATAATGTAGTATTTTAATACCTTTTGATTATTTTTGGGAGTCTATTGACAAAAAATGCACATGATAGTGAGTTTTAATTAAAAAAATGTATAAGATGCATATGCAAAGTATGCACAAGATTCTAATTAAAAACTTTATAATATGTAGATGCAGAGTGCATATAAGGATCATTATAATATATTTAAGATTTAATTTTATATATTATGCTATTACATTAAATTGACCTTTAGTGGATCTCATTAATCTCTTTATTTTCTACACTTTTACTGACATGTGTAATTGAGTTTAACTGAGATGTTGTTAGATTACCTATCCCTGAATGTAACTTGTTAACAATTAGTTTCAAATCCAAATAAATTATGATATTATTCTACTTTGAGAAATATGTATTCCTTTAATAATTCTATTTTTATTTTTAATTCTATGGGGTTATTATAAGTTTTTTTCCAAATTTATTTTATATTTATGGAGATTCAAAACCCATTATAAGTGAATCAAATCCATTTGGGTGTTATAAAATGTCACCAGTGTTTACTGTGATCTAGGAATTTGACTCAAGAGAGGATGGTTAGTATGGTTTTATTTTCAAAATTAAAACAAAATAAAATAAACACACCAATAACATAACATCTCTAGGCATAGACACTAGGGAGAGCTTAGTTAACAATCATGAATGAAACACACAACTAAAATGCAAAAGAAAACTCTTTTACCTTCCTTGGATGCTCCAAAATGCTTGTTGTGGTGGCTTTCTCAGCTTGTGCTTCAAGAGGTCTTCTTCAATGGAGTGTGGCTACCTTCATCTCCTCTTGACACCTTTGGCTTATATCTTGGCTTGGTTTGGAATCAATTTGGCATTATAACACTAGTTGCTTGAAGCTTTTTGGAACAAATATTGCATTATAACTTTGAACTAATTAAGCTTAGAAATGATGTTGTGAGGCCTCCTATTTATATATTTTTGGATTTGATCAGAATCAGCCTCAACCATCCATCTCAAGATTGAGATGTGTGGTTGAGGATTAATTCATTTTTTTGTAATTAAGTTTGTAATTATCCTCATCATGACATTGGAAGAAGGGGCATTTAAGAGGCATGGATGGCATCATGGAAGGCATTGATGAGGATTGGAGGGCATGAATCCTGATATTTGTGGCATTTATGGCCTAGGGATGTCTTCCCAAGAAATGAGGTCACTTGATGATGTAAATATTCAATATTCATTTCCAAAACAAATTATTCAACAAGTTTCCATGGAAATTTTGATTAGGCCTTGATTTGGATTAATTAGCTCTTAGGCATGATTAAGCACACTGTGCACAAATTACCTAAATTAATTAGAATGCCTTGTTATTGGTCCTAAATTTGACTGGATTAGAATTGGAAGTCCACATCAGATGTGTTAGATGTGTATTCCCATTTAGAGAGTTGCAAAAAAAATATAACAAAAACATGAGTCTTGTGTAAAATATTTGATAGGAAAGAGTAGTCCAAAGCATGTAGGTGTAAATTTGGCATTTTGACTCAAAATGAACTAATCAAGGTTAGCTAGCCCATAAATTTCATTACCCCATTTAAGGATACCCTAGCTAAAATCAACATTTGAATATGTTAGTTTCACATCATTTAGCATGTTTTAGTGTTTTAAGGTAATGTAAGCTATAATCATAGTGACATCTTCTCAAATAATGAAAAGGTCCTGTATGCTTACAACTGTAATGATGATAAACTAACTATATGATTCCCCCTCGAGGGAATGATTGGCACAAGTGGATCAACAAACAGTCCTTCGAAAAGAAAGAATCAAAATGAGGGGACCAAAGAAAGAAAAGATGATGGGGTGAAAACACAATGGTAGTTAAAAAGTAGTCAAAATCATTGAGAATGCAAGTGGGATGGTGCACAATGGTTTTCCCAAATGTGGTTATAAGCATTGTACCCTGATAATGGCAACGTGGTATGATAACACAATGATTTGCCCAAAGGCAATTATAATCATTGAGAAAATGGAGTTGCCCCAGTTAGGATAGACAAAAAAGATAACAACATGCCCCTATATGGGTAGAAAAAGTAAAGTGGTGACAACACAATGATTTTCCCAAAGGTGGTTATAATCATTGAGAAATGTAGGTGGGATGGAGTGTAATGATTTACCCATAGGTGGTTATAAGCATTGGACCCTGATTATAGAAAACATGATAAAATTGGTTGAGGATGATGATAACTTAACACATAGGGTAATGATGAATTGGAATAACCTACTAGTAGGGAGATGCTCATTCAAACTAATAAAGGTTGAAATTCTTTCATGGTTAATTATTCTATGTGGGATATGATTGGGAGTGAATCGGGATGTCAGTACTAAAGAGATGTTGCCATTACTGAATAGACTTCTTGAAGCTGAGGTTTGTTTTAGCATGTGATGGTAGGCTTTATGATATAACACCATAAAGAATTAGCCAAAATATACATAAGAACTGACTCCTATAATCCAATACTTAATAGAAAGTAATGCACCAATGATAAAAACCATGATGACAATGTAAACATATGAATATGGATGGATTCAAGTGTAAGTGTGATCAAGGAATCACCTAATGAGCACACATAAACTGAATCAAGGCAATAATGCTGAAAGTAAACAAACAGGTCGGCAAACAAATAAAATAAGTAGAAACAAACAAATAAACAATGCAATAAAAATCCTATGAACATTGCCCCTAGAAAATATATGACAACTTAACAAATGAACTAAATGGGGGAATAGAAGAAAAGGAAGGGGGTGGCCAAGCTATCTCTATATGCACTAGGAAAGTGGATGCTGCCTACATAATTCCATGGATGTAATAGCCAATTAAAAACTTTAGGCCAAATGTAGTTCTTCCAGGGAATGGGAAGAATGTGATAACTGAGGAAAACAAACAAAATGGATGTCATAGAAGAATATAAATGGTCTTGCAAAATGGCAAGTGTATGAGAGAAAAAGGCCAAGAAGGATGGGGAAACTAAATGACAAGTGATTTGCTAGTAACTTAGTAAGGGTTCCCAAAATCCTTAAGGCAAAGAAGTGGTCAATATTTTTGTTCTTTTCTAACGATTTTTTGAAATGTTTTTGGAAGTGTTTTAGAGTGTCGCAACTCAATCGAGAATGATGAGACAATAAATGGTTCAAGTTCATAAAATGGTGAAAGCATTTAAACTAAAGTTGATAAAAAAATGATGAGAGAATGGCTTAGGTTGCTCACAAAATAGTGAGAGCATTCAAACTTAGATTGCTCACAAAATGGTGAGAGTGTTGGAAAAAGGGGTAACTAAGCTAACCTTAATAAGTATTGAGCATTGCCTACATAGTCCCAGAATAAGACCTCAAGTCACTATAGTTCCACCCTTATAGTGGAGGAATTCAAATAGTGCGGTAGCTAATTCAAACAAAGCATGCACAGTTGGTAAAAAGACACAATATGACATAGGAAGTGGCAAGTTGGTATGTCAAGGCTTAGTATTTTCCCTAGTTTTCCCATATGAGGTTATAACTAGGAAATAATGACATAGATCAATGGTACTAATTTATCCAAAGGTGGTTATAATTAGCAACAAGACTGGTGATAAGAAAAGACTAACAAATGAAGGATGTAACTACCGAAACTTCTATCATACTATCCCAAAATATGATATCTATCTAAATTTCTTAAACCAAATGATGAACTAATTAGATAACTTGATGCTAGAATTGTGTAATGAATGAGAAAAACTAAGGTCAAATGGGTTAGGTTTTAGAACACATTGGGTTGATAGGTTGAAAGTGGAAAGTGGATATGGTAAAGAGGATAGATAAAAATGGTATGTGTACAAAGAAGAATAGTGAGAAAAAAGCATAATGAAAATGATCCTTACAGATAATACACCTTAGCATTCAAGCATAATACCACTTGAGATGAATAATATTTATTAGTTCTGGAAGTTTGTCACCATTTGGTGTGGCAAGCCTGTATGCTCCTAATCTATAATCTGTAGTGATGATGAAAGACCCTATCCAATTTGGTTTGAATTTCCCTTTATGTTTCTTCTCAACCATGATATTCTTTTGGTTTTATTTGAGAACAAGATCACCAAGTTCAAATGTTCTATAATTCACATGCTAATTATGGTGGCCTTTGAGTCAATTCTGATATGCTTGAAGATTGTTGACCATGGAGATACATTTCTCATCTAGGAGGTCCAAATCTTGTAGGCAAGCTACTCAATAGTCATGATCATCCAAGACATGCTTGAAAGAGATGATAATGAAGGCAATTCAACCTCAATGGGAAGGATGGCTTCAATATAATAAAAAAGTGAGTACGGAGTGGCTCCTATGGGGGTACGATGAATGGTATGGTATGCCCAAAGGGTAGGGAATATCTGGAGGTGCCAATCGTGACCGACATCATTAAATTTTTTTTTGAAAATGTTGACAATGGTTTTGTTGGATGTCTTAGCCTGACCATTATCATGAGAGTAATATGTTGTAGAAAAATGTTGTGTGATGTTGTATTCGATACATAACTAGTCTACATCTTTGATCTTGAATGATCCTCCATTATTAGTTATATTGTTAGAGGGAATACCATATTGGCAAATGAGTTGGTTGAAGATAAATTTGGAAATTTACTTTCTAGTCACATAAGTGAGGGGTATAGCTTCAACTCACTTAGTGAAATATTCAGTGGTGGTAAGGATAGGTTTATGGCCATTAGATGAAGTGGGGTTAATCTTCCTAATGAGGTCAAGCCCCCATGTAGAAAATGGCCATGGTATCAACATTGGTTTCAGAGTTTTTGTTGGGACATGAATCAAATTATCATGTCATTGACATTTGTCACATTTTTTTACATATGCAGTGGCATCTGTATTTATTGTGGGCCAATAATAACTATTATGCAAGAGTTTTTTGGATAGTACTACCCTGATAGAATGCAATCCACATAATCCTTTGTGAAATTTTCTTAACACTAATGTAGACTTTACTGAATTTAAACAATGAATCAAAGTTTCATCAAAACTATGATGGTAAAGAGTGGATCTAAGTAAAGTATAATGAGTGGAATGATGAATGAAGGATTTGGTTTATTTTTGAGATAGGTTAGGTGGCATAACTTGGTCATGAAGGTAGTTTTAAAGGTTTGAGTATCAAATATAATTAGAACTAACAATATCACAAATCATGACAATGATTGAAGGTTCATGAGTCGGTGATGACAAATTCTTGATAAGGAATTGATACTTTCTAAATTTAGCTATTTGTTGAATCAGTGAGCCAATAGTAGCCATGGCATCTGTAGTTCTGTTACTAGCTCTTGATATATGCTCAAACTAAATATTGGCAATTTGATTTTTAAGAGTGTCAACCATGGTTTTATATGAAACTATCTTGTCATATTTGGTCTGAAAATGATCTATGAATTGATTGATGATTAACTAAGAATCACCATAAACATCAAGATGAGATATATTCCAATGCACTACTTTTCAAAGTCCTGCAATAAGTGCTTCATACTCAGCCATGTTGTTTATACAAAGAAAGTTGATTCTAAATGATTTAGGGATTAGATCCCCCTATGGTCTAATAAATAATAGGATTACCCCTGATCCATGAGTAGTGAATGAACCATCAAAATAAAGATTCTAAGTCTACTCTTCAAGGGGTATACCAATAATGGTTATGGTGGATTCATCAAGAAATGGAAACTTGAGTGGCTATGTGTCCATGAGAGGTGCTTCAAGAAGTTGATTTATAAGAACTTGTCCTTTGATTACTTTTTGATTGACATACTCTATGCCAAACTCACTAAGAAGCATGATCTATTTAGCCATTATGCCTTAAAAAGATGTCTTAGATAGTATATACTTGAGTGGATATACCTTTGAAATGACCATGGTTTTATTATTCAATATGTAATGACATAATTTTTAAGCTACAAAAACCATAGCTAGACAAGCTTTTTCAACAGGTGCATAGTTATGTTCATATGCAACCAAGGTATAGCTTAGGTAGTAAATAACATACTCCTTTCCATTATCATCATGTTGAGCCAAGATTTCCCCCAGGGCATGATCAGTAGCTGATAGGTTGTTGGGTGAATATTTTGTCACCAATTAACTGAAGACAAAATTGTTATATCGACCACAACATGATAAAATAAATCTCTCCTCTCAGCAAGGGGAGGATCCCTATAAACTATTATAAATTAGACCTATACTAATACTAACGTAGGGGTAGAATTACACCATCCATTTCTCTTTTTTCAAAAATTATGTTCACAAAATAGAGGACAAACTTCCCAGGTAGTAACTGAATCCACAAGAAACCCATGAAAGCACAAAGTCTTTCATTGCTTCTCTTACTAATTAAGTACATAGGACACCCTAGAATGAAGTGTAGCCCAAAGTCTCCATTGAAAAATACAATAGGATAAGACAAAAAAAAATATAGGTAGTTAAAATCCTTTTCTAATAACCTCTATTCTAAGGCATGAAAACATAGACTAAAGATAATTATGTAGCACAAAGTCTCCATAATCAGCTTTAGAACATCTCCCAGATTATCTTCACTTGCTCTACTTATTTGATTAGACAGATAAGATGATATAGGGAAAAAGACATAAGAACAATATCCTATATAACATAATCTATTTCAACACAAATTTTGAAAGGTCACTTGCTTTTTCATTCAATTGGTAAAATTTGATTAACAATCTGAGCTCAAAGTCTCAAAAATGCCTTTCAATTTTAGGCAGAGTTTTATTTCTAATAACTCAGAGATCCTCCTCATTCCAAAAATGAAAGATTAAAATATATATTATTCTCTCAAATACATGGGCACTCCTTTCCAAAAGTAGCCCAAACTGTGTTTAATGCATTGGAAAGAGAAAGTCCTACGAAGAGGCCATGCTAGAGGCATTTAAATCATATTCAATGTCCCTTCATAGGCATGGGTTATTTAGTCTTTTGAGAGGTAAGGCCACTCCTATTTATGATACATACATGAATGTCAACTCACCTTTACTTAATTGAAGAAAAATGGGCCATGCCATTGAATGCTAATGCTCTCTGATATCCACCTGGTGGACTGTTCTACCCAGTAAAATAACTCTTCTGCTGATGCTTCTAGATTCCTGTCATGTTCCCTCTTCCTTTGCTATATTTTGTCCCTTCCTCATGTTCTAACCTCTTGAGGCCATCTTCTCACCTTTTGCTAGCTTTTCCAACTCCTTTCTTGGTAGGGCACTAAATTTTTCTTTGATTCCATGCTACTTGAAAATCAATGGTTATTCCATCACTTTGAATTTGATGTCTATGGGGATGTCACTAGTTGCTTGAACCTCTTGAACCTTGAACCATTCTTTTGGAGTTCATCGGTTCAATGATTCAATGGTTCAATGGCTCAACACTTATGTTTTTCAAAGAGTCATGTTCATTTTGTCTTCTTATGAGTTTAATGTGTCGATTGAACCAACCGCTTTGAACTTCCCACTTGATCCTTTGGCTTGAATATTTTGGTTAAACTATTCAGTTAAACCTTGAACCTTGAAGCAGAGTTCAAAGGTTCAAAAGGTTTAATGGTTGGTCCCTATAGTTTATTTCATCTCATTGAACCTCGCTAATGAACCATGTATAATTGAACTCTGACGTTGAACCTTACTCATCAATTCTTAGGAAATGCCTTCAAGTCTTTTGAATTGTTCCTTGTTCATTTTCTCGACTGAAAACCCTTTGAAAATGAAAGATTTCCTTTGTCAAAAAGACTTGGGTAATTGGATAACTTGACTACTCAAAACATTGTTAAGAAGGAAGGAAACCATTTTTTGGCCTGCGAGACCAAAATAGTTAACATGTTGACTACCAAAATGAGTGGCTGATTTTGGGGACAACAACAGGCTCCAGTTGGGGAACTTCCATCAGTTGTACTCTAAAACAATCAAAGGGAGTAGAAACCAAAATCCAATTGCTTTTTTCCATGCCATTTGGCCATGGAGTCATGCCACCAAAAAGAGAAAGATGCCCAAAAAATGAAATGAACAACACAAAACAAAATAAACAAAGACTATACAAATGTACAAACAAACTTATCTGATACTTCAAGAATTGAAGTGCCTCAGATGCTGCCCACTGCAAGGCAGTGAGAAAAACATTCCATTTTGATATATTAATAATAAACTATTATCACTATTGAATTGATGGATGGCAAATGGACCTCTCCATAAGGAATCAAATTTTTTGTGCATTCCCTTTGGTTCTCTCCTCTTGTCAAATAACAAGACTTGATCTCCAATCTGAAACTCATGAATCCTTGATTTTTGGTCAAAAAGTTTCTTCACCTAATTTTGATGTTCAAAAATATGGTCCACTACTATAGTTTGTTTCTCTTCTAACTCAGTCAGACACATGATTCTTTAGTCAATAGAATTTTCAAAAGTTGAATCTTCTAATGCCTTTGCCAACTTTAATGCTGGTAATTCCAAGGTAATGGGTATTTATGCATTTAAACCATAAAAAATTTGGAATTGGGACATACATATTTCCCTCTTAGGTGTAATCCTATATGCCCATAAAGCATCAAACAATGCTTTATGCCAAATCCTTTGATTGTCATCAACCAGTTTCCTGATGATAATAACCAGATTTTTGTTACTTGATTCTGCCTGACCATTTCCATGTAGATAATAGTTTGAGGAGTGGGAAAGAATAATTTCATGATTGTATCAAAAGTTAGTAATCTCTTGAGAAGATAAAAATGAGGCATTTTCTGTTATAATCTTTTTTGGAACTCCAAAATGAGAAACAATATTTTCCTTTAGGGAATTACACCACTTCTGAAGTGGCATCCTTGACTGGAATGGCTTCCACCCACTTAGTAAATTAGACTATTGCAGTGAGGATACAGTTATGTCTAGCACTTGAGGATAGGTTCATGGTGCCAATGAATTCAATTCCCCATTGCTGAAAAGGCTCTTCAATCACCACAGGCTTGAGGGGTAATATGACCAAGTTGGGTTTTCCAACAAACTGTTGACACAAATCACATCTACGTACCTAATTATATACATCTTGAAATAGAGCAAGATAATATTATCTAGCTCATAGAATTTTATGAGCAGTCACAGGTATGAAAAAATTTCATCCACAAGCCAAGTTATGGAAAGATCCCAAAATATTGCTTTGCTATGCTTTATCCACGCAGCAAAGAAATACCCCATCAAGGCTTCTTTTATACAAACCATTGTCCCACAAGACATAGCAGATTTTAAATTAACATTTATTTTTTATTTATGAGATAGATGGGTAGGACACTCACCATAGGTAAGAAAATGAGTGATATTGGAATACCACTCATCAATAGTAGTAACAAAAAGAACTGTTGGCATGTCATCAATCTCTGCCTCTTCATGTCCTGTTTCTTTTGATATGTTTTCAACAATCAATTGACAGAGACCTCTTCCCTAAACTAGCTTAGTAGGCTTCATATCAAGATCAAACTCTAGAATTTTGGCAATCCAATTGCCCCTTTTTATACCAAACTCTTGTTGAGTTAAAATAGCCTTCACTGTGGTATCAGGCACCAAAACAATAGTGAGTGAATTCAGGATATAGAACCAAAAATATTTTACCACCTTAACCACTACATAAGCATGCTTCTCCATAATTAAATACTTAAATTCATTATCTTTGAGAGGGTAGCTCATAAATGATATGGGAAAATCCACACCTTCTTTGTCCTATTGAACCAAAATGGCTAAAAGTGTGTGCTCAAAAGCATAATTGTATACCATGAATTCTTTGGTATAATCCAGACAAACTAGGATCAGGGCATGAGAAATAGCCTTCTTGATATCTTTGAATGCTTCTATGCCTTCTTCAGTCCATCAGAAAGTAGCTTTACCCTTCATCATGTCAACAATGTGGTGAGTTTTATCTACAAATTTTGGGATGAACCTTCATAGAAAATTCATCTTTCTGAAGAAAGAATGAACTACAAACTTACTAGTAGGCAGAGTAAGATCTTGGATAGATCTGACTCTTTTTGAGTCAATTTTTATACCTTATTGGGATAAAATGTGGCTGAGAAGTTTAACTTCTATAACCCCAAAAACTAACTTCTTGGGATTAAGAGGAAGACCATTTTATCGACAGCATTCCAGCACTTGTTGTAAATGATGCATATGATCAAGACGATGATTGGAGAAGACAGTCAAGTTGTCAAGATATACCATGATGAACTTCCCTAATTCATCTCTGAAGGCAAGCTCCATTTCTCTCTAGAATGTGGTGCCAGTGTTGATCAAATTAAAAGGCATTCTATGATATGCAAATGTGCCCCAAGGTGTAGTGAAAGTGGTTTTATGTTGATCTACTCCATCAACTTCTACTTGATTGTACCAAAAAAAACCATCTAACATTAATAAAATCTCTGAGCCAGTTACTATTTTCAACACTTGATCCATGATAGGTAGAGGGTAGTTGTCCTTTAGAGAAGACTGATTGAGATTCCTAAAATCCACACACATACAAATTTCTCCATATTTTTCCTTACAGGAACTATGTTGGCAATCCAGGTGGAATAGTGAATTGGAAAGATTATCCTAACATTCAACATCTTCTGTATCTCTAAAAGGATAGTACTTGATATCTTGGGATTGGATTGCCTTTGCTTCTGCTTGTAAGGCAATGACCTAGTCTTGAGAGAAATTTCATGCCAAAATTTTTTTGGCCTGAAGGATTTCAAGTCATCATAGGAATATGCCAAAACATCAAAGTAACGGTGAAGAAGAGTAATGAATTTGAGATTTTCGTTTGTAGTGAAACATTTCCCAATGTTGACCATTTTGGGATTTTTTTTAGTACTCAGATTTACTTGATCAGACTCCTTGGATGAACTTGAATCCATTGGTTGCTGCCTGATACACCTATCATGCTTATCAAATAGTTTCTCAAGAGAAAATAAACCCTTTGGGATTTTATTCTCTTTGAGTTGAAGAAACTCTTCGCCAGTTTTTGAACTTATTTTGGGAACTGATTCCCATGCTGGAGAGGTACTACCTTTGAAATAGAGATCCTCAAAACCATTCATATTTTATAAAAAATGATAATTTGATTATCACCATTAAACACCTACCAATGGTCAGCATTGCCAGGTACACTTGGTCAAAAGACTGACTCAATAGTGTACTTGTTTCCTTTGAAATCTTTATGAGGAACCATGAGGGTTACAGAGATAGCCAATGAGTCTGCACATCATTAAATTCTCTGGGCACTGTATAAATGTTGAAAGCATCAAAACTTTCAATGCAATCCCACACAAGATTGTGATAATGTCACAGTGTTTCATTTTTGGTTCGGTACAGGCTCCTCACTTGGTAGACCACCAATTCAACATCTCCCCAAGCATGAATAACTTTAACACCTTTAGCACAAGCATCTTGTAATCCAAGAAATAATGATTCATACTCAGTGGTGTTTTTGGTATTGCTGAATTACAACTTGTATGAATAAGGAAAAATATCTCCCTGTGGGGATATCAACATAATTCTGGTTCCAGAATCGGTAGAAGAGCAGCTGCCATCAAATTCTAAGATCCAAAGACCATTAAGATTTAATCTTTTTAAAGATTTTTATTCATTAGTGAGGGAAGATTCCTTTTCCCTTGAGCTTTCCTCCACAAGTTCTTCTGATTTCCTATCTAAATTATCTGAGTTGTCACCTAGTGAACTTTGGTCTGATGAAAGAAGAACATCTTCAGTGGACAAAAAATAATTACCCATTCTTAAAGATTCAAACAAAATTTGAGCCTTAGGGTCTGATGTCTGAGTAAAAATGTACTTTGACACTCTCTCAAGAAGCAACTTTCACATGATCCCTTTAACAGGTATCCTTGCTTTAGATAGGTCCATGTTCAACTCTCCACCAACATCTTTATAGAAATTTCATCCGAGCAAGATGCCATATGAAGTTGGAATATCAGCGACTAAGACCATCATCTTAATTCTTATCTAGAAAGGCCACAAATGCAAATTGGGCATCTTTGATCTGACCCAAAAGTGGTACTTGTCTATTTGCCATGGAGAAACATCTCCCAAAAGTCTTAGTTATGGTAAGACTGAGAGAATCTACTACCTTGGTAGGCATAACATTATCAAAGGCTCTAGAGTCTATTATACAATGACTCAACTTATGACCATTTATCAATAGAGAAACATAGAAAAGTTCTATTTTCCCAGGGGCAACTAGAAGAGTAGCGACAAGATTAATTTGGATGGATTTGTTCTTTGGTGGATCATGAGTTGCTTTGGAAGAATCTTGTCTTACAGGGATGGTTTTGTTTTTGATGCATTCAGCCAACCTATCCAACTACTCAGGATTGGCTTGTAGGTATTCAAACTCAAACATTTGGATCTTGGTCTTCTTAGCATAATCAATTATGTCAAATGATTGGAATGAACTAGAAATAGAGGAAGTCCATCCTTTTGATTTTGATTTGATATGACACTAGGCTGAGGGATAGAAGTAGAAGGGAGAAGATTGTTTGAGGTACTTACTTTCTTATTGGTCATTAGGTCCTTTGATTGAAAAGACAATAAAGTTCCCCGTTTAGCAATCAATATTACTAACTGAGGATCTTTTACTGCTTTTCCCCTATTAGCTTATTGAGTTGACTGATTTTGAGACCTAGTAAAAATAGCATATGCTCCATCAAACACTTCTCCCTTTTTTCTAGCTTCATCTTGGTAATCCAAAAAACCAATATTAGAGTCACTAGCTAATTATTTTTCTTCTTCCATAAAGAGATTAGCATCCTCTTCTTGGTCCATCTCAGGTTGGAAAGAGAAATCATGTTCAACTTCATAGTAACTGACTGTTGAGTTGACCTATGTTGCTTCAATGGCAAGCTTCCCCTATGTGGGAAGAAGTCAATTGGGTTGCCCTTGATTTTTGGTAGCATTGCCTAGATACAAATGGATGGGAAATGTCTTTCTTGGTATATCTCAATAAGGAGTAGACATACCTTGGGCCATTTGCCTCTTTAGAGCTAGCAATTCATTTGCTAACTTTTGCACCATAGGATTAGTAGTGCTTGTAGAATAACTTTCAGTAGATGAGAAAAAATTATTTCTATTAGGATCTCTTCTTATCTTACCTATAAGGATAAGATCATCTTCGACCTCGATAGCCAAAATCTAAGCTACAGAAAGATCTATATGGCCAGCCCACCTTAATAGAAAACTCACTTTAGGAAGTTGAGAATTGATAAAGAAGCACCTGAGATTCTCGGGTGTTAGTTGGGCAATTGCAAAAATCCTAGTCCTCAGCTTATTGAATTTGGCAATGAAGTCTCACATGGGCTCATGAGGCTCCTTCTTCATTTGTGTAAGTTGTGCCAATAAGGTGTGTGCATCTTTTGCTGGTTTGAACCTAGCCTCAAACTTGGTCCTAAGAGTGTCTCAATTGGTTATAGTCTAAGATTGAAGATGATAAAACCAATCTATAATAGCACATTGCAATGTTTCTATAAATAGTCTTACTGCTATATCTTCATATTCAATGCCTATCACACCACAGGATATGCAAAAAGCTATAATATGCTCATTAGGATGAACTTTCCCATCACCATAGAACTTAGGAAAATTATTTCTTGACCTACAAGGTAGTTCATGTAAAGGTGGGGTTAGATTTATGGGACCAAAAGTATTACCCCAAGGGCCTTGGGCTGCCATGATATGAAAATTGAAAGGAGGGATAATAAACCTTTATGGAGTATGTATAGACAAAGCTCTGCTAACAAAGAAAGGACAAGCTTCACTTGGTATTAGAGATCTGACATTGGTAGGAGGACAACTCTTGGTTCACTAAAGATGAGGTCAAGGAGGAAATAGATCAAATCTATTTTGCTGCACCAACTTGAATACATGATTAAAAATACCTTGAACTCTCTGGGTTCATGTATACCGTAGGTCTGCTAGAGTGTAGAATGGAAAAGAATTGGAACTACCTCAACTTAAAGCGTGAGGCTTCAACTTATGTGTTCTTCCCTAGCGGAGTCGCTAGAAATCTATTGGGTGAATATTTTGTCACCAACTAACTGAAGATAAAATTGTTATATCAACCACAACATGATAAGATAAATCTCTCCTCTCAGCAAGGGGAGGCTCCCTATAAACTATTATAAACTAGACCTATACTAATACTAACTTACAGGTAGAATCACACCATCCATTTCTCTTTTTTCAAAAATGATGTTAAAAAAATAGAGGACAAACTTCTCGGGTAGTATCTGAATCCACAAGAAACCCATGAAAGTACAAAATCTTTCATTGCTTCTCTTACTGATTAAGTACATAGGACACCCTAGAATGATGTGTAGCCCAAAGTCTCCACTGCAAACTACAACAAGATAAGACAACAAAATATATAAGTAGTTCAAAGCCTTTTCTAATATCATTTGCTCTAAGGCATGAAAACATAGACTAAAGATAATTATGTAGCATAAAGTCTCCATAATCAGCTTCAGAACATCTCCTAGATTATCTTCACTTGCTCTACTTATTTAATCAGACAAATAAGATGACATAAGGAAAAAGACGTAAGAACAATTTCCTATATAACACAAGCTATTTCAACACAAAGTTTGAAAGGTCACTTGCTTTTTCATTCAATTGGTAAAATTTGATTAACAATATGAGCTCAAAGTCTCAAAAATGCCTTTCAATTTTGGGCAGAGTTTTGTTTTCGATAACTCAAAGATCCTCCTCAATCTAAAAATAAAATATTACAATATATAGTATTCTCTAAAATACTTGGACACTCCTTTCAACAAGTATCCCATGCTATGTTTAATGCATTAGAAAGAGAAATTCCTACGAAGAGGCCATGCTGGAGGTGTTTAAATCATATTCAATGCCCCTTCATAGGCATGGGTTGTCTAGTATTTTAAGAGGCAAGGCCTCTCCTCTTTATGATACACACATGACTGTCCACTCACCTTTACTCAATTGAAGAAAAATGGGCCATGCCATTGAATGCTAATGCTCTCTAATATCCACCTGGTGGACTATTCCATGCACTGAAATAACTCTTTTGCTAACACTTTTGGATTCCTGTCATGTTCCCTCTTCCTTTGCTATATTTTGTTCCTTCCTCATGTTTTGAGCTCTTGAGGCCATCTTCTTTCCTTCTACTAGCTTTTCCAACTCCTTTCTTGGTAGGGTGATGAATTTTTGTTTGGTTTTGTGCTATTTGAAAATCAATGGTTATTCTATCACTCTGAATTTGATGTTCATGGGGACATCACTAGTTGTTTGAACCTCTTAAACCTTGAACCATTCTTTTGGAGTTCATCAGTTCAATGGTTTAATGGTTCAACGGCTCAACACTTATGTTTTTAAAAGAGTCGCATTCATTCGATATTCTTATGAATTCAATGTGTCATTTGAACTAACCACTTTGAACTTCCAGCTCGATCCTTTAGCTTGAATCTTTTGGTTAAACTATTCGGTTGAATCTTGAACCTTGAAGTGGGGTTCAAAGGTTCAAAAGGTTCAATGGTTGGTCTTTATAGTTTATTTTGTCTCATTGAACCTCGCTGATGAACCATGTATAATTGAACTCTGACATTGAACCTTACTCATCAATTCTTAGGAAATGCCTTCAAGTCTTTTGAATTATTCCTTGTTCATTTTCTCGACTGAAAACCCTTTGAAAATGAGAGATTTCCTTTGCCAAAAAGGCTTGGGTAATTGGATACTTGACTACTTATAACATTTTTAAGAAGGAAGGAAACCATTTTTTGGCCTATAGGACCAAAATAGTTAACGTGTTGACTACCAAAATGAGTGGCCAATTTTGGGGACAACATAGGTATAACAAGAATGGCTTTCCTAGCATAGGAGGTAATAAAATAGGTGGATTGATAAGATAATCATTGAGTTGTTAAAAACCTATTTGGAAGTGATCATCCCAATAAAATGTAACTCCTTTCTTCAAAATTTGCATAAATGGATGGCACTTGTCTGTTAACTGAGAGATGAAGCATCAGATGGACTGGATCTTACCATGTAAACTATGAAGTTGCTTCAAATTGGTTGGTGGTGGCATCTTGGCTATAACATGGACTTTATCTGGATCAAATTCAATACCTCTATGAGACATGATGAAGCTAAGTAATTTGCCTAAAGTTACATCAAACACACATTTATTTGGATTTATTCTGACTTTGTACTCTCGTAGTCTTTTAAATATCTTATGTAGCACTGTTGGATGTTTGGCTCTGGTCTTAATTTTCCTAATATGTCATCGACATAGTATTCAATAATATCATGCATCATATCATGGAATATGATAGTCATGGCTCTTTGATATGTAGCTCCTACATTATTAAGGCTAAATGGCATCACTTGATAGCAAAATGTTCCCCATGGAGTGGTGAATGCTATTTTATGTTGATCTTTTGGCACTATTCTGATATGATTATATCCTGAAAAGCCATCCATGATTGACAACATTTTATAACCTATCATGGAGTTGATGATCATGTCAATATTAGGAATGGAAAATTATCTTTAGGACAAGATTTTTTTATGTCTCAATAATTAGTACAAATTCTAATTCCTTCAAGCTTTTTGCTAATAGGTACAATATTAGAGATTCATTCAGAGTAGTCAATGGATCAGATACATCCTGATTCTAAGAGTTTTTCCAACTCTTTCTTTACTAAAATAATAATTCAAAGATGCATCTTACAAAGCTTTTATTTTACTAGTTTGGCATTAGGATTAACTACAAGGTGGTGCAGAACCAAGGTGGGGTCTAATCTTGGCATGTCAATATAGGCCCATGCAAATATATCCACAAAATATTTCAATAGAGTGGTAAAGATGTTGTATTCCTCCTCAATGAGATACACTCCTAATTTTATCCATTTTAGGTCTGATGGAGCCCCAATATTTACCTCTATTGTATCTTTGACTAGAAGGGTTAAACAACCTTCTAGGATAGTAGATAATAACTTGAATTGTTGGACTATGTCAGGGTCCTCTGTTAGGACTTGGTCTTCAACTTCTCCTAGGCATGATGAATATGAGTCTCCTAATGGGAAATTTGGCCATGTAACAAAAATGGTCAAAAATTCTTAGAAAATGTAATCAAATACTTGTTGTTGCTCAAAACTGAACTCAAATCCACATGCACGTTCATCATTAGTGGTCTCCTAGTCTAAAATTGAAGAAGAATGAACACCCCCATCTAATGGCACCTAAAATAGGTCTTCACCACTAGATTGGCCTTTATCTTTACTTTTTCCTTGGTTAGAAAGTGCCTCAAAGAGATTTTCACTTTGGTACCTCAGTGTTTTACTTATTTGTTTTTGCCTAAGGGTGTTCACTCTCTCTCCAAAATAGGCTACAAGATCTAATGTGATTGAGAATCCTAATTTGTGATCTCCCAATAGAACATTATCTCTAAGGCCTAAGAAATCACAAAATGCCTCATCATTCTGGAACTCATCAATCGACAGACTAGATTCTCATTGGTCCCAATATATCAATTGGGGATAATATAATCGCAATGGATTGCGTGAATGGTTTGGGTAAGGGTACAAATGGCATTATTATCAAACAAGTTGGTTTTAGCTAGGTTATCAAAGGTAAGGCTATGATCGGACTCTACTTCACTGTCAGAATCATCATCACTAATTGATGGTGATAGAGTTTAAATAAAATATGTGGGATCACCCCCAGGTAATTTAAATCCAAGTTCATAAGGTCTTTCATACTTAGTCATAGAAATTAGCTCGATGGTTCCTTGGTGATTCAGTTTGAGGCCTCTTCCTTCATAATTGTGATGCTCCATGATCCTATTAGGAATAGGATACTTTGCATTTTTATAATAATCAACTTGGTCGTCATTGTATAACCATGATTCATTCCCTTCAAGAGGGTCAAGTCCTAGGCCAGATACTAGTACAAACATGATAGGTCCCTTATCTTTATTCTTTCATTACCAATGCATATGTGGGATGACCTTATGTCACCCAAAGGTTTTCAAATTCTAAGTTAGATTGGCAATGTGAAATTTTTCGTGGGTCACATATTCTCCCAGTCCATTATTTGAAATGGTGAAATAATTAAAAGCTTCAAGAGGTGACATGTGGGATACAGAATCTGAGGTATTAGGATCTATGCAATTATCTAATGAAGGATCAATAAGTATAGCCTTTCATTTATCCTAGTTAGAAATTAGATCAATTTTGTACTAATAATTATAGCTTTGAATCTTGGACTCAAGATGCTTGCAATGTTCATATGGGAGTAAACCTCCTAGAATATTTACTTCCATCCCTGAGTGGGAAAACTTGATATATTGATGTAGTGTTGACGGGACTGCATGAATCTCATGTAACCAAGGCCTACCTAGAAGCATGTTGTATGATAACTCAAGATCCAACACATGGAAAAGTGTATCATGGGTTGAAGGCCCAATGATAACTTGCAAACTAATGGTTCCCTATGATTCTCTTTCCTAATTAACATAAGATTTGATAGTTATTATTTCCTACTAGAGATCTATCATTGTGTACCCAAGAAGCTTGATGAGCTTGAGAGACACTATGTTGAGGCCAAATCCATTGTCTATAAGGATATGTTTCACTTTATACCATATGATACAAACTTCTATGTATAATGGGTTATTATGGAGTAGGCCAAGGGAAGACATATCACTTTGGTTGAAGGTGACTTGTTGGGCTGGAGCTAGGTGTCCAACCAAAGCTTGAAAGTTATCAAGGGATATGTCACTAGTAATAGTTGATTGGGTCAAAAAATCATTCAAGATGTTTTTTTGGATTATTAATGTCCACAAAAAATCTAAAATAGAAATTTGTGCTAGTGTCTTCTATAATTGTTCCACAATATCAAACCTCTTGTCTTGGTCAGTAGTGAATGGTTTATTCTAAGGCTGAATGGTTGGTTGGATGACTAGTAAAGTGTAGATGGTTGTGGGCCTAGGATAGTAATCTTTGACCTTTGATTTTATATTTTATAATCAAGATTAAATACTAGACCATTATTGCTAACTGATGTTGGAAATGGTGTGGGACTAGATATGACAAGTCTCAGTTACCAGTGTACTTGCATGTGGTCACATGGTAAGAACAAGTTGTCGCTATAAGATCCAAAAGTGGAAGTCGTAGTTTGTTGGTTTGCCTATATGCACTCCCAAGTCAAAGAAGGATTATCCATGTGATTTAGCTAAATATTTTTTTTAGCAATGGTCTAGGCTGATTAGTACTTGGTCTAGGATTAATGGAGATGGTATTAACACTACCCCTGTAATATGACCTACAACCATGTTGTAGTCATGTGCAACTGCATGGTAGGTTTGTTGGTTATTACCATTGTATCTTTGGTTTTGTCCATTATTTTGTTGTTGTGTATTTTTATACTAATTTTGTTGATTTTACTGGTTCAACCTTTGATTTTAATATTGTTGATTTTGTTGTTGCACTGGTTGTTGTAATTGTTGCTAATTATTTTACTGTTGTTGATTATTATGTCAGGGAAAGGGGTTTTGATAAATCCCAAGAGTTTGATTTTAAGTAGAATCACCATTATCCAATTTTATCTCCCCATTCTCCAACATATTATTAATTAAATGCTTGCTTTAGACACATCTTCATAGATTATGCTCATTGACCTGATGATAGTCATAAAATTCATTTTCACGATACCAATTAGGGTAAGGAATGCCTTATAGATAATGTTTTGGTATGGGTCAACTAATTATATTAGAGGTAGCAAGCTTAAAAAATATAGACTCAATAGGTTCTCCTAGGTCACTAAAGACATGACGTGCAGGAATGGTTCTTATAAGAGGAGGGGTTTGTAATGGTAAAGGTTGTTGTATTTGTTGTGTAGGTCTTAGTTGTTGCACTTGCAACATTGGTTGGAGAGGTTTATGGGTAGGATTAAGATAAAAAAGGTGGCGTAGATGATGTCTACATAGTTTAGACATGATGAGATTCAGTTACTTCATTTCCCACAACATTCTTATTTTGGTTGAATTACTTCAGTCTTTCTTAGTTATTGGCCTGTGTTGGTTGTGATGCTTGTGCTTGGATGGGATGTTGTTCATTTCCATGATTGGTACCATGATTTTGATTAGTTTAATTAAGCTTGATGACCCATTTATTAATGAGTGCTCGCTTGATCAAAAAACCTTTATCAATGATCTCCTTGAACGTATGTGCACATTACAATTCCAGATGATAGGCTATCTCACTATGAAATTTTTTAGTGAACATAGAAGCTAATTGTTTATCTGGTAAACTATGAGTGAAATGGCTTGCAAGGGCTCTCCATCACTATAAATAACTTACAAAACTCTCCCCAACTTTCTTCTTTGATTATGTTAGGTCTATTAATGAAATCTCATGCTTGAGCTTATAGGAAAAGTGCTACACAAATTTATCAAAAAGATCATCAAAGTTAGTTACTAAATTCTTGGGTAACTTCAAAAACCACTCCAAGGCTTGTCCAGCCAATCTCCTTAGAAAAAATAGTAAAAGGTATATGTTTTTATATGCCACTGGTTGACATGTGACAAAGAATTTGGTCAAAGGGGCCTTAGGGTCACCTTTCCCTTTGTAGTTATCAAATTTGGGTGGTTCATATCCTAGAGGAAATGGTATCTTCAAATACTCCATGTTGAATGCATAGGAACACATGTCATCTAATTTGAACTTCTTAGTCTAATTCCCTGCCTAAATGGTAGCAATCACATCCTTCATTTGTTGCAATTATTAGGATAGGAAACTAGAAGGGATATTAGTTTGAGGGAGAATATTGGTTTGGGCAAATGGTTGGGAGGTCATAAGTGGGACACTTTGACCAGGGTATGATGAAGACACCTATTGGGGTACATTGGCTTGATTGGGGAATGGACCAAGAATACACATACATGGATTGGGATGTACTTGAAATTATACATTTGGTTACATGATATTCTAGTTTGGGTTGATGATAAAGGTTTGAATTAGAGGATTTTGTGGTTGGGATGAAGGGATATAATTATAGTGTGCCTACTATGGTTGAAAAGGGACATGATATCAACTAATTAAACCTTGTTGTTGAGTAGGAACTTATGGACCAAGACCCTGTCTCTAAATTTGTGGCACATTTTAAACCAATGGTTTTCTAGTAGGTACTTGAGAAACATGCAGACCTCTTTGTTGCACGAAAGAAGTGAAATCATGTTATATATTTAGTATCTATCGTTGAATAATATTTGCACATTGTTGACTAGTCGTTGCTAGGTTTTAGACTGATATATTAGTCTAAAACTGAAAAGGCATGTTCATCATTACCTAACAGGGTAGAATATTAGTTGCCCCTGATTGAGGTGGCAATGTATTCATCCTTTGTTACATTGATACACTAGACTATGTCTATTATTATGGAATATTGCTTTATACCTACTAAGGGGGGTAGGATTCATCACACTCTATTACTGAGGAATAACATTAGCCATTGTTTGATTATCTAATCCTATAGGTTGTGCACTTGAGGAAGTGGCTGGTTGAGGTTGGGGTATAGAAACACCTATTCCTTGGTATGATGATCTACTAATGGGATTAACTATAGGCACATGTTGTTGGCTAGTTGTTTATGTGTTAATACCACTTTGATCAAGATTGGATGATGTTTGCACATTATCGACTACATTTGGCTCATTATTTAGTGTAGAAGCCAAAGACACTTCTTCAATAACTAGCATACAACTATTGAAGAAGTTTGTATAAATGGGTCAAAAATTGGATTTTCTTATCCAGTTAATTCCATCAACACCTCTGTTGAAGGAACTAGGTCAATGAGAGGCTTACTTACCATGTTCATCTGATTGAAATCATGTGGTAAATTTAGGTAAGTTTGGTATGCTATTTGCATTTGGTTAAAGTGATCTTCCATGATGTTTTTTCCTTGAATGGATATATTAGGGTCTTGGTACGTTGTTTAGACTAGATCCATAAGATTGTTAGAAGAAGCTTGTTGATCATAAATGATATTGTGGGGCACTCTTACTAGACTTAGTAAATTTTCATGAGGCAAGTCTGCTAGAAACTTAGCCCCTACCTCTATGGCCCTAACTAAAATATTTTATTTGTTCTCTAACAAATGTCATTCAAATAAAAATGGATCATACGTGTAAGCCATATTGGTAGAGTATGACTGTTGGATTAGCGGCTCATCCACTATTGGTATTGTAGCTAAGTATTGCATGGTTTGTTTTTGGTCCTACTTTGTGTAAGGTAGTGTGTTAACTAAATAGTTAGCTAATGGATCTTGGCCTTGTGCCCCTAATTGAGTATTATAAGAGGGATAAGAATCTATCTCATAAACAATGTTATTTGCATAGGGGTCTTGCACCATTTCTTCCTGTACAAATACATTAATAATCCTTGGATTATATATAAGTCTACTATGAGTGTAGGAATACATGTTGGGATCCATAGTCGATGCTTGGTGATAAAAGGTCAAAGAGTTCTATAAACTCTAAAAAGGACAAAATCTAAAACAAATGATGCCTTCAACTGGGTCTAGATTTGTCAAAAGGATCAAAAGGTTTATGCAAATTTTTGTGAGGAAACAAGCTAGTGTGAAGCATCTAATGTTTCACTGCTCACACAAAAGGTAAGTAAGTAAATGGACCAAAAAATCAAAATGTCAAACTCTAAGGTCGAAGTGTTTCAAATCAGTCTAATCTAGGAAATTAAAATTTCTAGGTCTTTTGGCCAACATGACATTACAATCTAGGCTCAAACAAGGCATGTGCTAGGACTCTTGGCCAAATGGCATTAAAATATAGACTTTGAAAATAGATGAAAGTTTTAATCTAACAGATTTGAAATACTTCTAACAAACACTAGGTATTTGATTCTTGGATATGAACTTGGTCAACTAGGTATAAGGTATGAAACAAAAGACACTTTAGCAAAAGTTTATTTTCTCATAAATAATGGTATAAAAATTGATTCTTTTTGACAAACAAGCTAGACAAAGGTGAATAGTATAACTATGCTTTAGACAAAGGATCAAAAGTACACTTAGATCAGTCTAAATATGTAGGAACAAATTTGGAACTCTATGCAAGAGGGTCTATAAAATAATGTTTGAAATGATTTAGGCAGTGTAATGACATTATACTACCCAAAAGGTGTGATAAAAAATTTTGTTTCAAAGACTCTCTAAGGCAAAGACATTTTTCCACAATTTTGACAGCATAACACTACCTTTCTTGACTCAAAATGTTTTAGTGTATAGACTTAAAGTGAAAATGTTTAGCACAAAATGACTTAAGTCTATCAAGTGATGATAATTATTATGAGTCTAAAATAGCCTTCAACCTAAATTAGAAATTAAACCTAAGTTCCCTCAAGTTTAGTGCAAATGACAAACCTACTTAACACATCAACCCTATGAACTTGTAAAGGTGTAATTTTGAATTTAAATTACAAATGAAGAATTTAAACATCTTTGGTCAAGGTCTAGACTCAATTGGGCAACATAACTATGTCAAAGTGGATGATATGACTCTCAAGATTTTGATGATCTTTTGAATAAGGCAACTTGATGATCTCACGTGGGTAGCATAATGCCTCTTTGTTAAAAATAAAATTTAGACTATGTATTACATTTGGATTGTTTATTTACACCAAGTTTTGACTTTGAACAAGACTTTAAACTAGGACAAGACCAACTAATTAATCGCCCTTAGATCCTAAACTAACAAGGTTCCTTGGTACTATTGGAATCCATCAATATACGTAATTTGAGAGGATTTTAAGTATTCATCCAAAAGTAAATGTGCATTATATAGTAGGATTTTTATACCCCCCTTCTCTCAAATGACAATACTATAACATATACCTTGAGGTGCACCTTACACCAATAATACTTCCATGGCAAGTGAGGATTTTTCTTAGATCTAACAAGTTTTTGAATGATCTAGAAGAATCAATTAAATAATGAATTTCACACCAAAAAATTCAAAATAAAAACATAGATTTTGGGTTTGTATCACTCAGGTTGTTACAAAAAGGTCTAGTCCTTTTTTCAACCACTACATCTTGTTGTTCGCTCAGTGTAGTGTGATGTCCAAAGTGCCACTACATCCTGTGTTCAATTCTAAAAGAGTCAAATGAAGTCAATGCTAGGAGATGAAACCCCAGGTCAAAGCTTCCCTAAATAAATTTTGGGAGGTGATGAAGTGCCCCTCCTAACTTAGATGCATAAATAAATAAAGCATGAAAATAGAAAGACTTTAGGGTCATTTTTAAGGTCACCCAAACTTTGACAAGTTTTTGGGGAGTGCTTTAGATGACTTTCTTTCTAAGCCTTGGACTAGGCTACTTGCAATAGGAATGACACTTTTTATTCCAAAGATTACCTAGAGGGGACAAATGGAAGAGCATACACACAACATACCTCTTTTTCCAAACAAGATTAATCTAAACAACTATTGCAAGTAAAAATTGACAAGTGTGTTCAATTTTAAACCCAAATGAAATGTTTGTTGATGTTATTTTGACCCCTTGGCCTTAATTGTAAACTTTGAAAAGCATTCATCAAAAACATCTAAAATCTCATTATTAAACACCAAAACAAAGTTCCTAATCCAACTTTAAGCATGCAAAAGTGATTTAAACATGTCTTGAGCAAATATCCCGCTTGGTCCTATAGCAAAATTGTTAGCATGTCCTTTAACATTAAATCTCTTTTGAGTTTGAAACAAGAAACTTTGGAAAAGTAGGTCTTGGTTCTATGTTTTTAGAAAAACATATTGACCGATGTCAGTTACAACCAATCGAGATCTGACTGATGTCAGTTCTATTGATCGACATCGGTTAAGCCAAGCAATCGATGTTGGTATTTTCACTAACATAGTTACTGTGTAAAAATTGTGGTAACCAAAAATGGAAAAATAAAGTTAGAAAACCAAATTTTAAGAGTTTTAAAATCTCAAATAAGTTTTTTAAGGTTTCAAAAGGATCTCCTTTAGGTGTAGGATGCATCTTGTCCCACCAGGCATGCCATTATGTGATCTAAGAATTTGACTCAAGAGAGGATGGTTAGTATGGTGTTAGTTCCAAAATGAAAACAAAATGAAATAAACATATTATTAACATAACATCTCTAGGTCTAGACACTAGGGAGAGATTAGTTAACAATCATGAATGAAACACACAACTAAAATGCAAAACAAAACTTTTATACCTTCCTTGGATGCTCCAAAATGCTTGTTGTGGTGGCTTGCTCAGCTTGTGCTTCAAGAGGTCTTCTTCAATGGAGTGTGGCTACCTTCATCTCCTTTTGGCACCTTTGGCTTGTAGCTTGGCTTGGGTTGGAATAAATTTTGAATTATAACACTAGTTTCTTGAAGCTTTTTGGAACCAATCTTGCATTATAACTTTACACTAATTAAGCTTAAAAATGATGTTGTGGGGCCTCCTATTTATAGATTTTTGGATTTGATCAGAATCAACCTCAACCATCCATCTCAAGATTGAGATGTGTGGTTGAAGATTAATTCAAGTTTTTAGAATTAAGTTTGTAATTATCCTCATCATGATAGTGGAAGAAGGGGCACTTAAGAGGCATGGAGGGCATCATGGAAGGCATTAATGAGGCATGGAGGGCATGAATCATGTATTTGTGGTATGTATGGCCTAGGGATGTCTTCCTAAGAAATGAGGTAACTTGATGATGTAGATATTCAGTATTCATTTCCAAAATGAATTATTCAACAAGTTTCCATGGAATTTTTTATTAGGCCTTGATTTGGGTTAATTAGCTCTTAGGCATGATTAAACATATTGTGCACAAATTACCCAAATTGATCAGAATGCCTTGTTATTGGTCTTAAATTTGACTAGATTAGAATTGAAAGTCCACGTTAGATGAGTTGGATGTGTATTCCCATTTATAATGTTGCTAATAATAAATAATAAAGGCACAAGTCTTGTGCAAAAGATTTGATAGGAAAGAGTAGTCCAGAGCACGTAGGTGCAAATTTGGCATTTTAACTCGAAATGAATTGATCAAATTTAGTTGGCCCATAAATTGTATTGCCCCATTTAGGGATACCCTAGCCAAAATTGGCATTTTAATATGTTAGTTTCACATCATTTAGCATGTTTTAATATTTTTAGGCCAAATTGTGCATTTTAGATGGAAACTAGCCAAAATATTGATTAGAGGTTATTGGCAGCCAGTTTTAGGTGTCTACATTTATTATGGAAATATTTTGATGGTAAAAAACACATAGGATAAACCGAATGCATACACTATCCCTAGAAAAAATATAAAGGTTTTAGATCTTTGGATTATCTTATTGCAATTAATGGAGAATGATTCTGATAATTCATGTCCACTTTTATGTCTCATATGTTTTGAGATGTCGAAGCCCACATAAGGAAGAATAAAACATTAGAGAGAGCCCACATATAGATTTGATAATTATATTCATTTGTTTATATTGAATTAATGTGTGTACTATGATAACATTCATAAAGGTTGCCTAATAAATCTACTTAGTGGCATCCAAGGTTCCTTTCAGTTCAAGCCTCTCAAAATATATGTACAAGTATGTAAAGCCTCCAAGTTGAGTTAAGGACTTGAAACATAGTTTAAGGTCATTTTTAGCATAGGTCTCCAAATATGAAATGAAATGATGCATAATTTCCAAGGTTTTGAAGAGAATCCCTAACTATAATCCTGGCATTAGTGGTTCACACTATCAAATATGACCATATATATCTAATAACATCATCTCAAATGTAAAAACAAAAGATTAATAACATCATCTCGAATTTAAAAACAAAATAGTTATAACATTAAACAATATCATGACCAACAATAATAATTACCTTCTTGCCATTACATTACAAGCTACTGAATGGGGATAAGCGCATAAATTCATGGACAATTACATGGACATCTTGCCATAACACATTTATTATATAATAATGTGTATACGTAATAACTATAATGTATATGCGTTATTTGAATTTAGGATAAAAAAACCTTGATCCATGATGCGTACGCATTATGTATAATATACATAATGTGTAGGACTTATGTGCAGTGTACATAATTCATACACATTATGTGTAGTATACATAAAATATACATGTTATGTATACTATGCATAACACATTTGCATTATAACCTATATAAACTAAAAAAGACCCAAACTTATATCCATTCTCATTCTCACTTGTTTTATTATTTCCTTTGAGCTTTTTTCCCTAGACTGCATTAATTTTTTGCTTGGCGGAGGATAAAACACATTACCATCTCATGTTTCCTTGACAAATTGACAATGCCATCATGGAGGGGAGATAAGTAAGCAAAAATCAAACCTATTAATAGCTATTTTAGCATTTTTTCATTTGTATTATTTTATTGTTAAAATCATTTTTAAATATCTCATTTAAATCCAAGAAAACAACCTAATAACCCTCTTCCTAACCCTCCCTCTAACTTTCCTAACCCTCCTATAATTCCACAAGACCTCTAGGTAGTTAGGAATATTTTGTTTCACACATATTCAATAAAAAAATATAAATTGAATAAACAATTAGGAGAATGAGGGACCCCACTTTTACTAACACCCTTTATACCTATTTTGCTAAAACCCTAGAGTTAGTACTATGTCAAGTTGACTTAATAATGAGTCAAATTGACAAATGGGCATCACATAAGGATAGATTTAGGGGTTACTATGCTTAAAAAATTTCATCATGTGAGGTGAAAGACAAATAAATATTAAAATACCTAATATGTGCCTTATTCATTGATCCAACAATCAATGCACCCTTTCCACTATCTAAAAAATGGTTCTTAATCGACCAATGCTAACATAATTTCATTAGAGATATTTTTTGGGGTCGATGGTAGATGGTGTTTGATTACCCACATTATAAAAATCATAAGGTTCCATTGAATTTTTTGAGGGAACTCTATTACGAGTTTATTCTCAATGAGATTCCCAACTATTTTGACTACTCAGAGTTTCAGGTCTGAGGGAAAGGATCTTGGCAAGATAGACTAGGTGTACATCATGTACCTAAAAGGTTTGAAAGATTCCTTACTCAAAATAAAATTCAGCTTGAGATCCCCTTTATAGTTAAATAGGTCATGGAGATTGACACTTTGCATATGCTTAGTGTGCTTACTGACATAGTCGTTTAACATATGAGTAGGATTTCTAAGATAGATGCTAGAGAGTGTGGATATGGGAATGCTTCTTTTAGTGTGTGTTCCTGACCTTATCAATTAAGATATTGTGGTGTTATATATATCAGACCTTTAGATGAAAATGGTGGTTTATTTGAAGGCCTAGATGATATAATTTTGAGCGATGAGTTTTGGGCACGTAGATTTAGTGCACACACATCAACTACACATATACATGTAGCTTATCTTTTGACATGTTAAATTTTAGGTATCTTTGTATTTAAAATATAAAAATCAATTTACACAAAAATTAAATAATATATATGTAATTTTTATGTTGCAAGATCAAATGATGCCATCATCTTCATGGTTCACTACTGCATTTTCAAATCTTATCCAATCGATGTTTACATACTCACAGTTAGTTTGTGTGCCATATACTGCTACATATGTTGATGCTACTAGACTGATGTTTACATATATAAAGGTAATTTTTCATTAATATTATACTCCATTTACATGCATTTATTTATATAAATCTATGCCCAATCAACAATCATATATTGTTTGTTCAATTGATGACCACAATGGAGACTCCTCCATCTCTATGTGCTGAAACACACACAGGCATTATTATTACAATTTCATCTCTGTGGGCACTCACTGAGGTACATGTTAAATTATAATTTTGAATTGTAAATATAGATTTATTTTAATAATTTTACTCTATACTTGGGCAAATATAACTTATGTGAATGTATTGTGTGTGTAGGGTTGTCTAATGACATTTGATAATCTCATTTAGATGATTAATAGGGAACCTTATCATGTTTTCTCCCCCTTTCACACACATGTCCATGGACCTTGACCTCTCACTGACCCTATTGAGCATTAGATGTAGATTAAGAATGATCATAAGATTACGGTAAGTGCATGTTTAAATAATTTTTATAATAGTTTAAAATTAATTTCTAAACTTTATTGCATGTCTAATATGCAAAGTTTCTAATAATATGTGTATATGAATAGGTTAAGATATAGGTGATCTATGATTTTAGAAGGACCCATAGTCATAACTTAGATGAATTCAAAGCATATGAGGGATCTCCATATATAAGTATGGCATCCTAGGGAGAGTCTTCTTCATGGAAGGTAAAGAGAGGGAGACTATTTGATGATTAGGATGTCTTACAGGTTGTAACTATGTGTATGCATATATGGTAATTTTAGCATGTGTTTGGCATTGTATGCATATATTACATTCACCCAACATTATATTATGTTCTTAGATGATGTAATTATTTATATGCATATATGACAATGTATGCATTATTGGCATTGTATGCCTATATGGCATTCACTTAACATTTTATTATGTTCTTATTTTGTATGCCTTTATGGATTTTATACATACATACATATGTGTTCATATTTTTTGGTGATCATCTTTCCATGTACAATCCGACTCACATTATTATTTTAAAATTAAATTTTATGGTTGTATGGCCATATTTAGATATGATCATCTTTAATATTTCCTTCATGTAATTATTAAAACTAACTTACAATCCTTCAATATGCATTGCAATTAAAACTATATGGGATAAAATAGTATAATTTTGAGATAAAGTCATATTTTAGTGTGAATTGACTCTCATGATTAAGATACACCATTTATCACTATTCTAATGTGGATAATTGCTCCATATTCACCTTTGAAGAGTGAAATTACTCATTACCTTCTCATGCAAATGGGGTCAATTAATCATGAAGTGATGTTTTGTTATCTCCTTCATAGAGCTATTACCCTTATTTTAGAGACTTTTATTTGGCCCTTTGAAGTAGTGAAATATTTTAATTCTCATGTTTCCTAAGGCCTTAGAATATTTTGATAGTTTAATTCTTTTTTTTTCACTTCCTTAATTTTTTTCTCTTCCTTGCCACTACACTCAGTTTGGTCATTTCTTATCTTCTCATCATATGCCAACATGAGAATGTTAAAAATGCAACTTCTTTGATGAAATGGGATACTATAACTTATTCTTCTAAAATATATTTGATAACCACTCCACATTTACCCTTGAAGAGGGAAATTCTTCCTTAACTTCTCATGGGTTCAATTAATCATGAATTGATATTAGGCTATCTCTTTCTTTATATTATTATTAACCTTATTTAAGAGACTCTTCTTTGGCCCTTTAAAGCAGTGAAAGATTATAATTCTCATGTCTCCCAAGGCCTTATAATATTTTGGTAGTTATATCTATTTCATTTTACTTCCTCAATTTTTTCTCCCTTTCTCCATTGCACTCATCTTGGCCATTTCATCTCTTCTCATCATATATCTTCTCAACACACACACACACACACACACACACACACACACACACACACACACACACACACACACACACACACACACACACACACACACACACACACACACACACACACACACACTTTCACTATCACAGATCTCAATAGGATTTGTTTATAAAAGCATCCCCATAACAAGGAACTAACACAAAAAATTTATTATTATTATAATGTTAGGATGAGGATGTTTTCAAAAAGGGTATCCCTTCCCTATGATGTGTAAAATGAGAAAATAAAACATCTTCATATATGATTGTGGGGTGATATATGCTTTTAAAACTATGACAGTTCAATATCTCCATTTATGGTGACTCATGGCTCAAAATTGGCACTACAAACATATTTGGGGTGGTGGATAACATCGAAGACCAATTTTTTGGCCTATGATCATGCTCGATTGAGAGAGCCACTACTTATTCTAGCTTCAAGAATGCCTTTCTCAATATAACAAAATTACATTTTTTATCCTAACTTCATATGCATGTAAAATAAAAACTAAAAGTTATTTGGATGAAAAAAAATAACCCTCAATGCATGTATAATCCCTATAATTTCACCCCAAATCATGTTGATGGAATCATAAATATGAATCCATGATATATGATGCAATAACAGGTCCTAAAATATAACTTTTTTGCAATGAAGAGACAAGTTCTTATCCTCTAACTAACATTTTTGCCTTGAGGACCTCCAAGTGAAATTACATCACTTTAAACATGCTTGTATAGGCATATGACACATGATTCCATGATCATGACCTTTAAATCCACTCCAATGCGAGTTTTCATTACTGTTCAGGAGCATGAAAACACTAACAATAAATGTTGTCAAAGTTGAAGGGGCAATTTAAGATCTCTAGCTCCAGTGCTTCATGGATAAAAAATGTCACTGATAACACATGAGGTGGTAGATAACATCCAAGACCAAGTTTGTTATCTCCCATAATGGTTGGTTGAGAGATCCACTACTCATCTCTACCTCAAAAATGTCTTTCCCAATACAAGAAAATTATAATTGTTTTGCCTAACTTCAAAAGTGCATAAAATATAAATCATAAGTCATTTGTCATTTGAATGAACCAAAAGAAACATCATGTGAATTTCAAATCCTTATACTTTCACACCATATCACTTTTATGGAACATTTTTTATGAATTTGTGGTGCATGATATAATAACAAGTTCTAAAATGTAAATATTTTGTAATGAAAGGACAAGTTCTCATCCTCCAACTCACATTTTCATCTTTTGAACCTTCAAATCCACCCAAATGCATATTTTCACTAGTGTTTAGGAGCATGGAAACACCAACAATAAATGTTGTCAAAGTTGAAGGGGCAATTCAATATCTCTACCTTTGATGTTTCATGGATCAAAAATATCACTACAAACATGTATCAAGTGGTGGATAATGTCCAAGACCAGGTTATTAACCTCCCATCATTCTTGGTTGAGATACCCACTACCCATCTCAGACTCAAGAATGCCCTTCCCAATATAACAAAATTATAGATTTTTGGCTAACTTCAAATGTACATAAAATAGAAACCATAAGTCATTTAGATTAACATAAATAACCCTCACATTCATGTTTAATCCCTCTAATTAAATCTCAACTAACATTAATGGAATATTGGATATGAATATATGGCACACGCTGCAGTAATGGGTCCTAAGATACAACTTTTTTGAAGTGAAAATACAAGTTCTTGTTCCCTTACTGACATTTTCACCTATGGGACTTCCAAATGTAAGTCCATAATTTTGAATACATCTGGATTGACAAATGACATATTTTCACATGACCATGACCTATAAATCCACTTAGATGTGTGTTTTCACTATTGTTTAGGAGTGTGGAAACGCTAACAACAAATGTTGTCAAAGTTTAAGGGGCAATTTGATATCTCCACCTCTAGTGTTTTGTGGCAAAAAATTGTCACTACTAACATGTCCAAGGTGGAAGATAACATCAATGACTAGGTTCTTAGCCTCCAATCATGCCAAGTAGAGAGACCCACTACCCATTTTGGTCTCATGAATGCCCTTCTAAAAATAATAAACTTGTAGTTTTTTGGCATAACTTCAAACATTCATAAAATAAAAATTATAATTCATTTAGATAAACCTAAGAAACCCTCAAGTGCATGTCAAATTCCTGTAATTACACTATAGAACATGTCTATGTAACTTTGGAGATGAATCTATGGCATACACTGTAGTAATGGTTTATGAAATATAACATTTTTATAGTTAACATACAAGTTCTTATCCTCAAACTGACATTCTACTTTTGAGACCTGTAGTTGTAAGTCCACTTCAAACACATCTAGATAGGCAAATGCCATGTTCTTCCATGACCATGACCTCCAAATAAATTAGGATGCATGTTTTCACTATTTTTTATGAATGTAAAAACACTAATAATAAATGTTGTCAAAAATTGAAGGGGTAGTTTGATATCTCCACCTCTTGTGCTTTGTGTCTCAAAACTAGCACTACCAACACATCTGAGCTGGTAGATAATGTCTAGGATTAGGTTATTAGCCTCCCATTGTTAATAATAGGTCATTAGGGGAAATGTATTTTAAGTCATTTTCTAATTCTAAGTTGAGTTAATTACATTTTTTGGTGACCTAATTCCTCACTATTTAATGTACCTTCCTTTGTACTCTTTGTCTAATAAATGAATGTTAATACAACTTTTTGTTGTGAAGACAAGATTCTTTCATTTTGAGTTATTCTTTATATTTCATTACTCCATATAATTTTAGCTTTGTGTATTCGATCATATACAGACTGATCCTTAATTATGTCCCACTCCAACATGGTATCAGATATATTTTGGTAGCCAAATGTCATAACCTTTATTATGAGATCTAACATTCTAGCTTGTTTATTGTTTTTTCATTGATTTCAATTTTCTAGGGTTTGGTGGGGTTATAAAAAATCTATTTAAATCTATATATCTAGAGTCTCAAATTTAAAATTAGGAAACATAGTTAGATTTAAAAGGTGTAAAAACCCTAGACTTAGTAGTAAACTTGACCTAGTTTCATGAAAATCAGTTTTTACCATTTTGGAGGGTTTCAATGTCATTTTTTGAAATCTACAAAAATCCTTAAATTTGATGACTTTGAGGAAAAACCATTTCTATGTTATTTTATCTTTATCAAAAAACTAAGTGGTCCTTGTTATTTTTTATGGAATCCATACTAAATCTATAGATTTGAGGGTTTTTAGCTTCAACATTGTTTCTACCCCTATAGGCACTTTGGCATATTTTTTCCCTTCGATAGACATTTCCACCCTTTTAGGAAATTTTGGTAGTTGGGGGAATTTTCTTGGTATTAAAACAAGTCTAGGTATAAATTTGGATGGTTTCAAGTAAATAGGTTGGAACCCAACCCTTCTACATGCAAATAGGTCAAGACTTGACCCCTCTTTGAGTAATTTAGTTGGAATCTGACATTCCTATTAACATATCTAATGGACTCCAATGAACCTACATGAAAAATTGGTGGACTCTATTATTCATACCTATAGATCCATTATACTCCAACAACCTTCCCTCTAGACCTCTCAGACTTTGATGTCCTTGCTTGTAGAACTTATAGATCTTGGCAGCTATACAAACACCCTTAGTGGATCCTGATGGTAGTGAAAACACTCTAGGTATAATTTAAAATCCATGTTTTCAACATAGGTAGAGTTTTAACCCCATGTAAGTAGCCTAGGTGTAATCTACCCTTGTCTAAGCACACTCCAATCTCTATCACCTAATTTTCACCCAGTGATGGTCACAAAGACGTCAATTTTAATCAAGTGAAAGGTGAAACTATTCATTTGAAAAGTGGAGGAATTTTTTGGGTGACATCACTCTCACATCAATAAAATAAATTAAGGGGGAGAACTGATCCTAACCCTTATCCCTTGGTTACATGAGAATTTAAGTTGTTACTCACAACCAACCCAAGAGGGCTTAGCTTTTCCTCAAAAAAGTTGGCCAAAATTTTTGCACATCAAAAAATTATACAAAGTGGATAATTATTATTTGTAAGAAAAAATTATTCAAACCTACATAAATTTTAATCAATATATCCTTTTCAAGTTCCTTTTTTTGAAAGTGTGAGTTTTTTTGAGCTCTACACATTGGTAATATTCTTGTGCCTTATAAAATTAAACTTCTATGATTTTAGGGGGCTTTCATATAAAAATATTTTAGCACAATAATTAAAATAGATAATTCCTTCCTATACCATGGATTAGATTCATGTTCTAATTCTTACACCATTTAATTATCACAAGTGGAAAACCCAAGTTCAAATCTTCTTGAGGAGCAAAGGTTTACATTAAATCACAATGGGTATAAAAAATAACTGACAATTGATGCAAAGAAGGGGAAGTGGTTTAAGAAAAATGATGAATCCTATAGTCTTCTATGCATGTATATGTCTCTCAACTTGATCTTTCATATTGAATTTGGAACTACTAATGAAGTCTGGATCACATTAGAAAAACTCTTTGGGAAATAAGACATAATGAGAGGTCATGAGTTGGATAATGATCTCATTAGTTTGAGCCCAGGTAACTTTGATATTATATAGATACTTTTCACAAAGTTTAAATCACTCATATTACAATTCAAACTATGTGACATTGAAAAAAAGGATGATCAATTGATTATTTCCATCCTTTCTAAATTGGGCTTTGACTATTATGTCTTCATTTCTACCTTCCATACCACCAAGCGTGTCCTTGCAGCTTCATGGACCATGTCTTCATTAGATGACTTTATTATTGAATTGAATCAAGATTAAAATTAGATTATTCAAATGTGTATAATGAATTCATCTAAATCACATACCTTAATTATAAACATGATAAATAGAAGGATTCTAGTAACAAGGAGAAAAAATAAAACAAGGACCTAGAGCAAAGAAAGGGTCAAAAATCTAATACTAAGTCCAAAGTATCAAAATAGTTCTCCTCCTCAGATGGGAAACCCAAGAAAGAGTGACTCACATATACCTACTATAATAAATTTGGGCATGATGAATCCAAATATATGAAGCAAATTGACTAACTAAGATACTTGAGAAGCAAAATATCAATGTCACTAATTCAGCTAATTAGATTTCATCAACACATGAGTCTTCAAAGGCCAAAGATGATATAAAGGGAAAAGATAAGGGTAAAACACTTATTTTAGTTATATCCCATCCTTCCACATGGGAAATTGATTATGGTGTATCACACCACATGGCTTCACCATATGATCTTTTCTCATCCTTGGAGCCGTGTTTTATGGCTTCCATCTCGTTAGTTGATGATAATTACACAAAATTTAGTGGAAAAGGATATGTTGAATTGAATGATGGGATATTTTAATAATTTATATGTGTTCCATCTTTATCCACCAAACTCCTATATATTTATCAGATCAATTCAGGTAAGAGAGTGGAGTTCACATCCAATTCAATGGTTATTAAGGAAGTAGACAATGACTTCATAGTTACACTTGGGAAAGCAAATTCCCAATCACAATATTATAGATTATCACATTTTAATCCTAATCAAATCTATTGCATTGTTTACTCATTCATATGGGGTGAGTAAATTATGACATGAGTGATTCAGCCATCTCAACTATCATGATTTGAAGTAACTCATTCATCATGACTTGGTTTCAGGTTTGCCATGTGTTCATTTTCATGAGAAAATTTTCTAGTGTTCCATACTTGGTAAGGATCCTAAAGATAAGTATGACAAAGGTGAATCATGAAGAGCTACATATATTAGAGCTAGTTCATAGTGACATTGTTGGACCATTTCCAACTCCTTCATTCAATAGGACTAAATACATGCTTACTTTCATCGATCAATTTTTGAGGTATACTTGGGTGTATTTTGTTAATCATTAATATGAGGTATTTGATAATTTTTAAGACTTAAATATTATTGTATAAAAATAATTAGGTAATACCATCAAGATTTTGTGTACCAAAAATGGTGGTGAGTATGTCAATAATAATTTTGAATAATTATGCACTTTAAAGGGGATTGAAATATAGCATAGATTTCTATATAGTCATTAATAGAATGATGTTGTAGAGCACAAGAATAGGTCCTTGAAGGAAATGGCCAACTATATGCTACACTCCAAGTATTTTGCACCTTAGTATTAGACTGAGGCCATCAATTATGCTTGTTATATCCAAAATCAAGTTCCCCATAGAGCATTTAAGGGATTCACTCCTTTTATGTCTTGGATCAGTTGAAAATTCATAATGAAGCACTTCTAAGTGTTTGCATCTTCAGCTATGGACTATATTTTGAAGAAGAAACATAAGGTAATATAACATTAGATTATGCATTACATCTTCATTGGATATCCTAAGGGTGTAAAGGGATATAATATTATCCATCCCACCACTCATGAGTTGTTCATTGAAATAAGTGTTTAATTTCAATATGTTACTCTAGACTCCACACATGACACCTATCCCTCTTACTTGGATTCACTAGGATTTAATGACATTTATGATGACTCAAATTTACCTAAGCAAATTTTTGATGATATAGATTCTTCTTATAGTTTTGATTATTAAATTAGTGATGATGACTCACCTCCTCCTCCCAAAATATCTTCAAAGGATAAGGAATCTTCTCCTGACTCTCTGAGCACTAGTCCTCTTTGGGATGGATAGACATTGCAAAGTGTTGGTCAATGGGTTGGAGATCCATCAAATGATAGGAAAACCTATTCACAATTCTATAATGACCCACATGTATTCATTGCATCTAATTTTGATCTATAGTCATTTGATGAGGTATCAAACACTCTTGAGGTCGATATTATTATGGAAGAGGAGTGTGGTTCTTTACGAATGAATAACACTTTGGATTTAGTCCCTCTTCCTAAGGGAACCAAAAATGTTTGATGTAGGTGGATATACTGAACAAAATTTATAGCAGATGGGTCCATAGACAAGTCCAATCATGTTTGGTAGCAAAGGGTTTTTCTCATATACTTGGCATTGACTATACTGAGACATTTTTCCTAGTTTCCAAAATGAAATCAATCTAACTCTTTTTTGTTGTTTTTACAATACGTCATTGGGATGTTCATTAGATGGATGTGAAGATTTCCTTTCTTCATGGTGACCTCAATGAGGAAATACACATGGAACAACCACATGAATTATTGGAAGATTCATCCTTTGTTTGTAAACTTTATAAATCTATCTATGACCTCAAACAAGCTCCTTGAGCTTGGTATGTCAATGTGGACTCCTTTCTTCTTTAAGTTGGGTTCAATAGATGCTATTCTGATCTAAATATCTAAATTTTATGGCACAATGATTCATTTTTTATTTTATTTCTCTATGTGGATGACCTATTGATCACAAGAATTTCTTCATCCACCATCAAAACAATGAAAATTTCTTTTTCTAATAGGTTCTCAATGATTGACTTGAGCTTTTTGTATTACTTTCTCAGGATTGAAATTTCTCAATCTATGTTTGGGATCACTATTTCATAATCCAAGTATGATCTTGATTTTATTTCATAGTTTAACATGGTTTATTTAATCCAGCTCCAACTCCATTTCTATCTAGTCTGAACCTTGAAGTTGATTGTCCATCTCCTTTGGTTGATGTTACCTCATATCAAAAACTTGTTGGTAGTCTCATCTACCATATGCACACTAGAACTAACATTTCATTTGTAGTGGGCATGGTATATATAATTATAAAATAACCACATGAGTTTCATTATAATGTAGCTAAAAAAATTCTCCACTACATTCAAGGTACTCATAGTTCATAATTTACTATGGAGAAAACATTGATGTTGACTTGATTAGGTATATAAATTCATAGTGGGATGGTGATATTCAGAATGATAAATCTACTTTAAGATATAGTTTTTCCCTTGTTTCAATTCCAATTATTTGGTTAATAAAGAATCATAATGTTATTACTTTATTTTCTAATAAGGTAAAATACAAAAGAGTTGTTAATACTACCACTGAGTCTATTTAGCTTTAAGGGATTCTCACTAAGTTTGATAGCTAGTTTTGATGACCAATAATCATTTTTTGCAAAAACTAAATCACAATCTAGATCTATAAGAATCCAATCCTTCATCAATGGATCAAGAATATCAAAATTCACATACATTTCATGTAGGATCTCATCCATGAATAAGTCATTGACCTCTGTTATATCTAGACAATGGAATAAATTGATGATATATTCACCAAACCCTTCATTGAGATCAAGTATCTTCATTTGTGGGCCCTTCTTGCGTTCAATCAGATTCAACATCCTCATATGGGGGTAATTATATGTACTTGAGAACTTAATTAGGCCTTTGTGTTAGGACCCAATTCTACTACCCACCTAAACTTTGCTTAAAGGGGGTGTTAGTGTAGTTTTTTTTCCCACTACATGGTTCTACCTAAATGGTCTAAATAACTTACTTATGTTACTAATATATCATTAGGGTAAATGTACTTTAAGTTATTTTCTAATTTTGAGTTAAGTTAATTACCTTTTTGGGTAATCTAATTCCTCAGTATATAACAAATTTAACTTTTTAAGGGAGTTATGGAATGTAAAACCCTAGGTTGTTAAAGTGTTAGAATAATAAATTAGAGAATAACTATAGTAATATCAACAACCACTAATTTGTACAATAATTGATTTATCTAATTATTATAAAAATATCAATGAACTAAAAGAGGTGTACTTAGCTAGAAAACTAACTAAGAAGGATAAGTGGTAAGCTAAAAATTGGTGTAGAAATAGTGTAAGGTGTTGCCAATAAGAAACAGGTGTTAAAAACCCTTTTGGATAGTAGTGCAGTCCTCTAGTCAATAGTGCACCACATAAGTGCCCACTATGCCATGCTAATGTCCCTATATAGTAGATATAGTGAGTTCTTGGGTGGACCTTCACCTGGTTTTTAGAAGCCTGGGCCTATGTGTCCAAATGTTAGATCATTATTTGTTCCCTATTTTGATTGATTTCAATGTGAAACCCTAAGTCTCCATGTTTTTTATGGTATTTGAGGAGAATAAGTAGAAAAAGAGTGGTGTTAATAAGGTAGGTTGGATGTGACCTCAACACACCATATGTTGAGTTTTGCCTTCATATCGATACCTAGAAATGGGATCAAGTCTAATGTAGTTCTCCTAATCTAATTGTTAGTACACATGTAAGCGAATGCTAGTATGAGTGTTGATTTGAATACTTTGAGTGTGAATTGAGATGGGTGTATGCAGAATTAAGGAAGAATAAGGACCAATTACCATGATTTGCACAACTATTTTTAGGTTTATTTGTGAGTATTTACATATGATTTCTATATAGGGGTACATGAATGAAAGTGGTCTATATTTAGATTTATAGTGCTTGTCAGGACATGAAATGAGTTTAGGCTGTCCCTAAGGTGCTTTGAGAAATGTAAATATATTTATTAGGGGTGAAAATATAAGGGGACATTAACACTTCACCTTTACCAATAACACAGTGCACTATAGTCCAAAGGGCTGCACTAATGTCCAGGTGATATGAACAGATGAAAAAGAGACCTAAGTACCTAAGTTAAGGCTCATTGTTACTTTTGGTATATATGGGGATGGGTTATACTCACACAAAAATTGTAAAATGATCAAGAGAGGCCCTAAGAAAGTTCTAGGACTAAGCTAAGGATCAGGTGGTCTCAAGTAACACTCATTTTACTAAATTGATATTTTAGATGACTAAATTTCCCCCCCTTTATTCTATAAATGAAGCAAAGAAAAATGACTATGATAAAGGAAAAATAAATGTATCTGGACTTACCTATGAAGTGAAGCCCATGAACTAGGTCTGAGTCTAAGAAACATGCTCCATTACATGTCCTAAAAATGAAACATGAATGAATCAATCCTTAAGAAATATTAAAATCAAAGATAAAAATGAGTAAATATATGAGAGAAAGAGGAAAGAAATGAACACACCTCACTAGGTACATGAACCAATGTAAAAACATGATGACATCCTATGTGTGCATGTAAATGGTAATAAAATGATGAATATATTGGACTGGGTTGATGGATTTCCCAATCCCCATGTGTGGATAGATCAGGAACTCAAGTTGGTATTGAATCCATCATTATCTACCTCTACTTTGTGGATCATAACCTATGAGTAGCTTGGATTGGACTGATGATTTATCTAACCCTCTCATGTAGGTGGCTCAAGAACCCAATTAGGATATGAATCCATCATTTCCCACCCCTACATAGTAAATACATATGAATTTGAAATAGTGTGATGTAATTGAAATTACGTACGATGACTCTAGGCTAGATAGAAACTCTAAAATGTAAAAATGGATCTAGACCACTTGGGAATGCCAACCATTGTAGATGAAATGAAGCACCAATATGGTGTAAACTTGGTGAAAAACTAGTGCAAAACTATGACATAGGGTTTTTAGATTATACAACATGGAAAATGGCATGGAGTTGTCATTCCATCTTATAAAATTGGTGTCAAACCAAACATATGGGAACAATGTGATGCGTACATGCCCCCAATTCTGATATCTATGTATATATGGACTGACTCATACTAATTTATGTATATGTATATCTAAAACTAAAATGGGAGTGGTCATGTTGCACATGATGTTACTAATCTGATAAAACCTACGTAATCTATGTAAAACTTGAGTATAAATTAAACCTATCTAATAATCTATGATTGTTATTGTGCAAATTTGAACTATAACTAATTTATCTTTTTGGAAATTTTAAAATTTTATATGTTTTAGGCTACTGGATAGTAGCATGATCCCCTTTACCAATATTTCACTATGTTATAGACCACTTTACTATGTTATTGACCAAATGTGCTATTTCTGAAGAAAACTAATATGGATTTGAGTGTGATTGTGTTTCACTATAGTTTTTTGAATCTGAGCTCTATAATCTATGTTTACATACTAAAAATCATGTTCTAAGTACACTAGGATGGCCTAATATCTATGAAAAACCCCTGTGAATGCCCCCTCTTTTGAGGGGAGTTGTTAAACCTCTACAGTAATTATCCTCAAAAGAAAATCTATGTATCATATGTGTTAGACTAAAAACATATGATATATGTGTGATCAACTAATATAATGTGTACACATGACATCAAAATATAAAATAGTTTAAGAATAATTTGGTAATATATGATGTATGTTAGATCTAGCATTTAAAATGTTTCCAAGATAGATATAAAAATGTAATCATGTATATGAATTAAAAAATGGATGTAATTTGAGTAAACTACCTATGGGGAAGGGGCATGATGTCCATCAAGGGACCCAAGGAGGAAGGAGAGACGTATGAGGTCCCTCATGGCATTAAAAATTATATGTGAATGTAACAAGAAAGAGACAAGTGTCATGTCCATGACACATACATAAAATCACACATACAAACATATAAAGCATGGAAAGTAGGCCAAAGGGCCAAAATACAAGGGATGTATGCATATGTCCCTAAGTTTTAGAAAGAACATACATATAATGACATGTTCAAATGTTCACATACACAAAGAGAAAGCAAGGTTGGATTAGAGCAACATGGAATGACATGTTCAAATTTCCATATACACAATCAAGAAGCACACACAAGGACACAGACACATGTCTAAAGCATAGACACATTGGAAAGAATTAGTGTAGAGCCATATAATAATGGCATATTCAAATGCCCTTGATTAGATGTAGATCTAAAGAAAAATAATCAAATGTAAATTAGTAAAGATATAAATAAAAGTATGCATAACAATGTGGTACAAATTCATGTAAGAGCAAAGGTGTACATAAGCTGAGTCTATAGCAACAGTAGTCGATAAAAAATTAGTGGAGTATAAGATGATCAATATCAAGATATAATCAATAATAAATATATGATATGGGGTATATAAATATATAACCTAAAAAACAATAATTTGTGTTTATGATTCTCCCATTGGACTGATATGGCAATGTTGAGTCTATGTATACGTGTATATGCCCATGATGGGTAAATAATAACAAATCAAAATCTATGTACAAGACCTGAGTCATGTAGTACTTTGTGAACACTCTAAGGGAACAAATGAAACATGCAATATGATAACACTGACTTTAATATCATAGATAGGATAATTAGTATCTAAAAAATATAAAGAATATAAATATTGAAATACATACAATCTACAATTTGTATTTTTTAAAAAAATATTTGTATGTTTTTGTATATTTGAACATGTTATATTATTTTTGTGTTTTCTGAGTATAAGCTATGTACAAACAACATGAAAATGAAACTATGTACAAAAATAAATATAAAATAAAATTATGTATAAGCAAATTAGAATAATGAAACTATGCACAAGTAAACCAGGCATGGATGAAACTATGTTCAAGGAGAGTGTTATGGATAAGAATCTATTTGCTAGTAAGTAATGGTGCTAGAAGCCCAACATGTCATCAATGAATGCCTCTATATAACATAAGTGGCAAATTCACTTTGTTAATGGTCTATACCATAATAATATGTGTTGTTATAATCATCTTCTTCATTTTTATTAGTACTGTGTAGATTATTGATTGGGATCTTACCATCTAAAATTGTATCCACTGTAGGTATAGCTTGATTTGAAGACTTTGTTGTTAGAAACCCTCTTCTGAGAATGGTTGTTTGCTTAGCCTGATTTTGAATGTGAAACTTAGGTTCATGCTCTTTTTATAACTTTACTTGTGTATCTATATCTTTTGCCTTGATAAATTATATCTACGAATAATTTTCCTTAGTATGTTCCATAAATCCCAAACTTTGTTGACCAACATTATCAACTGCTAGAATAGGAGTATTGATGCCTTGGGAATGTTTGAAATCAAACTGATGTAGATATTTTTGACCAAACCCATAATGCTTTGAAAATGAGACCTCATTTTGGATAGGTATATTTATATCCTTCACTTATTTTAGATGTGTTTGATCTATTGTTTCTTGCTCTGATTTTATTTTATGAACCTTTTATTGTTCTGAATTATGCTTTGGTAACCACTTTTGTATCATTTTTGAATTTGACCCTTTTTTAATATGTTCCTCTATCATTATGGATTGCTTAATTAATTTATCTTGTATAGGGTCCTCAGTAATAATTATCTATTGTATATGTTTTTTCAATGCTAAACATGAATCTGTGTGATGACCATGCATTCTATGTCATTCAAAATTATATATATATATATATATATATATATATATATATATATATATATATATCCTCACTAGATGTAAATGAGGTAGGTCGATCAACTTAACTTTAATCATTTGCCTTAAAATCTCACTTGAACTTTTATTTGATTTTTGAGTATTGTTTGAGTTAGGAGTTGTAGATGCACTTTGTTGTGATTTATTGTTTTCATATGTAACATTTATTGCCACAAATTGACTAGGTGAAGATGATTAACGTGATTGAAATTAGTGATAATGAATTTTTTTGGGCCAATGAATGAATTTTAATGAAATATTTTTTGTGAAGATGAGCTTCTTTCATTTTGAGTTGTTATTCATATTTCACTACTCCATATATTTTTAAATTCATGTATTTGATTCTATCCAAATTTATCCTCAAATTTGACCCATTCTGACACCCATAACATTTGGTTAAGAGACCCACTACCCATTTTGGCCTCAATAATGCCCTTTCTAATACAAAAAAATTGTAGTTTTTTAATTATCTTCATATGAATGTAAAATAAAAAATATAAGTCATTTTAATGAACTAAAAGAACCCTCACATGCATGTCAAAGCACTTTAATTTCAACCTAAATTGGGTCAATTAAATTTTAGATACATATTCATGGCACACATTTTAGTAACGGGTCTTGAAATGCAACTTTTTATAGTGAAGAGATAAATTTTTATCCTCTAACTGACATTTCTACCTTTGGGACCTTCAAGTGCAAGTCCATCACTTCAAACACATCTATATAGGTAAATTACATATGTTCCCATGACCATGACCTCCAAATCCACTTGAATGTATGCTTTCACTACTATTTAGGAGTGTGAAAACAGTGATAATAAATGTTATCAAAGTTGAAGGGACAATTTGATATCTCTACCTATGGTGCTTTGTGGTTCAAAAGTGGCACTACCAACATGTTAGGGGTGATATATAACATCTAGGACTAGGTTTTTTTCCTCCTATAGTACTTGGTCAAGAGACCCACTACTCATTCTAGCCTCAAGAATATCCTTTTTGTAATAACTAAGTGCTGATATTAATGTTCTTTTAGCTTCAAGAATATGAAATTATATACTAACAATGCCAATAGTATGAAGGTGGAAGCTTATTTGGCACCACTAACATAAAAAAAATTGTTAGTAGGAAATTAAAAATGAAATTTATATGTGCCAATGAGATGTGGGTGAGTTGGTTAAGTGGCTTGGTTGTTTTAATTCTCACCCAAATTCATATCTCAAGTTAGGCAAATGAGCCTGGTTATGGCCATTGGTTGTGTTATTGGGGCCATTACTAGCCATTGGTTAATCTTAAGGATGGTAGTGGCCATTGCCAATAATATTTAGTATACATATAATAATATATAGTATATAGGTCATATTAAAGTGCTTAATAAATCACATGGATATTTGGGCCCCTAATTGTGTTCCAGACTGGTCCACATTTTGATAAAATATTATTACCTAGTAGAAACAATGTAATTTATATGTACTACCTATAAAATCAATAAAATTTGGTAAAATTATTTACATATACATTTCAAAACTCAACATAACTTGGAATTTAAATCAAACTTGATGGGGAATCAAGAACAACAACAGCTCTGATTCCACTTGTTAGGATCTTGCTCCTCAATAAGAGCACAATATGATTACCTTGTATAAGCAACTAAACATGCGGAATTAACCAGAAGTAATAAGTAACTATAATTCACAAATGACACAGAATATGAGAGACAACACAATATGTATTAATACTCATCTAGAAAAGAATACAATGAAGATACACCATACTCTTCCACACCTTTCAGGCTTCCCACACCAAGTGTACAGTAATTCTCCTCAAGAGTTCACTCTCCTACCAAAAAATGGTCCCAACACACAACTCAAACACAGAATTGGTGTTCACCTCCAACCAATCAGTAATAACCCTGCCAGTACACAAGTACTCAAAGTACTTCAAGTAGATCTCCCATAAGCTTGCAATAACCTGCAACTTAAATGATCTTACTTACACATGTAGATCTTCTCCATGAACTTGCAACAACCTGCAATTCAAATGATCTTACAATTGGAAGGATCTTCCTTGCCTTCCTCTATTTACTCTTTATGGAACTAGGAGGAACACACACTTTGTTCTCTTCACTAGCACACTCTTTACAATACATGCCAATGGGTCTATAAATAAATCCCACACTTAAACAAAAACTTAGACTCCTAATTTAGACACGCAGCTCAAAACTCAAAATAGCCTTTACATGCAAACACTTGATTTAATGAACTAACTATTCATGCAATGAACAGTTTTGGAACCGCCACAGGTGACCAACGTCGGTCCCTGTCTACCTGGAGGTGACCGACATTGGCCGACCTCCTATCGATGCCGGTTGCCCTTCTATTCACCCCTGACCGACGTCAGTCACACTACCAACGCTGGTATCCCTAAAACTCAACAACCTCCATGTCTACAATAGTTGAAGCTTTTAGCTCCACAACCTAACAATCTCCCACTTGGAGATAAACAACTGCAACTGTACCTATACCTGTACACCGTCTCCCTCTTCAAGATCACTCTTAAAGACCAACCACCACAAATCTTGTGGTGCACCTCCTATCATCCAAATCACTTGCCACATCCGCATCTACAAACCCATGTAGAAAATAACTTGACCCTGCATAGCATGTGCACCTGCTATTGGTCCCTCTAAGAATCCACTGAACTGCCCTCCAGTGCTTCTTTCTTGAATTGGCTCCAAACTTGTGACAGCTCCCACTACTTGGGAAAACTCAGGTCTAGTACATACCATGCACTTAACCTCATTATGTGAATCATGCCACTGTTCATAGAACTGTCCAACCATCAACGTGCTAACCGGTTTCACACAATCATCTGGAGACAAAATCAACCTGTGACCTTTCATGTCTCTAGAACACACTCATGCCAAAGAATCTTACTGCTCCCAAATTCCTCATGACACACCTCTAAACTAGCTTTACCTTTAGTTCAACAACTCCCTGTATGTGTAACCCTGCAACAAGCACACAATATAGTAACAAGATAATGTAGCTAATATTATCCAACCTGGTAAAGAGAAACACAATGGTCAAACCTCCATTGTTCTGTAGCTAAAACAAGACCATATACCCTGGCCTTTCATCTCACATGTCCATTCCTGCTCTTCTTCATCCTGAACATCCATTCGTCTCTCAGTGTTTTCTTCTAGCTAGCAACTCCACCAAAAACTCCCGTTTGGTTCTTCTCTAAGGAATCACATCCTTCATCCATGCCAAGCTCCCACTGTTTCCTGGATCTACATGCTCTGCTTCTTTAATAACTTCCTAGTTCTTTACCATCAGTGAGCAACAAGTAGTGTAAAGAAGGGAAATGATGAATTTGAGGCTTACATACCCTTTAATTCCTCCATATGGGTGCTTAAGACTCCTTGATAGCTTGCTATCTGCCCAAAATCCATCTCAGTGACCGATGCCGATCACATCTCAGTCTGCACCCAATCGACGTCGGTTCCATGTGACTGCCTCATTGCCAATGTCAGTTCCCCCTGACCGATGCCAGTGTTTATTTGTCCTGAGTCACCGAGGTTAGGCTGCACATAGACGATGCCAGTCCCTGTGTGGATGCCAACATCAATTTTTTAACTGACATCGGTATCTATGTTTTACTTGTGAGCGATGACTTTTACCTGCAAGCTCCTTTTGGATCAAACCCTTGTCCAAATCAACCTTGCTCTGCTCAGAATTATTCATCCCCTTACATTGATCTCTGTCCGTCACCTTCTCCTTGAAAACCAAGGCTTTCTTGTTCTTGTCACTAACATCGGATTTCTCAAGAAATGTCACTTTCTTCTTCTGCATATAGAAATATCGATCCATGCTTTTCAAATCCGAAAGCATACCCTTTGACTCAAGAACATGCATCCCCTTCTTATTCATGTGACCAAGCCTATTAAGCCACATCTTTGAATCTACAGCTGAAGTAGATAAACCAAAAGGAGAATCATTAATACAATTAGATAGATAAAGTGTACCTACTTTCTTGCCTCTTGCTACAACAAGTGCACCCTTGGTAACCTTCCAAGAGTCCACTATGAGAGTTACTGTACAACCCTCATCACCCAACTTTCCAACAGAAATCGAATTCTGCTCCAGGATTGGGACATGCATGGCCTCCTTCAACACCCATGTGTTGCTTGTCTGCAATTTCAGCTTCACTTTCCCTTTGCCAACCATTTGACAAGGCTTACCATCCCCTAAACAAATTTCTCCAAAGTCTCCTTGGACATATTCATGAAAAAATTCCCTATTTGGGGATGCATAAAAGAGGCCCCAGAATCTAAAACCCAAGATTCTACTTTATCTAAGGAACATACCAGAGCATCTTATGCAACAATACCTACATCACCTACTTCTTCATGTCCTTCATGTTGATCTTCATCCGACCTGCAATCTCTCTTTAAGTGCCCTTGCTTTCCACATTTCCAGCAGGTTATTCTACCATACTTGGACTTGGATCTCCTGCCTATATTTGACCTTGATCTCCCATGCTCGATCTTCTCTCTTTGCCTTCCCCTACTTTCCACACTCAAAGCATTTTCTGATGATTCACCTGTGCTTTTCCTAAGAATTTATTCATTCAAGATTACACTCACAACATCATCCACTTTTAAGATTTTTGAAGCAGACGCAGTATTACTAACTGCCATTACCAAACTCTCCCAACTTTTAGGTAATGAGCATAAGATTAAGAGAGCCTTAATTTCATCATCAAAAACAATATTGACTAAATTTAACTAGTTTACCAAACCATGGAAATCACTAAGATGACTATGAATAGATCCACCTTCCAACATTTGCAAATTAAATAATTGCTTCATAAGAAATACCTTATTCGAAGCTGAAGGTTTTTCATATAAATATCCCAAAGATTCCATCAACTCCACCATTGTCTTAGCCTGAGATAAGTTGGAAATCATAGACGATGCAAGGCTCAACCTTATAGATCCTAGAGCCTTTCGATCAAGAACCTCCCATTCTTCAATCTTCATATCTAGGGGCTTGCATGCAACTCCACCCAACGGTAAGTACAAATCTTTCTGATACAAATAATCTTCAATCTGCATCCTCTATAATTGATAGTTTTTGACATTAAACTTCTCCATTCGTAGCTTACTTTCTGCTGCCATGGCTATACTCCCACTCAAACAGAAATCCCTGTGAGTAACCTGTAATCAACAAACACTAACCAGATCTAATCCAACCTGTTAGTAACCCAACCAAAAGCTCTAATACCAGTTGATGGGGAATCAAGAACAACAATAGCTCTGATTCCACTTGTTAGGATCTTGCTCCTCAATAAGAGCACAATATGATTACCTTGTATAAGCAACTAAACATGCAAAATTAACCAGAAGCAATAAGTAACTAGAATTCACAAATGACACAGAATATGAGAGACAACAAAATATATATTAATACTCATCCAAAAAAGAATACAATGAAGAGACACCACACTCTTCCACACCTTTCAGGCTTCCCACACCAAGTGTATAGTAATTCTACTCAAGAGTTTACTCTCCTACCAAAAAATGGTCCCAACACACAACTCAAACATAGAATTGGTGTTCACCTCCAACCAGTCAGTAATAACCCTGCCAGTACACAAGTACTCAAAGTACTTCAAGTAGATCTCCCATAAGCTTGCAACAACTTGAAACTTAAATGATATTACTTACACATGTAGATCTTCTCCATGAACTTTCAACAACCTGCAATTCAAATGATCTTACAATTGGAAGGATCTTCCTTGGCTTCCTCTATTTGCTCTCTGTGGAACTAGGAGGAACACACACTTTGTTCTCTTCACTAGCACACTCTTTACAATACATGCCAATGGGTCTACAAATAGATCCCACACTTAAACAATAACTTAGACTCCTAATTTAGACACGCAGCTCAAGACTTGAAATAGCCTTTACATGCAAACACTCAGTTCAACAAACTAACTGTTCATGCAACGAATAGTTCTGAAACTGCCACAGGTGACCGACGTCGGTCCCTGTCTGCCTGGAGGTGACCGACGTCGCCCGACCTCCTGCCTATGCCAGTTGCCCTTCTGTTCACCCCTGACTGACGTCGGTCACACTATCGATGCCGGTATCCCTGTAACTCAGCAACCTCCATGTCTACAATAGTTGAAGCTTTTAGCTCCATAACCTAACAAAACTAACCACTAGGATCTGCACTAATATTGATAGTATTAAGTATAGCTTTATGGTCTACTCATAAATTTTTTATAGATTCTTGTTTAATGGCCTCCTATGATATTTGACCAATTAAATATTTATTGAAAGAAATAAATTTGAATAGTGTAGTATCTTCCTATGTGTTTCAAAGTCTTCAAACAACCATACATCTAAAGTTTTAATAGGATATCATCGAAGTCGAGTTCTAGTGACTACCACAAATCTAGTGGGATAGTTAATGTTTTCTCCATCTATGACTAGGGAAGTCAATTTTTTTCCTCTACACACTAACACAAGTAGTAATATGTTCCCTCTTCATTATCCTCTTTAACAATAACTAAAAAAATATGCCATGTATCACAAATAAATTTTTTAATGACACTATCAAGATAGATAATGAGAATGAATAGTACATAATGATTAATATTTTACTTGGTTGCACTAAATGAGATAAATGGTCAAAGTCATGTGATAATGTCATATATATAAGTTTTAATGCTGGTAAAACCTGATATGTGTCGATTAGAATTAAATGTGTGGAGTTTTATTCATCCACCCATGATTATGAATCACACTCATTCTAAATAGAGTCCATGCATGCAAAACAAAAACATGCCAAGTGTCTCGTATGAGTGGTCTAAAAATTTTCATCTAAACTACTAAATGAGTAGATCTCACTCGATCCCATTAGGGTCATAAAATACTCATTTTACTAATGTTCTTCCTCTATCAACCAAAAATATTTACAAATAGTATAATTTTCAACAATGGTTGTTACACTAGTCAAAATAGCACCATATTTAAAATTTAACTCCTCTCTTAAAATGACTCTTTTTACACATGATCCAACACCATCATGTTCCCATTTTCCATGGACACCCTTAATAAATCTCAAAAAATGTTCTACGTTAGTGGTAAAGTGCATCATGATCAACTAGTAAAACATTTGTGCCTTCTTGAATTGTGATGTGTAATTTTTTGACCAAATGTAATTCTAATTGAAACTAATATTCCTCTTAGTCAACTTTATATAAAACATTTCAAAATAACCTTGCATGTACCTTGTATAATGTGATCAATCATCACTGACATAGAAATGGTACTCCCTTAATATTTTTTTGTCTTACTATGTGATATCAGGTGTATGTGTGAATGCTATATGTACGAATATGACAACATATACAGAGTTATAATATTGTGACTGAATTTTCATTTATGGTTTGAATGTGTAATTGTCAATAAAATTGACTACTAAAATAATATAACCAAGTGAGAATGTATCCTTGATTTTCTTGAAATGTTCATCGAACCATCTAGCCTTGTGTGTGTCTTGCATACTTATAAATAATGTTCTCCCTGAATATGAAGATAAATTGTAAATAGGTATTTATTTTGTAACAAGCTCATACCTTTTATATTATTTTTCATCTTTTACTTGATAAGTCACATATTTGTATTTTCTCAAACCAACTAATTCATGTCCAATCATACTTGTACTCTCCTCATGGATATAGTTTTTTAATTTTGGCAATCCACCACAAATGTTGTAGTTTCTATCCAAAGATGTTTTGTTATAAAATAATTGTCCATCTAGACTTTCACACAAAAAATTGGAATAAATTATCTAGCTGATTTTGGTAGAACTTTTAAGACACACTCCTAAAAATTGTTGTTAGTATATAAAGTATAACATATATGATGAAAAACATCATAGTGCATTGAAAATTTAGCTTGTTACCTACAACAACAAGTGGTGCATGTGTGATTTATTTTTACATAAAAGGGTTTGGACATTTGAAAATATCTTGGAATAATAGAAAATTTTGAATGTTATTTTAAAAACTTAGATTATAATTATATTTTCATCATATATAAGAAATGTTTCAGATGCAGTTCATGGTTGTAAGAACCAAATCTTATTTTCACTACATCTCTTGTATGGGTTAAAATATTGTATTGTATTTCAAAAAGTGTCTAAGTAAATTTTTTAAAGCATAGACTATAGCCTTGTCCTTTTGTGTAAGTCTACCAAAAAATGCCCAAAGCTCATTAGTATTGACATCATTAATTATTTGGTGTATTCTAATAACTTTCATTAATGTTTTTCCATTTATGTTTAGTGCTCAACTAGTTTTTGAAATCAAGTCTTTTTTGTGTTTAACCACTTATTTCACAAGTCATATGTGTGTGTGTGTGTGTGTGTGTGTGTGTGTGTGTGTGTGTGTGTGTGTGTGTGATGCAATATTACAATCTTTATTGTGTAATGTCACACCTATGGTATGATTTGCATCATATAGACTTTAAAAACTTTCATAATTTTCACCATCCATGTTAGATGTTCTTAGTCCTAAGTGGTACATTGTAGGCCTCATCTTAATAAATTTCATTAATGAAATAAAAAATTGGCATTTTTGACTACCAAAATCTAATTTTACAAATAAATTATTCCAATTTTTTTTAGTGAGTCTTCTTGAATGGCAGACAGACATTTTGGTATACATTAGTTTCGAGATATTTTCATCAATTTTAATTAAGTACTTTCCTTTTCTACACCCAATCCTTGGAAGTGTTGTTAATGGTGGAATTTGTTGAAAGGGTGTTTCAAAATCATTATGTTCACTACTAATTTCTTCATTTTTACTTTCAATATTTAGTGTTTTCATAAAAAAAATTATTATTACTTTCATCATTATGTGTTTCCATAAAATTTTATTCATTCTTAGGGGGTAAATAATCATGCATAAATTCATCATCAACAAAATAAAAATTTGTATCCTTTGAATGTGGACTTAAAACATAATTTATATTTTTAGGTAAACATTTATCATCATTATTCAATTCATCATTATCTACGACATTTGGTTTATTAGGGATAATGTTTTTACCTTATGTTAATTGAAATGTTTGAATTCATACCTTTTATTTTTCTCTAAACTTGTGTAGTTTCTCTAGTGTTTTGTGCATTAATTTGATTCTTTTTCCTTGAATAATAACCATCACCCATGACTAGGAAAAGAATAATTTGATTCCTTTTGATGGTGGGGTCCCAAAGAATAATTTGACTCCTTTAATATTCATTGTCCAAAGTGCATAATGATGCAAAGAGTGTGTATGAGGTCATAATTCTTGAAATACCCTAAAAATAAATGTTGGACAAAGTGTTTTTGTCTCGCATACATGTTATAGACGTGTTGTAACTATTATATCTATATAGTCATATATCCTATTATTATGATATATGATGATATTATGTGATGCAATACAAACTATGAAATATTATTATGTCATGTAATCTTATACATTTACCTTTTAATTTATATTTTTGATATAATTATAGGGTTAATTTAACCATATGTTACTTCCAATACAATCAATTGAGCCATAATTCAGGTTCACAGGTCTCAATTTGGCCCAAATCACATCTGTGATTATAACAATTAAATATTTAAATCAATTAATGACTAATTCTATCCCATATCACATATCTAATATCACCAATTAACTAATTGTATCAATTCATGACTAATTTAGTCCCAAATCATGACCTACTCTTATCTAGTTATGTTGAAAGTGCTCCAGTTGGCCGCAATTTCATTAACAATTGAAATGGTGGACTATTTGATTTATTTTATTAAGATATTAGGGTTGATTAACCCCAATATTACATCTTATATATTCAAAATTAGGTTCATGGGGTTTAATTCCATCCAAATTACATCAACTAATTGTAACCCTAAACCCTAAACCATAATTTAGGTTCACAAGGCTCAATATATCCCAAATAATGTCTTTAATTACACCAATTGACTAATTGAATCAATTCATGACATAATCAGAGCTAATTTATCTCTAAATCATGTTTTGTTCTTGTAGTTAGGTTAAAGGGCTCAAATTATCTCCAATTTTATTAATGATTGAATAGGTGGATTACTTGGTTTAGGGTGTTATGATATTAGGGTCGATTAACCCCCAAATTACATCTTATATAGTCAAAACAAGGTTCATAGGATTGAATTTCATCCAACTTGCATAATTGATTGTAACAATTGACTAACTGGCTTGATATGTGAGGAAATATGAGCTAATTTATAACCCCAAATCACATCCTATACTTAAATTTAGGTTCAATGGGTTCATATTGGCCCAAATTATGTTTGTATTTACATTTGTGATATAATTAAAGGGTTAATTAAGCCATATGTTCCATAATATACAATCAATTGAGCCATAATTTAGGTTCACAGGGCTTAATTTATCCCAAAACATGTCTCTAGTTGCATAATTGGCTAATTAGATCAATTCAAGACTTATTTATCCCCAAATCACATTACCCTCTTATAGTTAGGTTGAAGGGGGCTCAAATTGGGCACACTTTCCTTCATGATTTTATTGATGGAATATTTGTTTTATTTTTATATGATATTAGGGTCAATTGACCCCAGATTACACCTTATATAATCAAAATTAGGTTTGTAGGGTTCAATTTCATCCAACTTGCATTAACTAGTTATAACCCTAAACCCTAAACAGTGACCCATTATTTAGGTTCACAAGGCTCAACTTGGCCAAAACCACATCTGTAATTTTATCAATTGACTAATTAGATCAATTCATGACAAAATCAAAGATTATTTAGCTCCAAAGAATGACCCACTCTTGTATTAGGCTAAAGGGTCTCAAATTGGCCTCAATTATCTCCTTGATTGAATGAATCAACTATTTGATTCATTATATGATGACATTATGGTCAAATTCACTCAAAATCACATCATACATAACTTAAACTATGTTTGAACATGTCTCAATTTTTATAAATCATGTCATTAACTACACTATTTGACTAATTGCTCAATCTTTGATGAAATCAAAGCCAATTTATATTTAAATCACATTGTATAGTCACCATTAGGTTCAAGGGGCTCATGTTGACCCTCACTACCTCCACAATTAAACCAATTAATGATTTCATTCATTACATGATGACATTAGAGTTTATAGAGCCTCAAACCATGCCCTATATATGTCAAACTTACATATATCACTGAACCAAATTATTCTTTGCTTCATTCTCTAATGAAATTGGAGTTGATTAAGGACCAAATCACATTTTATAGTCATAATTAGGTTGAAGGGGCTCGTATTACCCCAGATTGCCTTCAAATTGAGCCAATGGACTATTTGGTTTATTTTGTTATGATATTAGGGTCGAGAGCCCTAAATTACATCTTTTATAGTTAAAATTAGGTTCATGAGGCTCAATTTAACTCAAATTACATCATAAATTGCATATTCATTACATATGTCAAGAAATCTAAGCTAATTTAGCTCTAAATCACATCATATAGTCATAGTTACATGTAAGGGGTCCAAATTGGCCCTAATTATCTCCACCATTGAAGCAATTGACTCTTTCATTCATTTTTAATGAAACTAGCTCGATTGAACCATACATCATATTCTATTTAGTCAAAATTATGTTCATGGGTGCAAACATGCCAAAATTGCATCACTATATCAATTATGTCCTTTTGGTGGTAGTGTATATAGTGACACACTCCACTTTAAAATAAAAATATAAAATTATGAATGTGAATAGATATAAATATAAACATAAACACATATAAATAGATCTTTTTTGTTTTAATGTGCAATGTCAACATAACATGTACACATTATAGCTTGTACACATTATAACACATATGCACTATGCTATATTTGAATTCAAAAACCAAGCCTTTTAGTTCAAAAATGACTTGAATTCCCACGCCAAAGGTTTGAACCTATCAACACATAGTGAAATACAAGATCTTTGATTTAAAAAAAAAAAATCAACTTCCATCACCAAATACACTATTAATTTCAACAGACCACTTCATAAAATTCTTACCACAATGATGAGCACGCTCTCCTATTTTTAAATATATGATTTTTTGTTTTTTAGACTATTTTTGAGTTTCAATGTTGATTTCTATGGATTTTTTAGTCCAATAAATACTACAAATATGCATGCCTATATATATTTAAGTATTTTTGTTTTTCATTCATCCAAATGTGAAAAAACTTATATGGTCACAAACTAGGCCTAGTTCTATACACATTTCTTTTGGAGGTGGTTATGGAGGTCATATGGCCATCTATCCATATTTAATCAATTTTTAAGATCTATTTACTTTTAAAATTAATAAAAACAAATATTGATTAAATTTTTTAATAAAATATATGTCACAAATGCATGATCTTATCTAAATTTCCATAAAAGGGTTTTAAAAAACACTAAACTTTGATATAAAAAGGTGGTGTCGTACAGATGACTATCTTCTATTAGAGGTATAATCATTGAGAGAGGGAGTGGGTGAATCAATGATCCCTACTAATCCAACATCAATTCTAATCTTTACAAACACATAATCAGTTATCACAAGCATTCATGAAGCATACACAACATTCATATCAATGCAAGATCAATCACATAACACATGACATTTGTGGGAAACCCTCTTGGTGAATAAAACCCAATGGAACATGCAATTGGACTAATATCCTATAATAACAAGAGATAATTTAGACCATCTACAAATGTCAAGGAACTACAATCCCTATTTGGTGAGACTACAATCCCATCAGGTGTTTCCACACTTGTCTAGCTCAGATGCAATAACAACCAAACCTTTTATCAAGTTTTACCTTGCAAGGAGGCTGTAACCACCTTATATGTTGAGATGCCAAAATAACACTATAATCACTTCCACCTCTAAATTGATGTCAATAACACCTGATGATGGACCTCAACTTATCTCTCTTTACCTTTGCTCACACTCAACCTGCAAGAGCACTATTCTACTAATAGAATTATGACCAACATGTCATATAAATAGTCCTTAATCTATTATTCTCTTCAACTAATCCTTAGGGCACTCTAGCTCTCCTTCAGTCCATAAAACACACACACAATCCTCTCTCAAAACTCTCCCAAGTCTCTCACATAAAGTCTATAACCCATCATCTTTGGTTCCACTATTTATAGAGCAATCTTGATCAACACCATCTTGGTCGACCATTAGGCATGCCTTATCTCTTAAGGCATATCTCACATAATGACATGACTCAATAAAATATTCATAGGTTATCCATATCATCTATGGGTCACCCTTAATTAGTTATGCAAACTAATAAGGCCCTTGTAGCTCTTATAGGTCTCATGGAGACCTATTCACCCATTTATCACACCCTCAAACAAAATAAGAACACATGACCAATTTCAAATACATGGGTCTACTCCTTATGTCCTCTTCAACATACTCAAATTATCATAGTCAACTTAACTCACCTCTGCATATGCTCAAACAACTCAAACACTAATTTGGTGCACACAATCATCATGAATAAACACATAGTCAACTACTTAAGCATTGTTCATACTCAAGATAGATTGATCACACCTCCAAAGTCCACATAGAGCATCCTCATGGAGTCTATAACACTCCTCAATATCCCATTCATCATGAAATAATGAAACAACATCAACACAAGATTGAATATCCTTCTTGGGTCACTTGAAGAACAAACACAAATACACAGTCAACTTCTAGGCTCAATATCTTTGACTATACTTACTTTTAGATCTTCAAATCTATATAGCTAAATGCACCATGGAGTCCTCTACCACTTTGACTTTTATATCACTAGAAAATTAGAAATTTATCGAAATATATAGTCAAAATATAGATCTTTTGTTTTTCCTTATGTTAAATTCAAATATTTGAATGACAACGGTCAAAGTTAACCTTCAAACACAATGCTTGCATCTTGTGAACTCTTAGCTTAGATAGAATATGCATCATTGATCTTGTTCGATATTTAATGCATAGGTCCCAATGCTTAGATGATAAAACTCAATCACGTTGACCTCATCTCATGTAATCTGGGAACTTTGACTTAATGTGCTCTATTGATCTTTGTAGATCAACCAAGTCTTTAATTATCAATGCTCACTGTTTGATCAATCTGTACAAACTATCGCTTGCCTTTAGATCTTTATCTTGTACCTTTGCTCAGTCATTAAATAACATGCACCTCTACTCATCTCTCTACTTCCTAAATTTTTGGAGCAACACACACCATTTATGTCACTCGATCTTTAACACTTTCAAAAGTGACTATGGGGACCCTTTCAATATGTCTGAATAGCCACTTTTGCACCTCAATAACTTCTTCAATGCTTACTCACATGATCTCAAATTTGGACTAGATGATATCCTCACATAGGATAATCCAACCATGTGACACAATACTCTTGAAGCCTTCCCATGTGTGAGATATATCACCCTTAAAATGCCTTCTCAAAATCTTCTGTCATAGAGCCAACTATGCCAAAATATGTCCGAAAGACCAATGTTTATCCTACATAACCTTCATTGTGCTTCAATGCATGATCTCAGATTTAGCTCAAATTATCCATCCTCAAATTTAAACAAACCCATATGATCTAATTATCTTGACACATTCACATGTGTAAGATATAACACCATCAAAATGATCACTTGGCTCTTTCTATCTTATTGCAAAATTGGCTAAGTATGGGAAAACATAGTCAAACTACCTGGAAGCCCAACTTTGCATATGCATATATTTTGATGCGCTACATCACATGATCTAAAAATTATCAAAAATAAACTAGGCATAAAAAGTACAAACCCATATGATCATTTTATCCTGACACCTCCATGCGTGTGAATGCTGACCTCATCAACATGCTTACTCAGAGCTTTCTAGCCAACTGCAAATTTGGATAAGTATGGGAAAACAATGAATTCTAATTGAGAAGATAACTTTGCACCCTCATAACTTTGACTATGATTCAAAACATGACTTGAGATTTGGTACATAATAAATAGGGACTAATGTGATCAAAACCATATGACTAACTCCCCTTGAATCATTCCCACTTGGCAATAGTGATGTCATAAAATTTTTTACTCATATTTTATTCCATTGGACCCAAAGTATCTAAATGAAAACAATGAATAACCAGATGAATTATACTCATGCATAAAAGCACTCAAAGCATTCTTGATTTCTGATTGTACCCCTTACACATTCTTAAATCATCATGCTCATCCCTAATCATCTATAGCCATGACAATACTGCAGATCAACAAACCATTCAGGAAGTACACTGGAAAAAGCACGTTGCACACTTTGTCATTGTCACTTATGATATCAAATCGCTTCATCCACTCAACATGAAACTACCATGACATCATTGAAAATACTCCAATAATGTCCTCCTTTGTCATTTATGTCAACACCCATCAATATAACAATATATAACTCATTTTCTCTCTTCAAAGCACTCCTAAAATAGGAACTTTCCACAACAAGAACTTTATCCCCCTTTGACACAATGTAAAAGTGGGGATAACTAATTTTGAGGACCTAAAAAGACTATAAAATAGGAGAGGACCATCTTAAAAAGATGATAAAAACTCTCCCTTACCTTGAGCCTACCTCTTTTTGCCTTGACAAACTTCCTCTTGCTCCATGCCAACATTCTCTTCAACTAAGCACTACAACTAATGAAGAAAGAACACACAAAACCATATAAATATGATGAAACACATCAAGAAACATTTGAGAGGGACTCCCCATGAAAACTTTTAGCAATTGCACCTTCTAAACATCTTAAGATCTCTACACACTATGAAGAACCATCACACATGATAACTAACCTTCTCTCTCAAACTACCATAAGGACCACCAATAGAATTTCATGCCACTCAAAAAATATGAATCCTACTCTCAATCAATTTGATAACTCACCTTGAAACACACATACCTTTCTCTTTTGGAAAAGCTGAACAAAAAGCACTCTTTTTCAAGCTAGACTTGTTTAGTCTCCTTATAGCCCTACCTAGAACTTGCAGAGCCCACATCTTTTAATAGACACATATTCAAGACCTAAAAATTCATATCTAGATCATTCACATATGCCCCCTTAAGCAAACCAATTTTCAACAACAATATCATCCTCTACAACATACTACCTTCACAAACCAACTATCTAATTAGGCCTTCAACTTGACACAAAACTTGAATAACTTGAGAACCACAAACTTTCAAAACTCTGTTAATCTTTATTTGACCACCCATTTATCCCATTAAACATATTAAGAAGCCTCAAACCGTAAATCATAAGGCAGACCACATTTCTAGTAAAGCCCAAAACCCTAGATTCTTAAAATAAACAAAGTTAACACAACACCTTCCAATAATCCACCTCTAAAACTTCTTGTACACATGGAGACAACCATTACACACTTCTGGACCAAAATTTAGTCCTTCACATCTTTGGGAACATAGATTTATTATAACCTAGTTTAGGCCTGCTTGTCCTTTAAGATAAAAATTGAGAAAAACTGAGAATACTCAAAAATATTCAATTGGCAAAAACATACCTTCAAACTAAAAAAATACCTGGATCACACCACAAAGAAGTGCACAGACCTTTCTGAGCACCAAATAATTCTTGACATTTGCTTCAATCTCATTAAGCCACCTAAAACCACCCATTCTAAATTTTTACTATAGCTCCTTCACAAATCTCTAGAGAAAACACATGAACTTGTTGCTCCCCATTAGCCAAAGACCTTCTCTGATTGGCATTATCATCTTAAGCACACAAACTTACTTCTCCAAAAAAAGGAGTATCTTAAGAAGCATAGATAGAGACACCTTTTATACCTCAATACTCTAAAACAAAAATAACTCCTCATATTTGATCTCCTCCTTGCTCATATGATATTTTTAGTTCTTCTTCTTATTATTCTTTAGCTTAGGAGAAAAAATTTCCTCATCCATTAAAACATTCTCCTTTTCTTCTATGATTGAATTGAAAATACATGGAGATAACATAGATTTATTACATACCTTTTCATCTAAAGAATCTTCCTTATAGCTTATAACCTCATCATTAGGCATAGATAATTGATGTTCTTTGCATGATATAATCTTAAAAATAATATGATGTTCACTTAGATCCATACATACCTCAGGACTAGCCTCAGTCAGTACCTTGGTCTTCTCCTTGAGCTTGATCTCTTCATTCTCAACATGAGCAGACAATAAGACCTCTTGGTACTTTTCAAATTCTAAAGCATTCTCCACCATATCAAATAAATTACTTGGACCTAGAATCTCATCATGACTCACACTTGTCACCTTTGGCTTCCATGTGTTAACTTTACTTCTTCCTTGAACTCTAAGAGCCTAATTAAATCTATTCTATCTTATAGGCCTTTACTTGTAGAATCTAGCAATGTGACCTCTTTGTTCACAATTTTAGCACACCATACTAGGGAATATTATAGTGGCGAATATTCGTACGTTGGTGAATTTTACATTTTGTCACTGTGTTTTTTGGCGATTTCTATGTCATTCCACGGTTTCCTGGTCACCAATGTTTCTTGGTTTCCATATGTCCATGGTTTCCTGGTCGCCAAGACAAATGTTTCGTTTCAGTTTCTGCCTGGCAGTATTTTCCTTTCACCCAGCCGACTAGGTAGCGCTTAATGTGGAACGTTCACTGGGTTTTAAGTTTTCATTACATGCAATATGGGACAAATCACCATCCTAGTTTCATTTAACCGTGGAGGAGTCAATTCCTTTCACGTTATGGGAAGGGGAGGAGTCAGCTCATTTCGCCAACAGTCACACTTTCATTTGTAATATGTATAAAACCGAATACAAGAAAATAGCAAAGAGACATTCAATAAGTACCGCTCTGCTAGGCGCTAACACTCCAAATTTATGGCAGCGCACTATGCAAGACACATCGCTCAGGCCCAAATTTGACAAGTAGAAGTTTAACTTTAAATGGATTATCAGTCCATCAAATTTTTGGCAGTGCACTGCACAGGACACATCGCTCAAGCCCAACTTTGGCAAGTACAAGTTTAACTTTGAACGGATTATCAATGGATTGAGATGTCAGGGGAGGGTGACTCTGTAACTAATATTGTTCAGTCTTAGGGAAGTGACAAGGGTAAAACCCCCAAGGGCAATGAAGGGATTAATCTTACATCAAAATGCTGAAAACTTAGAGATACTACCATAAAGGCTTTCTTTGGAATTGACAATGTTTTTGGTCCACCAACTTTGGCAAGTACAAGTGTAGAAGGAAATCACAATACCTCACCATCACTAGAAAAGCAGGTTGTTATTCAATTAAATCAAAATGCATCAAATGAGGATACCAATGTTCTAACAACAAATGATGTTGTAACAGAAGATAATATTGATGTTGGTAGGAAGAAAAGAAAAAGGAATGTAAAAATGGGGTGGGAGTGGGAAATGAAAAGGACTTTCCAAATTGATTGGGTAGCGAAGTACTGGTTTATTGAACCAGTCACAAACAATGATGAACCACCAACATAATGCAAGTGTACGATTTGTACCTGGAAAAATAAAAGAGAGAAAAAGTTGTAGTTAAAGCTCGACACTATAGAAAAACATATTGGTAAGGTTTATGAAAAACAAATCATAGATGGAAAGGAAGTAGCGGCAGTGAGATGGAAATCAAAGGAAGAATGCCTTCATGTTAAGTATGCCATAGAATATGAAGAGAATTTCAAGAAAATAGCAGTAATTGGTAGTGGCAGTAGTGGAAATCCAATCAAGGATGAAATTCAACATGCAGTGAATGATGCAAACTTGGCAAAGAATGTTCAGATGAGTGTTATTTTTCATATTCTATCTAGAGGGCATCCTATGAGAGACTTTTTAGAATATGGTAATTTATTATCTTTTTTGAGAGTTCCTCACTATCCTATGTCACATTGGTCAATAAACACTGGATGGGAAATGGCAAGCTGTCTTGCTGAGGTGGAAAAGTAAAATGTACAGGAGAGAGTAAAAGAATCCAAGTTCATTTCATTATCCTTAGATGAAGTCACTGCGGTAGATAACACTGCTTGGGTCTGTATGCATGTATATACTATAAAAGATCATGTCTGTCAAGCTAATCTACTTTGTGTTCGTAAAATGAAGGCCAATTCAACTGCAAAAAATTTATATTTAGAAGTTAAGAAATCTTTGAATGAAATTGCTGGTATGGATGACTTGACAATTGTAAAGAAGTTAGTGTGTGTCGGAGCTGATGGAGTTGCAGTAATGCAAGGGCAAAGGACTGGTCTTTGTGCAAGATTACAAACTAGTATTGCACCTTACATGCTTGGCATACACTGCATGGCCCACCGAATGAATTTAGCATATAAGATTGCAAGTACTTTTCCTACAATGTCAAAAGTTGAAGATCTAATCCGTATGCTCCACTCGTACTTTTGCAGAAGTCCTAAACACTTTGCAAAATTTAAGATTTTTTCTGAGGGAGTAACAGCAAGAAATAAGATTCTCAAGGATGTTGAGACCAGATGGATATCTTTGCATGGACCAGCAAAACGAGTTCTAGCAGAATATCAATCATTGATTGGAGTTCTATATGAGCAATGCCTTATAGTGGACAGAGCTCCTGATTTGTTAAATAAGTTAAGTGATATAGAGAACCTATTAACTTTAGCCAGTCTTCTCCCCATGCTGGATTTAATGAACAAACTTGTTAAGAAAGCCCAAGACAGAATTATGTATATTCATGAGTATTCTGATTTATGTAAAATGACATGCATGGCTCTGAATTCTTTGTATTCAGATCTCTTAGGTCATAGCCCAATTTTTTCAAGGTGGGAGATAATTATAGATTTGAATCATGCTGAGATTTTTTTACAATTCAATGGGAAAAATGAGCTATGTGTGTTTGTGAAAGGATTTGAAATACCAATGCACCAATCTAAAACAACCAAGAGAGGCAAAGTACTACCAGTTAGAAAGGATGATTTTGACAAGATTGTTAAATCTGTTAGTGAAAATGTGAAGTCTATTTCCTACCAACTTTCAAGTGAGATTCGTGAAAGATTCCCTCGAGAAGAAATTCTTGAAGCCATGAGTTGTGTGTTTCCTCAATTTTGGAAAAACTTTGGACATAATCCAACTGATGCAAAGTTGTTTCATAATAAACTTGACGAATTGATAACACAGTTTTCAAAGCATACAGATTGCAATGGACAACTAATACAAGGAATCTTAGATTCAAATAATCTTAAAAAATAATGTAAACTTTTTGCATTGTGTATGAAAAATCAGATGGAAAACTTTGAGAATCCATTCGACCTTGGTGCAATAACAAGGCTCTGGAAAAGGATAAGGCAGAGTGAAGTATTACGTACTTCAATATCAGAATATTTAAAACTTGTTGATTTATGTCAAACAATGATATTAGGGTCGGTGGAAGATGAGAGAGTTTTTAGTGCATTGGGGTTTTTGAAATCAAATGTCAGAAACAAACTAGACAAAAATTTGGAAACTTGTTTGAGGCTGTTTGTAACTCAATACAATGTTAGAGATTTTCCTTATGATAGGTCATTAGCCATTTGGAATTCCACACGTGAAAGACGAGGCCTTAGCAACACTTTAAAAGATGGTGGTTCTACTTCTACTGCTGACTCCAACATAAATGATGAATTTAGGTCTCAAAGTCAAAATGAAGATGAAGATTTTACGGATTTTGAATACCCGATTCAGAATGAAGAAGAACCTATTAGTACTAGTCAGACTTCAGTTTTAGGATCTGGAGTCCATATGGGATATAGATTCTAGAAGCATCACATTTGAGATTGAGTCAATGAAGTGAATCGTGATTTAGTATGTTTTTTTTAACCTTGAATACAATGAAATGATTCGCCCAAAAAATTAAAATTTTACTATGATTATTATTTTTTGTTCGCCAATGTATAATTTTTTTGTGGTTTTAAAATAACACAATTCACCCAGATTTTACACATTGTTTGAGAGACTATGAATGATTCGCCAATGGAGATTATTATTTTTTCTTTGTAAACTATTTTTTTTGCCACAAAAAATAATTTTTTTGTCAGGTGTTTTACACCTTTCGCCAATTTTTTACACCTTTTCTAAAGGAGGGGTTTCTTAAAGTATACCCTGCACCATACCTTTTGAAAGAAATGTATATTTCCTTACCTTATTTTGACAAAAAATTTCAATGTGTCATACGTCATAAAAAATAAAACATCCTCCCCTTTTTGAAGATGATTCACCTTATCTAATATTATGTGGATAATGGTTTACAAAGTGTCCCACATCAAGATAGTTAAAGCACTTGATTCTGTTCACACCTTTTGACTGATGACCCCCATCATAGTTCGATGCAAATTCATTTTTAATAGGTCTCTTTCACTCTCTATACCTATGACCAAATTGATTACATGTACAATAGTAACCATTGAATCTTACATACCTCATGGCATTTAGTTATCTAATTTGATTTATCTATATTCAGCTAGCACCTTCAATCCTTCTCTGATGATTTGTATTAAAATTAATATTATCTTAGTTCACATTAGTCTTCATCTTTTCTTGAGTAACATTATTTTTTTCTTCTTCATATCTAAGACCATTTCTATCACTAGCATTATTTTGACCACTCAGAATGTTGTCTAGATCATATGAGCTCTTTTCAAATCTCAAAAATATCTTCACCTTGCTAGCTATCTTTTCTAGCTTACATTTTAAAGATTCACTTTCAGAAACATACCTCAAACATTCATCTTCTTTATCTTTTAGGCTTTTAGATATAATTTCCAATTGAAAGCTAAGATGCTTGATCATATCTTCATGGTCCTTGGTGTCTTCATTCAGTCTTGCCTCATACATACTAAATTGCTCCTCATAGTCCATGAGTTTAGATTTTATTTTCTTATTGATCTTCTTCTCATTCTTAAGTTATTCAAGATCATTCATCAAAATAGTCTCATAGTCCACCTCATCTTCATCCTCATATGAATCACTCCAAGTAGACTCCTTCTAATGTGAGGAACTTCCTTCTTTAGCCATTAATAGGGATTTGTTTTTAGTAGAACCATCATCTTCATGATCATATTTTGACTCACTATCTTCACTCTCATCTAATGAGCTTCAATATTATTTGGTGTAAGGACTCTTCTTTTTCTTGAAGGACCTCTTCTTGTTGTTATACTTTTTGAATCCTTTCTTCCTATATGTCTTATTTTCATCATATTTCTTCTCATGCTTATGAGGGCACTTTTGAGCAAAATGTCCTATCTCTCCATAGTTGAAACATTTAAAAGGTAGTTTACCCTTATACTTCCTTGAGTCTGTGTTCAATTTCCTAGTAAGCAAAGTAATTAGTTCATCCTTATCAATATCAAAATTGTCATCCTCTTTGGATTTATTACCTTAGAAATTCTTCTTTGTCTTCATTTCAATATTAAAAGTTACTTTATTATTTGGTGTATATCATCATTCTTCCTCATCTCATAAGTAGTAAGTGTGCCATGCAATTGATCCATCTTCAACTAAGTAAGGTCATGACTCTCTTCTATAATAGATACTTTTAGATCAAAATTTGGGGATATAAATCTTAATACCTTTTCAACAATAATAGTCTTTTTAAGATTCTCTCCAAGACCTTTTATGATATTCACAATCTCATCAACTATCTACAAAAAGGATGCCGTAGTATCTTCTTCATTCATTTTGAGACTTTCAAATTGCCTTCTATGAGTTTGTAATTTAGAAAGATTAACCTTTGAATGTCCTTCAAAAATAGCCTTCAATTTATCCCATATTTCCTTGGTAGATGTACAATGAATTAATTTGGTGAACTTAGTTTATGTAAGACCATAAGTGATGGATTCATTAACTTAGAGTTGTTCTCCAACAGCTTCTTATTTACAACCCTTGATGGAGGAGTAATAAGAGCAACATAACCATGAAAAATAAATTGCCATACATCAAACCCTAGGGACATAATGTATGTCCTCATCCTATCACTCCAAAAAGCATAATTAGATCCATTAAACATTAGTGATTGATTAGTAGAGAAACCAACTTGCACATTTTAACTAGACATTGTACCTTGAATCACCTTCAAGCTATCAATATTTTACCAAAGTACCTTACTCTAACACCAATTATTATATGTACAATCACTGAGGGGGGGGGGTGAATCAGTGAGCCCAATTAATCCAACCTTAATTTTTATTTTTACAAATAATTAATCAATTATCATAAGCATTCATGAAGCATACACAACATTCATATCAATGAGCAAGAGAGATAATGCAAGATCAATCACATAACACATGACATACATGGAAAACCCTCTTGGAAAATAAAACCCACTGGAACATACAATTGGATTACTATCCTATAATCTTAAGAACTATTTTAGACTATCTACAAATGATCAAGGAACTACAATCCCTATTTAGTGAGACTATAATCCCCCAAGGTGTTGCCACACATGTCTAGTTAAGCTACAACAACAATCAGACCTTTTAACAAGTTTTAATTTAAAAGGAGGTTGTAACCACCTTAGATGTTGAGCTAACACAAAAACACCTATAAACACTTCCACCTCTAAATTGATGTCAACAACACCTGATAATGGACCTTAACTTATCTCTCTTCACCTTCGCTCACACTCAATCTACAAGAGCACTATTTTGCCAATAGAATTATGACCAATAGGTCATAAAAATATTCCTCAATCTATTCTTATCTTTAACTCATACTCAAGTCACTCTACCCCTCTTTCACTTAATAAAACACACACATAAGCCTCTCTAAAAGCTCTCTCGATTATTTCACATAAAGTCTAGAACCCATCATCTTTGGTTCCACTATTTATAAAGCAATCTTGATCAACACCATCTTGGTCATCCATTAGTCATGTATTAGCCCTTAAATAATATCTCACATGAAGACATGACTCAATAAAATCTTCATAGGTTGGCCATAGCATCTATGGGTCACCCTTAAGTAGCTACACCTTTTAATAAGGCCCTTATAGCTTTTATAGGTCTCATGGAGACCTATTCACCCATTTATCACACCCTCTAACAAAAAAAGAACACATGAACACTTTAAAATACATGGGTCCACTCCTTATGTCCTCTTCAACATCCTCAAATGATCACAGTCAACTTATCTCATCTATGTTTTCTCAAACAACTCAAATAATGACCTAATGCACATAGTCACCATGAACAAACACACAATCAACTTTTTAACCATTATTCATACTGAATATAGATTGATCACACATCTAAATTCCACATAGAGCATCCTCATGGAGTCTTAAATACTCCCCAATAGCTAATTCATCATGAGATAATGAAACATCATCAACACAAGCTCAAATATCTTTCTTGGGTCACTTGCAGAATAAACATGAATACATATTCAACTTATAGGCTCAATATCTTTTATTGTACTCACTTTAAAATTTTTAAATCTATATAACTAGATGCACCTTGGAGTCCTCTACCACTTTGCTTTATATAGCACCAAATTTTTTGACTTCTATCAAAAGATATGGTCAAAATATAAAACTCTAGTTTTTTATTATGTTAAATTCAAATATTTGAATGACAATAGTCACAATTAACCTTCGAACACAATACTTGCATCTCATGAACTCTCATCTCAGATCGAATATGCACCATTGATATTTTTTGATCTTTAACACATAGGTACCAATGCTCAAATGATAAAACTCAGTCACGTTGACCTCATCTCATTCAATCTAGGAACTTTAACTTAACACACTCCATCGATCTCTGTAGATCAACTAGGTTTTTAATAATTAATGTTCATCATTTGATCAATCTATATGAATACTCTCTTGTCATTGGATCCTTATCCTATACCTTTGCTTAGTTGTTAAATAATGTGCACCTATCCTCATCTTGCTACTTCCTGACTTCTTGGAGAAACACACACCATTGATCTTACTTGAGCTTTAACACTTTCAAAAGTGATTAAGTATGGGGACCCTTTCAATATGCCTGAGTAGCCATTTTTTTACCTCAATAACTTCTTCTATGCTTACTCGCATGATAAAAAATTTGGACCAGATGATCTCCTCATATAGGAGAATTCAACCATGTGACAAACTAATCTTCAAGCCTTTGCATGTGTGAGATATATCACCAATAAAATGCATTCTCAAAATCTTTTGTCATTGATCTAATTATGCCAAAATATGTCTAGAATACCAACTTTTCTTCTTCATAATTTTTGTACTGCTTCAACACATGATCTCAAATTTAGCACAAATCATCTATGCTTAAAATTGAGCAAACTCATATGATTAGATTCTCTTAAAACCTTCACATGTGCAAGATATAACACCATCAAAATGCTCACTTGACTCTTTCTACCTTATTTCAAAATTGACTAAGTATAGGAAAACATAGTCAAACTACTTGGGAGCCCAACTTTGAATATCTTTTGACGTACTACATCACATGATCTAAAAAATAGTTCAAATAAACTAGACACAAAAATGAATAAACTCATATGATCATTTTATCTTGACACCTCCATGCATGTGAATTTTGACCTGATCAATATTCTTACTTAGCTCTTCCTAGCCAATTGCAAATTTGGTTAAGTATGAGAAAATAATGAATTTTAATTGAGAAGCTAACTTTTCACCCTCATAACTTTGATCATGCTTCAATTCATGACTTGAGATCTGGTGCATAACAACTAGGGACTACTATGATCACAAACATATGACCAACTCACCTTAACTCATTCCCACATGGTAATGGTGATGTCATTAAATTGCCTACTTAGATTTTTTGCCATTGGACCCAAAGTGTCTAGATGATAAAAATGAAGAACTGGGTGAATTTTACTCATACACATAAGCACTCAAAGAATTATTGACTTCTGATAGGACCCCTTACACATGTTCAAATCACCATACTCATCCCTAATCCTTTGTATCCATGTCAATATTAAATATCAACCAACCATTCATAAAGCACATTAGAACAAGCACATTACACACTTTGTGACTGTCACTTAGGTTATCAAATCACTTCATCCACTCAACAAGACATCACCATGACATCACTGACAATAATCCAATATATACTCTATTTTATTTTCAAAAGTGAGGAATTCATTTTCAAATTTTAGATGTTTGACATACTTTTGCTTAACCCTTTTTACAAAAATTAGTGTTTTGAAAACTAGACTCAAAATGTTACAATTCATGTTCTCATACCATCTTCAAATGTTGAGTGTATTCATCACAAATAATTTATAGAAGTTGAGACTTTTCAATCTTTAGGAAAAATAAGTCCATAGATAGGCCCTTTTTTTCCACCATATTCCTACTTTTTTTGGGAAGTCTTTTGACATGACCAACAATAAGTGGGGGTTGTTAATCCCTGTCTCTCCTAAAAGGAGACTTGCATGAATAAATCTATTAAATTCTAATTTTTCACTAAGCAAATTGACTTGATTATCCATGTATATTTATATTTGATGATTTAATTTTATTATTATTAACTAAGATGTGAGTTATATGTTGTTATGGGATAGATGTATGTTGCTTTGACTACATCATATATTTCTATGAGTTTAACTATATTATATATTCTTTACATTATGATCATATTGATTTATTATTTCAACAACATTTTATGATTTATATGTCCTAATGTTATGGGCTAACTAACTTATTGTCTTCAGTTGGATGTATGAGAGATTCATCCCTTAGAACATGATGGAGGGAGAGCATCGTCAGAGAGGGTGACATAGATGGAGGTATTAGGGGATGAAAGAGGAATGGATAGAACCTCTACACACACCATGTTAAATAGTACATGTTATATGCATTATTTAAATTATTAACATTAGTACATTATTTATGTTATCTGTATTTAGATAATTACATATGTGGGTATTAGTTCATATTTATGTTTAGCTGAATTAATCTCATGTGATTGCATTATGAATGTTACTGTGTATTTATGATGTATCATTATATTCATGATTATGTATGGATATTTATAGTTGAATATTTGATTTTATTATTAACTAAGATGTGAGTCATATGTTGTTATAGAACAGATGTATATTACTTTGACTACATGATTGCATTTTTATGAGTTTAATTGTATTGTATATTCTTTACATTCTGATCATATTGATTTATTATTTAAACAATATTTTATGATATATATGTCATGATGTTATGGACTAACTACCTTATTTCCATGAATTATATGCATTAAAGATTCATCCCTCATAGCAAGATGGAGGGAGAGCATCATTGGAGAGGGTGACGTAGATGGAGGTGTTGGGGGATGACAAAAGAATGGCTAAAACCTCTACACATACCATGTTAAATAGTACATATTATATGCATTTTTTGAATTATTAATATTAGTACATTCTTTATGTTATCTACATTTAGATAATTACATATGTGTGTGTTAGTTCAGATTTATGCTTAGATGAATTAATCTCATATGATTGAATTGTGAATGCTACTATGCATTTATGATGTGTCATTGTATTCATAATTATTAATATTTTTGAAAAAGTAAATTTGCATGAATTGTGTTGGTACTACCATATGCAGACTAACCAACTTATCTTAGTAACGATTGAGAATATTATCTAGTTATCTTTATGATATTGAGAATATCATTATGTGACTTAACAGATGATAAAAGGACATAGATAACCTAGATAGTGTAGTGATAACAATGAATATGTTGTTATAATTTGGATTTGAATAATAATGTGCTATTTACCATTTCAATTTAAAAGAATATTATTGACTTTACATTATCCAAGTCATTATAATTATTTATGTATATTAAGACATATTATTATTAAGTTGTTTAAAAAATATAAATAAATTAATTATTCTATTATTAAGAAATAAAAATCTTTCCAAAAAGAGAGAAAAACTTCATAAAACGTAATTAGGTAAGAATTGAGTTAATTATTATTAAAGTTATAAAAATATATAAATGAGGGAAAAATGAATAAAATAAAAGTTAGAGAATTAAAAAAAAGGGGGCATCCAATGGAAAAAGGGGAAGACGGTGATTTAGAAGTTTTAGGGAAAAATAAAAACAAAACCAAAAGTCATAAAATGGAAAAAAGAAAGAGAAGGAAGGGGGCCAGCAGAAAAGGAGAGGAGATAACAAAGCATAGAAGATAAGAAGGAAAGAAAAGAAAGGAAGGAGGACGAAGTGCAGAAGAAAAGATAAAGCTTGAAGAAAAGGAACAATACGATGTTTTGATAGGTAGGTGGTGTCATTAAAATTTTGTGTAAATATCTATGTTTTGATCTTTACAAATGGTGAATATATAATGAATATATAGTGAATATACAAAAAAATATATACAAGATTTATAGTGAGTATATTTTATAACAAATCTACCTTATCCACTTAAAATTTATATATGAGAACTATGTGACATCTAGACTGAGAGTTAATATTTATTGTTATGGAAATAGAACAATTTGATAAATATATATCAATGAATTAGTAATATATCAATGAATTAGCAATGTCATAAATATATAACATAGCGATCTGATAGATATAGTGATGGGTATAGTTTGAGAGCAACTTGATAAAATTTATTAACAAAATTATCAAATTAATATAATATATGAACATGCAACGAGATGTTAAACAAATTAGCAAACCATGTTTAATGTTTAGCATCCAAAAACAATGACATAGTTATCTATACTGAACTATAAATAGACATAGCAAACTACTTTATACTAGAGTTCTCAATTGAATAAAGTGAATATGTAAATAATATGTAGTTTTAGTGATCTATGAATCATAATGACCTAATATCTAGTTTTAACAAGCTAGTATAATGATCTAGCACCATCACTATCTATGGATATAATGATATGAAATAGAAAATTTGCTTGAATCTATAACCATATAGAATATTTAAAAGGAATATAAGCTACAACCAAGTTAAACATAATGCAAATAAAAATAAAAATATATATGCAATGATCTCAGTATAAATTTAAATGTGTTATTTAATTTAAATTTCCCTATGAGATATAAATTTGTTAAAACTATAAAAATAGTTAAAAGGAATATAAATAATATAAGTATATATGAACCCTATAAGGATAGTATAAACTTATAATCCATGATAAATTTATTAAATCACTACATATATATTAAGGAATATTAAATCACTATATATATTAAGGAATATTACATCTAAACAATTATACCGCTGAACTTATAAACATTATATATAGTGTTGCTTTATATATACAACCAATAATTGTTATGATAAGTCTGATTATTATTATATGGATTTAATTTTATTTTTAAACCTTGATTATCCATAGACTTGCATAGTCAGATTCGTATCATGCAACAAATCTTTTAATAATGATCTAAGTCTATTTTAACAATAATTTTGGCTTATCATATTAGAGCATTAAGCAATCTAGAATAATGAGATTAGGAGATTTGTCAAAAAAATTATTAGTTTAAGACATTATGAAATCTATATGCATCACTATGGATTGTAAAATGACACTATGCCATAATCAATTTCACACTATAGTTGAATTCATAGTGCTATAATATATATCACTATACATTACTTTATAAGATAATCGATATGGAATATTAAGTACATTTATTGGCTAGGGCCAAAAAATGTTAGTGCTCGTATATATATGGAATATATATTGATATGTAGGTTTAAGTGCTTATACACATATATTATATATATTAATACATTAGGAAATGTGCTTTTATAGTTTTATGGTTTGATTAAACCAAGTTATAGATTCCTAAAGAAAAGAACCCTATTTTTATATGCATACCAATCCATATAAATGTAACAAGTTATTTAAATGAAATAATATGTTAAATTTATGACTTTATTTATTATGACTAGATGTTGAAATTAAGTAGTGCATATACGAAAATAATGGACTATGATATTTTTACTTGTCATAGAATGTACTATATAATTAAATCTACTTATGGAATTTATAAGTGTTGAGAATGTGTTCCAAGGTATGCACAGAGTTGTCATTTATGTCATGAAAGTGTCATTGATGTCATCTTGAGTTGTCTTTGTTATTCTTGAGGCTAATTTCATGAGTCATGTACTTGAGAAACCTAGTGAGAAGGCACAAGCTTGGTAGTATGATGAGGTGAGTAGTTTAAGACTTTTAAGAAGAATATAGGTAGTACGTGAGCTTGGTATAAGGTTTTATGAAATTATTTTGAGGTATTAAGAGTAGAAAAAGAGGTTTCAAGGTGTGTTCAAGGTCCAACTATAATGGGTAGTTCAAAGCCTAATGAGAAAAGAAACCTAATATGGCCTAATGAGAGGTCAAGTTCAGATCCCAAGGTGCCATATCTCATAAGTGCATTGACATATGTGTGAGAGGTTGTATCAATTTCATTGATAAATTTTGAGGTCAAAGCCTGAAGGATAAAGCATGAGATTTGGTGTTGAGTTTTTTGTGTGCATTGAATAAGGTGTTGCAGACTTGAGAAGGATTTTCTTATGCTCATTGTCACATGTAACCTTTGCATTAGGATCCAAGAATTTTATGGTAGCTGGGGAAGGTTCCTAGCTTGAAGGTCCTATATTTTCTTTCTAGGTTGAGGGCCTGAGTTTTATAAATGATTGTTAAGAATGGAAGATAGTCTAAACCCTCTCTAATACCCTAATAGTGATCTGATAAGAAATATCTTATTAGAAATGGATTATAATGGATTTTATGACCTATTTTGATGATTATATCATGTATAATACTCTCTCAGGTTTTCTAGGTGGCATTGGTCTATTAGAAGAGTGAGTAGAATCTACATGAAACCCCTTATTTCTCATAATTTTGATGTAACAGGCAAGGTTGACTAGGTCAAAGTATGAAAATGATTAGAGGATGATATGTGATACTTTTATTTTTGTTCATTTAAGTTTTTAAGAAGGTTTAAGACCTTAAATATGCTAAATTGGTCATGGAAGTTAGCATATCACTAAATAGGCCTAATGAGGAAGAAAGTGAGAAAACTAGGTAGAAGTGAGAATGAGATTAGGGATGGGTTTCAGTGTATTAGGAATGGATCCAAATGCATGGGTAATTTTTAAATACATATATTACATTTCTCATTTAATATAATATTTGGTGATGCTAATATACCATCAAAAAGCAGCTCTCAAAGTGACCTGTCTAACATAATGAGGTTTATGTAGGTCTCATGTTTTCATTTTAATACATTCTCTTCATGATAAATTCATATGAAGGTGTGAAAAATCAAATATTCTTGACTAGGTTCTTGAAGTGTGTTTGCAGTTCTAAGTGAGCATGTGAAAATGATCAATTTGAGGTATTTTTCCATGTTTGATGAATAATAATGAACATAATTATTACCTTTAGGTAATTAAATTTATATCCATATAATTTTTTTATTAGGTTATGTGTCAAATTTGAGTGTATACTTCAAATATTCAAGACACACTTTTTGGTAGTGAGAGGCCTTATTGTGAATAAACCTAATGGTGTGGTTCAAGGAGTGAAATGAGATAAATGGAGTTGGGGAAATAATTGGAGATTATAAAGGGTCTAATTTAAGTTTTTATGAATTTTTTCATCCATTTTTGGATGCTTAAGGTCTTCCAAGGTGGCCAAAATGAAACATTTGCTTTGAGAAGGCCTAAGTGGATTAGGTCTCTATTAGGCCTAATGATGTTTTTGATCCTTATAGATGGTAACCAACCTATGTCATGGATGTTTCACTTGTGAAATGTATTTTTTATTTATTCCAAGGGTGATCCAAGTATGGAGAGGTTATGTAATGAACAAGATGGTTAAGATCAAGAGTCAAGTATAAAAAGAAGGTCTAATAGGCCTAATTTGGCTAGTTAGAATATTGAGGGAATGAACAAATGACATAGATGTTTAGAAATTAGGTAGAGGGATTAAATACCATCATAAAATTTTATTTAGTATTTCATGAAGATATAACCTTGTTTCTATATGTGATGATCAAGGTCTTATGACCTAATTCTGCCAAGGAAAGGGCTAGTTGAGCGAGAAGGCCTAATAGGTTATTTGAGAGAGATAGAAGAGTGAGAAAATAAAAATAAGGTGGTCATATTCAATTGAGTGATAAATATGTGTCCAAAGTTTATTAGAGGATCTAGGTGACTGAATTGGTGTTGTCTTACTTAGCGGGTTGGTGACTCCTTGTAAGTTTGTGCTTGTTAAAGGACTAGTTGAGTTGGTGATTGACTAGTGAGGGGTTGGTGATATTTATGGGGTTGTTTCCTCACTAAAAATTAATTTAATTCTTATAATACTTTATTACAAGTTGTGTTTTAGTGGTATTTTTTACCCCATGAGGGTTTCTCACATAGATCTTGTGTTCATGTGTTATGTTTCTACTTCATGTTCATATGCATTGCTATAACTCTAGATTTCTTTGAATAATTAATGAATGGTATCTGAAATTGAAATAGAATGTTGTACACTGATTCAACCCCCCATTCTTAGTGGTTATTCTTCTAAAATTTAGTATTATATCAAGGTCCCTTGTGCAGGACAAACATTCTAAGGGAGATCTTTGGAGCACAGGTATAGATGTTGATAATGAAAGTGTTTATTATGATTGCAGTGAGGATCTATCCATAATCATTGAAATATCTTATGAATTTTTTTCAAAAAATAAGAATAATATGGAATAATACACCCAAATTATAATGAAATTAAAGACTTTAGAGGAATAATTTGAGCAAGATGCAATCAAAATAAAAACATATCAAAAATTTGAGGAGAGTACTATAAATATTAACAATATTTTAGATAGTCAAAGGTCCTTTCATGAAATGACAAGACTTGGTTTCAAAAAGAACAAAAGGAGTTCAAGGAAAATTAGTTTCCAAAATTTGATGGTTTATCAAGGAGTGATAAAGCTAGTATAATAAATACCTATGTAGAAGTGGCCAAGTTTGAAGTCAAGAATCAACAAGCTCAAAAGGGTTTTACTCCATAAAAGGATATCAAAGGTAGTGGTATATCATCCAATGATCATCAAAATACAAATAAGGTTAAAAAATCAAAGTATTTATATTATTTCATTGATTATTGTTTCTATTATGGTCAATTTAGACATAGAGTTATTGATTGTAGATGGAGAAGAAGAATCATGTGTTATAACTGCAACCAAAAAAGACATATTGCAAGAATGTGTAAGACAAGATCTATAAAGAAAATTAGTCATGTTAAGAAGACATGTAGTCATGATACTAATGAATGGATCAATAAAGTAAACCCTATGGGTAAGATGAAAGAGAAGTAGGAATCTAGAGGAGAAGAATCTATGATAGCCTAAATTGCCATTCATACTCAAAATGAAGATTTGAAATGGTACGTAGACAGTGGTTATTCAGGTCACATGATAAGAGATAAGAGAAAATTCATCACTTTGAAGAATAATTCCATAGGTTTAGTGAGGTTTAGAGATAACACATCTGCTAATATAGTTGGCAAAGGTGCTTAGAGCTTAAATAATGGGAAGACCAAGACAAAAAATGTATTGTATATAGATGGCTTGAAACATAACTTGTTGAGTGTAATTAAAATGTGTACCCAAGGACATACCCTATATTTTCATGATAAAGGATGTGAGATAAGGAGAGAAAAATTAGGGAGGTTGATTGATAAATCCAAGATAATTAAGAACAATATATGCGTATTGAATGAGATCACAAAAGAAAAGTGTTTCATGAGAAAGATAGATGAAAGTTGGCTATGGCATAAGAGGTTAGATCAGGTGAAATTTGACAATCGAGTCAAGATCAGCTCTAAGGGATCGATGAAGAACATGTCCAAAATTTCTAAACCTGCAGATGTTATTTTCAAGGCATGTCAACATGGTAATAAGAATAAGAAGAGATTCAAGTCTAAATAATACTCTACTACTAGACCTTTAGAACTAATTCATATTGATCTATGTGGTCCTACTAGTATTCAAATCATTCAAGGTGACAACTACTTCATTCTACTTATAGATGACTCACAAGAATGACTTCGGTAGCATTCTTGAAAGAGAATTCAAAATCTCTAGGTAAGTTCAAAACTTTCATGGCTTTGGTTGAAAATGAGATGAATGTGAAGATCAAATGTCTTAGGTCTGACAAAGGAGGAGAGTTTTGGTCAAATGAGTTTGATGAGTTTTATGAAGTTAATAAAATAATAATATAGTTATGTGGTTAGAACACCTAAACAAAATGGGGTGGTTGAAATAAATAACATAATAGTTTAAGAACTGGAAAGGACCATGTTGAATGAGTCAAAGTTGTCTAATGGATATTGGAGGGAAATTGTGGGTACTACAGTTTACACTTTAAAAAGAGGAAATATTAGGATCAATAGTGATAAGATTCCATATGAATAATGGAATAACAGACCTACAAGTGTTAAACATTTTAAGGTAATTGGGAGTAAATGTTACATCAAGAGAGATAAGGAAGACTTAGGCAAGTTTGACTCAAGATCTGATGAAGGTATTTTCTTGGGATATTCATCAGTTAGTGTTGCTTATAGATGTTACAACAAGAGGTTCCAAAATATAGTGGAGATCATAAATGTGAATGTTTATGAGACAAAGAAATCATTTTTTCAATCAAAGAATAATGGAGTAAAAGAGATAGATGAGGATGAAGAAGAAATTTAGGAGATAAAGGACTCAAAAGGTCCTTCTAAGCAATTTCAAAAGGATCATCCTAAATATCAGATCATTGGCAACAAAATTTTAGATATACAAACAAGAAAAATAATGGTGAGAGATGTTAATCAAGAAGATACTACCTTACTATCCAAATTTGAACTTAAAATTTATGTAGAAGCAAGTGATATAAGTTTTTAATAGATGCCATAAATGAAGAGTTAAATCAAATTGAGAAGAATGAGACTTCGGAGTAAGTACCTAGGCATATAGACAAAAATATCATTGGTACAAAATGAGTGTTTAGAAATAAGTTGAATGAGAATGGAGAAGTCACAAAAAATAAGACTAGATTAGTGTGCAAGGGATATGCTCGAGTATAAGGAGTGGACTTTGAGGAAACCTTTGTTCCTGTAGTAAGGATAGAGGATATTAAGATGTTTATTTCTTATGAAAGTTAAAAAGGCTTTAAGATATACTAGATGGATGTCAACATATATTTTTTAAATGAGAACTTAGAGGAAGAGGTGCACATTGAGTAACCTGAGGGTTTTCTAGTGATTGATAACAAGGACTATGATTCAGGTTGAAGAAGGCCCTCTATCACTAGTAAAAAAAACAATAATATATGATTAAAAAACTACTAAAAACTACATATAAATGACCAAACATTATCACATGACCATTAATAGTCTATTGTTAGTCATTTATAACGTGATGAAATTGATGACTAAACCATGTTTAGTCATTTATTGGTTGTTTTGATTGATCGATTTGGTAGTATATTTAGTTATTTATTGTTATAATATGGTCACTTATTTAGTCATTTTTATTCACTGATATATTTAGTTATTAATATAGTCATTGATTATTGTTAATTGGTCACTTATTTAGTCATTTTTATTCACTATTTTTTGTCCATTGGTAGTGTATTTGGTCATTAATTTTAATCATCACTTTGATCAATTTGGTAGTATTTTAGTCATTTTTATTCACTAATTTCACTAGTCATCATTGTGTCCTAATAACATTTGTTGCATTTTTGGGGAAACTTATCTGAACCAACATATAATCAATATAATTATAAATGCTCACTTCTTGAAAGAAGAATTTAGAAAACCTTCAATATGGATTACAAATGATGATTATATACACCCATTACACTATTTTACTTGTTACATTTTGCATTTGGGGGTATCTTTTCAGCTTCCATTAGATGCATAAGTAGTAGTAGTAGTATAGATATTTTAAATATATCTATCTAAAAAATGTGGAAAGATGTCAAATTTTAGATTTGTCACATACCATACTAATTAAGACTCCATTAACTTCTTCATTAATTTATATCTGACAAGTGTATGAAAAAATTTAAATCATTATATTAAGTACAAGAAAGGTAATTTCAATTAGGCTAAAGATTGCTTAAGCCACCTCTAATTAAGTAATAAGAGTACCTTAATATTAGGCACAAGAAAAGTATCTCCAATTACACTAGAAACTAATTATGTCACCTCCAATTACAACACTAACCACAGCTCTAGATTCATGTAGCCATAAGACTTTTAAATGACCCATGTTGTATGGCAACAATCCTTAATTTTATTCACAAACCATATAAAATGCATAAATATTATTCTGCTTAATATGTAGAGCATAACTATGATGAATCCATGAATATTTCTCATGAATCAACATTTACAACATTAAGGAATATAGCTTACTCTAATTTGAAACTCAAGATGAATTGATAAATTTTTGGGTATTAGATACAGTGCCACCAAACATATAACATAATGATGAGACTTCAAAACCTATGACATAAAACACAGAAAAACATAATCAATTATTCATTTTCACATAATGAAACAACTATTAAGAAGGCAAAATACTAAAATTTTATTGAGCAAATATGTTCTTACAATAGATACAAGATAGAAATATGTGTCTTTGCTTTGAAAAATGTGTTAATACAAAGTGTGTTTCTTAGTGTTATGACTGAGAAAATTGAGTTACAATGCCTTTTTTTGCTTATACAGATCCAAAATAAATAAAAACACTAAGAATATCCCTGAACAACACATTCAAACTATTGCATAAAGCAGTGGGCCAAGCTATCTGTTGATGATTAAAATTGTGATGTTTCTAACACCAACAATGGGAAGTTTGGAATGTGGGACTTGCAACCTGAAACAACCTCCAGATTTTAAAGAAGTTGGCTCTTCTTTATATCAAGTGTATACTGGGAAAAGGGATAGGAATCAAACAAAAACACAAGTGAAATGAAAGAAAATCTAACTATGGCGATGCGCCTGAATTTAATTTGACCCTTAATTCTGAGCACAGTGAAGCTATACATAAGATTCAATTACATTAAAGAGTGAACAAGGCATGATCAATGTAAAAGATGAAAAACAATAGAAATAGAGGCTCACAACTTAGACTACTTTTGCAGTGACACAGAAAAATATCAACAATGGCACAAAACTCAGTCTTCTTATTAATTCTCCAGTCACATAAAAGGCACAGTTACATAAACTTTCTAACTCAAGAAAATAGAACAAAGGAAAATGATATTCCTGATCACAGTTAAAGAAAGTCTAAAAACTCTTGACAATAATCTCTCGCAGAAAATTCTCTCTATCTTCTGATCATCCCTCAGTGGTGGTCTCTACACCCCTATTTATAGCATCAGACTAGCTCCAGATTGCCTGCACGTTCCCAATCCAATGGCCTAACTAAATTATAACTAAACTAGAAGTGTCTAACATAGGATATTTCTTGGATCTAAAACGTTCCATCTCCCTGCCAGTTCATTGGCCAAAATAGATATGCAGGATACTTCACACTGTGAAACAAGCGAGAACATTTGGCCACTTCACTTAATTTACTTGAAAACCTTTTTATTATTCAAGAGGCACTAGAAAATGACACTTGGCATGTTTCATAGCACTTACCGAAGACACATGGCACTTTTTGCGTAATTTACACTCTTTATATGTCTTTGCTCAGGAGCCTTCCATTTTTGACACCTGTCATAGTCCGTTGCTTCAAAACTTTAACAACTTATAGAAAATGAGACCCACAACACTTCTCACCTGAGCCACTTCAAAAAAGGAATAGGGATAGGTGGCACTTTCCACATATTTTTAACAAGCCACATGTGGCAGTCATGGCTTTCTTTGGCTACCTTTTGAGAATCCTATGGAAGGTGATACGTGTTGGTCTCTGCATCAATCTATCTATACTATTGGTTGAATATTTTGTCTATCAGCGTACTAGTAAAAAAAATAGGTCTTATCAGCCAAAGCAAGAAGATTAGTCGTCCTAATGTGTAAGTTTATCACATCAGAAGGAGACTGCTCTCTCCTCTCATCAAGGGGAGGTTCCCTATGGATATGCTATGTATATGTATAAACATAAAATAATACTCAAGGGTAGGACTAGACATCCATCTCTCTTTCTTCAGAGATGATGTATGCAAAACAAAGGAAAAACTCAAGGGAATGACAGATAGCTCTCCTCTTCTTTCAGGAAAAACTATTCAGCCAGCCACAAGAATACTCTTGGAAATTAAAGTAGAGTGTAACTAGGAGAATGAGAACCAGCAAATCAAGACATAGCACAAAGTCTACACCTAAAATACTCAAGAGTGATATATGAAGGGCAATGAAAGCTCAAAGTCTTCTCAAAGTCCTTTACACAGTAATGAAAAAAGCAAACACACTGAAGGTAGCTATGGGGGCACAAAGTCTCTCCACAGTTAATTCTTCAGGACACCTTTCTGACTAATTTACTAATCTTGCTTATTAAATTAATGAAATAGAAAAGATATCGCAGCACAAAGTTTGAAAAAGTCCCTTGTTTTCATTAACAAAATATGATTAACAGACTGAGCACAAAGTCTCAATGATGCCTCTCAATTTTGGTAGAGTTTCGTTCAGATTGTCAAAAAGAAGTTGGTTTTACAATGAAAGAAAGTCCCTTATATAGCCATTTCAAGGACTCAAGAACAGTAATACATCATGATGCGTTGGAAAATGTTAGGAAGACAAGTTGGAACTTTGGGGCCTTTTACCCATTTGATCTTCTCAATGTAGATAAACAAGTCATGTAATTGAAAGATTACAACTTTCAATGTCCATCTGGCGATCTGATCTTGTCCTCATCATTTCTCCTTTCCAGATTAATTGAATTGAGCCCTGTATTCATCCATTGTTCTGCCTGTCCTCGCTTTCAGGTAGTTTTTGTCTTAAATTCTGGAAATGCATTCGGGTCTGTAAATCAAAGGTTATTTTACTGTCTTTAAAATTGATGTTTACATGCCCGTCAATATGCTTCCAATGGCTAGTTGGCTATGCTAAATTTGACATCTTTATGAGCGTCACCTCTTGGTCTTCTTTTGGCTTTTGGTTTTCTGCTTAGCACTTTTTTGAATTGGACATATCCATTTGGGCCTTGAGAAATGATCCTTGTCAAGCCCTTTATTTTGGCCACCGAGAGTTCCCTGCAAGGGCACCTGCCCTTCGAGGTCCTTTGGCAGCCCTTTGTTTTATCAATCTCTACAGACAAATATTTCCCTAGGCTTTTGTTTTGGCAGTCCCCGTAGATAAATGTTTCCCTGGGCTTTTGACTTGAAAGCTCCCTGCGGGTAATTCCATGGAATTTTGTCAAGCAAAAAATTCCCACGGACAAAAGTCTATTTAAAATTCCCGTGGATAAAAGTCTAGGTAAAATTCCCATGGACAAAATGTCCATGAAAATTGGTTCCACCAAGTATTTGAATAAGTCTTTGGATTTCTTTTGAAAATCCGAAGGGTGTTTTGGTTGATGAAGTGTCCTTTGCAAGAACACTTGTCCTTCGAAAAAGTTCCTTTCAGCATTGACCTGCCCCTTTGAACTTGGCTGATGAACCATTAGTTGAACCAGTTCAAAGGTTCAATGAAGCATGCCAAGTCCCTTTGAATCAAAAAACAATGAACCGTTGGATGAACTTTGACGTTGAACCAATCGGTTGAACCAAGGCTTTGAACCAAAATGGTTCAAGCCAATGGTTCAAGCTGATGGTTCAACAAATAAAATAGGCTGATAAACTAAGCATTGAACCAAATATTTGAACTTATATTTGAACCAATAGTTGAACCATTTGATTGAACCTATCCGTTGAACTGGTTCAATGGTTCAACGAAGCGTGCCAAGCACCTTTGAAACAAAGCTGATGAACCATTCAATGAGCCAAATGGTTGAACCAAGTGAACAAACCTGTTGTTGAACCTTTCCATTGAACCTAGACATTGAACCAAATGTTAGTTCAATGGTTCAAACAAGGTTTTGAACCAACTGACGAACCAAATGGTCGAACCAAAAGACGTTGAAATAAAGGAAATGAACCATCTGAGTGAAATAAAGCATTGAACTGCTTGGTTAAACTGAGCCATTGAACTGTTCCTTTGGTTGAACCTACCATTAAACCTTTGAACCCAAACCTTTGAACTAAAATGGTTCAATGGTTCAACGGTTCAAGCCACCTTGATTTGGTTCAATGTTTGGAAGCCAACGAACCAACTGAAGTGATTAAACTTTGAACCTTGATGAAGCGCTTAACTCTTGCCAAAGATGTTGAACTTATTGCTGGTGTTTGCCGATGGAGATTTTTGTTTGAACCAAGGCATTGAAACAATCCTAGAAAATGACTAAGTGTTTGAAAATTGATTCCTTTTGACTGAAACCGCCTGCAAGTAATCTTTGAATCTGTATAAATGAACCTGCCTGTAGAATCTGAAGATACAAACTCTGTAGATTTTTTGAGAAACTTTGAAAATGAGAAATCTAAATATCTAAGACAAATTTTGGAAATGGAAGATACAATTTTGGTCTATAAGACCAAAATATTTCAAATGTTGTCCTAAAAATGAAAGCTATTTTTGGGGAACAACAGCTGTCTCCAGTTGGGGAACTTCTATCAATTGTAAGATTAATTGAAAGGAGTAGAATGCAGAATCTCCAGTGTCTTCAAGTGTACCATTGGGCTTTGGAGTCATGCTTTCCAAAAATGAAAGACATCAAAAATGAAAACAAACAAAACAAAATATAATTTAAAACTATACAAATATACATATATACAGAGGAAATGATCTGATACTTCAAGAATTGAAGTGTTTTAGATGCTGCTCATTATGGGGCAGAGAAAAGAGCATGCCATCTTGGTATTTTAAAAAAAATCTATTTTCACCCATGTGCTGATGAATTATGAATGGGCCTCTCCAAAGGGAGTCAAACTTTCCATGCATCCCTTTTAGTTCTCTTCTTTTGTCCCACAGCAGAACTTTATTCCCAATCTAGAAATCATGATTTCTAGCCTTCTGATCAAAAAATTTATCAAATGTTGATGGACAACAATTTTGTCCACCACCATGGTTCTTTTTTCTTCCAGCTGAGTCAGACACATGATTATTTTGTCAAGAGAACTCTCATATGTCTGATCTTCAATGGCCTTCACCAATTTCAAGGCCGGTAACTCTAAAGTGATTGGTATCTCAGCATTAATCCCGTAGAGAAGTTGAAAAGGAGACATACCAATTGCCCTTTTTGGTGTGATCTTGTCATCCCACAAAACATCAACAAATGCTTTATGCCACATCCTTTGATTATCATCTACAAGTTTCTTGATAATAGTTACCAAATTTTTATTGCTGGACTCAGCTTGTCCATTCCCTTGCAGAAAAAAATCGAAGAATGAAAAAGCGTAATTCCATAATAAAAATAGAAATGCATGATTTCTTGAGAGGTGAAACAAGCTACATTATTAGTAACAATTTTGAGTGGGACTCCAAATCTGAAAATGATATTCTCTTTTAGGAAGTTGCGTACAACTTCTGAAGTAGCATGTTTTATCAGGATTGCTTCTACCCACTTAGTGAAATAATCAGTCGTTGTAAGGACATAATCATGTACAGCACTTGAAGATGGATTTATTGTCCCAATAAAATTGAGTCCCTACTTATGGAAAGGTTTCTCTATGATTACTGGCTTGAGAGACAGAGTAACCAACTTGGGTTTTCCAACAAATTGCTGGCAAAGTTCACATTTCCTTACCCATGTATGTGCATCTTGGAAAAGAGTCGGCCAATAATACCTGGCTCACATAATTTTGTGAGCAGTCACAAGGGCAAAAAAATGTCTTCCACATGCTAAATTGTGGAAATATTTCAAGAGCTAGGTCTGCTATTCTTTATCTACACAGCGAAGGAAAACTTCATCTATACTTCTTTTGTACAGGCTGTTGTCCCAAAGGACAAAATTAACAGCTTTTAATCTAATAGTTCTCCTCTCTTTGTAAGACAAATGAGCAGAACATTCTCCATAAGTTAGAAAATAGGCAATATCTAAATACCATTCATTGGTAGTAGAAACAAATAGGACTGTTGGCGTATTGTCTACTTCAGCTTCTTCATGCTGTGTATCTTCTGGCTTATTGTCAGCCATTAATTGACAAAGACCTTTACCTTTGACCAACTTTGTTGGCTTGATATCTATATCAAATTCTTGGATTTTTGCAATCCAATTACCTCCCTTTGTGTCAAACTCTTATTGAGTTAATATAGACTTGATTGTACTATCAAGAACTAAGGCAGTATTATGTGAATTCAGAATATAGAAGCGAAAGTGTTTGACTGCTTTTACCAAGGCATAGGTGTGCTTCTCTATATTCGAATACTTCATTTCATGAGTTTTCAGAGGGCAGCTCATGAAACAGATGGGGGATTCCATACCTTTTTTTTCTTGTTGGACAAAAATCATTGAAAGGGTATGCTCAGACGCATAGCTATATATAATGAAATCTCTGTGGTAATCTGGGCAGACCAAGGTAGGGGCGTGAGCAATAGCGACCTTGATATCTTGAAATGTTGCTTTGCCTTCTTTGGTCCAGCTGAGGGTAGTCTTTCCTTTCATCATGTTTATAATGTGTCTTGTCTTCTCAGCAAATTCAGGGATGAATCTCCATAAGAAATTCACTTTTTCAAAGAAAGAGTGAACAACATTCTTACTTGCAGGCAAATTCAACTCTTGAATAGACTTGACTCTGTCTGAGTCAATCTTTATGCCTTCTTTAGACACAATGTGTCCAAGGAGTTTCCCTTCTGTCACTCCAAAAATAGACTTTTTAGGATTCAAAGAAATACCATTCTGCCAACAGTGCTCCAACACTTATTGCAAATGGTGTACGTGATCAGATCGATGCTTTGAAAAGACAATTAAATCATCAAAATATACAACTATGAATTTGCCAATCTCATCTTTGAAATCCATGTCCATAGCTCTCTGAAAAGTAGCACCAGCATTTACTAAGCCAAAAGGCATTCTTTTGTATGCAAATGTACCCCAAGGCATGGTGAATGCAGTCTTGTGTTGATCAGTTTCAGTAACTTCAACTTGGTTATAACCTGAGAAGCCATCAAGCATTGATAACATTTTTGATCCTGTTACTATTTGAAGCACTTGGTCCATGATTGGAAAAGGGTAATTGTCTTTCAGAGATGACTGATTCAAATTCTAAAAATCTACACAAATTCGGATTTCATCATTTTTCTTCTTTACAGGAACTATATTTGCAATCCATGTAGAATGATGGATTGGAAAAATAATTATAGCATTTAACATTTTTTAAATCTCAGACATAATTGTACCTAAATTTTTTGGATTGTATTGTCTGGATTTCTACTTGTAAGGCATTGAATCAGCCTTGAGAGGAATATGATGGTGGATTTCATCAGGTCTGAGAGAATTTAGATCTTCATATAAATATGCCAAGACATCAATGTATTGAAGGAGCAAAGAAGTGAATTTGAATTTTTCTTTAGGTGTACAACACTTACCAATGTTGACCATTTTTGGATTTTCTTTGTTGGTCAGATTCGCTTGGTCAAATCCCTGAGAGAAATTTGAATCTGTCTATTATTGCTTGATGAATCTATCATGCTTGTCGAACAACTTCTCAAGAGAAACCAGGCCTTTAGGAATTTTGTTTCCTTTCAGCTGTAGAAACTCTTCATTTACATCTGAACTAGATTTAGACACAAATTCAAACTTCTAAGATTCGTTGCCTTCAAAATACAGTTGTTCAAAATTGTCTTTTCTTTTCAAGAAGGCAATGATCTGATTATCATCATTGAAAATTTGCCAATGATCAGCAATGTCAGGAACACTCAGCCTATAGACTAGCTCAATGGTATATTTGGCTTCTTTAAAATCAGAATGAGGAATTAAAAGAGTTTTTGAAACAAGTGCATCAGCTCTATCATTGGATTCTCTTGGAATGAAAGAAATGTTGAAAGTATCAAAGCTTTCAATTCAGTCCCAAAAAATATTACGGTAACGGTGTAGCCTCTCATTCTTAGTCTGATATGAATTTCTCACTTGACAGACTACTAATTTGGCATCCCCTTTAGCATGAAGAAACTTGACACCTCTTTCTTGAGCAGCCTTCATGCCTAGCAATAGCGATTCATATTTAGTTGTATTATTTGTGTTGCTGAATTGTAACTTATAGGATGAAGGAAACATATCTCCTTGAGGAGATATCAAGACAATTCCAGCTCTAGAACCAGTAGAGGAACAACTATCGTCAAATTCTAGAGTCTAAATCTCATCAGAGACTATCTTTATTTCAGACTTTCCCTCATCAGGGATGGAGGGTCTTTCTTCACGATCTGTATATAAAAAGTAATTACCCATACCTATGGATTTAAAGAGGATTTGAGCTTCAGGAGCTGACGTCTTGGTAACTACATACTTTGCTTCCTTTTTAGGAAGTAATTTTTTCATCACGCCTTGGACAGGGATCCTTGCCTCAAATAGATCCATGTTCAGTTCTCCTCCCACGTCCTTACAAAAATTCTGCCCAAGTAAAATGCCATAAGATGTTGTGATGTCAGCCACTAATATAGTCATTTTAATCCTCTTGTCCGAAAAGGTTGCGAATGCAAATTGAGCATCTTTGATTTGCCCTAGCAATGGCACTTACTTGTTCTCTATGGAGAAACATCTGCCAAATGTCTTGGTTAATTTGAGACCAAGAGACTCAATGACTTTGGTAGGCGTAACATTGTCAGATGTGCCTGAGTCTATTATACAATTACTCAGCTTGTGGCTATTGATTAACAAGGAAACATAGAAGGGTTCTACTTTTCCAGGAGTAGCTAGAGGAGTAATAATTAGATTATTTGGAATAGGCGTATTCATTGAAGAATCAAAGGTTACTTTTTGGCCTTTTGTCTTGCAGGGATGGTCTAATTTTTAACATATTGGACCAGCTTGTTCAATTGATATGGATTGGACTGCAAGTACTCAAATTCAGACATCTATATTTTTTTCTTTTTGACATGATCAATTATGCCAAATGGCTAAATCGAGCTAGGTACAGAGAAAGGTACTGCTTTCTGAGTTTTAGAAGTGATGGGAAGTGGGCTGGTTTACGAATTATAAGTAGAAGGGGAAGGTGTAACAGATGTATTTACCTTTTGAGTAATGACTAGATCTTTTAATTGAAAAGGTAGCGCTGTCCCACACTTGACCAATGTGACTACTGGCTATGGTTGTTCTTCTATCTTTTCTTTATCAGCCTATTGGGCTGATTGATTTTTAGACCTGATAAACACTGCATATAATCCATTTGAAGCTTCTCCTTTACTTCTGGGTTCATCCTGATAATTTAGAAAATCAATGTGGGAGTCACCAACTAATTCTTCTTGACTGTCTTCAATGATATCAAAATCATTTTCTTGATTTAATTCATGATGATAAGAAAATTCTGATTCTATTTCAAGGTATCCCATTGCTAAATTGGTTGGAGGAGCTTCCAAGGCAAGTTTTCCTTGTGGAGGAGGAAGGAAATTTTGTTGTCCTTGGTTTTTGGCAACATTGCCTTGATATGACTGATTTGGGAATGTCCTTCTGTATGTAGGAGCAAAAGACATTCCTTGAGCCATTTGCTTTTTGAGGGCAAGGAGCTCATTTGCTAATTTATGCACCATTAGATCTGTGGTGCTTATAGATGCAAATTTGGAAGATGATGAAGCTCTGATTCTATTGGGATCTCTTTTTATTTTCCCTGCTAAAATGAAATCATCTTCTACTTTAGTGGCCAAAAGTTGCGCTGTAGCGAGATCTATTTGGCCAGCACGTCTCAAGAGGAAATTGACTTCAGGTAGCTAAGAATTAATGAAAAGGCATTTGAGATTCTCAACTATAGGTCTGGAAATCATAGGAATTCTATTTATCAACTTGTCAAATTTAGCTATGAAGTCTCTCATAGGCTCATGCAGCTCTTTTTTCATTTGTGTAAGTTGAGCCAAAAGTGTATGTGCATCTTCTACAGGTTTGAATCTGGCTTCAAACTTAGCTTTCAAAGTATTCCAATTAGTCATAGATCGAGCCTATAAGTGGTAAAACCAATCTGCAGTAGGACCTTGTAGTGTTTCAACAAAAAGCCTAATAGCTACATCTTCAAACTCTACTCTGATTACTCCACAAGCTATACTGAATGCTGCAATATGTTCATCAAGATGAACTTTGCCATCACCATAGAATTTAGGGAAATTCTTCCTAGAACTAGGTGGAAGCTCATGCAGAGGAGGAGTAAGATTGAGAGGACCAAAAGCATTACCCCAGGGACCTTGAACTACCATTATAGGATACTGAAAAGGAGGGATAACAAATCTCAAAGGGGTAATTATAGGCACATCTTTATCAATAGAAGAAGTAGATACTTCGTCTAGTAATAAAGATCTGGCTTTAGTAGGAGGAAAGCTCTTGGTTCATTGGAGATGAGATGGTGAAGGAAACAGATCAAAATCACTTTGTTGTACCAACTCGAACACAGGATCAATGACACCTTTAGCAACAAAAATGGAAAATATTTTGACTTTGCTTGAGTTAAAGCTTGAGGCTTTAAACTGTGCGTTCTTTTCCTATAATGTGAAGATGAATGGAATGGATAGACTATAAATGGATAATGGATAATTCCCCAGGAGAGTCGCCAAAAATTGTTGGTTGAATATTTTGTCTATCAACGTACTAGTAAAGAAAATAGGTCTTATCAGCCAAAGCAAGAAGATTAGTCATCCTAATGTGTAAGTTTATCACATCAGAAGGAGACTGCTCTCTCCTCTCATCAAGGGGAGGTTCCCTGTGGATATGCTATGTATATGTATAAATAGAAAATAATACTCAAGGGTAGGACCAGACATCCATCTCTCTTTCTTCAGAGATGATGTATGTAAAACAAAGGAAAAACTCAAGGGAATGATAGACAGCTCTCCTCTTCTTTCATGAAAACTATTCAGCCAGCCACAAGAATACTCCTAGAAATTAAAGTAGAGTGTAACTGGGAGTATGAGAACCAACAAATCAAGACACAACACAAAGTCTGCACCTAAAATACTCAAGAGTGATATATGAAGGGCAATGAAAGCTCAAAGTCTTCTCAAAGTCCTTTACACAGTAATGAAAAAAGCAAACACACTGAAGGTAGCTATGGGGGCACAAAGTCTCTCCACAGTTAATTCTTCAAGACACCTTTCTGACTAATTTACTAATCCTGCTTATTACATTAATGAAACAGAAAAGATATTGCAGCACAAAGTCTAAAAAATTCCCTTGTTTTCATTAACAGAATATGATTAATAGACTGAGCACAAAGCCTCAATGATGCCTCTCAATTTTGGTAGAGTTTCATTCAAATTGTCAAAAAGAAGATGATTTTACAATGAAAGAAAGTCCCTTATATAGCCATTTCAAGTTGGACTCAGGAACAATAATACATCATGATGCATTGGGAAATGTTAGGAAGACAAGCTGGAACTTTGGGGCCTTTTATCCATTTGATCTTCTCAATGTAGATAAACAAGTCGTGTAATTGAAAGATTACAACTTTTAATGTCCACCTGGTGATCTGATCTTGTCCTCATCATTCCTCCTTTCCAGATTAATTGAATCGAGCCCTGTATTCATCCATTGTTCTACCTTTCCTTGCTTTTAGCTAGTTTTTGTCTTGAATTCTGGAAATGCATTCAGGTCTATAAATCAAAGGTTATTTTACTATCTTTAAAATTGACGTTTACATGCCCGTCAATATGCTTCCAATGGCTAGTTGGCTATGCTGAATTTGATGTCTTTGTGAGCTTCACCTCTTGGTCTTCTTTTGGCTTTTGGTTTTCTGCTTAGCACTTTTATGAATTGGACATACCCATTTGGGCCTTGAGAAATGATCCTTGTCGAGCCCTTTATTTTTGCCACCGAGAGTTCCCCACAAGGGCACCTACCCTTTGGGGTCCTTTGGCAGCCCTTTGTTTTATCAATCTCCGTAGACAAATATTTCCTTGAGCTTTTGTTTTGGCAGTCCCCGCAGACAAATGTTTCCCCGAGATTTTGACTTGAAAGCTCCCTACAGGTAATTCCATGGACATTTGTCCCACGAAAAATTCCCGTGGACAAAATTTTGAGTAAAATTCTCGTGGATAAAAGTCTGGGTAAAATTCTCGCAAAAAAAATGTCCGTGAAAATTGGTTCTGCCAAGTATTTGAATAAGTCTTTGGATTTCTTTTGAAAATATGAAGGGTGTTTTGGTCGATGAAGTGTCCTCTGCAAGGGCACTTGTCCTTCAAAAAATTTCCTTTCAGCATTGAACCACCTCTTTGAACTTGGCCGATGAACCATTAGTTGAACCGGTTCAAAGGTTCAATGTATTGCGCCAAGTCCCTTTGAATAAAAAAACAATGAATCATTAGATGAACTTTGACGTTGAACCAATCGGTTGAACCAAGGATTTGAACCAAAATGGTTCAAGCTGATGGTTCAACAAATAAAATAGGCTGATAAACTAAGCATTGAACCAAATATTTGAACTTATCTTTAAACCAACAGTTGAACCATTTGATTGAACCTATCTGTTGAACCGGTTCAACGATTAAATGAAGCACGCCAAGCACCTTTGAAACAAAGCTGATGAACCATTGAATGAGCCAAATGGTTGAACCAAGTGAACAAACTTGCTGTTGAACCTTTCTGTTGAACCTAGACATTGAACCAAATTTTAGTTCAATGGTTCAAACAAGGCTTTAAACCAACTGATGAACCAAATGGTTGAACCAAAAGATGCTGAAACAAAGGGAATGAACCATCTGAGTGAAATAAAGCATTGAACTGCTTGGTTCAATTGAGCCATTGAATTGTTCCTCTGGTTGAACCTGCCATTGAACCTTTGAACCTGAACCTTTGAACCAAAATGGTTCAATGGTTCAACGATTCAAGCCACCTTGATTTGGTTCAATGTTTGGAAGCCGATGAACCAATTGAAGCAATTAAACTTTGAGCCTTGATGAAGCGCTTAACTCTTGCCAAAGACATTGAACTTGCTATTGGTGTTTGCCGATGGAGATTTCTGTTCGAACCAAGGCATTGAAACAATCCCAGAAAAATGACTAAATGTTTGAAAACTGATTCCTTTTGACTGAAACCGCCTACAAATAATCTTTGAATCTGTATAAATGAACCTACCTGTAGAATCTGAAGATACAAAGTCTATATATTTTTTGAGAAACTTTGAAAATGAGAAATATGAATATCTAAGACAAATTTTGAAAATGGAAGATACAATTTTGGTCTGTAAGACCAAAATATTTCAAATGTTGTCCTAAAAATGAAAGCTATTTTTGGGAGACAACATATACTATAGAAACATTTGGGCCTCATTTCATATTTACATGGATGGTGACACTTGGCTACTTTTGCTTGCCTCAAAAATAAAACCTAGGACCCACCATAGTCTTTACTTATTAATGAAACAAAATGAAGTTATTTTAGATGTTGACACATGGCAGCTTCCACTTTCTTTAGCTAGGGATATGTGGTGTCTTACGTTGCTTTTAGAAAAGCAATGTGCCTCGACTGATGACACTTGGCAGCTTTCGTGTGACTTTGATACTTAGACAAAATTAGGTGAAAAGAAACTCGTGCTCATGCTGTGAGTCAAAACTTCACTATCTCAAACCAAAATGTGCAGGGACAAAACCTTTGTCGCTCAGCTTGAAGTTGGGCCTATATAGTAGCGGTATTATTTTGCTCATTCAACAACTTTTGTTGAAGTTGAGTGACCTATAGTAAGCTTTCCTCACATTTTTCTTGTAATGTTGCCTTTTCTTGCCTTAGGGTTGTCACTGCATCTTTCACCTGCATTAGCCCTGCTTTTAAGGAATCATTTTGGGCCTGGATAGCCTAGTGAGTCTGAAGAGAAACAATATCTTGCAACTATTTATTTAGACTCTCTATTTTTTAATTCTTAGTATTGATCTCTATAGTCAAATTGCTACAGTTTGCCTTCTCTTGGGCTAGGTCAGCCTCCATTTTCTGTAGCTTCTTTGATATTTTCAAATAATCTTCAGTTACTATGGAAGTGGATTCATTTAGTAGCTCGACCCCATCTTTTGGTCTAAAAAGGGACATGTTTATAGCCACTACATTTATTGTGTAATCTTTTGGCAGCATCTGCTCATTTGGCTTGACTATATTAGGTGAAAAATGGGTCACCATTAGTTGCTAGTGTATTGGGTCAAATTGTGACCTCAGATGTGGTGTAGCTAGGGCTTTATTATCTTTGATCCTCTTTTTCTCCACTCAAGCTTCTCTTACCTTCTTAGTAGCATCTGATTGAGTTTGTAAGGTAAAAGGAGAGGCAATGTGCCCACCCACAAAAGGATAACCTTGTGGCAAGCCATATGGAATAGCCAAATGTTGGCTAGGGGAAATTTGAAGAGGTACTTTCTTGAGGATAGAGGGGGGAAAATGAGGTAATGATATGGCCTGAGTATGGATAGATGAGGCAAAATGAGAAATGGACATAGCAGAGGTGGCAGGGGATGTTATTTGGCCAGATGGAATCATCACTCCTAAAGGAGAAGAGAGAGATTGAGAAGAAGAAGGAGAAACAATACTTACCTGAGGAGTAGCCGAACTACTCTATGGTTGGTGTTGTGAGGGTTTTTCCCTCTCCTCTGAATCAAGTTGAAACCTCAGCCTCTTATGTTTCCTTAGTGTTTCTTCTTCTGGTTGTGCCCTCTTTTCTTCAACATTTACCACTGCTACTAGTGGTGCTTGTGTAAAACTGGGAACCCCAAGGGCTGACACTAATGGAAAAGCTTTTGGTGGTGAAGATACCATAGTCTTTTATTTTTCAATGGTACTAAGATATTAGGGCCAAATAGTTACAGCGACTGAAGCTGAGGTTTACCCTGGGGTCTACGATGTTTGACTGGATTCTACTCTGGCTTCCAGCTCTCCACCCTGTGTCTACAAATTGCTTGTATCAGGGCTAGAGACAGGAGACAGATGACATTCATCTTAGAGTTCCTCCCATTTTTCATTTGAATCCACAGTTCCAAAAGAGTGGGTTATCTAACAAATCTCTTACCTATATTTCCAATAGGCTTCTATTTTCTCAATGTTCTAGTCTTTATTATTTAATGCTCTTCTTAAACCAGAAGTCATTCTGATTTTAGGATCAAAATCCCTTTGCTTAACATAAAAAGCTTCCCATGGCCTCTTCTCTTGAAGGGGCGAATCCATCAATTCAACATAAAAATTAGGAATATCTTCCCTAGGATTTTTTCTATTTTCCCAAAAGGGATGGCCCTCATGCGCAATTCTGGCAGCAACCTTATTATTCCAGACCCATGAAGTTATGAAACCATTTGGGTCATATACCCATTTATATTTAATTAGAGAGAAACCTAGGAAGGCTAGCTTTCTCAGTAACATGATCTCAGCATCTCTGACCTCTAGGGCCATGTTATTTGTCACCCATGGAACATCATACATTTTCTTCTTTTTCTTTCCAATTCCATATTCATTATCCACCACAAACACTTGCTTGGTGACCTCTAAGAATGCTAACCTAAAGGTCAAAATCTTAGGTAGCAACATTGGTTCTCCACTAAAACCATGGACTCTAATAATAATATGATGGGATCCAAAAAAATAATCACAAGGAATAGTGTAATTAGTCATAAGGCCTGAGATACTTGGAGTCATTCTATTTACAATCGGCTCTGGGCTCAGATGATAAAAAGCAGGGGCAACAAATAGTTCCCAAAATTCTTATGGGTAACTAGTTTTAGACAAGATATGTGTCCATGCAAACACATGAATGGTCCTATGTAGATCGAAGCTTGGGTCATACATATTTAGATGCATGTGTTGGGAAAAGATGCCAGAATTTTGATACAACATGAAATGAAACACATAAGAGGAATACCTAAAAATCCCTTTAGATTTGAACTGGGTGAGTTTTTCAACCATTGAATATGCAATATGCTCAAAGAAATCAAGCCTATACTCCTGAGTCATGTCAAAAAAATTCAATCTGAAGAGGATGGCCATTTTTTCTTCATAGACAGTTATATCATCTTTCATTCTAAAAATGAAAGCCATCATGGAAAGTGCATCTTGACTAGCTTGTGCAAATTATGCCCTTACTACAGGCAGTGTCGGCATAGTGGTATCATCATCGCCTAATTGCAATTCTAATTTCAGAAACCTCAATTGAGTATTGATGTTTGCCCACATTTTTTGCATTTTAGTAATGGTGGGAAATGTGGCTGTCTTATCATGATATAGGGCCAACATTTCTTTGATAGCATTTGGTGTAATCTGCACCATGAATGGAACCTGTTGTATGATATTTGAGGGTACATGAAATAATTTGGTGCATATTTCAACCAAGTTAGGGCATGGATGCACACCTGGGATAATGAATTATGCCATCTGGGAAGTCCATATCCTCACCGTGAATGTTTCATATTGTCCAACCTTGGCCCTCTGAATACACCTTTGATGTGCCCCTTTTTTGAGATTTTTGCTACTAGTTATTTGAAGAATTGGGTCCATGATTCTGTCTGAAAAATCTTTTACCTTTGTTGGGTCATTTGCATGACCAACTTCATGGACTCTAGTCCATGGGTAGGTCTTTAATGGTTGTGCAGGGGCTGAAGCATATGATTTGCTTGCAAGAAACTTGTTAATAGATTCATAAATCCCATACCCTTGTTGCGAAGACTATGTTCCCTCCATATCTATATTTGTTCTTGAAAATAGTGAACTATGGTAATAGGTATGAAGCTTTTGCAATAGGGAAGGAACTTTCACTTAAGCAGGTTTGCTATGATTTGAAGATGCAAGTAGCAGGGGTTTTCTAGTAGACGCATGAATGTTTGAGATACTGTAAGCTTTAACTCTTGTTATGAGGTATTTATTGACCCATCAAGTCTCAAAATGGCATTAAACCCAGACAACCGTTAGCAAATATTACTAAATCTTCATGGGACAGTGAGTTAGACACGTCACGAAAGTGGTTGTGTAAGGTACCTTAGGGAATTTAAGGATTTGGGAGATATTTAATGTGTCAAGAGTTTTGAAAATTTTGAAAAAAGGATTTGAGCTGCTGCCACGTGTTTAAAGAACACTTATTTGAAAGAAAAAGTGGGGTAGAAAAATGGGAAAACAAAGCAACAAGAAAAGGAAACTATCTAACTATAATACATTAACTAGGTATCTTTGCCTCCCTCTTGGATCAAAAGAAGAATTTATGAAGTCTCCTTCATGATGAGATGACTTATGTTTCCAGACAAGTGGCTGAATTAGATGAATCTCTAGTGACTTTCTCTTCTTACATGCCACCTTGATTGGCCTGCATTCGAGTGAATCAAAGTCAAAAATGCTTCCAACATATACATTTTCTTCTTGTTCTTGAAAGCTTGTCGAATGCTGGTTCTTGATACTAGCGTGTCTCATCAAGAAATCGATGGTTATTTGCTCATCACCATAAGCCCTTTGATATACATCATTTATTAGCTTATCTCTTTTTGCCTCAAACTCAGGTTCTATTACATGATCATCCTCCTTAATGACTTTTAAAATATCATCTTTAAATTCACCAACCTCTTGAAAGGATAAGTCTAAAAACTTGCAGTAATTTTGCATATTTATTTGACTCTCAATGATATCTTGTTCATCCGTAACTAGCTCACAGTCTCCTTAAAGAATAGTATAACCTGCCCCAATGACTTCAAACAAGTCATTCAAATCATGATCAAGGAAGCATTCATGCTCCTCCATATCATCTTGCAAAGTGCAAAGAAATTCAAAAATTATCTCTTCCTAATCAGAGATTAAGGCATAAGCTTGTGACTTCTATCTCAAAATCTAGAATTCATGTTGAGAGACCTAAGGATTGATATAAGAGGTATCTTTTGGCATTTCTTCCCTCAAAACAGTTCGGATTTCATGATCTTCATCAAATATGACATAAGTGCCTAGACCAGTAGAGTCATAATTTCCATATGGATCATTTTGCATCATAGCTAACAAATGATTATTTTCCTCTTCTTGATCATGTTCAATCCAGTCACCTAACTCCTCAACAAAAACCCTTTCTTCCTTATTCAACATAGCATGAGCTGCCTCTAATTTTGAGGTTGGTTCATTGGTGATGTGATCCTTATATAGTGGCTCAGACAATATCTTCATCTTTCAACCATATTTAGTTTTTAGGATAAGATGAGACCAATAAAGTGACATATATCCTCCTATTTTAGCTGTAAAGTATCTGGATAAACATAAACCAAATACAAGTGGTATATCTATGACTACTACATCTTGATTGATAATTATGTTGGAGCAAGTATACAATTGCAATGGTAGTTGTTTAATTCTCCCTATTGTTTGCAATGATTTGCCATCCAACTGCATAACTCCTTTAGTGAGTGGCTCATACTTTATTTTTAAAGCATCTGCTATTTGCTTAGGCATTACTGTAGTAATAGCCCCTGAATTTATCATTGCATTATGCAATAGTTTCTTGCCAACTATCAAAGTTAAATAGAAGGGTTCTGGTTTGGATTTGCTTACCTCTGGTGCATTGTTCACTAGCGCTATTGTCTGCAGATGAACTGTGTCTTTGAGCTTTTCTTTTTTAGTAGGTCCTTCTATCCTAGTATGTTTGGGCACTGATTGGCCTTGTAGAGATTCTTGTAATAGTGTCTTTTGTTTAGGAATGGCTAATATGTCCCATATTGATACTTGTGCTGGAGTCCTCTTCAGTTGTTCCACCACATTCATTTGTCCTAATGTTTGGGTTCTTGGAAAACAAGGGTACCTCACTTTTTCTTGAACTTGTCTAGGAATCACTTGATTCTACACTGGCTGAGGAACTTCTTGTCTAACAGATATATTTTGATGACCTTGAAATGGAGGATTCTCCATAAGTTCATTATTTTCAACTTCAGGCTGTTCCATCATTCTTCTCTTTGATCTAGTATAGTAGTCTGATTGCACCACTAGTTTTTTGGAAGTAAAAGCTTCATTCAAGAATATTGATTTTTCATCTTCAACCCATGAAAATAAAGAATGTTCAGGGGCTATTTCTTATTTTTTTTGTAAAGACATCCCTTGCATTTGAGCCATTAGAACTGAATTTTGCATACTAGAGGATTGGTAGGCTTGAGTATCAGAAGTACTTGCAAACTGTCCATCCATTCTTCTTTGCTCTGGTACCTTTTGTTGTAGATTACCCATAGGACAATATCTTGGAATATGAGCATTATTACAAGGGAAACACTAGGCATTGGTGTTATCTACATAATTATTTTGCCCTAGAATAATCTCCCTATTTGTATTGGGAGGAACAGTTTGTGAGGGTGTAGGGACTACAACTAATTGGTTTGTTGGCTGAGGGTTATTTTGCCTTTGAGAACCCTGATACTGGTTTGGTTGTGGTGGAAATCTATTTCCTTGATAGCTTTGATATTAGGGTTTAGGATAAGTATTATGTTGTCTTTTTATGTTGATTAACTCATTAGAAAATGTCCTTAAGATATTCTTGATATCATCCATCTCAGATGACTAGGCAGGGATAAGTTCTTTAGCAGGTTGTTGAGGATATGTGTACATAGACACAAGTGGGGTTATGGAATTAGGGGTTTCTTGGAGAAAAGGTAAGGTAATTTCTAGAAACATGGGCATGGGAGGCCTTGGGGGAAACTTTCTAGCATCTATTAAATTATTTTCAGCTCTAACTGCATAGTCGTATGCTTCTGGCAAAGTCTGACCTCTAGTGACTGAATCATTACTGATATATCTGAATTCAAAGCTTTAAGATAAAATACTATAGCCATACCTAGTAATGGTCTTGTTGTAGAAGGAATCCTTTCCCAAGTCTTTCAAAATCTTGAATTAAAGTCAGTCATTACTTCTTGCGGTGCCCTCTTGATAGTGATCAATTGTTACAACAAAGAAGACTTATCACCCTTTTCTTCAAATCTTTCAAAGAAAAGATCTCCAAGTTGATCCCATGTAGATATTGTATTTGGAGTCAAGGATCAGTACCATTCCATAGCCTTCCCTTTAAAAGAAGCTGCTAATAATCTTATGGCCACATTCTGTTGTGTGACCACATGTATAGCACAGACATCAAAAACAACTTGTAGATGTTCTTCAGGTGTTTTAAAATCTTGCCCACTGAATTTGGGTAGAGATTTCAAGGCATTTACTTTGATAAGATCCCAAGTGGCTGGTGGTATTGGGAGGATCAAAGGACTGCTAGTATTCCAACTTGCATAATTTCTTAGGGGTATAGGTGCTCCCATGTTTTCTCTTGGTATTGGTATAAATTGATTGATCCTTCTTCTTGGACTAGTTACCAATGGTGGAAAAAGAATACCTAGATTTACTGTAGATTGAGATCTTGTTACTAGTCCACAGCTCTGACTCCTTGTAGCTCTCTAGTTCATACGGTCTTGAAAGAAATTTCAAGATGGTGTCCCATTGGGCATGCCAAAAACTATTGATGATTAAAATTGCACTGTTTCTAACACCAACAATGGGAAGTTTCAGGAATGTGGGACTTGCAACCTGAAACAACCTCCAGATTTTAAAGAAGCTGGCTCTTCTTTATATCAAGTGTATACTGGGAAAAGGGATAGGAATCAAATAGAAACACAAGTGTAATGAAAGAAAATATAACTATGGTGATGCGCCTGAATTTAATTTGACCCTTAATTTTGAGCACAGTGAAGCTATATGTAAGATTCAATTACATTAAAGAGCAAACAAGGCATGCAGAGGCTCACAACTTAGACTACTTTTTTAGTGACATAGAAAAATATCAACAAAGGCACAAAACTCAGTCTTCTTATTAATTCTCTAGTCACATAAAAGGCACAGAAACATGCACAGTTACATAAACTTTCTAACTCAAGAAAATAGAACAAAGGCAAATGATATTCCTGATCATAGCTAAAAAAAGTCTAAAAACTCTTAACAATAATCTCTCATCAAAAATTCTCTCTATCTTCTGATCATCCCTCAGTGGTGGTCTCTACACCCCTATTTATAGCATCGAACTAGCTCCAGATTGCCTACACATTCCCAATCCAACGGCCTAACTAAATTCTAACTGAACTGGAAGTGTCTAACACAGGATATTTCTTGGATCTAAAATGTTCCATCTCCCTGCCAATTCATTGGCTGAAATAGATATGCAAGACACTTCACACTATGAATGGGTGAGGACACTTGGCCGCTTCGCTTACTTTACTTGAAAACCTTCTTATTATTCAGGAGGCACCATAAAATGAAACTTGGCATGTTCCACAACACTTATCAAAGACACATGGCACTTTCCACGTAACTTATACTCTTTATATGTCTTTGGTCAGGGGCATTCCATTTTTGACACCTGTCACGGTTCGCTACTTCAAAACATTAAAAACTTATAGAAAATGGGACCCACAACACTTATTGCCTGAGCCACTTCAAAAAAGGAACAGGGACAGGTGGCACTTTATGCATATCTTTAACAAGGGACACGTGGCAGTCTCTGCTTTCTTAGCTACCTTTTGAGAATCCTATAGAAGGTGACATGTGTTGGTCTCCACATCACTCTATCTATACTATAGAAACATTTGGGCCTCATTTCATATTTACATAGACGGCGACACTTGGCGGCTTCTACTTGCCTTAAAAACAAAACCTAGGACCCACCACAGTCTTTACTTATCAATGAAATAAAGTGAAGATATTTCGGATGTTGACACATGGTAGCTTCCACTTTCTTCAGCTAGGGATACGTGGCATATTCTGTTGCTTTTAGAAAATCATATCGAAACCTTCCATAGTTGCCACTTGGCACCTTCTGCTTGATCCTGAGAAAAGCTTATTGAAAAGAAGCTTTCAAAATGTATAAGAAAATATGAGATGTAGATGTCGACACTTGTTGCACTCCATTGAGTTACTACGGGACACATGACACATTCTAAAAAACTTATAGAAATTATGAAATGTGCCTCAGCTAATGACACTTGGTAGCTTCCACTTGATTTTGATACTTAAACAAAATTAGGTGAAAAGAAACTCGTGCCTGCACTGTGAGTCAAAACTTCACTATCATAAACCAAAATATGCAGGGACAAAAATTGGATCACGCAAGTTGAAAATCAAAATAAAATGTAAAGTATTTTTTACTCTACACTATCTAATATCTAGTAAATGATAAACATCAACTATGTCATTTTTTTCAAATATTTTAGTGGCCACCGTGTGAATATCCCTTCTTTCTCTTTTAGATGGATGGCTCCATCTATTTTATCTTCATAATCAAGGGGTGTGTTGCTTGTGACCTTTAAAATATCTACATTTGCATCTCTTATTCCTTTCAATTTGACTCCATGTACAATATATAGTGAGTGAATTTTCCCAATGCCCATAATAGCACCATCAAATAGATCCAACACCTAGAATTTATCCCCTTGTTGGAGTTTATCAATAAATGTCTACAAAAAAAATAAACATTATATTTAGATATAAAACACACATTATATTTTTAAAATGGATTGGCGTAATGGTCACATACAGAGTTATAGAGGAAATTCAAAATGATTCTGGGTTCTTCAAGAAGAAAACACTGACCTAAGGAAAGGGGATTCACAAGGTGTTAATGGAAATTTAGGATATGGTATATCTGAAATGAGTCAAAGGGAGAAGATTTTAACAATATCAAACATGATTTAACTTTTCCATAGGAAATAAGGGCTTGAGCATAAGATAGATCCTAATAATGGGGAGGGTTTCCCTATGAGCAAAACCCCTAACCAAAAGCCTGAGATCCTCAACCTTTTGGGATAGTTTGATCCAAAAGATGTGGGATAAAATTACTTCTTAGAAAGGAAAATGGATCTCATGGGTTGGGAGACTAACAATGATCAAAGCGGTTATCTCAGCCATGTCAATCTACATCATGTCTTACTTGGTGCTTTCGAAGGGGGTAGAGAACAAACTTAATCAACTCATGCAGAATTTTTTTGGCAAGGCACAAAGGAGAAGGACAAGATAGCTTATGGCTTGGGACAAGCTTTGTAGATATAAATAAGAAGGTTGGGTTGGGTTGAGAAATCATGTAATTCAAAATAAATTATTAGGATCCAAACTAATTTGGAGGATGTATAAGGAATCCACAGTAATTGGGCCCAAATTTTGAATAAGAAATATTTGGGCAATGTCTCTTCTGAATGGATTTTGACAGTCACAAACACCCAAAAAAGATATAGGATATGGAACTTCATGAATATTTACAAATCAGTCATCATAGATTTACTATCTTGGGATGTTCATGATGGTAATAAAGCTAAATTTTAGTCTAATTCTTGGGTAGGATATCCAAAATTGGATGACATTCTAGACATTCCACATATCAAGGAGACCCTCTTCAGGGTTTGGGGAACCAAGGTTAAAGATTACATAATTATAGATCCAATAGAAGGAGGTGTAGTTTAGAAATGGAGGGATTTTTCAATATTCAATTTTAACCCTTAGGAGGTGGATAGTCTAAACTAGGAACTAAAGAAAAGAACACTGGTTTTTAAACAAGGAGAGGACTCCATTGTTTGGTGTGGTTCAAAGACTAGGATTTATTTAATTAAGGTAGGCTATGTAAGTATCGTAAAGACACAAGGAGGTATGAGGAGCATCATCCCTCTTAAATATTTCTAGAATACATTTAGAATTCTTAAAGCAGGATTATTCACTTAGGCAGCATTGAAGAAAAGGATTCTAATTGCTAAAATATTTAAGAAGATGGGTTTCCATGGTTCTTCTCGATGTCCTTTATGTCGAGCTCAAGAAGAGATAGTGGATCACATTCTTCTTGACTATGATTTCTCTTTTGAATGCTAGAGGTGGATATGAGTGAAGCTAGGATGAAAGAGTTCCCTTCCCAATGATATAATGACTTTGTTTCAATACTGGCCCAATATCAAAAGACATTCTTCTTATCATTGTTTATGGTTGATAAGTCCCAAAATTCTAATCTAGGAACTTTGGAAGGAATGAAATAGAAAATTGTTCTAAGATAAGGAAATAGTCTCAAATCCCTGCAAAATAAGATTGAAACAATTATTTTGGAAATAGTTAACAACAAATTAAACTTTATTAGGTTAAAGGAGGCAATTTTTTTAGATTGGGATACTAGTATGAGGCTCTAATGGGGTGGTTTGAGAATTTCCCATGTTCTAGCTCAGAGGGTCATAATAGAAAAGAAAAATGTCAACAATTAGTTTGGTGAGAGCCACCAATAGGATGGGTAAAGTTAAATTTTGATGGATTGGCTAGAGGCAATTTGAGGGCTTCAAGGGCAGGATGTATAACTAGGGACTGGCAAGCAAGAACTTTAGTCACTTCTACTAAACCACTTCTGAAAGCCACTAATAATGAATCTGATTTCAAGGCCTTATTGCATGGGTTATTTCTATGTAAAATTATTAGATCTAAGAAAGTGTAAATTGAATGTGACTCAGGTATTGTCATAAATTCTATAAGAACAAGGAAGACTCCGAATTGGAAGCTAAATGCTCTTTTAGAAAAAGCCCAAAACTTGAATAGTAATTGAATACTACTTACTTGCATGTGGTTTCATATAAATCACCTCGAGTTCATCATGACTACTTATACTATGATTATCATGTGCATGCTCATTGATTTCATCTTTATAATTATCACTATCAACGTTGAGATGAAGTTGTATAGTTTTGTAGAGAGCTCTATTGACAAGGCCTTTTTCTTTTCATTCTACTTTTATATAATTGCTCTGCATGTGGTTTAATCATCATGAAAAAATTAACATAAGTCAAGTAAAGAATGCAAAAGCTATAAATTTTTGTCCAAAATAACATTTTAAGCATGAAGAATGACAAAACATTGCGACAGATTAACTTGTAACTTAAAGAATGCAAAAGCTATAAATTTTTGTCCAAAAGAAGAATGACAAAACATTGGGACATATTAACTTACAAATTAAAGAATGCAAAATCTATGATTTTTTTTCCAAAGAACATTTTAAGCATGAGGAATGACATTGGGATAGATAACTGACCACTATTATATTACCTCAACTAATTCAACATAACTATGACGATTATGTTGCACATTCTTGTCCAGTTCATCATGATCACTATCAATGTCAATAGCTCTGCTGACATCATGAAGGCATTTTTTTTATCCTACTAATTTGATAAAATTTCTCTGCATGTGGTTTAACCATCATGCAAAAAATATACAAAGAGTTTAATAGTCAAGTAAAGAATGTAAGCTATAAATTTATCCAAAGGAACATTTTCTAGATCACTCCAACAATAAAGAAATTGGGTTGGATTCTCCTACGCTCATATTTAAATAATCTACATATTAAGAGGCATTTGTATATAAAATTTCCAAACAAGAATAAATGAGATCAATAGAGCATCTTACCTCATCTGGGTTTATGCTCATTCTATGCAGAAATTATAGGGTTAATAGAGGCAACCAACTACAAAACTTGTTGAGTGAGACTGAATATGCAACTCATTACCTATTGATACCCTTTATTTGACTTGACATGATCTATAGAGGCTCCTAGTAGGCATTTAATAGATGGATATGAAATCTCTATTGACAAACTAGATTTCCACTTCATCCCACTCTTAGATTTACTAGGTCAATCTAGTGTTGCCATATAATTGATAATATCTTCTGCACCTACTTCTCTATTACTATTTTCCACCTAGAATACAATGTCAATTTCAACATATAGTCAATTCAATAAAAAAGTCAAAATAAATAACACAATGTAAATTGAACGAAAAATCCATACACTTATTATAAATTTGTCTATTTTGGCCTACGACCCGTCTCGGCCAAATGTATATCCAACCCTCACATTATCTCTTGCCTCTATTAATCTTTACCAAATATTCTTCAGAATGCATACTTTGTTTTAATTCCTCCCACTTTTTTGGAGATAGAGTCGATTCTAACCTCTTTTTTCCCTCCAAGATTGTTTTTCTACAATTGTGTCTAAAATTGTTCATCAAAATTCTCATCTTTTGCTTGTAATATTTTCTAAATATTTGTCCACTAGTAGTCTCAAAAGAATTTTTCATTTTTTCAATAACATTTTCCGTAGTTCATGGATCTTTCTCTACAAAACTTGATTTACAAATATCCAAATAGGCCCTACATCTTACACCCAACTTGGAGGCCCACTTTGTAGCATTTAGCCCAATGGGCTCACCATCTGTCAATACGTCAACCAAGAATGGCTTCTTGCCTTCTAATTTTATTTATTTTGCATTCCTCTCTATATGTCTATACAAATCTTGACTCAATATTTGTCTTTTGACAAAATTAGACACATCTTTTATTAAACCACTACCAGTATTTCTAGATGATTTACAAGTTCCATCAAAAGTTCTAGATGCAAGCAATCTCTCTTCATGACTTTCATTAACCAAAACTTCATGCTTCTTGGCCACATCATTTGTGGCATGAGTAGGTATATTGGTACCTATATTCATATATTTCACTTCAAACACATCAATTAATGTTGAATAAATCATCTACAAACTTGTTGTTCCTTTACTCTGATGTTTTTCAATAATCTCTCTTAGACTTTATGCTAAGAGATCATCACAACATTACACATCAATATCTGCTATATCAAGCTACACATTGCCATGTGTTACATTAGGCTACACATCACCATATTCTATATCAAGTTGCACATCATTACAACTATTATTTTCATCAATTATATTTTTTGAATCACAAATGCGTTGGCTTCTATGAGATGGCGGCACTATATCTTTTCTTTCCTTTTGTTTTTTCTCCACATTTTTTTTGCACTCTTTTTCTTGCCTATAAAACAAAAAAAATATCATATTATGTCTTATATACATAGATATATTGCCTATAAAATTTCATTAAACACTATTAAATAAATAATATACTACTTAGTGGATTTACAACTTGCCTATTTGTCTAACCAAGAGACGATAGATATTCATTATTCTTAGCCACTTTTTCTCTATGAAAGAACTCATAATATATAAATGTAATTTCATCGTTATGATCACTATCATCAACTAATTTGCATCTTACAATATTTTTCCTTATTTCCTAGAGACTAAATAAATAATAATGTATAAATCAACAACTTGAATCCGTAAAACTTTATTGAGTTCATAAGTTGATAACTATTGAATTTTCAATTAGCTGATAACTAAAAATGGAAACTTAAAATAGAATTTAGTTTATAGGCTAAAAATAATTTGTAGTCAAAAACCAAGAATATGTTTAAAATTATAGGTATCAGACTATCAATATGTTTATCCCTTGTTTCAATTGGATATTGATACTTATAAATCCTAATCATTCATGTTTGCATCTACTTGATTTTTTTCCTCATCCTCATCTATGACATGCAATACATTCTCTCTCCCAATCTCTTCATTGGTAATCAAAATCTCTTCTTCAAACACTCCATCATCATCTTCATCCACTTCTTCAAATGATTCTTGTAAATTAACATATTGCCCATTAGGCATTATATTGATAACTTTCATGAATTTTTATTTGGAATGAGACTCTGTTTGAATGACATACAATCATCCTAGGCTTCTTACATCATCAATTAGAAATTATTGGTTCATTTTAAGAGGGGAAACAGACATCTCATCCATCTTTGATAAAAATTGTCCTATATTTGCATGTACAAATGCATACTTATCAAACTGTACTACGGATGGTCGGATCCACTTATATTTTAATAATATATGACTATTTTCACCAAAATTCACTTGAATAATTTCTTAGATGAATCCAACATAAAATTTATTCTCGGTTTCATGAATAAATTCAGCACTAACAACACAATCACAATTTGTCTTGCCTTTATCTTTTTCTTCCACTCTTAAATGACTATCATAGGCCCACATTCCACTAAAATGCATAGCCCATAAATGTGGAGATTGTGAAAGCTCACTTTTCTTTATTGTTATATCTTGACCTTCTTCTTTTGCATCACTGACTGCATTAGCAATCCATTCTTCAAATTTTGGAAAAGAATCACCTCTAATAAAATCATGATGTCTATGCCTTTGAGGTTGATGTTGCATCCAAAATTATTTCTCTTATTCATATTTTCTACATAGAATATTAATGTAAAAATAGTAAGATTAATAATATAAATGTGTAAATGCAATTGAGTACATAAATTATTGTGTTTTTTTTTTTTTTACCTATGCCACTTATCGAACAAACATGTGTTTTGAAGAATATAGGCATGTATCACACTTCTTTCTTGATGTGATATATTGAAGTGATATCCACTACCTTCTAATACTTCCCCTGCAACTCTCTCATCTTCATCATCATCCCATACACATTGATTGACATTTTTAAAATCCTTCATATATTTTGTGCAAAATCCCATGGCCTCATGCATTGAATATCCCTCAGGCATGCTACCTTTTAGTTTTTCCCTAGTATGAACAATTTTTTTCAAAACCTTCATATATAATTTTATAGGATACATTCATCTTGATCTTATTGGGCCACAATGCTCTAGTTCATAGTCTAGATGTATCAAAAGATTCATATAAATGTTAAAGATTTTTGGTGGAAATTTCCATTTCAATAAACAAAGGACCTTAAAAATCTCCTCCCTCAAACTATAAAATTTTGAAGGATCTAATACATGTAAACTCATTATCTTTAATATTAGGCTCAACCTTATAATTGTCAATCTTGGCCCCTTTTCCAAACTTGATATATTTACTACAATAAGTAAAATATTCTTTATTATGATATGATAGTCATGGGTCTTGAGTCCTCTTAAGCCATTAATGTCAATTTGGCTTCTAATACTACTACTTACATATCTAGTGGTAAATCGAGTCTGAGACATCAATTATTAGAATTATGCACGATGTTCCTTTGTCCAAACATAAGGAGCACTAGGTTTTCTATATTTTTCATCATCACATTTTTTAACCCAAATATTTTGATGAATCTTTAGTTGTCAAAAGTCTTCACATGATGAAATAGTATCAAAAGCACTAAAAAGAGTTTATATAGTAGCATAGACTATATTTTTATCAGTATGCATACAATCAACAATATGCCTAATGGTTATAACCTTAATGTATGGAAAACTTATAGAATATGCACAATCATTTTATAATGCTTTAATTACATGGATCATATCTACTACCAGTAATACCATCATTTTCAATAAATGATTTTTTTTGGTCCATTCTCAACAATGTAATCACCTATTTTTAGCAATGGTGCTTCACAATTCTCTTCTTGACCATTAAAACATGTTTTTTATTGATGATATAGATGATCCATTTTAAGGTAAGTAGGATGTCCATAATAAATACACTTACGTAAAATTCTTGAGTGCCTCACAAAATCCTTAAAGTTGCAAGTATGACATCCATGGTATCCATGAACACTAAGACCAGATAATGTGCCATATGTAGGAAGACCATGAATCATAAATAATAAGGAAACTATTAGAGTGAATTTGATTGAATGACCATCCCTTAAATATTGAATTTCTTTAATTCCTTTCCATAATTCCATTAGCTCATCATATAATGGCTCTAGATAAGCTTTGATTGTATCTGAAGTCACACTTTTCTTTTCTAGTATAATCAATGATTGCATTAAGAAAAATGTTGTAGTTGTTAACCATGGAGTCAACTTATAATTTATTAAAAACATTGGCCAAGTTTACCATTTATTACTTTGATTTGAGAATGGGTTCACCCCATCTAGAGCCAAACCCAACCTTGTATTATGAGGATCTTGAGAAAAATTAGGCTATATGTTATCAAATTCCATCCACATCTTAGAATCAAGCACATATTTTTATTTTCCATCAGTGATCTTATTTTGGGCATGCCATTGCATAAGTTTAGCAATGTCTCTGCACCTATACATTCAAGGTAATCATGGGATTATCAAAAAATGGGAAGGAACCTTTCTAGGAACCATAGTTTATTTTAACCCTTATCTATACCGCCCTTCACGACATTTATAACTTTCACTCTCACTTGAAATATTATTATGAAATAATACACAACCATGCACACATGTGTGGATATTTTCATACCCTAAGCCTAGCTTAGTGATTTGCTTTTGACATTGACTTTGTTTTGTTGGAAATGTAGAGTCAGGTGGTAACAACAAACTTAATAATTCCAATAACTGATCTACACTCTCATTTGTCCAACCAAACATCACTTTCAAGTTAAGAATTTGAAATATTTTTGTCAAAAAACTTAACTTGCAATTATCATACATAGGCTTTAAAGCATCCTCCATCAACTTGGCTAAATCATCATTTAGACCCTCATTCAACATTTTATCAACTTCAAAGCCTTCATCTAACATTGCTTCCTCTTCATCTATGTTTGGTGCCACTTCATCTATGTTTATTTCCTCTTCATCTCTCACACTCTACAATTATATCATATCTTCATAATAATTGTAATCCCAAGGGCATATACCAATATGCCCATATCTTATCATATGTTGATAAATCAGATTTTTTTCTCACCTTTCTGCCAAGATAGTCATTACATAGACATGGATATTTTTCCATGTCCCTCTCATCATCTACTCTCTCATCAAATGCATGGTATTGATCCATAGTCAACCTTAAATGTTGATCCATCTATAAATTTCTACACATAACAACAAAAATATTTTGGGAAAAAAATCAACAAACCAAAAGTTAAAGATTTTTTGAAAATAACAGGAAAAAATCAAATTTTTAAAAAAATGTAAAAAATTGTAGACTAAGAGACAAAAACTATTTTTTTTAATTGAAAGGCATTTCCATATTAATAGAGTTATAGAGAGTAAATAAAATAGATATTTTAACTAATGAATTGTAAAAAATAGATTTTTGTATTTTATATTAAAATTATTAATTACATTACACTGCACATCTTTCAAAATCAAAGCTTTACTTCACATTGCATAACTAATAACTAGATGCTAATAGATGATAAAATTTTAATTACAATATAGTTTTTACAAAGTCAACCTAAGCAGTTATGCCATTACTTCACATTACATAATTAATAACTAGGAGTAGTTACCAATTGCATTTGCTTGTCATGGCATTCCATGTGACACATTTCTTTGAGGCATTTTTTCAAATAGTTCACTGCCTTGTCTATGCGACCAAATTTTTCATACATGTCTACCAAAGAATTTTATCAAAAAGTTCACTTCCTTGTTGTTATGGCTAAAATCCTAAAACAAGTGCTTTCGAACAAGCTATGGATGATTAGAAAAAATCTATCAAAGCATAATAGTAAGCAATAGCATAGATAAGATAGTAAACTAGTTGAAAAAATGCCTCAAAGAAATGTGGTCTAATGGTGATGGAATGTCATGACAATCCATAACAATTCACTTTTCATGGCATTCATCATGGAATTTTATTACCATGAGACGACATTTCATTGAGGCATTTTTTCCAAAATTCATCCTAAGAGTCCATATTTCTTTTATGATTATTCTAGGAGTCGTTCATAAGCAACCCATATCATGTCCATATGAAAGATATTTGTATTTTTATCATTGATGTGTTTTTTATCTCTTATTTCAGCCCCACAATACATTCAAATAGCTTTGGTAGGTCTGTGGGAACCAAAGGAAGTGAAAAAATAGTTGCCACTTCCCCACAACATGCAGGAGCTTCACTTGTGGTGTTGTGGTATACAGAGACTAGTTACCGTGGCCCCATGGAGGTCTCAAAATTAATTGGTAGGTTGACTGTAAGAGTTTGAGTAGCTTATAATATTTCACCATGACCCTTTGACAAATAAAATTTTGACCTATGGTGATATGTTAAGAACAAACAATAGAGGTTCACTACAACCCCCACATTTTTCATACATTCCTACCAAAACATTTTATCAAATAGTTCACTACCTTGTTGTTATGGATAAAAGCCTAAAATAAGTGCTTTCAAACAAGCTATCGATGCTTGGAAAAAATCTATCAAATAATAATAGTAAGCAATATCATAGACAAGGTAGTGAATTAGTTGAAAAAATGCCTCAAAGAAATGTGGTCTCATGGTGATGGAGTGCCATGACAATCCATAACAATTCACTTGTCATGGCATTCATATTGGCATTCCATCATCATGAGACCATATTTCTTTGAGTCAATTTTTTCAAAATTCATAAAATTCATCCTAGGAGTCCATATTCTTTTTAAAATTATTTTAGGAGTCATAAGCATCCCATATCATGTCCATGTGAAAGACATCTGTATTTTGATCATTCATGTGTTTTTTATCTCTTACCATAGTCCCACAGTATATTCAAATAGCTTTGGAAAGTGCGTGGGAACCAAAGGAATTGAAAAGATAGTTACCGCTTCCCCTTAGCATGCAAAAACTTCACTTATGGTGTTATGGTATATATAGACTCATTATCGTGACCCCATGGAGGTCTCAAAAGTAATTGGTAGTCTAGTGGCAAGAGTTTGAGTAGCATATAATATTTCACTATGACCCCACAACAAACAAAATATTGACCTATGGTGATGTAGTAAGAGTAAATAGTAAATGTTCATTGTATCCCAATGGTGGATAATAAGATAAATGGTGGTATGGCAGTAAGGGCTAAGCTGATAGATAACACATACCACAGCCCCGTGATAGTTCAGAGAAGGTTTTGCAGGCTAGCAGTAAGTGGTAAAAGTTATATAAATTATGTCCCATGCTCCCATAATAATTTTCTACATAATTCCCTTTTATTTTGATATGTTGAAAGATTGATTATTTTAATTTTCTTCAAATACATTTAATCTATTTTACAATCTCATCTATTATCCATGCACTTATCGATCCACTTGATATTGAATTGATTAATATTTTTATATCACCTTTTATTATTACGTTTTTCCATCCCTTCTACACTACTAAATACATCCCCTTTAGGAGTTCCATGGTATGTCCATCCAATTAATTTCATCATTCCCAATATCTAATGAGCATATAAGACAAGATTGACCTTGGTGGTCCCTCAAGATTCCTCTACCACCTATTATTATTAGATTACCTTATTTGATACAATTCTATTTTTTGGCTTTTTTAGTTGATACATGATCATTTTCCTTAGGAAAAAATCATAATTTAATATTTAAAAATAGGAAATTGGATAATATCATATGCATCTAAAATCATATCATAGGGATGAAATACATGGATATAACCATCCAAAAAACCCAAACATAGAAAGAGTTGAAGTATAAGGCACTCAAAGAAAAATAAACCAATATAAAAAAATATTTGTCAAGTAGACAAGAAAGATGTTAAAGGTAATTAAGTATCCTTACCACATTAGTCTCATATAAATAAGTGTTAGAGTGAGCATTCACATTCATTCATAGAGTTAAGTTTAATTTAGAGTGTTTTGTTATAATTGTTCGATTGTTTTCTTTGTGTATACAAACAATATTTTGTTATGTATTTATTTAGACAATCCACCTATAATTTTATTGATCACAACAATCAAATGGTTGTTTGAAACCAACTCATTAGCCTATTTAGTAGTCTTCCCTTATTTTTCAACATGTTAAATCCAATGTTTATTGTGATATGGTAAATAGTGAAGGGATGCCAAAGGATCATGTGGTCCTGTGATGGTCAGATCAAAGGTTGGTAGTAACATGGTATGAGTTATAAGGAGTAACATGTATTCCAATATCCCATGATGATGTGTATCAAGGCTTTCGGGGTGGTTGTAAGTGGTGAAAGATGCAGTGTAACCATCCAAAAGCTCTTGCGATCTTGTAATAGATCTAAATAGGTCTTGTGGTGATGCGATAAAGTATTAAATGTTGAAATGACTATATAGATACCCCACAATGGTTATCATTGATTCCTACGATTAAATTTCTAACTCAACCATTGGATTGGACCAAATAAATAGTCTATGTTTGAAAGACTTGAATGTTGAGATTTGTTGATTTTATGGCATGAACTAGAGTAATAGTGAAATGACCAGCTCTATAACAGAATAAAATTTGGAATTTCTTTGTATTTCATCATTCAAGTAAATTTAGTGGTGATTGTAGATGGAAAATTCAAGATTTATGTGTGCACTTCATCCATCTTCCAATCGAGTAAGTCTACCTCATCAATTTCTTCATAAAAGTTAGTATTTAGTTTGTACTTTATTTTTAACTAGTTTAGTAAATCAAGTGACTATAAAAACCCTAGTTCATAAAAGGCATCAAATTATATCACCTAATAAATTTGAGTCTACAAGTAAGAGCACTAAACCCCTTATTCCCAAGAAGTGGTCCCTTCAACAGTCACTATTGGACATTTTGCCAAATTCAGTTGACAAAGGGTATAAGAAACTATTCAAAGATGTAGTAGAGGGGTGTTGGGATGTTAGAGTCCCTATCTCAAGATGGAACCTTTTTTGGTATTTTTTAGGAAAGCAAGATCAATAGGGATCGGTTGCAAACCCATGAAATTTTAATTTGGTTAAGCTTATGGTGCCAAATGTATTAATTGATGTGGATTTGATCAAGATATTGGCATAGCACTATCATCTAGCCACTAAAACTATTAGGTTGCCAAATGGGTCGCCATTACTGGTTGTGGATAGAAATACAATCATTGATTACTTCATGCTCAAAAAGTAAGCCTCATAAAAGTTGACTTGAAGAAGAGTGAAAAATAATATACCAATCTAAGAAATACACATAGGAGTGATGAGTTGCCCATGTACATGAGGAAAGGGGCCAATAATAGAAGTATTTTAATCCCAACCATTGCAGTTGAGCCTTTTCCAATTGATGACTTTGTTGTGTATTTCAAAAGGACATATTTCTATTTGTGTCAAGTGATAGGAATTGATTCCCAAGATATAATTCTAGTTGGCATGATGATGATGGCCATGAGAATACAGAACCCAGAGGTTAATGTTGAGTATGAATTTACATCATTTATTGAGAAGAAATTGCATAATGGATTTTTAAAAATAAGGGAGAATAAGAAACCTATGGAGTTCAAATATTATTATTTGTTGTGTCATTTAATTTTGTATAAGAATAGAAGGAATTGGCCCAATAGGATGGACTTGAACATGATTGATCAAAAGAGATAGAGATTGCCTACACAATGCTAGTTTTACAAATGGGACACTCATTGTCAGAACTGTAACTTTGTTGTGTTCTATGATGATTTCTCAATCATAATAATGCATTCCCTTGGTAACCTTTTTCCTAGATTGACCAAAGAGGTCAAATAAATGTTGAGGCCTCTTGGTCAGAGGCCAGAATAGGGTCATAAACATAACTTTGTTGATTGGTATTTCTTGCCTAACCATACTATAATTAGAGTATATGGGTGTACTCAACCACCCCATGTGTTGCCAAAATTTTTGCCAAATAGAATTGCTTTTCTTGAATTCATGTGACAAATGATCTAGATGGAGAAAGATGTGATGAAAAAATAAAATAAGGGAACATATCTACTAGATTCCACTATGTTTGGTGAATGGTACATTGGTGTAGATACCTTGGAGGAGTTGCAAGCCTATTTAAAGGCTAAATATTCTCTAAAATCAAGGACATAAAGGGTTTGTGATCCATAGGGTCACATGAACTTTGTTAGAAAATTCATCCTAACCAAGATGGGGATATCCCATCAAATCAATTTTGATAAGGATGTGATAAAAAATTGTGTCACTTTTGAAGAGGTATATAATAGGAAAAGAAAGTGGGAAATTTTGAAGAAGGTTGAGGATGACAAAATTAAATAAAACCCTAATTTTTTAGGTTTTTTTGTTGAAGAGAAGGACCCTTTGAAAAGAATAGATTTGATAATTGATAATTTTGAAAAAATATATGGCATTTTGAGAAGTAGCCTACAAAGGCTACCAACCTCCCTGTCAAGAAACCAACAGGAGTTGTGATTCAATAACCTAGTCCAGATGCAATGTTAGTGCAAGATCTAGCTTTTCCTAATTCACCACCTACCAAATGTCAAAAGACTAATGATGTTTCTCCACTGGTTCCATATGAAATGACTGAAGTAGTTGGTGACTCTAAGGAGGTGGCCAATATTTTGAGGCATATGGGAGAGGAAGAGGAAGTTGATCAACCCCTTGTTGGTCAAGAAATAGAAGCACATAAACCAAAAGTAAGAATGGATGAATAGTCACAAGGTTAGCCTAAACTACAAGAAGATGAAAGGGTTTTGGCTTCTATGAGGTTCATCAAGGATGATGATTTCATCAATACTCTAGAATTCAAAGATTTTTGGCTCAAAATGAAGATGAAATAATTTTAAAAAAAGGTGTAAATAAATAAAATGGGTGCTGAATAATCTCATCATGATCAAATTTTGACACAGACTTTCAAGGATTTGAGAATTGATGAAATAAATGTCAACCCTAATGAGGCTAGACAAATGGTTTTGAAGAGTAATATGATAATCATCCATGGCCTTGAATTGAATAAAATGTTTTTATTGGACCAAGTGAGAAATCAAGTTGACCCCATGATGTTTTTTGAGTTTGATTATGAGGATGGTCTCAGTGGTTGTGGGTTTAACCCAAATATAGAGACTTTAGCAATATGGGCCACACATAAAAACACCAACAAGCCAAGATTTATTGATGTAGTCCAAGAGTTAAGGGGAATAGCTATGGTGAAATTTTTTTAGGATACATCAGTGCTTGAAGCTTCCACCTTTATTGTGCAATCTATAATGTTCACACAAGCTAATGTCAAGAAAATGGAGCAAAGATTGCTCGACTATGAAAAAACTCAAATTGAGATTAATGATAAAGTGAATCAGTTGTATTTGGAAAATCTCAAACTAAAGTAGCAATTGAAGGGTGTTAATTCTCAAGGTCAAGCAATTGTGCCATACCAAGCCCCTATGCCACAAATAATCAATGATAATATAGTCCCAATTGATCATTTGAATGCATTGAAGTTGAAGTTGGAGAAAGAAATTAAAGATTTGAAAAATAAAAATGAGAAGACAAAGGATGAGGCCAAATTGAAAATCTTTGAGGTGTTTGAGAATATTTTAGAATACAAAGTAAATTGGTTTTTGACAAGTTGGGAGATGTGAATGAATGTTATTCTTCCTTTTTTAGGCCATTAATCAGTTGAAGGTCAATCTTTCTATTTTGGATCCAATACAATGGAAATGGAAACTTGCACACCATACATTGTTAACCTTATGCAAAGTTATACAAAGAGATCCAGGTGCTCTGGCCTCACTCAAGCCAATAGAGAAGATAGTGAAAATGATCTGGGATGAATTTTAGTATGTGAATGGTGAGAGCCAAAAAATGCAGGCAAAGATTGATTCTTTTACTACCTTCAAACCCCAGTTTATTCCTTCCATTTTGATAGAGGATAAAATGATCAAAGGTTTTGATACATGGAAAAGTGAATATGGTCAAATAGTTTCTCAAGTCATTGATTTCTTGAAAAAATATCAAAACATAAATATTCTCAGTTTCAATGTCATTTTAGATAGATTAATTGCTCTAGATGTTGGATATGCAAAGTTCATAATTGATGTCAAAGTGTTGCTAGACAAAATATGAAAGATCACCATGTCAACCTACTCTAGATCCAAGAATATAAGTGGCTTAATGATTTCACAGTGTACCAATGGGAGAATAAGTATTTGACAACTAAAGAATAAGTAGGCCAAGCATGTAGAGTAATGATCATCAAGTTGGAGTCAACATGGCACCAACAAATCTTGGATGTCCTCTTATTTTGTATTTTTATTGTTTTTATGCTTTCCAATATGTACTCAAAATATATTTGGCAGTCTTTTTAAGACTTGTCAAAATTTATATGTTGTAATAGGTCATATTAAGGGGTGGGTATATGAAAAGTCATTTTTTGGAATGTGAAAGGTCTGAAGCTTGTATCTTCCTTCACCCCTATAAGAAGGAAACCAAGACCTTTGGAAATCTCTCTAGGAATTTGATTTTGGAAAAAGACATTGTAAGGCTTACTCTTCAAAGATATATCAATAAAATCAAACCACATTTCTTTAGTGAAATATATCTAGTTCTCAATTGCTTGTTGAATATTTATGTTATACTTTATTTGATTGTCTCCATTTTTATTTCTCCTTGTTATTTGAATTAAGATATCAAGCATATGTTTATTTCTTCAAAAAAAATTTGTTGTTTTTGGGTGGTTTATCTAATTAGGTTTCCTCAAGTAAGGATTAAATTCCATTGAATAAACTATTGTAACTTGGAAGATTCAATTTGGATAATTAAGAAGAGCTAGGTAATAATAATATTACATGTTTATGCTAGTCATTGAATATCCCATGCTAAGTAATTCGAGTTATGGATAGATAGAAATAAAAAGTCTTTCTATGAATAGACTCTATTACCCAATTGTTGAGAAAGGCACTGATCAATTCTTTTCCAAAATCTTTTCCTTGTATCATATTCAAAAATTCCAATTTTAATTTTCTATTGTGTAGGAGGAGTAATAGTAGAATAGAAAATGATAACTTCACAAGGAGCAAGATGATGTAGGGTAACGGTCATATACAGAGTTGCAAAGGAAATGTGAATGGATTCTCTAGGATTTTCTAGCAAACAAAGGAGCCAATAGAATTGAGGATACTATTATTAAGGAGAACAAAAATTAAATAAACTCACCTTAAATGAATGATTTTAAAACACTTAAGTGAATATTCTTGACCATGGAATTAATAGTTCCAATCCTATGGCACGTATGGATAGATCTCTAAAATTTTGGCAGTCGAGCTCACTCGAGCACCATTAATGATATTGAGCTAGGCACAGAGGGAAGGGCTCTATTTATTAGATCCCAACAAAGTTGTCTCACACCAAATTTGAAGTTGACCATCAACAAAAAAGGAAACATTGATTTGCCTTTGCAGTGCATGAATTCAATTGGCTTTCTTGGGTTTTTCATAGACTTGAGGTTGAGGGTGATTACAAAGCCTCACATAATTTCTTGATTGTACTTTTTAGAGTTGGAAGCAATTAAAATGGTGTTGGGGAGGATTTTATAATAGACATAAATAAATATAGATTTAATTTGGACATAGATTCATGGTTCTTGGCATCTATATTGGATCTTGGAGGTGTGAAGATGGAAATTCTGCTCTTGCTACATGAAATTTCAAAGCTAAAATTTTGGAGAAATGAATTGGAGGTGGTGTTGTGGGCAGAGCTAGGTGTGGGGTTGTTATGGTCTTTAGACCTCTCTTTATTGATCATCCTAGATGCTAAGGTTCCATGGCTTCCATTTCTCCTCAACATGACATATTGGGCTCTCAAATGTCACCACCACTGGGCCACCATCAGTAGGAATTTCCTCAAGCACTCCTATGTCCTCAACATGGAGCTAAATGGGGAATGGGTGTTGCGCTTCATAGAGATGATGGAAAATGGTGATTTCTATGGGTTTCCTTACCTAGTGTATTGCATTTCCATGAGATTTAGATGTAAATACTAACGTATCAAGAAGAAATTTTTGGGAAAGAATATGAAATATGTGAGGTTTTTTGTAACAAAATGACTTTCCAAGGGCAAAGTTATTCCCCATATGTAATAATTTTTTGAATCAACTTTAATAGAATCACCGCTATGCAGTTTATTAATAAAAAAATAGTAGAATAGAAAATTAAAAAAAATCTAATTCAAATCATATGCCAGTTTGGATTAGGGTGAATTGGATGATTCAATTGAAAAAATTACATAAATCCCTTAATCTACTCTAAAGTCACCAAAAAATTTGAGGAGTAATTAATCATTGGCAAATATAAGGTAACACCCACTTGGGAAAAGTAAAGCCTAAAGTGTAGAGAATCCTAACCACTTAGGTTGATTCTATCAGTTGGCCAAATTGGTTGCATAACCTAATCATCAAGCTTGGCGTCCTTTTAAGGTTTTACATACTGTAAATTTGAGAACCAACAGAAGGCTTTGGAAATTTTAAGAAAGAAAACTCGCATAGATCCATGTGATGCCCATGCATTTATCAAGATGGGTGAGTTATTAATATCATCAGAACCAAGTGCAGCTTTAGATTCTCTTAAGATGCCAAAGTCTCTTCTGAAGAAGAGCAGAGATGAATTAACCATTGAATTTTTAAACAACATTGGGGTTATTCATTTTGAGTGTGATGAACTAGAGTTGGCTCAATAAACTTTTATGGAGGCATTAGGAAATGGCATTTGGGTTGAATTCATAAATAAAATCCCTAGTGCCAATTCTATAGTTTTTTTGTGCACTTTAAGGATATGGAATTCTTCCAATGACTAGAAGAAGGTGGTGTTTCACTTGAATTACAAGTCAAATTCCCATATGCTTTAAAATGCATAGATAAAACTAATGAAAAATTAGTCTTCTAAACCCTAAACTACCTGTATGGTTATGGTACTCAGTTGCCTATGTAACTATTGTAAGTTGCCAATCAGAAAGCTATAGATTTTGTGTTTGATTTAATGAGGGTTTCAAATTACATCTAAATTCATTGTAGAGGGCATCCCCAGATCCATATTCACTGTAGAGGGCCTCACCAACTTCAAAATCTTTGAATTAAACTCCAAATTCCTTGCTTGCCTTTTTAAAAGTCTTCACATCCTCTCCAAACAAGATTTATCTCTCATGTAAGTAGTTGTTATAACCCAAACCACCTCAATGCTAGGCTAATTATGAACTAATAAAATGAGAAAATATTCAATAAATAATGAATCATATGCAATACACTCCCGCTAATTTTTTTTCTAAAGATTTTGTCTAATTTGTATTTATGTAACTATTTAGTCATTTTTATTTGTATGACTAAATAAATTTTATAGTCGATGATCAAATTAGTTATTTATTTACTCATTTATAGCTAAGTTACAAAAAACTAGTAGAATTTAAATTTTTTTAGTTATTATGACTAAAATTTTCAGTCATGTAGTCATTTATTTTCCAAATTCTACTAGTGTATGGTCTAAAACAAGCCCCTAGAGCTTGGTATGATAGACTAGACAAATATATTTTTGACCAAGGTTTCAAAAGAGAAGTTGTAGATAACAACCAATATATCAAGACTAAAAATGACCATTAGTTGATAGTGGTGGTCTATCTAGATGATATCATTTTTAGTGGAACTAATGAGAACATGACCAAGGCCTTTGCAAAGGTGATGAAGTCAAAATTTGAAGTGTCTATGCTTGGAGAACTATCCTTCTTTTTTGGACTTCAAATTAGTCAACCTAAAAAAGGTATGTTCATTTCATAGGTCAAGTATATAAAAGAGATGTCAATTTTTTTAAATGTAAGATTACAAGGTTATAAGTAAACCCATGGTTACAATATTTAAGCTAAGAAAGGATGATTAATCTTCAAGAGTCAATCACACAAAATATAGATCCATGACTAGAAGTTTGTTATATACTACTACCTTTAGACTTGACATCATGCAAGTAGTAGGACTTGTGAGAAGATTTCAAGCAAATCCTAAGGAAATCTATCTATGAGAAATCAAACGGATACTTAGGTATCTCAAGGGAACTATGGAGTATGGATTATGGTACCTAATAATTAAAAACTCTGATCTAGTAGCCTATATAGATGCAGATTGGTCTGGGATTCTAGATGATAGAAAGATTACTAATGGAGGAGACTTCTTCTTAGGTAAATGCCTAGTCTCATGGATAAGTAAGAAGCAATCATTAGTGGCTTTATCTACTTGTTATTAGTGTAGGTTTTTATTTTTCCCTATTTATTAATTAGGGAAATTGTATTTCTTGTGCATACATGGAGGTTTCCTACATTTGTGGGATAGGCTAGCTTATGTGGAGGTGTGTGTCATAGATGTGTCATAAGTGTCATAATAATGTCATAAGTAACTCCCTTGATGGGAGTTACTTCTCTATTATTAGCACCTTGTCACCACCTTTCATGGAGGAATTACAGTCTATTCTTGGGGTGCCTTGTCCACCTTTTGTGGAGGAGTTACTTACGTACTCTCCTATTTGTAGTCCTCACTTTGGCCATCTCAGTGTAATTTATCTTCTTATGTTATTTTCAAATTGCTTGAGCATCTATGTGGTGTGCACTTGCCTCAACTTGTGTGATCACGTCTCCATTGCACTCACATTATTCAGATTCTGGCAACAACTCCAATATGGTATCAGAGCAAGAACCGTAATCATGTGTCTAGTTATGCTTTTAGTTCATTTTGAAATCAAGAGGAGTGGAGTTCTCATTGTTTTTTTTATTTTCTAGATTTGATCTAAAATTTTAAAAAAATATATCATTTCTTGGAAATCCTTGGCCTTTGGGTGTCTTGGTTGTCTTCACTTCAGGGGTTAGTTTATCTATTTCTCTTCTTGGCCACCATTGTTGTGTGGTGCAATAGAGGGAGGAGCAGCAACTCCAAACAACAGTCCTTCCAGCCAAGCTTCTGTGCCTACCTTCAGTTCTGCCACGCCAAGCAGCAAGCATCCTTCTACAACCACACCATCAGCTGTACGGCGTCCAACAAAGTCAGTAAATTAGGACTGTGCCTTATATTTGGTGATAATTCTATCATTTATTCTATTATTCTTCTAGCAAGGTGCCATCAGGCCGTATGTCCAGCAAGTCTGCATATTTGTTTTGTCTTTTCTGCTAAAATCTGGACTGTGTTCTCTTTTTGGCGCTCCTTCCTTACTTGGCGTCCCATGTGGACCCTTAGATGCTTGGCCAGCAGTTCAATTCTATCTTTGCTTCAATATTTGCAGTTAAAATTGACTTGTTAAAACAAAAATTAGTCAATTTGATTGAATATTCAGTTTTATAGACAGTTTTGTAATTTGGGGGTTTTCATTTATAACTTGTATCTTCGCCTATCGAAGACGAAGGGTGAGGCCCAGGTTGGCAGGAGGCTAATTCCCCCTCACACAAACCTCATTTGGATTCTTCATTTTGTTTCGAAACCAAGGAGTGGTTGGAACGCCACTTTCTCTCTCAAAATAGGCATTTTTTTAATGTTTTAGTACTTTTTTTGCAAAAACACTAGTTTATGGGAAAATTGAACCTTTAATATCTTGCAAACGGTAGCTCAAATTTGGGTGCCATTTTTTGCAAAAGTGTTTGTAATTTAATTATCCACAGTGTAGGCTTGTTATTTGTTAAAAATGCACTATTTTATAAAGTGCTAAAAATTTGGGTCTCCCGAGATGCATTTTTGGCTGAGTCCGACGTCCTGTTTGCTTTAGTCATGCACTGATTACTCTAAGATGCATTCTCAGCTGAGTCTAATGTATTTTGAGCGTGCACTTGCATATTTGGGGGGGGCTCAATATTTTTGGGGGGTGTGATTGCTTTTCACAACTTGTAAATCTTTGCTTTCATTCTCCTTTCTATATAATTTCACAACTTGCAGTCAACACAACTTCACCTAAATTCAGCTAAAAAAATGGATTCTTTTCAACTTAAACCCCTAAAACCCTTCAACTATCATGAATGGAAGGTTAAAATGTCAATCATTCTTAGAAGCAAAGTGTTGTATATGATCACCATGGGTACTGAAGTAAAACCCAACATTGATGTTGAAAAGGTCAAGTGGTACAACCGTAGTGATGAAGCCTATGGATTACTGAGCTTGTCTATGTCTCCAAAACTTCTCTTCCATCTAGAATCCTCCCAGACTCCCAATGACATATGGGACACCTTAGAAAAGTTATTTGGAAAGCTTGATGAGATGAGAGGTCATGAGCTCGAAAATGAACTCATAAGTCTAAGTCCTAGCAACTTTGACACCTATAGGACTTCTTCACTAAGTTTAAGGCCCTTAGATTGCAATTGAAATAATGCTAGATAGAGAAGAAAGATGATCAACTCATTCTTTCTATTCTCACAAAGTTAGGTCCAAGCTATTCAGTCTTTGTCTCCACTTTCCATGCCACAAAAAGTGCCCTTGGCACTACATGGAAAATACCTTCTTTAGATTCATTCATTTCCAACTTGACTAGGGAGCAAGATAAGCTAATTCAAATGGGCATAATGAAGTCTACTCAACCCCAAGCTTTGATAGCTAGAAATGGTAAGGATAAGACTTCAACAAAGGAGAAGAAGAAAAAGAATAAGGACCAGGAGAAGAAGAAAGAAAACACCAATCTTGCCAAAAACAACACTGAGACTTCCTCTTCTAATGCTAAACCTAAGAAGGAGAAGGTTAAGTGTGGCTATTGTAAAAAGACAGGGCATGATGAACACAAATGCATGAAAAAACAAATAGATCACCTAACTCATCTTCTAGAGAAGAACAACATAGGTGTTCCTGAGTCCATCAAGCAGAATTCATCTACCCAAGATTCTACCAAGGCAAAAGGCAAGGGTAAGGAGAAAGAAAAGGGCAAAGCCCTTGTAGCTACAACAGCTTCTACATCTTCATGGGTCATCAACTCTAGTGCTTCTCACCACATGGGCTCTTCACTAGTTAAGTTTTCATCTTTAGAGCCTTGTAGCATGACTTCAATTAGTTTGGGTGATGACACATCAGTTTATGTTGTAGGGAGAGGGTCAGTTGAACTGGAAGGAGGAACATTCAATAATGTTCTAAGTGTTCCTTCTCTTTCAACCAATCTCCTATCAGTGTACCAAATCATTCACATTGGTTGAGGCATGAGAGTTGATTTTTTACCAGATTTAGTGGCTATTAGGGAGTTACATAGTGATACTACAGTGGCAGTGGGTAGGGCAAATCACCAAGCCAGGTTATACACCTTCTCACATTTTGCACCAGATTCTTCTCCAATAGCATTGTTGACTCATTCAGATGGAGTTAGCAAATTTTGGCATGAGCGGTTTGGCCACCTTAACTACCGCTACTTTGAGCAACTTTGCAAACATGACATGGTCATTGGCTTGCCTCATGTCTAATTCTCAAAAGGACTTTGCGAGGGGTGCTCCCTTAGGAAGCATCCCGCAGAAAAATTTGACAAAGGCAAAGCTTGGAGGGCTTCACAACTTTTGGAGTTAGTCCACAGTGATGTATCAGGACCCTTTCCCAAACCATATTTCACAAGGGCCAAGTACATCCTCACTTTCATTGATGATTTCTCTAGGTACACTTGGATATATTTTCTCAAACAAAAGTCTGAAGTGTTTGAAAATTTTCTAGACTTCAAGGCTCTTGTTGAGAAATAGAGTGAGAAATCCATCAAGGTTCTTCAAACTGATAATGGAGGGGAGTATGTCAGCATCAGGTTTGAGCAGTTTTTCACCATAGAGGGGATTAATTTGTAGCACATAGTCACTTACAGTCCTTCACAAAATGGGGTTGCAGAATGCAAGAATAGGTTCTTGAAAGAGATGGGTAGCTATATGATTCACTCCAAATCCTTAGCACCATAGTATTGGGCCGAAGCCATCAATTGTGCTTGCTACATTCAAAACAGGGTTCCTCGCAAAGCTTTGAAAGGGATAACACCCTTTGAAGCTTGGCATAAAAGGAAACCCAATGTTGAGCACCTTAGAGTTTATAGATCCCCAGCCATGGCCCGCATTCCAAAGAAGAAATGTAAAGCTATGGAATGTCAGTCCAAGCCTTTCATTTTTGTAGGATATCCAGATGGTATTAAGGGATATCGCCTTCTAGATCCAGTCACTCATGAGTTGTTCATTGAGAGAAGTGTCCATTTTCAAGAGAGTCCTAGAGACTCAACACTTGACACTTCTTCTCCCTCATCGGATCTACTTCTTCATGATGATTCCTCATCAGATTCAAATCAGCCACAACAAATTCTTGAGCCAAAGACATCTTCTTCAAGATCAGACAATGAGGACAGTGATGCAGAGTCATCCACCTCTAGTTAGTCAGAGGATGAGGAGTTAGCACTTGACTCGCCCACTTTCGGGCCACTTTGGGCTAGACAAACACTTGAGAGTGCTGGCACTTGGGTAGGAGATCTCGTAGATGACAGACGTATTAGGGGGGATTTTCAGAGAGATCCACATGCCTTCTTTGCTACAGTTTTGGATCCATAGACTTTTTGAGAGGCATTGGGGGTACCTGAGTGGGATAATTCTATGGAGGAAGAATATTCTTCCTTAATCAAAAATCACACTCGGGACTTGACATCACTTCCTAAGGGAAGAAAGATGGTTTGATGTAGGTGGATATATCAGACCAAGTTTGTAGCAGATGGGTCAGTTGATAAGTACAAGGTGTGATTGGTCACCAAGGGTTTCTCACAGGTGGTAGGCATTGACTACTCAAAGACCTTTGCACCCATTGCAAAGATGACTTCTATCTGACTCACCTTGGCTATTGCCACAGCACATGGTTGGGATGTGCATCAGATGGATGTGAAGAGTGCCTTTCTTCACAGAGACCTAGAGGAGGAGATCTACATAGATTAGCCACCAAGATTTGTTCAGGATTATTCCTTAGTATACAGACTTAGGAAATCTATCTATGGCCTCAAATAGGCCCCTCGGGCTTGGTATGCCAAGATGGATTCCTTCCTTCTCATAGCGGGTTTCACTAGGTGCCATCCTGATCCCAATGTCTACTTCTTGTGGCAGGATGATTCACTCTTGATTTTGGTTCTATATGTTGATGACCTTTTGATCACTAGGAGTTCTTCATTGGCTATTGCAATGGTGAAGGCATCTCTTCAAGATATATTGACATGATAGACTTGGGTTTGTTGCACTACTTCCTTGGCATTGAAATCTCACAGTTAGATTTAGGGATTTCTCTTACACAGCCTAAGTATGCTCTTGACTTATTGGCTCAGTTTCACATGGCTAATTGCAAGCCATCTTTGACTCCCTTTCTATCAGGAGTCAAGCTTGAGGCTGATTGTTCTTCACCATTAGTTGATGCCACTCAGTATCGACAACTTGTTGGTAGTCTCATCTACTTGACTCACACTAGGCCTGACATATCATATACATTGGAACTTGTCTCTAGATTCATGCAAGAACCTCATGAGCTACATTGGAAAGTAGCTAAGAGGATCTTGCATTACATACAGGGTTCACATAGATATAAGATTCATTACAGATTTGGCATAGAGGTTGACTTGGTTGGATATACAGATTTAGACTGGGCTGGTGATTCTTAGACTCGCAAGTCCACTTCTGGTTATAGTTTCTCTCTAGGTTTTGTTCCTATCAATTGGTCTAGTAAGAAGCAGAATGTTATTGCTATATCATCCACAAAGGTAGAGTATAAGGGAGTTGTTAATGCAGCTACTGAGGCTATTTGGCTTGAGGGGATACTTTATGAGTTTGGCATTCCTATCAGGTATCCCACCATCATTTATTATGACAACTAGAGTACCATTCAGATTTACAAGAATCCAGTTCAGCACTAGCAGACCAAGCACATAGAGATTCACATGCATTTCATTTGGGAGCTTATTCATAGTCAAGTCATTGACTTGATATTTTTCCAGTCTTTGGAGTAGATTGCAGACATCTTCACCAAACCTTTCACTGAGAGCAAGTTGATTCATCTACAAGCTCTTCTTGGGGTGCAGACCACATCTATAGCAGCATCATCTTCAGGGGGGGCCACTAGCCTCTTCTTTCTTTTATGTCTTTCTTTTGAGGGGAGTTTTTTCCTATGGGTTTTCTCCTTTTCTCTATCTTATGGGAGATTGCATTTGTACATGGGTACCTCATTAGGCCTAGTTTTTGGGACCCATTTTTATATTTCCACACTGCCCACCTAAGCTGCACTTATGGGGGGGTATTAGTGTAGGTTTTTATTTTTTCCTATTTATTAATTAGGTAAATTATATTTCTTGTGCATACATGGAGTTTTCCTACATTTGTGGGATAGGCTAGCTTATGTAGAGGTGTGTGTCATAGATGTGTCATAGGTGTCATAAGAATGTCATAAGTAACTCCCTTGATGGGAGTTACTTCTCTATTCTTAGCACCTTGTCACCACCTTTCATGGAGGAGTTACAGTCTATTCTTGGGGTGCCTTGTCCACCTTTTGTGGAGGATTTACTTACATACTCTCCTATTTGTAGTCCTCACTTTGGCCATCTCATGCTAATTAAATTTTGGTTTTCTCCATTTTGTCTTGTGCAATTTATCTTCTTGTGTTATTTTCAAATTGCTTTAGCATCTATGTGGTGTGCACTTGCTTCAACTTGTGTGATCACATCTCCATTGCACTGGCATTATCTGGATTCTGGCAACATCTCTGATACTTTTGAGGTTGAGTACATTATAGTAGCTTCATGTTGTACTTAGGTACTATTGATGATTTAAACCTTAAGAGACTGCAAGGTGGAGTTTGGTGGTCCTAATCTTATTTTTGTGATAATACTAGTGCCATCACTAATAGAATTTGGCAAATTTATGACTACATGACTAAAAATTTTAGTCACAATAACTAAAAATGTTTAAATTCTACTAATTTTTTGCAACTCAGCTATAAATGAGTAGATAAATGACTAGTTTGGTCATTGACTAAAAAATTATTTAGTCATATAAATAAAAATGAGTAAATAGTTACGTAAATAGAAATTAGATGAAATTTTAAAAAAAAATAGGTAGGAGTGTATTGTACACAATTCATTATTCATTGAATATTTCCTCGTTTTGTTAGTTGGTAATTAGCCTAGCAATGAGGTGTTTTGGGCTATAATAGCTACTTGCATGGGTGATAAAGCTTATTTGGAGAGGACCTGGAGACTTTTGAAAAGTCTAGCAAGGAATTCAAAGTTTGATACAAAGAATTTGAAGTTGGTGAGGCCCTTTATAGTGAATTCAAAGGTAATTCAAAACCCTCATTAAATTAAACACAAAATATATAGCTTTTTGATTGGAAACTTATAGTAGTTACATAGGCAACTGAGTACCAAAACCATACAGGCATTTTAGGGTTTAGGGGACTATTTTTTCATTAGTTTACTCTATGTATTTTGGAGCATATGGGAACTGAACTTGTAACTCAAGTGAAACACCACCATCTTCTAGTCATTAGAAGGATTCCATATCCTTAAAGCACATAGAAAAAACTATAGAATTGGCACTAGGGATTTTATTTATGAATTAAACCCAAATGCCATTTCTTAATGCCTCCATAGAAATTTGTTGAGCTAACTCTAGTTCATCATGCTCAACATGAAGAACCCCAATGTTATTTAACAATTCAATGGGTACTTATCTTCTCTTCTTCAGAAGAGACTTTGTTATCTTAAGAGAATCTAAGGTTGCACTAGGGTCTGATGATATTAATAACTCACCCATATTGATAAATACATGGGCCTCATATGGATCTATGCAATTTTCCTTTCTTACAATTTCCAAAGCATTTTCTTCCTACCCTAGTTGAGCATATATATGGCCTAAATATTTTAAGCTCTCATACTTCTCAGCGTAGACCTTCAGAACATTTTCAAAAATTGAGAGAGAACTCTTAATATCTCCCGAATTCAATTGAACCTATCCATAAAATCATGTGGCCTCTAGTTTTCCTTGACTGATGCCATGTAGTAGCTATCAGTGGTGTCATAATCACCTTTACTATGATAAGATCATGCAAGATTATAATATGAATGAGATTTTATAAGAGGGTGGTCAGTTGAAACAAGAGCTATCTCAATCAACTTTTCCACAAGAAAATGTTTCCTTATGAATAAAAAATGGTTTACTAAATGATTCAATGCCATTACATAGTATGAGTATAATTCAAAGGCTCTACGCATATTTTCCATTCCTTCATGAACACTATGTTTTTCACTAACTGTGAGAATCCTACAAGTAAAAAATACACAAAACTAACCACATAGATTTATGTAGAGGTAGAACATCATTTCCTAATGCCTCCATAAAATTTTGTTGAGCCAACTCTAATTTATCACACTCAAAATGAAGAACCCCAATATTGTTTAACAATTCAATGAGTACTTCTTCTCTACTCTTATTCATAAGATACTTTGGCAACTTAAGAGAATCTAAGGCTACACTGGAGTCTGATGATATTAATAACTCACCCATTTTGATAAATGCATGGGCATCATGTGGATCTATGTGAGTTGCCTTTCTTAAAATTTCCAAAGCCTTTTGTTGGTTCTCAAATTTGTAGTTTGCAAAACCTTAAAAGGATGCCAAGATTTATGATTAGGTTATGAAACCAATTTGGCCAATTGACAGAATCAACCCAAGTGGTTAATATTGTCTACACTTTAAGATTTTCTTTGCCTAGGTGGATGTTACCTTATATTCACTAATGATTAATTGCTCCTCAAATTTGTTGGTGACTTTAGAGCATATTAAGGGATTTATGTAATTTTGTCAATTGAATCATCCAATTCACCCTAATCCAAACTGGCATATGATTTGAATTAATTGGTGTCATGTTGATGCAAACTTGATGCTCATTGCTCCTCTGCATACTTGGCCTACTTATTCTTTAGTTGTCAAATACTGATTCTCATATTGGTACACTGTGAAATCATTAAGACACTTATATTCTTAGATCTGGAGTAGGTTGGCCTAGTGATCTTTCCATATTTTGTCCAGTAACACTTTGACATCAATGATGAACTTTGCATATCAAGCATCCAGAGCAATTACTCTATCCAAAATGACATTGAAACTGAGAATATTTATGTTTTGATTTTTTTTCAAAAAATCAATGACTTGAGAAATTGTTTGACCATATTCATTTTTCCATGCATCAAAACCTTTGATCTTTTTATCCTTTGTCAAAATCGAAGGAATAAACTGGTGTTTGAAGGTAGCAAAAGAATCAATATTTGCCTACATTTTTTGTCTCTCACCATTCACATAATAAAATTCATCCAATATCATTTTCACTATCTTCTCTATTGGCTTGAGTGAGGCCAGAGCACCTAGATCTCTTTGTATAACTTTGCACAAGGTTAGTAATGTATGGTGTGCAAGTTGCCATTTCTTGTATATTGTATCCAAAATATAAATACTAACCTTCAACTGATCAATGGTATGAGACAAGGAAAAATAACATTCATGCACATCTCCTAATTTAAAAAACAACCAATTTTACTCTGTATTCCAAAATCTTCTCAAACACCTTAAGGATTTTCAATTTGGCCTCATCCTTTATCTTCTCATTTTTTTAAAAAAAATCTTTGATTTCTTTCTCCAACTTCAACTTCAATGCATTTATCTCATCAACTATGACTATATTATCACTAGTTATTTGTGGCACAAGGGTTTGACATGGCACAATTTCTTGGCTTTGAGAATCAACACCCTTCAACTGCTACTTTAGTTTGAAATTTTCCAAATACATCCTATTCACTTCATCCTTCATCTCAATTTGAGGTTTTTCATAGTCAAGCAAACTTTGCTCCATTTTCTTGACAGTAGCTTGTGTGAACATTATAGAGTGCACAGTAAGGGTCACAGCTTCAAGCCATAGTAAGGGTGACAGCATCAAGCATTGATGTATTCTAAAAAAAATCCACCATAGTAATTCCCCTCAACTCCTAGACTACATCGAGAAATCTTGGCTTGTTGGTGTTCTTTTGTGTGGCCCATATTACTAGAGTCTCTATCTTTGGGTTAAACCCACAACTATTGACACCATCCTCATAATCAAAATCAAAAACCATCATGGGGTCATCTTGATTTCTCACTTGGTCTAACAAAAACATTTTATTCAATTCAAGGCTAGGGATGATTAGCATATTACATTTCAAAACTATTTGTCTAACCTCATCAGGGCTGACATTTATTTCATCAATTTTTAAATCCTTGAAAGTCTATGTCACAATTTGATCATGTTGAGATTCATCAACACCCATTTTATTTATTTAAGCCTTTTATTCAAATTATTTCATCTTCATTTTGAGCAAAAAATCTTTGAATTCTAGGGTATTGATGATAGAAGCCACAACCCTTTCATATTCTTGTAGTTTAGGCTCACCTTATGCCTGTTCATCCATTCTTTCTTCTAGTTTATGTGATTCTATTTATTTACCAACAAGGGTTGATTAACTTCCTCTTCCTCTCCCATATGCCTCAAAATATTTTCCATCTCCTTAGAGTCACCAACTCCTTCAGTCATTTCATATGGAACTAGTGGAGAAACAACATCAGTCTTTTGCCTTTTGGCAGATGGTAAATTAGGAATAGCTACATCTTTCACTGACATTACATCTGGACTAGGTTCTTGAATCATAACTCCTATTGGATTTTTAATAGGGAGGTTGGTATCCTTTGTAGGCTACCTCTCAAACTTGCCATATATTTTTTCAAAATTATCAATTATCAAATCTATACTTTTCAAAGGGTCTTTCTCTTCAACAAAAAATTAGGATTTTGTTTTCTTTTATCATCCTCAATCTTCTTCAAAATTTCCCATTTTATTTTCCTATTATATACCTCTTTCAAAATTGATACAAATTTTGATCACATCCTCATCAAAATTTATTTGATGGGATATCCCCATCTTGGTAAGGATGACTTGTCTAACAAATTTCATGTGACCCTCTAGATCACAAACCCTTTCTGTCCTTGATTTCAAATAATATTTAGCCTTCAAATAGGCTTGCAACTCCTTCAAGGTATTTGCACCAATGTACCATTCACCAAACACAGTGGAATATGAAATAAATGTGCCCTTTTTTATCGCATCTTTCTCCATCCAGAGCATCTGTCACATGAATTCAAGAAAATCAATTCTATTTGGCACAAATTTTGACAACACATGGGGTGGCTGAGTACACCCATATACTCTGATTATAGTATGGTCAAGCAAGAAATACCAATCATAAAAGTTATGTTTGTGACCCTATTCTAGCCTATGAGCAAGAGGCTTCAACATTTTTTCGATCTCTTTAGTCAATCTAAGAACAAGGCTACCAAGGAAATTCATTATTATGACTAAGAAATTATCATGGAACATAACATAGTTATAGTTTTGTCAATGAGTGTCCCATTTGTAACACCAATATTGTGTAGGCAATCTCTATCTCTTTTGATCAATCATGCTCAAGTCCATCCTACTAGACTAATTCCTTTTATTTTGATACAAAATTAAATGACACAACAAAGAATAATCTTTAAATTCCATAGGTATCTTGATCTCCCTTATTTTTAAAATTCATCATGAAATTTCTTCTCAATAAATGATGCAAAATCATACTCAGCATTAATCTATAGATTATGTATTCTCATGGACACCATCATCATGCCAAATGACATTCTATCTTAGAAATCAATTCCTATCACTTGACACAAAGCAAATATGTCCTTTTGAAATACATAGCAAAGTCATCAACTAGAAAAGGCTCAACTGTAGTGGTTGGGTTTGAAATCCTTCTATTTTTGGACCCTTTCCTCATGTACATGGGCAACTCATTACTCCTATGTGTATTTCTCAAAATGGTATATTCTTGTTCACTCTTCTTCAACTCAACTTTTGTGAAGGTTTACTTGTTGAGCATGAAGCAATCAATGATTGTATTTCTGTCCACAACAACTAATGGTGATCCATTTGGTAACCTGATAGTTTGGTGGTTAGATGATAGTGTTGTGCTAATATCCTATTGAAATCCACATTAATGAATACATTTGGAACCAAAAGCTTATCCAAATTCTAATTCCATGGGTTTACAACTGGTCCCTATCCATCTTGTTTTTCACAAAAATACCAAAAAAGGTTCCATCCTAAGATAGGGACTCTAGCATCCTAACACCCCTCTACTACATCTTTGAATAGTTTTTTATACCCTTTGTCAATTAAATATGGCAAAATTTTCAACAGTGACTGTTGAAGGGAACACTTCTTGGGAGCAGGGGGTTCAGTGCTCTTACTTGTAAACTCAGATTTATTAGGTGCCATAGTTTGATGTTTTTATGAACTAGAGTTTTGATAGTCACTTTCTCTACCATATAATTACTCTTGTTCTTATTTGTTGATTCCATAGTAATTACTCTTGTTTGTGTCACAAAATCAACAAATATTAGGATTCAAGTCTATCAAACATAGACCATTGATTTGGTCTAATCCAATGATTGGGTGGGAACTTCAATTATAGGCATCAATCATAACCACTATAGGGTGGTGATATAGTCATTTCAGTATTTAATACTTTACCACATCACTGCAAGACCTATTTAGATCTATCGTAGGATCATGGGAGATTCTGTATGGTTATATCGTATCTTTTGCTACTTAACACCACCCTATAAGCCTTGATACTCATCATCATGGGATGGTGGGATACATGTTACCCCTTATACCTCATACTATGTTATCAATAACCTTTGATCTGACTATGATAGGATCATGGGATCCTTTGGCATCCCTTCACTATTTATTGTATCACCATAAGCATTGGATTTGACTATGATGGGAGTGTGAGACATACTTTATATAAATTTTACTGCTTATTGATAGCCCGCAAGACCTTATCTAAAATATGAAAATAGTTAGAAGTAACATATATTGTATAGAGTGTTACATAAAATTTATGTAGAAAATTTGACCCTAGAAATGTGCAATTATAGTTATGATTATTTTTGCTTTAACATTTGGATTTGGTAGGAGATGGTTACCATCATCATACAAAATGCTCCTAATAAGGTTCTTAAGTAGAGAATTCATTTATTGTGATTCATATGTACCTTCTATAGTTAAATTTTTAACCTAAAGTGTGAAGGAAAATATATGAAAAATCTAGAGTGTGGACTCTAGAGAGTTAATATTTCTAACTATGTATAGTAGGGTTTGGGTGGCTAATTTCCATTGACTGACCCTTTAACAGTGAGACACTATGTGATAGAATAATAAAATTGACTTGAATATTGAAATAACAAAATGTGTCTCATATATTATGAATATGTTCAAAGTTAAGTTTGTAATTGATAATGCTTATGTGTGAAATGAGTTACAACACTTATCTATTTATAAGTGACTTTGAATTCAAATTTGATAATTTTAATAGATGACAAATGATCATAAAATAAGGTCATGAAATGTTATGAGATTATATGTTATTATACCAAAAACATAAAATAACATAATAACTGTTATGAAACTTAAAAAAGGTGGTCTCCACATTTAAAAATCAACCACAATACTAATATCATTCAATTTTAAAATTTAAGTATACATATAGAAATATAAATAAAATTTAAGTAACCATTTTAAAATACTCTAAACCAGTCCCACCCAATCCACCAATCCCCAATTAAATATAATTTCCAAGTTCAGTTCATAAAAGTCCAATCAAAGGTCAGCCATCCAACTCATATAAAGTTATAGTAACATTAATCCACCTTACCATGCATACATCATAATTATTAAAATAATGGTTTGCCCTTACCGTCATATTACCATTTATCTTCTTGCCTATCGTGGGGCTATCGTGAACATTTATTATTTGATCTTATTGCATCACCATAGATCAACATTTTATTGGTCGTGGTGAAATATTATATGTTACTCAAACTCTTGCCTCTATCCCATCAATTACTTTTGAGACCTCCACGGGGTCATGATAACCAATCTCTGTATACCACAACACTGCAATTGAAGTTCTTGCATGTTGTGAGGAAGCGGTAACTATATTTTTACTTTATTTGGTTCTCACACACCCGCCAAAGCTATTTGAATATATTGAGGGGTTGTGGTAAGAGACAAAAAAACACATCAATAACCAAAATACAAATTTATTTCACATAAACATGACATGGGATGCTTATGAATGACTCCTAGAATAATTTTAAAAGGAATATGGACTTCTAGGATGAATTTTATGAATTTTGAAAAAATTACCTTAAATAAATGTGGTCTCATGGTGATGGAATGCCATGATGAATTCCATGACAAGAAAATTGTTATGAATTGTCATCGCATTCCATCACCATGAGACCACATTTCTTTGAGGCATTTTTTTAACTAGTTCACTACCTTGTGTATGTTATTGCTTACTATTATGCTTTGATAGATTTCTTCCAAGTATCCATTGCTTATTCGAAAGCACTTATTTTAGGCTTTTAGCCATAACAAGAAGGTAGTGAACTATTTGATAAAATGCTTTGGTAGACATCTATGAAAAATGTGATAGCATAGATAAGGCAGTGAACTATTTGAAAAAATGCCTCAAAGAAATGTGGTCTCATGGAATGCTATGACAAGTAAATGCAATTAGTAGCTACTCCTAGTTATTAGTTATAAAATGTGAAGTAATTGCATAACTGCTTAGGTTGACTTTATAAAAACTATATTATAATTGAAATTTTGTCATCTATTAGCATCTAGTTATTAGTTATGCAATGTGAAATAATGCTTTGAGTTTGAAATATGTGCAATGTAATGCAATGCAATCAACAATTTGAATATAAACTACAAAAATATATTTTTTTACAATTCATTAGTAAACTCTCTATTTTATTTTCTCTTTATAACTCTATTGATATGGAAATGCCTTTTAATTAAGAAAAAATAGTTTTTGTCTCTTAGTCTACAAATTTTTATGTTTTTTTTAAATTTGAATTTTTCTCGATATTTTTTAAAAATCTTGAACTTTTGGTTTGCCAATTTTTTTCCCAAAAGATTTTGTTGCTATGTGTTGAACATTATAGATGGATCAACGTTGAAGGTTGACTATAGATCAATACAATGCATTTGATGAGAGAGTAGTTGATGAGAATGACATGGACAAATATCCATGTCCATGTAATGACTGTCTTGGTAGAAAGGTGAGAAAAATAAATTTAATTTATCAACATATGATAAGATATGGGCATAGTGGTATAAGCCCTTGGAATTACAATTATTATGAATATATGATATAATTGTAGAGTTTGAGAGATGAAGAGGAAACAAACATAGATGAGGTGGCACCAAATAGATGAAGAGGCAACAATGCTAGATAAAGGGTTTGAAGTTGATAAAATGTTGAATGACGATCTAAATGATGATTGGGCCAAGTTGATGGAGGATGCTTTAAATCATATGTATGTTAATTTTAAGTTAAGTCATTTGACAACAATCCTTCAAATTCTTAACTTTCAAGTAGTTTTTGGTTGGATAAATGAGAGTGTAGATCAATTATTAGCATTACTAAGTTCCTTGTTACCACCTGAATCCACATTGCCAATAAAATGAAGTCAATGTAAAAAACAAATCACTAATATAGGCTTAGGATATGAAAATATCCACACACGTGTTAATGGTTGTGTAGAATTTTGAAATAATCTTGCAAGTGAGAGTGAATGTCCAAAATGTCATGAAGCAAGGTATAGACAAGGGTTGAAATTAGTTGGGGTTCCTATAAAGGTTCTTTGCCACTTTTTGATAATCCCATGATTACTCTGAATGTATAAGTGTAGAGACATTGCTAAACTTATGCTATGGCATTACCAAAATAAGAGCACTAATGAAAAGTAATGACATGTGCCTGATTCTAAGATGTGGATGGAATTTAATAATAGATGGCCTTCACAATATCCTCATAATATAAGGTTGGTTTGGCTCTAGATGGGGTGAACCCATTCTTAGATCAAAGTACTAAATGGTTAACTTAGCCAATGTTTTTAATAAATTATAACTTGCCTCCATGGTTAGCAATTAAACCATTTTTCTTAATGATATCATTGATTATACCAAGAAAGAAAAGTGTGACTTCAAATACAATTGATGATTATTTAGAGCCATTATATGATGAGCTAATGGAATTATGGAAAGGATTTAAAGCAATTCAATCTTTAAAGGATGGTCATTCAATAAAATTCACTTTAAGATCTTCCTTATTATTTAAAATTCATGGTCTTCCTACATATGGCACATTGTCTAATAGTGTTCATGGATACCATGGATGTTCTGCTTGAAACTTTAAGGATTTTGTGAGGCACTCAATAAGTTTGCATAAGTGTATTTATTATGGACATCATGCTTACCTTAAAATGGATCATCAATATCATCGATAAAAAACATGTTTCAATGGTCAAGAAGAGAATCATGAAGCACCATTGCTAATAATGGGTGATTACATTGTTGAGAATAAACAAAAAAGAATGTCATTTATTGAAAATGATGAGATTTTTGGTAGTAGATATGATCCATATAATGAAAGCATTGTAAAATGGTTGTGCATATTTTATAATTTTCCATACTTTAAGGATATATCCATTAGGCATACTATTGAATTTATGCATACTGAGAAAAATATAGCCTGTGTTATTATAGAAACTCTTTTTGGTGCTTTTGATACTATTTCATCACGTGAAGACTTTAGACAACTAAAGATTAATCAAAATCTTTGGGTTGAAAAATGTGATGATGAAAAATATAGAAAACCTAGTGTTCCTTATGTCTAGACAAAGGAACAACATGCACAATTCTTACAATTGATGTCTCAGACTCATTTTCCCACTAAATATGTAAGTAGTAATATTAGAAGCCAAACTGACATTAATGGCTTAAGAGGCCTCAAGACCCATGACTATCATATCATAATTGAGAATATTTTACCTATTGTAGTAAATATATCAAGTTTGGAAAAGGGACCAAGATTGGAAATTATAAATTTGGGCCTAATATTAAAGAGAATGAGTTTATATGTATTAGATCTTTTCAAATTTGATATTTTGAGGGAGGATGTTGTTGAAATCCTTTGTCTATTCGAGCGGGAATTTCCACCGACGATATTTAACATTTATATGCATCTTTTGATACATCTAGAATATGAACTAGAGCATTGTGGCCTAGTAAGAATGAAATGGATGTATCCTATAGAATGATATATGAAGGTTTTGAAAAAATTTGTTCACACTAGGGCAAAATTAGAAGGCAGCATGTTTGAGGGATATTCATTGCAAGAGGCCATGAGATTTTGCATATAATATATGAAGGATTTTTAAAATGTCAATCAATATGTATGGGATGATGATGGAGATGATAGATTTGTAGGTGAAGTATTAGAAGGAAATGGATGTCACTTCAAGCTATCACATCAAGAAAGAAGTATAATACATGCCTATATTCTTCAAAACACATGTTCATTTAATAAGTGGCATAGGTAAAAAAAATTTACACAATAATTTATTTACTCAATTGCATTTACACATTTATATTATTAATATTACTATTTATATGTTAATATTCTATATAGAAAATATGAAGAAGAGAATCAAGTTTGGATGCAACATCAACCTCAAAAGCACAGATGTCATGATTTGATTGGTGGTGATTCTTTTCCAAAATTTGAAGAATGGATTGCTAATAGTCAGTGACACAAAAGATGAAGGCAAAGATATAAAAATAAAGGAAAGTGAGCTTTCACAATCTCCACATTTATGGTCTATGTGTTTTATTGGAATGTGGGCCTATGGTAGTCATTTAAGAGTGGAAGAAAAAGCCAAAGGAAAGACAAATTGTAATTGTGTTGTTAGTGCTGAATTTCTTCACAAAATTGAGAATAAATTTTTTGTTGGATTCATCCAAGAAATTATTCAAGTGGATTGTGGTGAAAATGGTCCTATATTATTAAAATATAAGTGGATCTGACCATCCGCAGTACAATTTGATGAGTTGGATTTGTACATGCAAATATAGGACAATTTTTATCAGAGATGGATGAGCTGTGTGTTTCCCCTCTTAAAATGAACCAATCATTTCTAATTTATGATGTAAGAAGCCTAGGATGATTGTATGTCATTCAAATAGAGTCTCATTCCAAATGAAAATTCATGGAAGTTATCGATATAATGCCTGATGGGCAATATGTTAATTTATAAGAATCATTCGAAGAAGTGGATGAAGATGATGATGGAGTGTTTGAAGAAGATATTTTGATTACCAATGAAATGATTGGGAGAGAGAATGTATTGCATGTCATAGATGAGTATGAGGAAGAAAATCAAGTAGATGTAGATAGGAGTGATCAGGATTCATAATTGTCAATATCCAGTTGAAACAAGGGATAGTCATATTGATAGTTTGATACCTATAATTGTAAACATCTTCCTGGTTTTTGACTGCAAATTCTTTTTAATTTGTAAATTAAATTCTATTTTAAGTTTCCATTTTAACTTATGAACTCAATAAATTTTTACTAATTTAAGTTGTTGATGTATACATTATTGTTTATTTGGACTTCAAGAAATGAGGAAAAAGACTATAAGGTGCAAATTAGTCAATGATAGTGATCATAATGCTGAAATTTCATTGATATATTATGAGTATTTTCATAGAAAAAAAGTGGCAAAAAATAATGAATATTTATCATGTCTTGGTTTGACAAACAGGCAAGTTGTAAATCCACTAAGTAGTATATTATTTGTTTAATAGTGTTTAATGAAATTTTATAGGCAAGAGATTCATGATTCAATAAATGCAGTTGGTGAAAATAATATTTGTTATGATGTGTAGCCTGATATAGCATATGGTGATGTGTAGCCTGAAATATCACATAATGATGTACAACCTAATATAGCACATGGTGATGTACAATCTGATATAACACATGGTGATGTGCAGTCTGATATAGCACATGGTGATGTGAAACATTGTGATGATCTCTTAACACAAAGTCTAAGAGAGATTATTGAAAAAAATCTGAGCAAATAAACAATAAGTATGTAGATAATTTATTCAACATTAAAGGATGTGTTTGAAGTGAAATTTGTGGAGACTTTTCCTAATCTACCTACTCATATCACACCTGATGTGGCCAAGGAGCATGAATTTATAGTTAATGTAAGTCATGAAGAGAGATCGCTTGTATTTGTTGTGCCTCAAAGTGCACCTATTGTATTTAGAACCTTTGATGAAACTAGTGGATCAGCCAGAAATATTGGTAGTGGTTTAATAGATGTGTCTAATTTTTTCAAAAGACAAAGATTGAATCAATATTTATATAGATCTACAGAGAGGAATGTGAAAGAAATAAAATTATAAGGCAAAAATCCATTCTTGGTTGAGGTATTGAGAGATGGTGAGCCCATTAGGCCAAATGTTGCAAATTGGGCCTCCAAATTGGGTGTAAGATGTAGGGCCCATTTAGATATTCACACATCAAGTTTTTTAGATCAAGATCCATGAACTATGGAAAATTTTATATAAAAAATGAAAAATGCTTTTGAGGCTACTGGTGGACAAATCTCTAGAAAATATTATAAGCAAAAGATGAGAATTTTGATGAACAATTTTAGATACAATTGTAGAAAAATAATCATGGAGGGAAAAGAAAGGTTAGACTCGAATCTATCTCCCAAATAGTGGGAGGCATTGAAAGAAAGTATGCATTTTGAATAATATTTGGAAAATAATAACATAGGCAAGAGAGCAAGAGATAATGTGAGGGTTGGATATACATTTGGTCGAGGCAAGTTGCAAGCCAAAATAGATAAATTTATAGTAAGTGTATGGATTTTTGGTTTAATTTAAATTATGTTATTTATTTTGATTTTTTATTAAATTAACTATATGTTTCAATTGGCATTGTATGTTAGATGGAAAATAGTAATAGAGAAGTAGGTGTAGAAGATATTGTCAATTATATGGTAGCACTAGATCGACCTAGTATATCTAAGAGTGGGATGAAATGGAAATCTAGTTCATCAATAGAGATTTCACAACCATCTATTAAATGCCTAGTAAGAGCCTCCCTAGATCATGTCAACTCAAATTAAGAGTACCAATAAGTAATGAGTTGCATATTCAGTCTCACTAAAGAAGTTTCGTAGTTGGTTACCTCCGTTAACCCTATAATTTCTCATTAGATGAGCATAAATCCATGGATTCAGCTAAGGTAAGATCCTCTACTGATATCATTTATTCTTGTTTAGAAATTTTGTATACAAATGCCTCTTAATATGTATATTATTGAAATCTAAGCGTAGCAGAATCCAACCTAGTTTATTTATTGTTGGAGTGATCCAAAAAATGTTCTTTTGGACAAATTTATAGCTTGCATTCTTTACTTGACTATTGAATGCTTTGTAAAAAAAGTTTGCATGATGGTTAAACCACATGCAGAGAGATTTTATCAAAGCAATAGGAAAACGAAAATGCCCTCATGATGTCGACAGAGCTACCGATATTGATAGTGATCATGATGAACTGAACAAGAATGTGTAGCACAATCATCTTAGTTGTGTTGAATTAGTTGAGGTAATATAATAGTTGTCAGTTATCTCTCCTAATGTTTTGTCATTATTCATGCTTAAAATATCCTTTTAACTTAATAGATTTTAATTTGATGTTAACTATTTCCACAATACCTTATTCAATTTTATTTTAGAGGGGTTTGAGATTCATCTCCTTGTCTTGGAATAATCTTCTGTTTCATTCCTTCTAGAGTTCCCAAATTAGAATTATGGGACTTATCAACCATAAAAAATGATAAGTATAATGTCTTTTCATAATGGGCCAATATTGAAACAAAGTCATTATATCATTAGGAAGGGCACTCTTCCATCCTAGCTTTGTGCATAACCACCTCCAACATTCAAAAGAGAATTGATAGCCAAAATATTCTTCCTTTGACTCGCTTCAACTCTGCCATATCCTAAATTTCCATCAACACTTTGTGAATCCCCTTTCCTTAGGTCATTTTTTTCTTCCCAAAGAACTCATAATCGGTTCAAATTTCCTCTGCAACTTTGTATGTGACCGTTACCCAACTCCGTTTTTACAATATAATGTGTGTTTTATATCTCAATATAATGTGTATTTTTGTTATTTTGTAGACAGTTATTAATTAAATCCAAGAAGGGGATAAAGTCTAGGTGTTGGATCTATTTGATGGTGTTGTTGTGGGCATTAGGCAGATTCACTCACTATCTATTGTACATGGAGTTAAATTAAATAGAACATGAAATGCAAATGTAAATATTTTAAAGGTCACAAGTAACATACCCCTTGATTATGAAGACAAAATAGATGGAGCTATCCATCTGAAAGAGAAATAAGGGACCTTCACATGGTGGACACTAAAATATTTGAAAAGAATGGGATAGTTTATGTTTATCATGTACTAGTTGTTAGACAGCTTGGCCCACTATTTTATGCAATAGTTTGAATGTGTTGTTTAGAGATATTCTTAGTGTTTTTTTGTCTATTTTGGAGATATATAAGAAAAAAATGCATTGTAACTCAGTTTTCTCAGTCACAGCACTGAGAAACACACTTTGTATTAACACATTTTTCAAAGTAAAGACACATTTCTATCTTGTATTTATTGTAAGAACATCTTCTCTTAATAAAATTTTAGTATTTTGTCTTCTTAATAGTTGTTTCATTATGTGAAAATGAATGATTGATTATGTTTTTTTGTGTTTTATGTCATATGTTTTGAAGTCTCATCATTATGTCATATGTTTGGTGGCACCTATATCTAATACCCAAACATTTATTAATTCATCCTAAATTTTAAATTAGAGTAAGCTATATTCCCTAATGTTGTAAATGTTGATTCATGAGAAATATTCATGGATTCATCATAGTCATGCTCTACATATTGAGCAGAATAATATTTATGCATTTTATGTGGTCTAAGAATAAAATTAAGGATCACTACCATACAACATAGGCCATTTAAAAGTCTCATGGCCACATGAATCCAGGACTATTGTTAGTGTTGTAATTAAAGGTGACATAATTAGTTTCCAGTGTACTTAGAGCTACTTTTCTTGTGCCTAATATTAAGGTACTCTTATTACTTAATTGGAAGTGACTTAAACAATTTGCAACCTAATTGGAACTACCTTTCTTGTACTTAATATTATGACTTAAATTTTTTCCTACTCTTGTCATCTATAAATTAATTAAAAAGTTAATGGAGTCTTAATCAATATGGTATGTGACAAATCTAAAATAAGAGTCTAAAATTTGACATATCTCTATATTTTTTAGATAGATTTATTTAAAATATATGTACTACTACTACTTATGAGTCCAATGGAAGCTGACAATATACCCTCGACTATAGAATGTACCAAATAAAATAGTGTAATGGGTGTGTTTAATCATCATTTGTAATCCATATTAAAGGTTTTCTAAATTCTTCTTTCAAGAAGTGAGAATTTATAATTACATTGATTATATGTTTTTGATATTATAAGTCTGTAAAGAGGGTGTAGAGCCCAAGTACAAAAAGCTCAATGGGTAGAAAAATAGGCTAAAGGCCACTAACAACCAAAAAATAGTGGATAGATAAAATCAAAATAGGAAACAATAAACATACTAGGGATTAACCATAACAATTACACTAGTTTTTTATCAAATCTTTCCAATATTATTTGATGAACTTGAGAAGGTCCTATATGCTAGCAATTTTTCTATTTATATCTTTATATTCTTTTAAGAGGTCTTGTAGAATCAATAGGGAAGAAGCTACATGGTGGACAGCTTTCAAGTAAATAGTGGTTAGCACCTTCATTTTATTTTGAAGGTAGCACAAGCCCTTCTTCACTTCCTTCAACTCCCTTTCAATCTAGCTCTCCTCGTCACTGGTATCCATGAAATCCTCCTTGTTAGAATCATAAGTGGAGTCATTTAGGTCCTCAAAATAACTAGTTCCCTCCTCCAATTGTTGATCAATATTGGGTTTATTATTTATATTCATCTTTCTTTTTGTACAGCTCTAAAATTTAAAACTAGACCCCTCCTTCATAACCTCCTCACCTTGTGCTTGGGCCTCCAGGTGTTCTTTGTCACTAGCTAAATTTTGAGGTTCCACCCCCACCACTTTCTTGTTCTTACTCTTTTCCTGAGTGATCTTCTCAAAATTGATCTGAACAACTTATTTCCTCTTTTTATTACCAAAAAAATAAGGGTTATTATTTAGCTCTCGCAGCCCTTCAATAACCAAAGAGTGAGAAGGGTTGGGGGATCTAGAAATCATAGCTATTAGGGAGGGATAACTAGAGCCTATTCAGATAGGGGAAAAGATTTCAAACTTAGGGGATAGGATTGAAGAGGTGGGAACAAGGTTCTTGGAAAAGGGTAGGGAACCATGGGGACCCAGGGAACCAAATCTGATTCTCAGGGGAATGTGATATTCATTAAGGTCACTATCATGGGAACTATATAACACCTACACTTTTAAAGGCTTAGAGGGATATAATACAAAGTTAAAGTGATAAAGCCTAAATATAAGACCTTGGTGGAGTGGAATGGTGGAGGAAGCTGAGTTATTTTACAAGGAATTTTTGATAGACCTAACAAAAATCTCCAAGGATGACGGAGAAAGAAAGGGAATTTAACGAACACCTTATGATGAATTTGATTCAAAAGAGTGAAATGGTAATGATAAAATCACTTAAAATGACCTTCAAGGGTAAAATATTTCATTATGGCTAAGAATACCTTATCTCATAGGTTAAACAATCTCTCTCTATCAAAGCCTCCTTACAACTTCATTGGTGCTTCTCCTTCAATGAAGAGTTTTTTTAACCCCTCCAGGTCTTGAACTTTGGTGAGTATTTTCAATATTTTTTGTGTAAACTTGTGGCCTTGGCAATCAACTCCTCACTAACAAGAAACTCTATACTTCTAACCTAAACTTTACGGTCACCATCCCAGCTCAAAGCAAACTAAATGGAGATGTTCTCATCACATCCATTCATACATTATATAAAATGAGAAATTTTACCTTCATAATATATACTCTAAAGCATAGCATCCACTTTGGTTTCATCACATGATAACGACTCAGTTCTGAATTTTTCTCCTCCTATGATTGAAAGCTTCATCAAATTGTTGCACGACTGAAAAGGGACCCAAACCAAAGTGAACCACCACCAAGGATTAACAAAAATTGAATCAAAAAATCTATAATATTTTGAAGCCCACACCCAATCTTTAGTAAAATGCAGGCTAATCCTATAATGATTGCACATGTGAAAGAGCTTGCCAGGATTTGTCATGTGAGATTGTGCCTTAAAGGATTGAGGCTGCCTAGTATGATATTGATTTTATTCGATCTGGAAATACGCATAATAAATGTGATCATGACACAATGATGACCATTGAAATCAGTGAATAAAAATGACTAGATATACCAACAAATTAATCAAAATGATGATTAAAATTAATGACTAAATATGATACCAATGAATAGAAATCAGTGAATAAAAATGACTAAATTAGTGACCAGTTAACAATAATCAATGACTAAATATATCAGTGAATAAAAAATGACTAAATAAGTGACCAAATTATAGTAATTAATAATTAAATTAACAATTAAATATACTATTAAATTGATCAATCAAAACAACCAATAAATGACTAAAATAGTTTAGTCATCAATTTGGTCATGTTATAAATGACTGACAATAAACTACTAATGGTCACTTGATCATGTTTGGTCATTTATATACACTTTTTAGTAATCTTTTTAATCATATATTGTTGTTTCTATACTAGTGCATAAATGTTTCAAAGAATCCTATCATGCATTCAAGGACTAAGCACATTCCTATCAAGTATCATTTCTTAAGAGAATAGGTAAGTGAACAAATTACTAATCTTGAATTTGTGTCTACCAAGGATCAGATTGCAAATATCTTGACTAAGCCTCTTCTAAAGGCTATATTTGAACATCTGAGATAGGAATTAGGAGTGATTATTATTCCTATAAGTCACTAAGCAAGTCAAAGTGTTTAGAGGCAACTAATAAGGAGGTGTTTTAGCTCTAATATTAGGAAAGAAGTGCACAAGCTATGAGGTCAAAGGGGGAGTCATATCAGTTTGTCAAGCAAAAGATATCTAAGGTATGCAATGAGATAGGGGATATTGTTGATATGATATTTCATTCCTATTTATTTATTATTATTTTAGGTAGTGCTTTGTCATTAATTTCAAAGGTGGATATCGATTTGTATATAGGAGATGTATCCCTGTAAGAAAAGCTTCTTTGAATGAATGCCATTAATGAGTGGTTGCCATCAATGAAAAAGGGGGAGATTGTTGAGAATGTGTTATAAGGTATGCATGGAGTTTTCATTGATGTCATGAAAGTGTCATTGATGTCATCCTAAGTTGTCTTTGTTATTCTTGAGGCTAAGTTCATGAGTCATGTACTTGAGAGACCTAGTGAGAAGGCACAAGCTTGGTAGCATGATAAGGTGGGCAGTCTAAGATTTGTGAGAAGAAGATAGGAAATATGTGATCTTGGTATAATTTTTTATGGCATGAGTTTGAGGTATTAAGAGTAGTAAAAGAGGTTTTAAGGTGTGTTCAAGGTCCAAGTATAATTAGCAGTTCAAGGCCTAATGAGCAAAGAGACCTAGTGTGGCCTAATGAAGGGACAAGTTTAGTTCCCAAGGTGTCAGAGCTCATAAGAGCATTAACATAGCTGTGATAAGTTTTATCAAGTTTTTTTTACCAAGTTTGAGATTAAATATTTAAGGAGACAACATGAAATTTGGTGTTGAGTTTTTTTGTGTGCATAAAAAGAGGTGTTACAGACACAAGAAGGATTTTCTTATGTTCGTTGGCACGTGCAAACTTTTCATGAGGATCTAAAAAGTTTATGGTAGTTTTTTAAGGGTCCTAGATTGAATTTATTAGCATTTTTTTGGGGTTGAGGACCTGAGCTTTATGAATAATTGTTAAGAATTGAAAACAGTCTAAACCCTCTCTAAAACCTTAATAGTGACTCGATAGGAAAGATCTTGTTGGAAATAGATCAAAATGGATTGGAATACCTAGTTTTATAATGGGATAATGTAGATTATTATCCCAAATTTTTCTAGGTGGCATGGGTCTGTCAGAAAAGTGAGTGGAAGCTACATAAAACCCTTTATTTCTTAGAATTTTGATGTAGCAGGCAGGTTGACTAGGTCATATCATGAAAATGATTGGAGGATGATGTGTGAGACTTGTATTTTGTGATAATATAATTTTATGATAAGGTTTTATACCTTAAATATGTTAAATCAGTCATAAAAGTTAGCCTATCATTAAATAGGCTTAATGAGGAAGATAATGAGAAAACCAAGCAGAAGTGAGAATGATATAAGGGATGGGTTGCAGTGGATTAGGGATGGATCCAAATACATGGGGTCATTTTTCAAGACATATATAAAATTTACCCCTTGAATATAATATTTGGTGATGCTCATAAATAATCCAAAAAACTCTCTTAAAATGACATGTCTAACACAATGAGGTCTATGTAGGGTGAAGACATGAGATTGATCGGTAAAAATAATATTGAAATTTAACCTTATAATCTATATATTTAAAGATATTACAAGTATTATAAAGGATCATATAAATCCATTTAAAGTTAATAAAAGTGTTCACACGTGTTGCAAATCTTGAATTTCATGACTATGATTTTGGAGCTACAAGCAATTTTGTGTGTGTGAATGAGATTGATGTCCCTGAGTATTTTTTCATAGAATTGAAGAATAAAATGCACATTAAGTTGTTATATAGGTCTCATAAGTTCATTTTAATACATTTTTTTCATAATAAATTCCTATGAATGTGTGAAAATTCAAAGGTTCTTGAACCTTGTTTACAGTTCTAAGTGAGCATATGGAAATGATTAGTTTGAGGTTTGTTGCCCTGTTTGATGAATTATAATAAACATAATGATGACCCTAAGGTCATTAAGGTTATATCCATGTGATTTTTTTATTGGATTATGTGTCAAAGTTGAGTGTATACTTCAAATATTCAAGGCAGACTTTCTAACAGTGAGAAGGCCTTATTACGAGTAGACCTAAAGGTGTGGCTCAAGGAGTGAAATGAGTTAAATGGAGTTGGGGACATAAGGTGAGATTATCATGAGATTAATTTAAGTGTGTATATATTTTTTCATCCATTTGTGTAGGCTCAAGGTGTTCCAAGGTGGCTAAAATAAATTGTATGCTTTGAGAGGCCTAATTGCAATAGGTCTCTATTAAGCCTAATAATGCTTTTGGTCCTTATGGGTGGTGACCGACCTATGTAGTGAGTATTTAATTTATAAAATGTGTTTGTTTATCTATTACAAGGGTGATACAAGTATGGAGAGGTTTTTATCTGACCAATATGGGTGAGAGTAAGAGTCAAGTATAAAAAGAAGGTCTAATAGGCCTAATTTGGCTAATTAGAATATTAAGGTAATGAATTAATGACATAGAGGTTTGGAAACTAGGTATGTGGATTTAATAATATCATAATTTTTTTTGAATATGTCATGATTATATAATTTTGTTTTTAAAGGTGATGATCAAGGTCATATGACCTAATTCTGCCAAGGAAAGGGCTAGTTGAGCAAGGCCTAATAGGTTGTTTGAGAGAGATAGAAGAGTGAGAAGAGAAAAAAAAGGTGGTCATCTTTAGTTGAGTGAGAAACAAGTGTCCAAATGTGATCATAGGTTCTAGGTGACTAAGTTGGTGCTAACTTACCTAGGGGGTTGGTACCTCCTTGTAAGTTAGTGCTTGCAAAAGGATTAGTTAAGTTGTTGCTTGACTAGTGAGGGGTTGGTGCTCCTTGTGGGGTTAGTGGCTCACTAAATTTTAACTCATTAATTATAAGACTATATTCAAAGTTATGTGTTAGTGGATTTTATCCCTCATGAGGGTTTTCCACATAGATATTGTGTTCATGTGTTATGTTTCTACTTCATGCTCATATGCATTACTACAACTCTAGATTTGTTTGAATGATTAATTAATGGTATATGAAATTGAAAAAGAATTTTGTACACTGATTCACCCCCCCTCCCACTCAGTGGTTGTAATTTCAACATTTGATATCATATCAAGGTCCTTTGTGTAGGCTTAACACTCTAATGGAAATCCTTAGAGCACAAGTATGGATGTTGATAATGAAAGTGTTTATTATGATTGCAATGAGGATCTATCCAAAATAATTGAAATAACTGTGAATGTTTTTCAAAAAATAAGAATCATATGAAATAATTAACCCAACTTAGAATGAAATTAAATAATTCAGAGGCACAATTTTAGCAAGATGCAATCAAGATAAAGATGTATCAAAAATTTGAGGAGAGTATCAGAAAGCTTAAGAATATTTTGGATAGTCAAAGGTCCTTTCATGATATGATAGGTCTTGGTTTCAAGGAAGAATAAAAGGAATTGAAAGAAGAAAAGTTTTCAAAATTCAATGGTCTATCAAGGAGTGATAAAGCTGGTCCATGCATAAGTGGTCAAGTTTGAAGTCAATCATCAACAAGCTAAGAAGGGTTTTGATCCATCAAAGGATATCAAAGGTAGTGTTGTATCATCCAATGATCATCAAAATAAAAATAAGGTTAAACAATCAAAGTATGTGGATTCTTTCATTGGTTATTGTTTTTCTTGTGGTTAATTAGGATAGAGTTTTTGACTGTAGATGGAGAAGAAGAATCATATGTTATAACTGCAACCAAAGAGGACATATTACAAGAGATTGTAAGATAACATATATAATGAAAATAAGTCATGTTAAGAAGAAATGTAGTCATGATACTAAAGAATGGATCAAGAAAGCATACCTTATGGGTAAGATGAAAGAGAAACAAGAATCTAGAGTAAAAGAATGTATGATAGCCCAAACTACCTTTCATACTCAAAATGAAGATTTGAAGTGGTACATATACAATGGTTGTTCAAGTCACATGATAAGAGATAAGAACAAATTCATCACTTTGAATAAGAAAGTCATAGGTTCAGTGAGGTTTGGAGATAACACATCTACTAATATAGTTGGAAAATGTGCTTTGAGCTTGGACTATGGGAAGACCAAGACAAAAAATTTATTGTATGTAGATGGATTGAAACACAACTTGTTGAGTGTAAGTCAAATGTGCACCCAAGGATATACCTTAAATTTTCATGATAAATTAAATTAGGGAGGTTGATTGCCAAAGCCAAGATAACTGAGAACAATCCATATGTATTGAATGAGATCATAAAAGAAAAGTGTTTTATGAGAAAGATAAATTAATTTTGGCTATGGAATAGGAGGTTAGGTCATATGAACTTTGACAATCTATTCAAGCTCAGCTCCGAGGGAATAGTGAAGAACATGCCCAAAATTTTCAAACCTACAGATGTTATTTTCAAGGCATGTCAACATGGTAAGTAGAATAAGAGGATATTCAAGTCTAAAAAATACTCTACTACTAGACTTTTATAACTAATTCATACTGATCTATGTGGTCCTACTAGGATTCAAAGCATTCAAGGTGGAAGCTACTTCATGTTGCTTATAGATGACTTCACAAGAATGACTTGGATAGCATTCTTGAAATAGAAGTTAGAAGCTCTAGGTAAGTTCAAAACTTTCAAGACTTTGGTTGAAAATGAGATGAATGTGATATCAGGTGTCTTAGGTCTAATAAAGGAGGATATTTTTGATCAAATGAGTTTGATGAGTTTTGTGAGGAAAATGGAATAAGAAGATGGTTCTCAGCTACTAGAACACCTCAACAGAATGGGGTGGTTAAAAGAAAGAACATAACAGTTCAAGAAATGGCAAGGACCATGTTGAATGAGTCAAAGTTGTTTGATGGCCACTAGAGGGAAGCTATGGGTACTGTAGTTTACATTTTACACATATGACATATTAAGATCAATGGTGATAAGACTCCATATGAATTATGGAATATTAGACCTGTAAGTGTTAAATATTTTAAGATTTTGGGAGTAAATGTTATATCAAGAGGAGATGAGAAGGACTTATGAAAGTTTGACTCAAGGTATGATGAATGTATTTTCTTGGGATATTCATCAGTTAGTGCTACCTACAAATGTTATAACAAGAGGTTTGTAAAAGATAGTGGATAGCATAAATGTGAAAGTTGGTGAGACAAAGAAATCAGTTTTGCAATCAAAGAATGATGAAAGAGAAATAGAGATAGATGAGGATGAATAATAAATTAAGGAGAGAAAGGAATCAAAATGTATTTCTAGCCAAATTCAAAAGGACCAATTTGAATCTCAGATCATTGACAACAAAAATATAGGCATACAAATAAGAAGAATAATGATAAGTGATGTTAATCAAGAATATATTACCTTACTATCCAAATTTAAACCTAAAATATATGTAGAATAAAGTGAAGATAATTTTTATATATATTCCATGAATGAGGAGTTAAATCAAATTGAGAAGAATGAGACTTGGGAGTTAGTACCTAGACCTAGAGATAAAACTATCATTGGTACAAAATGGGTGTTCATAAACAAGTTGAATGAGAATGGATAAGTCACCAAAAACAAGGCTAGACTAGTACACAATGGATATACTCAAGTAGAAGGAGTGAACTTTGAAGAAACATTTTCTCTTGTAACAAAGTTAGAGGTTGTTAGAATGTTTATTGCCTGTGCAAATTTCAAAGGCTTCAAGATATATCAGATGGATGTCAAGTTAACTTTTTTAAATGGGAACTTGGAGGAAGAAGTATACATTGAGAAACCTGAGGTTTTCCTATTGATTGATAACAAGGACTATGTATGTAGGTTGAATAAGGCCCTTTATGGTCTAAAACAAGCCCCTATAGCTTGGTATGCTAGACTAGACAAGTATCTTTTGGACCAAGGTTTCAAGAGAGGATTTGAAGATAGTATCTTATATATCAAGACTAAAAATGACCATCAGTTGATATTGGTGGTTTATGTAGATGATATCATCTTTGGTGAAACTAATGAGAACATGACCAAGGCCTTTGCATAGGTGATGAAGTTAGAATTTGAAATGTCTTTTCTTGGAGAACTATCATTCTTTCTTGGACTTCAAATCAATCAATCTAAAAAAGGTATGTTCATTTCATAGGTTAAGTATATAAAAGAGATGTTAAAGAAGTTTAAAATTAAATATTGCAAGGCTATAAATACACCTATGGTTACAAGATGTAAGCTAAGCAAGGAGGATGAATCTTCAAGAATCAATCGGATAAAATATAGATTCATGATTGGAATTTTTTTGTATACTACTGTCTCTAGACCTAACATCATGCAACTAGTAGGACTTGTGGGAAGATTTCAAGTAGATTTTTAAGTAAATCCATCTACAATTAGTCAAGAGGATACTTAGGTATCTCAAAAGAACTATGGAGTATGTATTATGGTACCCAAGAAGTAAAAAGTTTGATTTAGTAGCTTATACAGATACAGATTGGGTTGGTAGTCTAGATGATAGAAAAAACACTGATGGAGGATCATTATTATTAGGTAAATGCCTAGTCTCATGGATAATCAAGAAGTAACCATAATCATCTTTATCTACTTGTGAGGCTAAGTACATTTCAATATCTTCATGTTGTACTCAGGTGTTGTGGATGAGATAAACCTTAATAGACTACAAGGTGGAGTTTGATGGTCCTAGTCCTATTTTTTGTGATGATACTAATGTCATAAGTGTTTAAAATAATCTTGTCATGCATTCAAGGACCAAGCAAATTCTTATCAAGTATCATTTCTCAATATAAAAAGTAAGTGAAAAAAGTATTAAGCTTGAATTTATGTCTACCAAGGATTAGATTACAGATATCTTGACTAAGACTCTTCCAAATGATACTTTTGAAAATCTGAGACAGGAATTGGGTGTGATTCTTATTCCTAGTAGTCACTAAGAAAGCCAAAGTGCTTAGGGGAATATAATAAGGAGGTGATTTATATCCAAGAGTAGGAAAGAAGTTCACAATCTGTGAGGTCAAAGGGGGAGTCATATCAGTTTGTCAAATAAAAGATGTCTAAGGTATGAAATGAGATAGGGGGAGCTTGTTGATATGATCTTTCATTCTTGTTTATTGATTTTTTTTCAGGTAGTGCTTTGTCATGAATGTCAAAGGTGGAGATTGATTTATATAGGGGTGATGTATCTCAGTAAGAAAAACTTCTTTGAATGATTTCCATCAATGAGTGGTTGCCATCAATGACAAAGAGAGATATTATTGAGAATGTGTTCTAAGGTATGCACGGATTTTTCATTGATGTCATGAAAGTGTCATTGATGTCACCCTGAGTTGTCTTTGTTATTTTTGAGGCTGAGTTCATGAGTCATGTATTTGAGAGACCTAGTGAGAAGGCACATGCTTGGTAGCATGATGAGGTCAGCAATCTAAGACTTATGAGAAGAAGATAGGTAGTATGTGAGCTTTATATAAGGTTTTATGACATGAGGTTGAAGTATTTAGACTAGTACAGTAGGTTTCAATGTGTGCTCAAGGTCTAAGTATAACTGGCAGTTCAGGGCCTAATGAGCAAAAAGACCTAGTGTAGTCTAATGAGGGGTCAAGTTTAGTTCTCAAGATGTGAAAGCTCATAAGAGCATTGACATAGATGTAAGAGATTGTATTAAGTTTGATGATCAAGTTTTAGGTCAAATCTATAAGGATAAAACATGAAATTTAGTGTTGAGATTTTTTGTGTGCACAAAATGAGGTGTTACAAACCCGAGAAAGATTTTCTTATGCTCACCAGTACATGCAACCTTTGCATGAGGATTCAATAAGTTTATGTAAATTGGAAAATATTACTAGATTTAATTTATTTACATTTGTTTTTGGGTTGAGGGCATGAGTTTTATGAATGATTGTTAAGAATGGAAGACAATCTAAACCCTCTCTAAAACCCTAATATTGACCTGATAGGAAAGATGTTGGAAATGGCTTAAAATGGATTTTATGACATAGTTTTATGATTGGATCATGTAGAGGACTCATCCAAGTTTCTCTATGTGTCATTGGTTTATCATAAGAGTGAGTGGAAGCTATAAGAAACCCCTTATTTTTTAGAATTTTGATATTGCAAACAGGGTTGACCAGATCAAATCATGCAAATTATTGGAGGATGATGTGTTAGACTTGTATTTTGTGTTCATGTAAGTTTTTGATAATGTTGAAGAATTTAAATATTCTAAATCGGTCATATAATTTAGCCTATCGTTAAATAGGCCTAATGAGGAAGATAGTGAGAAAACCAAGCAAAAGTGAGAATGAAATTAGGGATGGGTCACAGTAGATTAGGGATGGATCCAAATACATGAGATCATTAGTAAATACCTATATCACATTTATCTCTTGAATATAATATTTGGTGATGCTCTTATACAAGCAAAAATTTGCTCTCGAAGTGACATGTCTAACATAATGATGTTTGTCTAGGGTGAAGACATGAGATTGGTTTGTAAGACCAATATTGATATTAAAAATTTTAATATATATATATATATATATATATATATATATTATAATTATGTTTAAGGATCATCTAAACCCATTTAAATTTCATATAAGTGTTCATGTAGGTGTTCTAAATCTTAATTTTTATAATTATGGTTTTGGAGCTACAGGGAGTTTTCTGTGTGTGAATGAGATTGATGTTTCTAAGTATTTTCGCATAGAGTTTAAGAATCCAATGAATATGAAGTTTTTATAGAGGTATCATATGTTCATTTTAATACATTTTTCTTCATGATAAATGCTTATGAAATTGTGAAAATTCAAAGGTTTTTGACTGAGTTTTTGAAGTCTATTTACAGTTTTAAGTGAGCATATGGAAATGATCAGTCTGAGGTTTGTTGCCCTATTTGGTGAATTATAATGATCATAATGATGAACTTGAATTCATGGAGGTTATATAATTATGAATTTTTTATTTGGTTATGTGCCAAATTTAAGTGTATATTTTAGATATTCAAGGCAAGCTTTCTGGCAGTGAGAATGCCTTATTGCAAGTAGACCTAGTGGTGTGGTTCAAGGAGTGAAATGAGCTAAATGAAGTTAGGGATATAAGGTGAGATTATCATGGATATAATTGAAGTGTGTATGAAGTTTTTCATCCATTTTTAGAGGCTCAAGGTGTTCCAAGGTGGCAAAAATGAAATGTATGCTTTAAGAAGGCCTAATTACATTAGGTCTCTATTAGGCCTAATGATGTTTTTAGTCCTTATGGATGGTGACTGACTTATGTAGTAGATGTTTCACTTGTAAAACATATATTTATATGTATTTAAATATTTATCCAAGTATGGAGAAGTTCTTGGCTGACCAAGATGAGTCAGATCAAGAGTCAAGTATAAAAAGAAGGTCTAATAGGCCTAATTTAACTAGTTAGAATATTGAGGGAATGAATGACATACAGGTTTGGAAACTAGGTAGAGGGATTGAAAACCATAAAAAAAATTGGTGAATATGTCATGAATATATAATAACTATGTTTCTATAGGTCATGAGCAAGGTCATATGACCTAATTCTACAAAGGAAAGGGCTAGTTGAGCGAGAAGGCCTAATAAGTTGTTTGAGAGAGATAAAAGAGTGAGAAGAACAAAATAAGGTGGTTATCCTTTTTGAGTGAGAAATAGGTGTCCAAAGGTGACAGGTTCTAGGTGATTGATTTGGTGCTAAGTTCCCTAAGGGGTTGGTTCCTCCTTGTAAGTTGGTGCTTGATAAAAGACTAGTCGAGTTGATGCTTGACTAGTGAGGGGTTGGTGCTCCTTGTGGGGTTGGTGTCTCACTAAATTTTGATTCATTATTTATAAGACTGTAGTCCAAGTTGTGTGTCAATGATTTTTATCCCCCATGAGTTTTTTCCACATAGATCTTGTGTTCATGTGTTATGTTTCTTCTTCATGCTCATATGAATGGTTGATTGTGCATTACTACAACTCTAGATTTGTTTGAATGATTAATGAATGGTATATGAAAATGAAAGAGAATTTTGAACACTGATTCACCTCCCACCTCCCTCTCAGTGGTTGTGCTTCTAACAAGAGGTATAAAGTATAAATATAAATTATACTTGATTGGTATAATATGTTCTTGTATGCTTATTATTTATGTGACAAATAATATAATGGAGATTCATTCATACGTTTGATAGACTAAATATATGCATTTTGATTATTGTTGTGTTTAGTATGTTTTATGATTCCTAGCATAAATTAATTTATATGAATATGTTGTTTATATTCATGTTAACCAAATATCATATTACTGGTACTAAGCAGGTAGTGAGATGGACTTCACTAGCTTGCTAACATCACCAATGCCAGATGAAGATAATTTGATCAAGTGGGTGTATGAATTTGACTGATCATATAGATCAATAATTATTAAAAACTTTGGCCAAAGTAATGTTAGTTAGACATTGTCATTTCATATGTATGATTTACATGTTTGTGAGATATCATGTTAGAACGGATTTTTGATAGTGTTTATCAAAGTCTTCACAAATTTATGCATATAAATATTGAGCCGAACATACAGAGAATTATTTCAACACATAATAATTATTTCACACTCTGATAATTTTGCACACTCTAATTAATCAATCATTTGAGTATTACATGTATATAATAAAACCATTCTTACATTTATGGAGATTATCTCTCCATTAAATTCTCACCCAAATCTCAATCTTCTATATACGATATATTGTTATAACACATTAACAATATATATCAAAAAATAAATATTTCTATCAATTATCATAATATTATTATATAAAAATATTTTGATAATTAACTATTATCAAATACTAACTATCATGTGAATACTATCCTCAACATTCACCTCCTTAGTATGAACGTGGGAAGAATGTATTCCTATATTGTAATTGACCTAACTCATGATCCCTCGTGAAGGTTTTCAATGTGGTAAACCTACAACCATGATAATAGATTGTTTTCAATGTGGTGAACCATCATCCATGACTATAAATAGTTTTTCAGTGGGTAACCACCAACCAAAACTACAAATGGTTTTCCAGTGGGTAACCACCAACCACAACTACAAATGGTTTTCAATGTGATTAACCACCGATCACAAAATCATGAGGTTACAGTATTTATTGTATCCTCATCACACACATGTTATAAGAGCAAATATAAAGATAGAAGTTCACGTTTTACACTCTTTGAACAAGCATGTATTATTTATTCTTATTTTAAAAATTATACAGCGAAAAGGAAAAACACACCATATTATATATGTCACCAAATCATTCTGGGACCTATCATTGGTGACTGACAAGAGGTGTAAAAATCCTCCTTCCTGTGTGTATCCTCCAACCTCCTGTATAGGATATTGCTTACTCACCTGATGACATCATGTATCGATGGAGCTCAGGTGCATGAATTTTTTGAGGAACCCCCCCTCATAATTTGGATGTTGTGTAAAAGCGATAATGCATTCATTACAACAAAAAAAAATGGGTGATTGATCGATATACAATACTTTTAAAAATGATGATACGTTTGACAACTTAAACACACTTGACATAAAAATGACCATTTTTTACTATATGACAATAAACAATAATAACTATTACGACTTTTGACTTTTTTAAGAATTGATATATGGACCCAACTAATTGACTCTAATTTTATTTTTGACATAAAAGACTCAAATTTTTTTGACATAAAAATTGCAAACTTAGTCAAAACCACTACGTAATAATTATGGACCTTTAATTAATTATATTCTAAAAATTTAAATGACTTGTTAACCGACATACACATAGAGATTGGATGCATAAAGAGCTGAGCTAGATGCAATAAATTGAGGAGTGTCGACCTCAATGATTATCTACCTAGCAATATACGTCAAGGATTGATGACATCGAGGATTGATATATTATGATCAAATCTCAAAGGTTTTTAAATGACACGTAATGCAGATGGGTTTTGAAGAAGGCAATGACTAAAATCCCATACAATCATGACATGAAGTTGAAGGAACCTCAGACATAGGCTGTAATATGTGACCGCATGCAAATGTAACAGAATTATGGATTTGCATAGAAATGGTCGATCCATTCAAATCTAAGTAGGGATACTTGGAGATGAAATTCATGTGGGTACAAGAATATCATGATCCAATAATGATAAATTTTGAGCCAAACACTTGATGAGCACGTCGAAAATGTAAGTTTGAGTTGTAGACTTAAGCTCACGTCTCTATTGTTAGCAATACTATTTTTAGAGCCCTTGTTCAAGTGGCTTAACTGCTTGTTGGGTGTACATGCTCAAGTCTCCTAATTCTATATGTAGAATTAGATCTTCTTAGCTTTGTAGTAGTTTTGTAGTGGATTATTGTAGAGAGTGAATTATTGTAATTCATTGTGTGAGAAGAATAGTACAGAATTGAATCAATCCAGGCTTGTTGGAGTTGATTGTTCTTGAGAGAGAGAGCTCTTGAGGAATAGAGATCTATTGAGAGATCTATACATCTAGGAGAGGTGTGGAAGAAAGAAGCTTTCTTCAATTGTATTCCTTTTGTAAAGAGTTTGTTAATACAAGTTTTTAGGGTGTTTTCTTGTATCTCTTGTTCTTACGATTATCATTCTAATTACTTGTCAATCTAGTTTAATTTCGCGTTTATTGCTGTCACAATTGTAATCTATTATTGGTTTGATCTCCCAACAAGTGGTATCAGAGCTTAGGTTCACTAACAGGTGGTTCAAATCTGTGTAGTGTGTATTGATTATAGGTTCTCACAGGGGTTTCTGCAGGGATTTCTGTTTGAGTGGGAGAAGCAATGGCAGATAAAAGTAAATTGAGAATGGAAAAGTTTAATGACAAAAATTACCAACATTGGAGAATGCAGATAGAGGACTATCTGTATCAGAAAGATCTCTACTTACCGTTAGGTGGGGTTGCAAAGAAGCCCAAAGACATGGAGGATGAAGAATGGGAAGTTCTTGACAGAAAGGCTCTGGGTTCTATAAGACTGAGTCTAACATCCACTGTGATATCTAATTTATCACAGGCAAAGTCTACAGTAGAGTTGATGACTACGTTAGCAAATTTGTATGAAAAACCCTCAGCTTCTAATAAGGTATATCTTATGAAGCAATTATTTAATTTGCATATGAATGAAGGTGGATCTGTTTCTACTCATCTGAATGATTTCAATGGTATTTTGAATCAATTAAGTTCAGTGAATATAGTGTTTGATGATGAGATAAAAGCTCTTTTGATATTATGTTCTTTGCCTGAAAGCTAGCATGGCTTAGTAATGGCAGTAAGTAATACTGCATCTGCATCAAATATTTTGAAAGTAGAGGATGTTGTTAGTGTTATCTTGAATGAGAAAATACGCAGAAAAAGCACAGAAGAGGCATCCGGAAACGCTTTAAGTTTTGAGAGCAGGGGAAGGCAGAAAGAGAAGAGCAAGAAAGGCAGATCAAGATCCAAATCAAAGGGAAAAGGCAGATCTAAATCCAGAAATGGCAGGAGGCCACAATGCTGGAATTGTGGAAAGATGGGGCACATAAGCAGAGATTGTTGGTCAAAGCCTAAGGAGGACAATCAGCACGAAGGTAAGGAAGAAGCCAAGATTGTAGGTATTGCACAGGATGCTTTAATTTTCTCTCTGCATAATAATATAGAATCTTGGGTATTAGATTCTGGTGCATCTTTTCATGCTACTCCTAACAGGGAATATTTCAGTGACTATATCCATGGAGATTTTGGAATAGTGTATCTAGGGGATGATGAGCCCTGTAAAATAATTGGCAAAGGTAAAGTGTAGTTGAAGATGCAGAATAGCAACACATGGGTGTTGAGAGATGTGATGCATGTACCTAGCTTGAAGAGAAATTTAATTTCTGCAAAAAAGTTAGGGGATGAGGGTTGTACAGTAACTCTCACAGCAAAATCTTGGAAGGTGACCAAGGGTGCACTTGTTATGGCCAGAGGTAAGAGAGAAGGTACTCTCTATTTGTGTAATTGTGTTACTAACAAATCTCCTTTTGTATTATCTACTTCAGATGTGGACGCTAAATTGTGGCACTCAAGGCTTGGCCACATGAGTGAGAAGGGGATGTCAATTCTTAAGTCCAAAGGTATGCTTTCAGATTTAAAAGGCATAGATCTAGAGTTTTGTGAGCACTGTGTATTTGGAAAACAAAAAAGGGTTAGTTTTCTCAAAACTGGGTCTACTAAGAAGAGGCACAAGTTAGAGCTTGTTCACACAGACGTGTGGGAACCGGCTCAGGTTGCTTCCATTGGAGGATCACAGTACTATGTATCTTTCATAGATGATGCTACAAGGAAGGTATGGATCTGTTGTATTAGAAAGAAATCTGATGTATTTGAGACTTTTAAAGTTTGGAAAGCTATGGTTGAGAATGAAACAGGTAAAAGATTAAAGTGCCTGAGATCAGACAATGGCGGTGAGTTCTGCAGTCATAAGTTCAGAGATTATTGTTACATGAATGGAATCCGTAGGCAAAGGATGGTTCCAAGGACACCTCAACAGAATGGTATTGCTGAAAGGATGAACAGGACAATAATGGAGCGTGCAAGATGTATGAGATTGCATGCCGGTTTGCCCTTACAGTTTTGGGCACAAGCTATTGACACTACAGTGTACCTGATTAACAGAAGACCCTCTACAGCTCTGGATGGTGGTATTCCAAAAGAGGCATGGACAAATAAAAAGGTTGATCTCTCATATCTCAAAGTTTTTGGTTGTGAAGCCTTTGTGCATATAGATAAGGAAAATAGAAAGAAGCTTGATGCTAAGTCTATGAGATGCACGTTTATTGGCTATGGCTCAGATGATTTTGGTTACAGATTGTGGAATCTAGAAACTAACAAGGTAATCAGGAGCCGTGATGTTGTTTTACATGAAAGAGTGATGTATTGTGATCAGCTAAGGAAGTTGAATCAATCTGAGTAGAGCAATGGTGAATTGGATGAGGTGAAAGTCCAAGATGAGCTCGCGAAAAAAAGAAATAATCACTTGCAGGAAAACACAGAGACCGACGTCGGCAGGGTAGGAACTGGCATCAGCAGGACAAAAATCAGCGTCGGCCATACAGAGACCGACGTCGCCCGTACAAGTATCGAGGTCGGTCAGGCAGAACCGACGTCGGCCAGTAACAGGGCTGCAAGTGACCGAGGTCGGTCACTGTCAAAGAATTTGGGTGGACAGCGTGTTGTGGACGAGTCTCAGACACCCATCAGGAGGTCAGAAAGGGTGAGTAAGCCTCCAATTAGATATTCTCCTTCTTTATTTTATTTATTGCTCACTGATGGTGGAGAACTAGAGAGTTTTGAAGAAGCAATACAGGTGGAGTCCAAGAGTGAGTGGGAGCGTGGCATGGTTGAGGAGTTGGAGTCCTTAAGAGAGAACCAAACATGGGATTTGGTTGAATTGCCAGCTGGTAAGAGAACACTCAAGAACAGATGGACCTATAGGTTGAAGGAAGTTGAGAATGGACAAATGAGATATAAGGCCAGATTAGTAGTGAAAGGATTTGCACAAAAGCCAGGTATCGACTTTGGTGAGATTTTTTTTCCTGTTGTTAAAATGACTTCAATAAGGGTTGTATTGTCTTTGGTTGCTTTTGAGGATTTGCATCTTGAGCAGCTAGATGTTAAGACATCATTTCTTCATGGAGATTGGGATGAGGAAATTTATATGAAACAGCCAGAAGGATTCGAGGTCAAGGGTAAGGAGAAGTTTGTGTGCAGGTTGAAGAAAAGCTTGTATGGCCTCAAGCAAGCTCCTAGGCAATGGTACTTAAAATTTGACAGGTTTATGACTGAGCATGGCTACAGTAGGTGTCAATCAGACCATTGTGTGTATTTCAAGAGATTTGATAACAGTAGATATATTATTCTATTGTTGTATGTAGATGACATGCTGGTTGCAGGGTCTCACATGCAGGATATCTCAGAGCTTAAGGTAAAATTAGCTCAAACATTTGCTATGAAGGATTTGAGAGCAGCAAAGAAAATCCTTGGCATGAGCATTAAGAGAGATAGGAAAAATCACAGGTTGATATTGTCTCAAGAAAATTATGTGGACAAGGTGTTAAAATGGTTCAATATGCAGGATGCTAAACCGGTAAGTACACCTTTGGCTGGACATTTTAAGTTGAGTAAAGAACAATGTCCTAATTCATATGAAGAGGTAGAGTACATGAGTAAGGTTCCATATTCTTCCGTAGTAGGGAGTTTGATGTATGCAATGGTGTGTACTAGATCGGATATTGCCCAAGCAGTGGGAGTGGTAAGTATATGGCCAATCCAGGTAAGGAACATTGGAAAGCAGTTCAGTGGATCCTTAGATATCTGAGAGGAACTAGCAGTAAGCACTTGTGCTATGGAGGTTCAGATACTTCTCTACATGGCTATGTAGATTCAGATATGGCAGGTGATTTGGATGGCAGGAGGAGCACTACAGGTTATGTTTTTACTGTAGGTGGAACGGCGGTTAGCTGGATATCTAAGTTGCAGAAGGTTGTTGCCTTGTCAACTACAGAAGCAGAGTATATTGCAGCCACAGAAGCTAGCAAGGAGATGATATGGATGACACGGTTCATGGATGAGCTTGGTAGGGAGCATGAGAGTTGCAGATTGTATAGTGACATTTAGAGTGCAATCCATTTGACTAAGAATTCAGCCTTTCATTCAAGAACAAAGCACATACAGCTAAGGTATCACTTCATACGACAGGTATTGGAAGACGGTGAGTTGAAGCTGGAGAAGATCCATACAGATAGGAATCCTGCTGATATGTTAACCAAGCCGGTTACAAAAGAGAAGTTTAATCTTCATTCAACTTCTATTGGTCTTCATGATTGAGTTGAAGATGGAGGAGCTAGAAGATGTTGCTGTACAAGTACTGGTGCAGCTGTTTATCTCCAAGTGGAAGATTGTTAGGGTGTGGAGCTAAAAACTTCACCAAGGAGCATTCATTATCAGGTTCAGGTCTACACAGACACCGGCGTCAGTCAGGAGCGACCGACGTCGGTCACAGGCAGTTGCAGAGACACCGACGTCGATAGAGGGTCGGCCGACGGTGGTCACAGACAAGCAGCAGAAACTGACGTCGGTTACCTGCGTGTCCAGAGAGCTATTTTCGTGGACAGAAGCGAGTGTTTGCATGATAAGTTTGAGTTGTAGACTTAAGCTCGCGTCTCTATTGTTAGCAATACTATTTTTAGAGCCCTTGTTCAAGTGGCTTAACTGCTTGTTGGGTGTACATGCTCAAGTCTCCTAATTCTATATGTAGAATTAGATCTTCTTAGCTTTGTAGTAGTTTTGTAGTGGATTATTGTAGAGAGTGAATTATTGTAATTCATTGTGTGAGAAGAACAGTACAGAATTGAATCAATCTAGGCTTGTTGGAGTTGATTGTTCTTGAGAGAGAGAGCTCTTGAGGAATAGAGATCTATTGAGAGATCTATACATCTAGGAGAGGTGTGGAAGAAAGAAGCTTTCTTCAATTGTATTCCTTTTGTAAAGAGTTTGTTAATACAAGTTTTCAGGGTGTTTTCTTGTATCTCTTGTTCTTACTATTATCATTCTAATTACTTGTCAATCTGGTTTAATTCCGCGTTTATTGTTGTCACAATTGTAATCTATTGTTGGTTTGATCCCCCAACATCATGATCCAATAATGATAACTTTTGAGCCAAACACTTGATGAGCACGTCGAAAATGTATGCATGCGTTGAAAGCAAACAATGATGCCAAACTTATGAATAGCAGTCCTCAAATTTTTATGTACAGGTTCATGACAGGGTCAAAATAAACAACATAGGCCATAGTAACTTATGTGATTCTTGAGATTAGCAATAGCAATCATGATCTTTTAACAGGTTCAACGCAAATCTAGAAAACTGGTCCAATGCAAAAAAACTTGAACAGGATCACAATCAAAACTAATAAGAATATATATTCATTTTTAGATAGAGCATTAATGGAATATTCTTGATAAATTACAACATAATATAGTGTTGAATAAGCACTATTCTTATTCTTGCCCTCTTTTCTAATTGGCTTTTGATCTTTATAGCACGCTGCCTCTACATAAAGACTCACGCTTCTCTCACAAAAATTTCAGCTCTTTCTAGATAATAGAAATGAAAATTATTACATAGAACTCAAATTGAAAATATGTCTCAATGCTTAATCTGTAGGATTAACATCGATGGGGCTAAGACAAATATTGTGGCTGCCCCTACAAACAAATTCAATAATCCATCATAGAGATATCCTTCTCTAATACCAAATGACAATGCTTATTAGAGTCTTCATAAATTCATGCATAGAAATATTGAGTCGAACATACAGATAATTATTTCAACACAATAATTATTTCACACTGATAATTCTGCACACTCTAATTAATCAATCATCCAAGTGTTACATGTATATAGGAAAACCATTCATATATTATGGATATTAGATCTCCATTAAATTCTCAACCAAATCCCAATCTTCTATATATGATATATTGTTATAACACATTAACAATATATCTCAACAAATAATTATTCCTATCTATTATCTTAATATTGTTATATAACATTATTCAGATAACTAACTATTACCAAATACTAACTACCACGTGAATACTATCTTAACAATTTTTTTATGGTACATTGCATGTTCTTAGAAATCATATAGCACATGTGTACTAGCTTGTCTCTCTATATTTTTGCACTGTCACTATCTACTCATTCATGAAAGAAGGGTCATTTTCTGATAAAAAAATGTGTAAGAGATTAATGGTCCATGGTTGGTGTGAAAAAGCGTTTGGTTAATGATTTCCCTCCCCACATCAGTACTTATTAGAGACAACACTTATGCCATATATATTGGAGTTCAAGGAACTCATGCCCTGTGAAGCCTTGTATCTTGTATTTTGTATTTATTATTATTGAAATATTATCTCTGATGAGATGCAATTATTTACTCATTGTATATCAACAACAATAGTTGTATGTTTGTACTAGCTACAGTTGAATATTTGTAATTACTTTCTATATTCAGTTATATTTTATTTCATTTGATAATAGTGATCAGTGACGGATAGATGTCACATACTTATTTTGCAGTTATCATACTTAGAGTATTTTATCTAGAATCACTAATTAGATTCTCGTATTGTAATCTAATGAAAGAATATGTTGTTTTGATTTTTTTTTAAAATCATGTATTTTTAAGTAGATCTCAATGAGGATGTTACATGTGGAATAACAATAATTAGTGTTATACTCAAAATATTACAAAAATTAGTGTTTTAAAAACTAAACTCAAAATGTTAAAATCCATGTTATTATATCGTCTTCAAATTTTGAGTGTAATCGTCTCAAATAATTTATAGAAGTTGAGATTTTTTCAATCTTCAATAAAAACAAGTCCATGGATAAGCCTTTTCTGTCCACCATATTCCTACACTTATTGGGAGGTCTTTTGACACAACCAACAATAAGCAAGGGTTATTAATCCCCATCTCTCCTAAAAAGAGACTTGCATAAACAAATCTCTCATAAATCTTGGTTACAAGGTCTTGGTATGCAAGGTAACTCAGTTAGCTTATTGTGACCATTCCATTTCAAGGGGCTTGGGTGAAATTGACTACAGTGATGGCTTAAGTTATAGACACTACGAGACTTAGTTAGTCCACCACTAATCTATTCAAGAATGCTTAAATGTTGATGGGCAACATTCAATAATCATGATTTAACATTGTTGGTTGAATATTTTGTTGATCAACGTACTGATAAAAAAAATAGGTCTGATCAGCGAAAGTAGGAAGATTAGTCATCCAAATGTGTAGGTTTACCACATCAGAAGGGGACTGATCTCTCCTCTCATCAAGGGGAGGTATATAAACAGAAAATAATACTCAAGGGTAGGACAAACCATCCATCTCTCTTTCTTCAGAGATATGTATGTAGATCACAGGAGAAACTCAAGGAAAATGATAGAAAGCACTCCTCTTCTTTCAGAAGTACTATTCAGCAAGCCACAAGAATACTCCAGGTAGTAACAGCAAAATGTAGCAAAGGATGTAATAACTAGCAAATCGAGATGCAGCACAAAGTCTTCACCTGAATCACTCAAGAGTAAGATACGAAGGATAATGAGGGTACAAGGTCTTCCCAAAGTCCTTTACACAGAAATGAAAAGAAAACACACTAAAAGGCAATTATGGGGGCACAAAGTCTCTCCACAGTTGACTCTTCAGGACACCTTCTGGGCTAATTTCACTAATCCTGCTTGTTGAATTAAAGGAACAGAAAATATATTAGGGAAAAAGACATAAGAACAGTTTCCCCAACAACAAAGAAATTATAGCACAAAGTCTGAAAAGTCACTTGCTTTCTTATTCCAGTAACAAAATATGATCAACAAATTGAGCTCAAAGTCTCAGAAGTGCCTTTCAATTTGGGCAGAGTTTCGTTCTGATTGTCAAAAAAGAGATCCTTTTACAATAGAAGAGAGTTCCTTATATAGCCATTTCAAGAAGGACTCGGGAATAGTAATACATCATGTTGTGTTGGAATCTGTTAAGAAGATAGGCTGGAACTTAAGGGCATTTTACCCATTTGATTTTATCAATGCAGGGAAACAAGTCACGCTTATTGAAAGTTTGTAACTTTCAATGTCCACCTAGCGATCTGATCTTACCTTCATCATTCCTCCTTTTCTGATTAATTGAATCGGGTCCTGGATTCAGTTTGCTATTATGTTCCTTCCTCGCTTTCTACTGGTCTTGGCCTTGAAGTCTGTGAATGCATTCTGGTCTGTAGGTTCAAAGGATCAACAATTATTTTGGTGTCTTGAATTTTGACGTTCGCGCGCCCGTCACTATGTTTTCAACAGCTAATTCGCTATGTTGAATTTGACGTCTTCGGGCGCGTCACCCCTTGGTCTTCTTTTGGCTTTCTGCTTGGCACTTTTTTGGATTGGACTTGCCCTTTTGGACCTTGAGAAATGATCCCTGAATGGCCTTTGGGATTTTTGTTTTACATCCTTCCCGAAGGGAAGATGACCCTTCAAATTGGCAGCGGAGAGTCCCCCGCAAGGGCACTTGCCCTTCGGGGTCCTTCGGCGGCCCTTCGCAAATTCCCCTAGGCTTTTCCCCAAGTATTTTCCCTATGGACAATTCCCGCAGACAAATTGTCCGGGGATAAATTCCTACAGACAAAAAGTCCGCGAAAATTTCTTTGTCTTGATTATTTCTATTTGATTCAGGTTTTTTTTTTTACCTGCGACCACTTAGAATTCTTTCAAACTTTTGCCTTAGTCTTTTTTAAAAGACCCTTTCAAAGAGTATTTTCGTTGATCAAGTGCCCTCCGCAAGGGCACTTGTCCTTCGGGAAGCCCTTTGAAATTTTGCATTTTGAACTGCTCCTTTGAACCAAGTTGTTGAACCGTTTGTTGAACCAAGGTGATGAACCATCTGGTTGAACCAAACGTTGAACCACTTGGCTGAACCAAAATGATTCAAGCCGATGAACCCTTTGTTTGAACCAACTGTTGAACCATGACTTTGAACCATTCCATTGAACCAAGGCTTTGAACCTCTTGTTGAACCACTTCATTGAACCAATCGGTTAAACCAAGCTTTGAACCAAAATGGTTCAAGCCAATGGTTCAATTGAATGAACCAAGTCGATGAACTAAGCATTGAACCAAACGTTGAACTTGCCTTTGAACCATGTGTTTGAACCAACCGTTGAACTAAGTTTTGGTACAACGGTTCAAACAAAGCCTTGAACCGATTGACGAATTATTTGTTTGAACCAAAGGATGAATCAAAGCATTGAAACTAAAACAAAGCAGATGAACCAGAGTGAAACAAAGCGTTGAACCGCTTGATTGAACCCACCTTTGAACCATTTGACATTGAACCAAAGGACGAACCAAACGTTGAACCTGTTGCTGATGCTTGCCGATGGATATTTCTATTTGAACCAAGGCGATGAACCAATCCCAAAAATGACCCATTGTTAGAAACTGATTATTTTGATTGAACCCACCTGTAGAAGCCGTGAAGCCCATTGAACTTGTAGAAATGACCCTGTTTGCAGAGTTCGTAGAAACCAAGTTCGTAGTTTTCTATATCCTTGAAAGAGTCTGTAGATTTCAACCTGTAAAAGCCCATTGAACTTGACCTGCTGAGTCCGTAGATTTTCTCTTCTTGTTGAGTCCATAGATTCAAGCCTGTAGAATTCATAGATTTAACCCTGCAGAGTCCGTAGATTTTTGAAAAGCTTGAAAAATGAGAAATTTGAATGCCCAAGACAAATTTTGGAAAGGGAAGAGATAATTTTGGTCTGTAGGACTAAAATAGTTCAAATGTTGTCCCAAAAATGAGTGATATTTTTGGGGGACAACAAACATTTCAAGTGAATTGTTATTAGTCCTAAGCTAACACACTGATAAAAAAGAGCAACAGAAAGGGGAAAATGTAATAAAAAGCCATGTTTCTATAGAGATGAAGTTGTAGTGTCTGATTGAACAAATCTCATATAAACCAATCCTTAGTTGAGCTAGACTTAACACAACTATAACTAAAGGATGATGCGAGAGTCAGAGAAAAAGTTGTTATGAACAAAGAGGGGCATAACCACCATAAAATATGCATAGAAAATGGTCATTTGACTGCACAACAATCTGAATATCAAGATGTTTCTTGTTGATTAACAGTGGTGAGATTTACAACAGTCATTCAGTTACAAATTTCATTTTCATAACAAAAAAAACACTACACTAAGAAAGCATGAAAAATACTTGATCTACTAACTACGGAGAATCCAAGCATCTCTGATCCACTATTCTGTGTTTTAATCTAAAGGAGCCAACTTGATTACAATGTAAGAGTTGATCTTATATTGAGATGTAGGGATATGGAGTCCAATAAATTGCCCACCTGTTTGGTGGTTACATGGATTAGATGAGAAGTACTCATTTCTATGCAAGTTTGAATCAAGCCTTGTACAATCCCAATGGAAACGAGGTCATGGCCAACTGGGCAATCTTTGATTAAATGTTGGTTGGATGGAAGTTGTTCAAATCCATCGAGATGTTTAATCGACCATACTCTACATAGTTAACACCATGCATTTTTAAGGTAATATTTTGTCATTTTATGCCTTCTCCTAACTGATTTCAACATGCACACCAAGCCCAAATTCAATGCCATCACCTAGATTGCCTTTGAATTTTATCTTTTATGATCAATTTTGCCATTAAGAGGCCCTTGCAAGTCGGCATTTGTAGGTCAAATCGGACACAGTCCATGCTCAAGTTTTGATGGCTTTGACAGCCAATTAGATCATCAAATTTAAGCTTGTCCCTTGATGATGTCATTGCTAGCATGTCCTTTGTTAGTAGGGTTATACCACATGTCTTCTCCTCAATGTTCCTTTACTCAACTCGAAGCTCAATATGCATTAGTTGTTCCTTAACCATGATGAAGTAGGATCTCGCCACACAACACAGTTTTGCTCACCCAGAGCTTTGATGTTCTGTCAAACTGCAAGGTCTACCTTGGAGTCGCAGGTCACCAAAATGGTGCCATGGGGTATCATCCCACTAACCTGTTCATCTGAAGGCTTTTGCTTTTGTATGTAATCGATCGAAGTAGCGAGTTGTTGGATCGTGCCACTTGACAACATCCTGCTAACCCACTTGCTCAGAAGATCTTACTTTGTATGAGCATCATTAAGGTAGCGGATCCCCAAGGTCATGCCACTTGGCAACATCCCACTAATCCCACACGAGTGGCATAGTTGGCTAAGGGCTTTGGAATCATCTCATATAAATACTAAGGTCGAGTCTCACCATTCAAATTTTTAAGGTTATCTGATGCGTGTGGGCCCCATCAACAACTCCCAGAAGATTAGTCTCACCTTCACTCACCCCAACGAAGGTCACTGGGTGGAGTCATAGTGTCCCAATTGGGATCGGGGATACCTCTGGGTTAAAGGAAAAAAAAAAAACATCCCTCTAATCCACTTGCCCGGAGGAATTTATTGAGTTGGAGACTTCAAGGGAAATCTTTTGAATCGCTTAAATTTTATGGAGCAACAAAAAGACACCACATGGCTCTGGGCAACTTTTGAATAAAATCGATTAAATCTCGCAAAGTGAAAATGTGACATGTGGCTCTAGGAGAAAGTCAAAGAATCAACTAAGTCTAAAAAGCCTTTTTAAATGGGTTTGGGTCATCGGGCACTGCAAAAGATTGCCACGTTGCATCAAAAATTCCCCAAGTACCTACATGAAAAAGAAGAAAAGGCCCAATCAACAATTTTAAACTTTGAAAAGCAAACGGCTAAAAAAATCAAATCGAAACGGCTAAGTTATCCAAACGTAAATGCAATAATACAACTAAACTACGCAAATAGAAATCCATTTCAAATTAATGCAATTCCATTTTCAACGTTGATTTCAACTATTTTATAAAATCTACTAGGGTAAAAGTTGATCATAAGCAAACATTTAGTCAATTTGAAGCTGATTAAAGCATAAATGGATCCAAAAAGGAGCTAATTTAGTGAGATAAAGTAACCCCTTTATATAACCATAGTTAATTATAAGAAAAATCCAAAGAAAATTGAATAAGGTAAAAAGTAGAACATTGTAAAACACGTAGTCACCTTGACATGAAATAACGCAATAATGGACCAAAATTGTTAGGGGAAAGCTACAACCACCCCATAAAATTTAGATAATTTGCCCAGTTTCAAGTCTAATCCACCCAAAAGGGGAAATTTATAAGTCACTTTAAAATGTGTATTGAAATATTTAAGACCTTTTGAACTTAGGCAAATTCAAATGTTTATATCGGACAAGTTCTAGGTGCAAAATTTAGACCAGGTGTTCATGATTTATATTTATTATGCACACTTGGTGTAAACAATGAAGCACGCTTACAACGAGACCTTCACATCTGACAACTTGCATGCCAACTATGGCAATCCAAATAAACGAAACCATCAAACTCTTTCAAGACATAAGACCGGATTCCAAAGGAAAAAAGAGGTCCATGTTTTAAGTTTGAAAATGGAGTGTGTTGGTGAAGGCAACAACAACGCTTACCCATGGCTTACACGCAAAATGAATGTCGAGGTTGCAAATTTAACAACAGAGAATTGTAGAGGCTTTTGCAATTCTCACTAAAAACTTGTACAAAAAGAATAAATGCATCAACGATGGATGAATACAATTGCAAAGGACAAAAAATACAAGCCCTGAACATGGTTCTTATAAGGACCTACTCGATTTAATTGCTATATCAAAATAAGGGACTTGCAGTTCTAAGCAAGCTGCGAATTGAAACTTGCTTCCCTTCCAAGCATACACCCTTTGAACCGCAATACCACGACTTTTTGTTTTCTTCATTGCTTTAAACAATTTTATCCTTCTTAACACTGCAATTCTTATACAAAACTGTTTTGTTCCTCTCGTCCAACCCCAGATTTGTTCATAGCCAATAGTTTCTCTATTTCTCTCGTCCAAACGCAAATAGTTTGATAACAAACCTGCCAAGATTTGTTGCCAACGGCTACAAAAAAACACGACTTTAATGTATGCTAAGGGAAATTTAATTGCAAATAAAAACAAGCAAGCCAACTTGAATATGCACAATTTTTCATGACTCCATGCATACATGTCACATTTCAATTTTTATTTGGCCTCGATTACTTTGATTCAAGTGAAGACAACAATAACATGTAAAATTTTCAACCAATTAATGCATAAAAAATAAAATTATTGTATTTTATCAATAATTTATGGAAAAGGTTCGCATATTTCAATGCACACAAAATAATTGATTGGAGGTTTTTTCGAAAATAGTGCTTAAAGTCTATACTAAACTTTTGAAAAGTACTGAAAATAAGTTAAACATACATAAGTCAACGTGGATCATAATTCTTCAAAAATAAATAAATTTGAAATTCCTTTCAAATGATAACAACAAATACATGAGGTCATATTGTTCATTTTTGTGACATTTTTGTATTTTTTTAATAATTATAATACAAAAGAAACGGCTTACCATAGAAGCATCATCATATGTTAGTACACCATAAATTTAATCAGTCCTCACCTTCTACCTCTTTCTCCATTGAGAAATTCCTGACGACTCTTTTGAGTCTGTCACATATATTGATTACTTCTCATTAACTGAAATGCCCCAGCTTAAGCATGGTTTTTCATTTCATGGCCTTATATCATGAAGCTACGAGGGAATACTTATACTTCTATAAAAATTGTATAAGGCGTTCATTTCAAACCTAACTGAACAAATTTCCATCAGTGGATCTGAGTTATGTGAGAAGATTGAACTTGGAATTGACGTTAGACATAACTATGTGAGGATAGTTTATCCAATAAAATTTATTTTGAAATCAGGCATTTTAGAATGAATTCTTCAGATCTAGCAGATTATATCAATCCTTGAACGAGGTCGACTTCAAATAGGGAAGATGTGTGGTGTGAGGAAAACATACTGCCGGGTTAGATTGATAATTAATATTGATCTGGTCAGGCAAGGGAGGAAACATTCTTATACTGAAACTTGAAATCAATGTTAAAGCTCTGATTTCAGTCTAATGTTTATGTTGGGTTTCACTTTTGGACATGAAATTATACTAAATCTATGAGTGTTGAGGCTGCTGGTAAGGTGTTTGATGAAATGCCCACAAAAAATGTAGTTTCATGAATGTGCAAAGAAGGGGCCTGCTGTTGAAGCCCTGATGCTCTTTCAGCAGATAACTGAAGAAAAAGTGGTTTCATAGATCTGCACAAAATCTACTTGATCGTTCACATGAACTGTTTTAATAAGTGCCTGAAATGAATCTGGTCTTATGGACTCCAATGATCTCAGGATATGCCTAGAAACAAAGCTTATAAAACTGTTTTTGCAAATGCAAATGATTGGCACAAAGCCAAAGACAGAAACATTTACCATTATTCTCTCAATATATGAAATTCCCATTTAGATGAAGCCAGTTAAAAGTTAAAAACACATTATCAACTTTCTTTACAAAGGCCAAGCAGGATCTCATAAAGAAAAAGTTAAAACATATTATCAACTGTGTTTACAAAAGTTAAGGAGGGTCAACACTGAATCCCCATGGATTTAACCCATATTTACCACAAGGCATGAGGGTGTATGGATACTGGTATGAGGACGGAAATGCCATTCAAATCAGGGTGCATGAGTAAATGAATAAGGGTATAAATATACTGTATATAAATGTTGTCATAAAAAAGTGGATTCGGGAATGGATATGCAGTCCTTGTCCCTATATTGGAGTTTCTTGGTAACTATGATTTAACCCCACTATGCACTGGACATTTTGTCAACTCTAAACCTCCATAGGTTAAAACACATTGTCTACTGTTCCTCAACTTCCATAAATTAAAAGATGGATACTGGTAAATGGACGGAGATGCCATTCAAATCAGGGTGCATAAGTAAATGAATAAAGGTATAACTATACTGTATATAAATGTTGTCATAAAAAAGTGGATTCGGGAATGGGTATGCAGTCCTTGTCCCTATATTGGAGTTTCTTGGTAACTATGATTTGACCCCACTATGCACTGGACGTTTTCTCAACTCTAAACCTCCATAGGTTAAAACACATTGTCTACTGTTCCTCAACTTCCATAAATTAAAAGATGGATACTGGTACATGGACGGAGATGCCATTCAAATTAGGGTGCATAAGTAAATGAATCAAGGTATAACTATACTGTATATAAATGTTGTCATAAAAAAGTGGATTTGGGAATGGTTATGCAGTCCTTGTCCCTATATTAGAGTTTCTTGGTAACTATGATTTAACCCCACTATGCACTGGACGTTTTCTCAACTCTAAACCTCCATAGGTTAAAACACATTGTCTACCTTTCCTCAACTTCCATAAATTAAAAGTTAAAACATATCAACTGTGTTTACAAAAGTTGAGGGTCAACCACTGAACCCCTATGGAATTAACCCATAATTACTAAGAGACGTGAGGGTAGGGGTACTAGTATGTGGATGGAGACACTATTTAAATCAAAATGCATATCGAAATGAATAAAGGTCCAACTATACTGTATATAAATATTGTCATAAAAAAATAAGGGGACAGGTATGCAGTCCTTGTCCCTATACTGAAATTTCCTCGTAACTTTGATTTAACCCCACTATGATAAACCTCCATAGGTTAAACCACATTGTCTACTGTTCCTCAACTGTGAACCCCCATGGGTTAAAACAAGTTATCAACTTTTCCTCCTACAAAGGCCAAGGAGGGCCAACAACTGTAAACCCATGGAATATCAACATGACTTTTCCTCCCATGGAGACTGTTAAAAAGTAAACTATTATTAGTAGATCATAATCGTAAAATCCAATCCATAGCAAGATAGAATATTTATCAAAAAAGAAAAATACATTTATCTTTATCTACATCATCAGATCTGTAAATCCAATAGTCAGATCTCCACTAAAAAGAACCTCTCACAAAAACTTCAGAACACTCCATATAATTACAGATAAATACAATGAACTCCCAGACTCCATATAGTCAAATATCAACCCTGTCACTTGGTGATGACATAAACTGCATATACAATTCCAGGAATGTACCCCAAAACCGTCAATAGCAAGCAGATCCAGAACTCAATCTGCATAAATCACCAGAAACAAATATGCCATAATGCTGCATATTCCGAAACCGCATAGAACCCTCAAAATATTTTGCACAAAAATAATGCCATACACTAATTTATATCTGATGGGACATGAATACTAACCTGGCATTCGTACTTGAGGAAAACTCCCAACGGGGGCAGCAGTATTGCTACCAAAATGTCGATGAAAGTTGCAGTTGAATCTGCCATGGCTTGATGGGAAGAAGGAACTCGGTACAGACAGGAACTAGGAATTCGTTGGAATGTATGGTGCTAAACAACGGTTAAATTGAATCGTTTGAGGAATCTGAAAAAATAAAGATAGAGACCATGGACAGTTTATTCTGCCACTAAGTCTGACTCAGAACTGCCATCTCCACTGAATTGATGGCTTTACTATTGGGGATAACGTACGGATGACCAACGGTAAATAAAAAATAATAATTATGAATGGATGATACAGGGGAGCTGTCGCCTTAACGTGACGGCGACGCTTCTCTAAAGGTTTTATTGGTTTTATTCCCCACCACGGCAAGGCATAGTTGGTTGTCTTTTCTGGGAATAAAGCAAACATCGTATGCTTATAGCTTAAGAAAGTATTGAGTGGCCTTTAAAAAAATTAAAATGTGAAAGAAAGGTAAAGGCAACCGTCAATTTTAAGTGATCATTCCTTTTTAAAAAAATACTATGAAATAAGAAAAGAACAAATAAAAGAGTACTCAGTGTGAGAAGTTTCCATCTCATTCCTCAGAGTTGTGGTAATGTTAAGGGCGCAAAAGATAATACTAATTTTTTTCTAGATTTTTTTGTTGCATCTTTATTAAGCATTGAGATGCTTTCATCCACTTATCATAACTTATTGATACATCCCAATTGACCTCCACATCTCGGCTTGTATCGGTGCTCTGACCATTATGTTAGCCCGTTAGCTCTCCATTGATGGGCTCCACAATAGTTTGACACATACACTTTAATAATGTAAAAAATCCTCCAACTTTGAAAATCATATTTTCAAATCGCGCACTCCCTTCACCTCCACTGTGTCTAACCCCATGTTCACTGTCAATTACGAAGTCCATTAATGCAAACAAATGATCTCCACCACGACTGCAGAGGCACTATGAATTACACTTGACACCCGTGGACCACCAAGCATCGTTCCAACTCGTTAGCAAGTAATTTTTTAAAGGCCTACTTGTTTGCAAATGATCTCTGCAAATTCCCTCAACATCTTTTTCTCAAAACCATCAATATTCTTTCACAAATTTAAGATTATGACCCTAATGTAGAATGGAATAAATTTGTATGGAAGTGCACTTGTCTATGCCTAATTCAAGACATTAGAGAACACAAGTAGAGTATTCGATAGGGTTTCTGCAAGAAATGTGTTTTTGTGGATTGTAATGATTTCTGCATATTCCTAGATTGGGTGTTCAAATGGGGCCTTCAAACTCTTTCACCAAATGCATCATAATGCTATGAAACCCAATTTCATCACTATTATTTATATTCTTCCTACATTTGGTGATTTATAATCTCTAAAACAAGGCAAGGAGATTCATTGTTATGTATTAAAACACATTATAAATAATATTGATAATAAGTCTGGTTCAGATTTGCACAAATAAATATCAAATAATTATTCACATAGAATAAATAGTAAACTTCAATCTAATATTCTATTCAAGATATTGTATTCATCATACGAGATTACAATATATAGGAGGGTGGTCTCCTTTATACAAGGGGTTAATATTAATGCACATCCCTCATATCTCTCAACCCCTCCCAAGAATCTCTCAACTTCTTCTTAAGACTCTCTTCATGAGATATATGGGAGTTTTATTTACATATATTAATATTATAATTAATGTTCATACTAAGATTTCTTAATATTCGGCCTCTTAGTGTGAACATGGGGAGAAACACCAGCATACACATGTCTTGACTTTCCTTTGTGTTACTTGTAGTTTGATTGTAGGAACAAATCAATTAAAAAATGGGAACACTATCAACCAATCATGGGAACCTCAACCAAGGTGGGAAAATATATCAACCACTTGTGAACATACCAACCATGCAAAGGGGTTTATATCAACCAAATCTAGGAACATCAACCGAACCAATTGAAAAGTAGTGGGAACACACCTACCAACTACTTTTATCAAGAACATCTCCTACTTTAGTACTTATGGTCTGGATCACCTGTACTATTACATAAATTGGAAACAAAATTATATATCAATTGATACTTTTAGGTATGCATACTACTGTCTGAATCTTTCTGTATGGATCTTGTTACACATGATCACTACTATGCGAAGAACACATCCCACATTTACTCCATATGAATGCAACAAATGTTTCGTTGGTTGATCATATTCATAAAGAAGTACGACAGTCAGAGAATTTCTGCAGTTAGCTTCCCTCCTGTACAACTATTGCCACATTCCATGATATCTACACTCTCTTTTTCTTACATTAGGGGATTATATTTAGAATTGCTCACTTATTACATATGTGAACAAGAATACACTTTTGTTTTTATTTTAAAACAAACTGAAAATAGAAAGTAAATTGCTACTATTACAAAATGCTACCTTATCGTTAGTGGCTAATGAGAGGTACAATTGTCCTCCATCCTACTTTTCCTCTAGCCTCCAATATAGTTATCTAGTACAAAAAGTCATTATCATTGTTTTGACTAACTGATTCTTTATCATTTGAATCATTTGAATAAGTGGTTTTCACTTCCTAATCACTTTCTTCTTCTCTTTTTTCAAAAATGAGAGTTTTCTCTATTAGTTTTCCTTCAAGGATATCTTGTGCTCTTTGTCTATAATATTTAACACCATGTCTTGGTTTTTTACAGTAATGACAAAAAAAAAATCCTTGAACCCTGAGATCTATCTTTTATATAATGTTTTTTTGGCTTATAAGTAGATTTGGTTTTATTTTTAACATACATGACACTTTCCTCTCGATCAATATTCTTATTTTCTTCATCTATCGATGAAAAAATTAGATCTTTTAAGCTAGTATTTACTTTACTTAGTGTAAAAACCATATTTAAATAACTAGCTAGCATGCTATTTAATAAGATAACTTTTGTATTAGATCATTAGACACATCTACTTTTATTCCTACTAGCTAATTTAGAATGGAGTGAAACTCACTTATATGTTACACCATGTTGTCATCTTCTTCCATTTTGAGTCCAAATAGCTTATGCTTCAAGGTCACTACTACACTTCTTGTTTGTGATCCAAACAACTTGTTCAATGTTTCCCAAATAACATTTGAGGTCTTTCATAGGTTTATATGATGTAAGTATGCATCAGGTAACCCTAGACCAATAATTTCCATTGATCTTTGGTCCTTACTTTTCCACTTGATGACTTCATCTACATCAATCAGTTTTAGTTTTTTACCACTCACAATCTCCCATAAGTCTTTGCCAATCAAATGCAATTGTGTTCTAACTTACTAGGTATGAAAATATTTGCCTTCAAAATTTTTAATATAACTTAATTTGTCCATTTTGACCCACCTCCCCCCCTTCCCACAATCTAGATGTCGCGTTCAAGTGAAAATGTGTCTAGTTAATTTGAGGTAACAAAAAGATGACTATTTGACAAAAACACTTTTATCTCTAACCTTTGATAAAGAAATAAGACCTAATGACTATCGATCAAACTAATATTTTAAAAAGTATTAAATAATTTTATGAATCTAATTTTAATAAGCAATACTATAAAATAGCATTTTACTCCACCTAACCAAAGGCCTTACTAATAACAATGAAATCTAAGAAAATAGATGATAACACTATCAAGCTTACATGGAATATGTATTTTCTCAAATCTGGTACATCTTCTTGGAGTCGTTAAATACCAATTGTGCAATGCCTTCCATGTAGAGACAATATGATCCAACTTGTTCAGAATGTTGATAGCCAAGCAATGTATTTGTTTGTACCTCCTAAACTATGCAAAGTGAATAGGTATGGGTGACAACGAGGAGTATGAACAGGATTCTGTAATTCAATGGTGAAGAAGAAAAGATCATATGGATCCACACAGATATATATAATCAAATATGCTTCAAATAATGTAAATAACACAACAATATTGATTGAATCAATGCAAAAAAAAGGTTAAATACATTATCCGCACAAGTGCACAAGTCATTTCTGATTAGAATAAGTACACACGAGGAAATAAGATGAGCTTGTTAGTGAAATAGATAGGTCTGTTCTCATGAGAGAATAACATAAATGAAAAATAATACTACAAATGCACATCCAAGTGATGGATGATGCAATCAATATTGATGTAGACAAATCATGAACTTAATTGAAAAAGACGTGTTGGTAGGCTGCACATAGAGTTAGTATGTTGAAGAAGATTATGCAAGGCACAATTTGGTAGAATCAATGATGTACACAACATTGTGGCATACTAGTATAAATCATGCACAGAGAATAGTTTAATAGATCCCTCTATAAACTCTCATGATTGGTGGAAAACACTTACTCTGATATCAAATAATAAGTCTTGTTCAGATTTACACAAATAAAAATCAAATAATTCTTCACATGTAACAAATAATAAACTTCAATCCGATATTCTATTCAATATATTTTATTCATCATATGAGGTTAAAATATATAGGAGAGTGGTCTCCTTTATACAAGGAGTTAATATTAATCCACATCCCTCATATCTCTCAACCCCTCCCAAGAATCTCTCAACTTCTCCTTAAGACTCTCTTCACAAGATATATGAGAGTTTTATTTACATATATTAATATTATAATCAATGTTCATACCAAGATTTCCTAATAATTGAATCTTGGGTAGTGTAATAACAATGCAAGTTGTATTTTATAAACAAAAATCCTACTAAATGTTGGAGGGCATTTTCCAGATGAAAATCATGCCATAGACAATGGGCATGTCATTTTAGTGGTAACATTCTCTAATCCCAAATAGAAAATTTTATAACAATTTTGTGCTATTATTTGAAGGTGCTTTTTATTTACATGGTCAATGCCAATTATAGCAATACTTTGAACATTCCCAGTTTTGTGTTATTATTTGAATGTGTTCTCTATTTAGGGTTAGAGAATGTTATCACTATAATAATTCTAACTCTTGTTATTGCTTTAACGTGTTTTCTTTACAAGACAAGGCTTTCTTTATTATTTTTGTTATTGTAAAGAAAGATCCAATGATATTACAAGTAGACGTTTTGGGGTTGTTTTTATTTTGTTGGACTCATTGCGTAGGAGGAAAATATATAATGTTATATTCTATTATCCCAACCCAATAACCTTAGAATCAGTTTTATTGTGAGGGTGTTTTCAAAGCACTAATTATTATGCACATGATTCATACATATCAACACATACGTAGATAAATTCAATGTTTGATTGATAGCTTCATATATAGGAGATGTTCCATTCCAATTACACATCTGAAAAGATTCTTACCCATAGTCAATAGATTTATTAGCAAGTGGTGCATATGGAAGGGGCCATTGCCAATTTAATCGCATCCATAGGATGTATGTATTAGCAACGTCAAGGATTTTACCCATGAAATTTTAACATCAATTCATAACTGCTTAGTGTGCATGTCCCCATCAAAACATATTATTACAAATCCAAATAACAATAACAAAGTGATCATGATAGAGACCCCTCTGCTCCCTCCATATGACACTATTCACATTTCCTCACTTTATATACTCGTACTATTAGTTTATAGAGCCACACCATCAAAGCTACAAAGATATTTTCCCACCTTATTGGTGGTAAGGAAAAACCTTCATGCTTTACATTTTTTATAATGGTATATATAGATCAAGTTCTTACATTCTTTCAAAAAAAGAACATGTATAGGTATTCCTTTGCTTGTCTTCATATTTTTTTTTTATAATGCCCTGCATCTCTATACAAAAAAGGAATTTTTATACATATACCTACATCTCTTCATATTTTCTTGCATAATGTTGTCTTTCATTTGCTATGTATACCTTCATCTCTTCATATTTTATGGTATAATGTTATCCTTCATCTTGTTACATAATTATTGTTGTGCTTCTGATTATAGTGTATCTCCCAATACTTTCATCTCATCATATTACAATGCATGTTTTTATTTGGTAATGTACATAAATAAATGTAAAAGGAAAGGAACCAATGAACTTGTGAAGGGGAAATTAATTGACATTTTGAGTGTAGATTGTAATGCTAACAATCAAAATTTAAGTGACATCCCTTCATAAGACTAGATTTATATTTTTTTTAATGACATATACTTACTAAATCTTCATGGTTCTGCTTATGTGTAGCTTCCATAATGCCCAATCTCATTCCCCCAAGAAAGTTTGTGGACCAATCTAAAAGTATTGAATAAATGAATGCAAAGGTGGATGGGGACCTTCAAGAATGCCAGCTAAGGAATTTATAGAGTAGGTTGGATGTATGGGAGCAATGGGAAAATGTTATCATAGATAGGGAGGAAAACCTCAAGGAAAGCATGAAGAAATGATTGCAACCAACAAGGAGTTAAAGCTTTGTATTGAACATGTAAGGAACGAAAAACTACAAGCTTAGATGTGAATCAAGAATCAAAATGCATCACTAAGTGTTTATGAAGTTATCGTAAGTGTCAGGTCTATTACTTTGGAAGTAGAGAATTATAGAAACACAAGAAAAAATAAACTTTATGAGGAAGAGATCAGATTGTGCACAAAATTTGTAGTCTATTGCATGAATTACCCAACAATAACTCCCACCACATCCATGTTTCCTAACTCCAATAATGATAACAATGATCATAATTCTAGTGTTTTCTTTTATTATGGTTCATTTCATTGCAATTGTTGACTTTCACATAAATAGTGTCTTCCTTGAATGTGAACTCTCTCTTGTGTGTACACACACACATATCATTGTAGTTTTTTCCATTGAATAATTTCTTATGAAGTGGTTTTTGTTGTTTTACATCCTAAGTTTCTTGATCCAATAGAATACTATGACCGCAAAATATGTATAAAATGAATTTGTTGGAAAATAAACTAAATACACAATGTAAACATTGTAGGATATTCCATAATATTTTGTATTTTGATGATTGTTTGAAAAAATGTCTCACAAAAATGTGATCTCATGGACTAATGTGATCTCATGAAATACTATGATTGCACAATATGCACAAAATGAATTTTTTGAAAAATTAATTAAATACAAAGTTTAAACATTGTAAGTTATTCTATAATATTTTGTATTTTGTTAATTTTTTGACAAAATGCCTCACATAGTTGTGATGTAATATAACAACCCCACTAGGTTTTATCATAATATAGTACATTAAAAAAAAATACACCTATTCATCATATAGATTTCACCACAAGAAATCTAAATAGTGATATTTAACTAACTGCATTTTTTAGTTAACCAAAAGGTTTATAGCTAATCAACTTATCTAAGGATTGCCATTAATAGATATAACAATCACGAACAACGCTAATTAATAATAAATACTACATCTAATCATAAATGAAATAGTACCAACTCAGTCACGATTGATACAACATTAAAGCCACTATTGTAAAAGTATGTATAAATGTTACAATTTTCAATAATACATAATAATATCTCAAATATTAAAACATGATACAAATATCCATGGAGCAGAGCCTTCATGACTCAAAAGTCTTCATGACTCAAGAGTCTCCATGACTCAAGAGTCTCTCTGACCCAAGTATCAATATTTAATCTCAAGTGTAGTCCCTAATATAGTACTCCAGCTAGGGGAGAGAGCATCATCCAAGCAGTTTTCCATACCAACCATGAACCATAGATTCCTTGCACTATCTCCTAAACAAGGGAATGCCTTTCCCATCATAGATGGGTAGATAATGATGGTGCAATAATCCAGAGTAATAAATCAGAATCTGTTTATTGAATATATCTAATACATAATATGTACCATAAAGAAATTCATATTAATATGACATCATAAAAATATGAAAATTTTATCAATATATACAATGAATTTTTTAATAGAAACATTACTTTGGCCAAAGTTTTTAATAATTAATGATCTCTAAGATCATTTAAATTCATACACACCACTCAATCGGATAACACCTCATCTTGCATTGATGGCTGTAATTTAGCCAATGGAATCCGTCCACTGCTTATTTAGGGTCATGAATGCGAGATTTGGTAAAAATATATAATAATATAAAAACTAATAAATTCATTCAAAATATTTTCCTTTAGCTAATAAAAATATGCTAAGTACAAAAATATCAAATACATTCATTTAGTCCGTCAAATGAAATGCAATGAATCCATAGCATCTAGTTTATTACAAAATAATAAACAACATAAAAAACAATCCTCAATATAGAATACCATCCAGGTAATGATCATGTCAAAATCTACCAATTACCCAAATCATAAATTAAATTAGATTGTTATTTCATCCTCAAAATATTCATTATAACACAGGCTTATATATTTATTCATATTTCACATATAAAACAAAATCTAGTCCAAAACATATTAATATGCTATGTCTTTAAACTATACATACATTATTTTAATGCTTTACTCAACATTAAGATATGTGCAAGTACCCACTTTCACACTTGTTAACATAACACAACTGTGTGTGTGTGTGTGTGTGTGTGTGTGTGTGTGTGTGTGTGTGTGTGTGTAGTATAAATGTTTCTAGATTGAATACACAGTCAATCAACATTTCGCTTATGCCATTTATATGTATATTTTTAGAATTCACAAGAATAAATTTAATACAATATAAATACTTCATTATATACATTATATTCTAAGATGACATCCACTATCATTTGTCATAGATTATTATGTATACTCTAAATATACATCCAGTTAACAAAATAGTTCCATAGCCCCTTTTATAAGCTAAATAAATCTAAATATACTTATTTAAATAAAACATATAGAATTTCATATGATTCATGCATTGCATACAACCAACCATTCATACCAATTCCATTTAATTAAATATCCCATAGTCGATATAAAATTGACATTTTAATTAAATGTATATGAACAAATATAAATACACAGTCGACTACACCCAACGCAGGTTGACTAATATAACAACACAAATTTGACCATATAAATTTATGCAAAATATACATTTAAAACCATATACCTAGTCTTTCACTAACTGTGCAAGACTCTTACTCAATCCAAAGATAAAACTGACTAAGCAACAATTCACAATCATATCTATATATATGCATAGTTCATATATATAATGAATACAATTAAATATTAACTCTTCCATATGAAATTTAACATCTTCATGTATATTTCTATGTATAAATTTGAATGCAAAATATGTAGCTCTCTCATTCACCTACTGTTACCTAGGTTACATGTTATGGCTTGGACTATATTATTCCCAAACCCATATATGAACAAGTATGCATGATACATGATTTCATAATAGAGTCAAAATAATAAAATATGGTCTTGACTTATAATGTATAAATTTCTTTGAATCTGAAGCAACATAAATCCAATCAAAATCAAAACCTCAAGTTTAACTATACAAACGTCTTCTACTATTTAAATATAACACATACAGTTTCCTTCTAAAGATCTACAATTAAAAATACATGTGTGTGTGTGTGTGTGTGTCTATCATCGGTTTGAAATTGAGTATAACTTATATATTATATACACTAAATTCTGATAGCCTTAATTATTCTAATTAATCCCGTTAATTTATCCCCTTTATCCTAATCCTATTCATTTATCTAATATCCGCTCTCATCATTTCTTCATTCACTAACCTTATTCCGATCCCACCAATCTACTAATTCCCTTAATCATTTATTAATACTATCCTAATCCCCCTTATCCATTATTTGGGAATTTAAAATTCCCATAACCCACCTATCCACCTACACTAACCTAATCCTAGGCTTTCCTACACCCCTAGTCCTTAATCACCCACCTAATCCCTATCTTAATCCTTCAATAGTCCCAATAAATCCCTAAGGAGATTATAGAATTATTCAATTCTAAAACCTCCTCTATCTTGGCCCCTCCTCTTTAAAAGACTCTATTCTAGAGGCTTCCATGGAAGTTTTAATTCTTTGGAGATTCCTCCATCCTTGATCCTCATGGCTCAACTTTAAATGTGAACCATATATCTTCCCTCGCTCTTCTATATAAATAACTTCAATCCTCCATTAAAACTAATAAGAAACTATAAACCAATCTTAATCTCCATGCTAAATCCATAATCAAAATATTTGATCAAGCTATCATAATGCTACAAATCTGAGCCCATGGAAATCTACAATCTAACATTTTAGTTTGAAAATCTTGGAGGGATGATAGGAGAAGCAAAGAATTAACAAGATTCATCTTATTGTTTCTGATTTGCTTTCATAATCTCTCCTATTGAGTGTGTTGTGCATTTTGGGTAAGATTACTATGTTTTAGTAGTTTTTTAATTCATTAGCTCAAAATTTTAATCACACATTTGGCAACCACGGTGGGACTGCAAAGGGATTTTAGTTGAATTTAACCTATTGAAGTTGTTAGTGTTTGATGACAAACTTGTAGGTCTGAAATAAGGAGAATTGACAGCCCAAAATTTCAATTTTCTTTGATACTACAAAGGGATTTTGGTTCAATTACATATTTTGGTTTTGTTACCTTTCTGCATATACATCATAATGACAATTTTGAGTATAGCATCGATAGATGTTTAAGCTTTTCAGGCCAGATTTATATTTTGATTGACTTCTAGACTGCTATAATTTGATTTGATCCTACTCTTATTTCTTTTTAAATAATTAGTTTATCAAACTATGTGAAAATTTATCCTCAATTAATTTATAATGGGTCTTTATTTGATTTATGGTTAATTTATAAACTATTTTTCCCTATAGATACTTTTGATTTGTGTATATGTCCTCACAAATCCTATATTTTAGTATACTTTTGGTTCTGTGTAATAATTATAAATTTACTAAGTTGTCTCTGAGAACATTTACTTTCTCACTTTGATGGCTTTGTATTTCTATGCAAAATTATACCAAGTCGTTACTCATGAGTAGCATTGAAATCAACAAAAAAATTTATGTATACCAAGAAACTATGGTTGTTAATATAATTATAATTTGTCTTTACTTTTATCCTTTGTTGATTTTCAATAGTTTTTATCTTCTCCTTGATTCGTGACTTGCATGAGAGTTGTTATTTACATCTATTTGGGATCCATGGCTCTTGTCAACTTCATCAAAGACTGTCTTGACTGTTATAATCGATTCTTATTTAATTTACATCAAGCTTTGAGCTGCTATTTATGATTCAATAGTGGTTTTGTTTCTACTTTATATACTTAAATGTGTTCTCTACATGACATAAAAGGATGCTATCAACTCTCAATTTTATTCATATTCAACCATAAATAATTCATTTATGCAAAAACATCTCTATTAATTGACGTCAATGGTCGAGCAATTCCAAGATGAATTTAAGAGCTGGCTCACATCCAACTTAGTGCAATACGTTGTAGACTTCAAAAGTAGTTAATAAGTAATAAAATTAATTAATAGACATTAAAACAAATGATACTTGCATATAATTATGCATTCCATATATTTTTTGTAGGATACAATAATTACATTTCTTAAAAAAGGTGTCTTGTTCAGTCATTTGGTCAAACACCTCACATAAATAAAAATAATTAAATTCTAGTAGAAATGCAATTTGAGTCCTACTTGTATTCACTTGATATTAACGCCTTTTTCAATTTTTTTTTTGAACATTTAAGAGTCATTAATATGGATTTTTAATAGTTGGTCCAACAATAGTCTAAAACTATACCCTAAAAAGTGGTCTAATGCTAGTCTAAAACTAGTCCACTTAAGTTACATGTACCTTCCTCATTTATTGATGAGCTAAATATAGTATGATTCCCTTAAAATTCCCTTTTCACAAGTACTCAAACAAAACTAAAATAATTTAAGACAAATTAAAAAAAAAAAAACAAAAAAAACATGAGAGTCTAAGTGGCTTATGTATAACTTCTTTCCAATAGTATACACATATGTAATGTGCTTAACTTCGAAATATTTTCATTTTAGAATTTCGTTTTCAAAATTGGTAAAGGTATAAATTTTAGGAACACAAGTACCCAAAGTAAAATAGTTTAAACTACTAACACATGTGATTACAGAGTGATCAATTGAAGGCCGCACCCTAAAACACATTAGTGACCTCTACTTGCCTTCAAAATTCTCTTTTTGAATGTGTTCTTTTATTTATAGAATTTGGTGAATTTTGATCTATTCCAAGGTTCCCATAAGGCCCCAAATTGCATTTGGCATCAGGAGGAGGGTCACACTTGGGGTGTTTCCCTCGGACCCCGCAAGGGGATCTACCCCTTAACCCTGTAAGGGGTGTTTCTATTTAACCCTACACGGGGTGCTTCCCCTTGACCCCACTGGGGGCTACTAACCTTAGACCCTTGCATCGTGCCCCCCTTATCTAAAAACATTATAAATCCAAATCACGATTTTTTTAAATGTTTTTATTAAGGCTCATTGGACTAATACTTTGGCTAGTGGCAATTTTATCTTTCTAATATCTTGTCTTGTAGGTCATATTTTGTCTATATAAAATCTTATCTTGAAAATCATATTTTGGTCTAATCTCTTGTCTTATAGGTTACCCCTCAATATTTCCAAGTGAAACTACTAATCACTTGTCTTGCAGGTCGCCTATCAAATATATTTTGGCATTTTAATAAATCTTGTAAATATCTTGTATATATTTTGTATATATCTCACATCTAATTAATCAGTTAATTAATATATTTTTGGTCTAGTTTTTTGTCTTTCGATGGTGTATGCTCTCCTCCTTGCATCCTTGTAGTGATTTCTATAAGATCAAAAAATACTAACAAACCCTCCCATTTTTCTTTTTTAGGGGAAACGTGATGTGTAATTGACACTCACACACTTGTCATAGTCTTAAGGGGATAGTGATTATGAATTTCACCACCATGCACTATTCCACACTCCATGTTCTAGAAAAGTATAAATATTAGAGATAAATGTCATTAGGCTAAGTGGTTAAACCCATATAAGTCATCTATAAAGGGGAAGAGTTCATTCCTTAAACCAAGCATTAGATAACACCCTACATGGATTTGGAGCCGACTATACCTAGTGTATATCATAGACGCTCCTAGAGAGATTGTTCAGCCTAGCAAAGAACCATTAGATGTAATAGGTGACTTGATTTCAAAGTCAGTATCAGATCCCAAGTGACCATTATGTATATATGGGGTTGAGAGGGTTTGAGAGATTTCATAATGGGTCACCGGCTTACATCCTCATCCACAAAGCCATTAGATGATGTAGTGGTTAGGTTACACACCCAAAATCAATTTACTAATCTTAGGTTTCTGGTTTACTTGCTTTGGTGTGTGTTGTGCTAGACTAGTGTTGTTTGTGAGCTGAGTCAACCTTTTTCATCCAAACCCATACACAACTATCTAGGCATTCTATATCACCATCTTGTATATCCTTATCCCCATTTTTTATGTTCTTAATCATCTTAAACATCCATCCTTCATCATATATTGTACATCCTTAACCTTGTACATATCTTAATCTAAATTTATCTAAACATCCTTCCCTACTTCTTTATCATCTAATCCTTATCTTAACAAACCTTTTCATCTCATCTAATCTTATCCCATCTAGATCAATCCCATCTTACTTAGTTGGATATTTAGGTCACACACTTGTCCAAGTCATACTCACCATCATTACATTACCACCCTTATCATCAACCTTAAATCTCATAATCCTTGATCCCTAAATTTATCCTTCATTACATAATCCTATCACATCCAACCTTGAGCAAATCAGTCTAAGGCTTGAGTTAGTCCTTTCATCCCTACATATCATCTTATCATCATAGTCCACTATCATCTTATCTGATTTCACACTTAGTCAATAGCCTATTAGTAATCTATCACTTTTCCAATTTCAATCTAGCGTCCAATCATCATCAATCTAGTCATCTTGCCTATTCATAACTAACATCCATCCAATCATCATCTTGCTAGTTTTAATTTAGGCACTAGAAAATCCCAATCCGTATGTTAGCTTGAAAACTAGGCATTGTTGATAGATCATTAACACTTATTATACTATTGGTCTGAAATCTGATCTTAGTCTTACATCATCTCAATCTCATTTCATCTATCCTATCCTCACCATCACTTATCATACTAGCTCAATCATTTAGCCTTGCTTTGACCAAGAACCTATACAATTCCTAAATCTACCTTCACATCATCCATTCCCATTTTATCATCTATCCACATGGATTTGGACCCTATTCTCATAGAATAATACCTATTTGCCAACAAGGATGAGTTCCTTTTATGAGCTCTAGAAATGGGTTCTAGCCTACCTTCTGACCTTAATCTTATTAAGCATAAACTAATGTCCCATGTCCTTCCCCATCGACAATCCCCATTTACTAGCCTATCATGGTCAAACCCATTGTCCATTCATCATAATCATAGTCCTCATTATACTAGTGATAAAGTCACCTTATTTAATGAATATATCTTGGCCAAAAAGGATGAAGTCCTTTTGTGACTATTGGAGATAGTTGCATGTATTCCCAATGATTTTGAGACCCTAAGCCTAAGGTCACCTCCCAAACAAATCCCTCATCAACCCTCATCCCCATCCCATTTTAATGCACCATTCACTAGTCCTAGTCCTAGTCCTAGTCATGATCTTCCTAGTCCAAAATTTCCTTGTTTTATAAGTATATTGCTAAAAACAAGGAGGTAGTCCTATTATGGCTCCTTGATATGGATGACCAACTTCTCAAAGACCTTGAATCCATTCAGTTCACCCTACCTCTAATTTATACCTATCCATAGTCAAATCCTCCATCTACAAGTCATAATCCATCACCAATCTCTCATCGTACTAGCAAAAGGAAGCATAACTTATCAACCTCATCATCTCCTCAAATTATGATATCACCATCATATGTTTACACTCCTAAATCCCACACCATAGACAAGTAATATGACCCTCTCCCCATATCCATGGAAACCCTAGTTTGGAAATTGAGGTCTATAGGCATGATTGCCCACCCAAAAATAAGACTTCTATATTTATCTAAGCATGTTCCCTCATGGTATCAAATACAACTATTTTATATATATCATAGAGTCCCTAAGAATTCTATTAATATATGTTTCCCTTTTAGAGATTATATTCAAAAATTAATTGATAATGGTGACATTGAAATTGAGGGAGAATCCAATGCATCTATACCTAGGAGTGTGCAAAAGGGGGTATGCCAAGATTCCTTTCCTAACTACAATCAAGCTTCTTCCCTCCTCAACCATGATCATGACTTTAGTCCCATTCATCCTACACATATCCCCAATCAATCCATCCCTATGACCCATTCACATCACATCCCCCACCTTCATAACTCCATTAAGCCTAGAGCATCTCTTCACAAACCCAAGGTGAAAGAGGTACTTGCAGACAATCATATAATTCTTACCAAAAAATCATCTATGGGTTACATCACCTCATCAAAGTCTAGATCAGAATGGTTTAGATCATATTCAACAATAGGATTTGAATAAAAAATCATGTTCAAATCATCATCCCTTGTAGATTATGAAGGTCATACTGACACCTATCTCTTCAAAGATGTTTCTATTGTCAACCATTCAGAAGGTGTGGATTTCAATCCATCCTAGGATGATGAAATTATAACACCATCCTTGGATGCTCTATTGGTCAAAGATCATCAAGTTGGATGCAAATCAGATTTAGATGTTAATTCCCGTAAGCATCTTAGTGGTCCTTTCGAGATTCTTGAGGACACTTTATCTAATGTTGGGGCTAGGGATTCTAGTGACCTTTATGAGGACTATATTACCCATTTCCCCCTTAATCCAACTATTTCACCACACATCCCCAATCATCCATCACCTCTTAACAAACCCTCCATCCCACTCTTTGAATGGGATAAACAAGAACATGCATCATTGGACTCCCTACATCATGTAATATCATGTGTTGAATATATGAGGATCCAAGCCAATAATAAAATAATAAATCCAAATAATCAAGTGAGTTGTGATCCAAAAATAATCAATCAAAGTGAATATGGGTCTTATAATCAACCAAGTCACAAAAAATCATACCTTAGTACATATATCCTTGAAGTGATAGGGGTTTATCTAAATCAAAATCATTTATCCAGCAAAAATTCATTTCTCTCTAGTGAAACCCACAATCTGGCACTAGGAGGCAAAAAAAGTCAAAATCAAAATAAAAAATCAACCTATCAAAAACATGTAAAAATCAATAAACATATGGCCAACCATCCTCTTAATGTTTGGATTAAAGAATCAACAAATCAACAAATCAAAAGGTCTTGGATCCTTTAATCTCATGGCACCAATCCCATCCTCCATATCTAATGATGTATGCAACTATCAAACCCCATTTTTGCTCCCCATCCTGTCATATCATCCATCATGATCATATCCCTCATTCACATCCTATATCCCATCATCACAATCACAACATGTTCCCATCCATACCATATCTCAAATCCCTAGGAAGCATTGCCATTCATAGGGGTTATAAAGACAACTAGTTGAGATGTCTAGAGGACATTAAATCAAGAGTCAGTAAAAGCCATCAGGACATACAAGAATCTAGTATCCATCACATGATCCTAAGATCACATATTTCCAAAATAGGTGTTGGTTGAAGATCACAAAAATGTTTGCATCTTGCATCTCAGACCCATATCCAATAAATCAGGATGCCATCTTAAAATTCAAAATAATAATAATAATAATAATAATAATAATAATAATAATAATAATAATAATAATAATAATAAAATCAAATCATTCATCCAATGGTGAAAACCAGTCTTTTGGCACCTTGGACAAGTGCCATATTAAAAACTGGTCCCCAACATCATGGTAAAATAATATGTTAATTGCATTATACCTCAATACTTGGGGGCAAATCCATCCATATCTCTTTATCCATTGTTCCTACCCATCATCCACCATCCTATCTTGCATCTCATTGTGTCAGTCATTCCTTCACATCTTGACCTTCATAAGAGACAAGAAGTCTTGAGAAATGTTCTAGAATCATCTTGGCATATCCTCCAATGGACACTCAAGCAACTAAACATTTGGTTCCTTTGTGATGTGGTCATTGGTGATTTCTATTCCATTCTTCCTTGGTCCTCATCCCCTTTTCCACATTACCCTCATACTTTTGTCATTCCATCAATTATTCCATTCATCTTTATCCTAGTTTCTAGGCTTGATATTCCCTTTGATAGTAACCCCAATTGTATAGTATACATACATATTCCAAAAAGCCCAAAAAATTGAAATATTCAAAAACCCTAAAAATCATAAAATTTTAAAAATCCAATAGTAGTTCATGGTGTCTTGTCTTATGCTTTTCCCCGTAGTTGCATCCATCTCCATGCCTTTTATCTTTCATAAACACATCATCCATCCTCCTATTCTAAACTAGGTGAAAATCTAATCTATATCAAGCTAGCATTGACCTAGTTTTATGTCTCTCATCTAAACCTCCAAATCCTTATCCTAACCCTAATCCAAGTCTCCATATCCATATCTACATATATATCCTTACCTAAGTCTTAATCTTAATCCTCATTGTTAATCCATTCCAAATCCAAGTCTAACTTGAGTCCATAATCACATCATGATAATCTTAGTCCATCCCCTCACCTTATCACTCATCCCATCATTAGAAAAATGATTATGATAATGCATGTATATACTTGTGTGTGTTCCTTGTCTATTTTATTTAGTTTGTTTACATGCCTTTTATCATGTAAATATTTGATTGTCTTTATCTTTTGAGTTTGTGTTGCATCATGTCTCTTTTTGTCTATTAGGCAATGAATGAGGATGCTATGAGGTCAACAAAGCTACAATAATGCTTTTAGGTGCCCTTGATGATGTAGAGTTCACTATTTTCCCCTTTTTTGCACTTTGGCACAATGTCCTCTTGGTCATCCTTATATCATGGGGTATATTTCTAAGTGCCATATCTGATGGATTGCTTAGACTATGATAGGCTTTATAATAGTTGTGATGGCTTGATCATCTACACCATCATCATTTATCTAATTTTCTAACTCCATTCATTTAACATCCAATATCTAATAATCAATAATCTAACATCTCATCATTTATGTTAGTCCATCCTCCATCTGTTTACTAATAAGTCTAATCATCATCATCATCATCATTACCTTCTAATCAATCATTTTTGTTTATTCTCTAGTCAGAACTACATTGACTTGAGGTGTTTTTAGAATATGTATGCAACACTTGGATACATTCTTGTGCCCAGGAATAGCTGGGCCACTATTAACATCCAATCCCATCCCATCCTTTATGGGTCACTCAAATTCATTAAACCTTTTTGAGCTATACATCCAACATAAAGTGGCTTAATATCATTTTTCATCCCTGAAATGAGGTTTCCAACCATCCATAGCATGTGTCTTTTCTATAGGAATTATCATCAGCTTGTTGCTTATCTTGTCTCTTAATTCCTCATATAATGTCAACGCCTCAAGAATTTTAGTCTTATCATCTTAATCACTTTGCCTCCCTTCTAGACTTGGGTCACTATCTATAAGTCATCTTTCGAGGCTAAGCCATTTTATCCCATAGAATTTCCACTTGGGGTATCTCAATTGTAGCTACATCATCACTCAAGGCATCCCAACCCCTTATCCTCATCTTGGTCCTATCCCACTCTAGATATTTCTTTTCAAGTGACCATCTAGTTCGTTCTTCCCCACATGATCCCTCAAGGGAGCATCACATCTACTAAATTTCATCCATAAAATTGTTTTTCATTGAAATACCATTACTCCTTCCACTTCAGCCACTTGTAATTCCGTTTCAAAGAGGGGTAAAATGTATACACTAAATTCTAATCTCCTTAATTATTCTAATTAATCCTACTAATTTATCCCCTTTATCCTAATCCTAGTCATTTATCTAATACTCCCTCATCATTGTTTCATTCACTAACCTTATTGCTGCCCCACCAATCAATTAATACCCCTAATTATTTCTTAATATTATCCTAATCCCACTTATCCATTATTTGGGAATTTAAAATTCTCATGACCCGCCTACCCACCTACAATAGCCTACTCTTAGGCTCTCCTACACCCCTAGTCCCTAATCACCCACCTAATCCCTATCCTAATCCATCACTAATCCAAATCAATCCCTAAGGATATTCTATAGTTCTCCAATTCTATAACCTCCTTTATCTTGGCCCCTCCTCTCTAGAAGCCTCTATTCTAGAGGCTTCCAAGGAATTTTTAATTCCTTGTAAATTTCTCCACCCTTGATCCTCATTGCTCAAATTTGAATGTGAATAGTATATATTCCCTCTCTCTTATATATAAAAAAACTCTAATCCTCTATTTAAATTAACAAGCAACTAGAAGCCAACTTCAATCACCATGCTAAATCCATAATCAAAAACATTGATCAAGCTATCATAATGCTACAAATTTGAGTCTATGGAAATCTAAAATCCAAAAATTCAGTTTGAAGATCTTGGAGGGAGGATAAGAGAAGCAAGGAATTGGTAAGATTCATGTTATTATTTCTAATTTGCTTCCATAATCTCTCCTATTTAGTGTATTACACATTTTAGGTAAGACTACTATGTTTTAGTAGTTTTTTATTTGTTAGCTCAAAATTTCAATCACATATTTGGCAATAAGAAAGGATAAAAGAGCTATAAATTTTGGATGAAAAACATCAAATTACTTTAAATCTCCTTTGGGCATATCAAAATAAGCTAAAAGGATAATATTGTAAAAATATATAATCCTAATAATTTGAAGTCGATGATCTAGTCCTTAAGGAGAATCAAAGGAACACCAATGTAGATCAAGATAAAAAGGTCAAGTTTGAAGCAACTGACTTGGGCCCTACATAATTATTGCTAAATTCAGATCAGGAGCATATAGATTAATCACACTTGAAGGTGATGAACTTGATGAGCCAATGAATATCATGCATTTGAAACATTTTTATACTTGATATGCTCTAAATGCCTCCATATATGAGTCCTCACTCTTGGGGGGATCTTCATTCCCATTCCATTTCTTTCCTTCCATTCTATTCCATCATCCTCTAACTAACCCTGGTCTTAACAATGGGTGTACATTACAAGCTCAAGAAGAATTAAGAGACAAATATTTCAAGTTGGGGTAAGTCATTTCTATTCATGAGAGGGAAACATTTATTAAGGAGTTTTATAGAATATCTTCATCCACTTTTGATATATCCTCCATCCCATTTACACCTTCATACATATCCTAATCGCATCCTCCTTGATGATTATGTCTCATACTACCCTCAACTTGCATTCATCCTTGTCTATCCCTCTCTATTCCTAATCATTAATCCACAAGACCCCAATAATCTCATCATTATGGAAGGGTCACATCATATCATTACTCCAAGATCCATCGTACACTATGCAGTTGAATTTTGATCATTCATTCTAGGCCTTAAATTGTTCTTAACTAGGTTGGATCCTTGTCTCAAACACTTTTGGGCACAACTCACCTCCTATACATATTTTACTTTGTTATTAAGTCCATTTTAAGTAATCATTTTCTTAGGTTGTTTATTAAAATCACATGTATAAATCAAACATCATTACCTTGATCTCTTGTGTCTTTTATGACATGTCTTGTTTTATTTTTATTTTTTATGAGTGAATGTGTGTTATTGTTTGTTAAGGCATTAAGTTTTGCAAATATTTGTCACAATTAGTAAAATGGTCTTGTTATCTTTTCTTTTTATATATATTTTTTCTTTGCTCAAATGGGAACCACAATGTTCTAAGTGAATTCCAAGCTCAACAAGCTAGGCATGTCACCTAAAATGGGGTTTCCATGCACTATGATTTCAATGAGCCGTTGACTACTCTCATGTCATTTGTCACACTTATACTCACATGTGTAATAGTAAATTAGATTGCCTACATCTAATGGTTTCAATCCCCCCATCCCTTCCCCCTATTCAAATCACCTATCCATCCTAATCATCCTAACCTACTATCCCATTCCCACCCATCTCTTTGGAGCATGAGGATTTTTGCCCAACAATAATTTTTGAGACATAAAATTAAACCTAATGGATTATCTTTATTAACACATTGATCAAAACTATTTCATAACATTTTCATAAACCATGATAATCTCATTTTAACATTTAATATAATACATCTCATTAAAATCAATTCCCATCACATTAATCCATAATTACTTAGCATAATATAATCACATGATAATATTATGTCCATCACATCATCATAAAATAATCAAATATATAAACATCTAACATCAATATCTAATCAGTCACTCATATAATACCATAAGCATAACCATCAAATCACATAACTCAAACATAGTCATAATAATCACATACATAACATAAAACTAACAATCATATCATCTAAGACATGCACAAAATCATAATACATCACATCATGAAAAATCTCATAATCATATATATAATCGTCCATAATGTCCACATGAAGTCCGTGTCAAAATATATGAATACAAAATATGGGCTTCATGGGCATCAATGTGTTATAATATACACATGTCCATCATATAATACAAATCCTAACTATGATCCAGGTGGTCCCCCAGGATGTTGGTGCACTAACTATGAGGAGTTGGCTCTAAATATAGCTACACATAACTCAATTGACACTATTGCCTCATATAAGTCTTTATAATATTGTGCCTCTTGTGTCATCCTCATGATCTACCTCATAAATTTATCCATCCCACCCAGTGTCAAAGCCATAACCCTCTCCTCCTTGGTCTTCTCAGCCACATGTACCTCTATCATCAAGTCCATCATCTGAGCCTACAACTACCCAATCTAAACCTATAAAACTATAATCTGTGCATCTTGACTTTAGATCTGACTCTATAATACAACTATTTGAGCCTATAAAGTGGTCACCTACCCATGTAACCCTATAATCTATCGATGTGCACTATCTAGCTATCCATCCCTTTACACTATCTAATCATGTAACTATGCCCTAATATTATCTCTCTATAGTGATCCCTACAATCTCTAAGAAATGTGCCTGCACCTCTCTCTTGAGCTATTCTAATAATGATTGCTCATCCTCTATCAAGGGTGGTTAGTATGGTCCTACCTCATCTCCACCTTTGCTCCCTCTGTCTTATGCCCTACTACCTCCAACCTATACTACACTCCCACTAGCCTATCCCATAGTCATTATCTGGTCCCCATCTAGGCCTCTTTGACCCCCCATCCATGTCCATTGCACCCTACCCATCCTTTGGACCATGTATTAGAACTTGTACTCTCCTCACTCACCTCATCCCTAGTCTCACTTGTGCTTGTAAAAATATCCTCATATCCCCCCTCCTCACTCTAGTTTGACATATTAATAGCCTCATTTGATTCCTCTATGTCCACCAGGTAGTATATGATGTTATAACCCCAAAATTTGGGATCAGTGTCTAAAAATCCCATGATATTGGATCAATACTCTCATAATCTACATGTACTAGTGCCCTATCCACCAATATCCCCCATTGTAGTCTCTCCCTATTACCCTGAGTGAATAATTGCTCCTCACTTGGCATATCCTGGGGCCTCCCAAACTAACTCGGGGCCTCCCAAACTAACTCTACACTTGATCAGGTCTATAACACTTAATAATGTAATCCCTGCATCTTGTGAGATAACACTTTATCAACATATACTGCATAACCTCTACCTCCTCAACCCATCCAAATTGTGCCTATCTATATAACATCCATGTGATATGCCATGGGCATAAATCATCTAGTTTATGCTTGTTAAAAATTATCTCCCTTACGTGCCCTCTCTATACCCCTAGAATGATGTAACAACTAAATACTATGGGCTCATGTGGTTGTCTAATTGCATGTGTATCAAGGGGATGCTCTATCACTATATTCTCCTAACTCCATATCTTTAATAATATCAATGGAACCAAACTCACAGTTCTTTTTTATGCTCTCATGTGTACCTTTTGGTATAAGTGTGCTAGTACTACTAGACTCCAACAAAATACATAGTAGTCTAGCACCATGTCTGATACCACATCTCCCAGCCCCAAATGGAACCACTATCCACTCTTAATTAGTAAGAGTATGTCTATCACAAGAGACATCACTACCAATGTCAACTTGTCAATAGTCCTCTCCCTCAGACACCTACTAATATATACTCTTTCATCTCGTACTCCAATCCACAACCTCCTTGTTAGCCTCTACACTATCACACTGAGGGTCTATGACTACCAATGTATCATGTGCCTTCTCATCGGTAGTCAAAAAATCCAAAAAAATAACCTATAGGGTGATGATCATCTTGCCCATCACAAAATGAAAGGTACTCATCTTCGAGTGTCATCTCTTCACCAAGGTCATGATCAAAGCTCAATCGATCTATACTACTGGCATGGTAGTGATGTAATACAAACCCACCAACTCTAACACACCATACTCCTCTAGTGTTAATAAGTTCATCTCATATATAACCTATGGATATCATAATTGCGACACCATCACTCCTAAATCCTCTTGCACCAATCACACATCCTATCACAATAGCCTTATCTCATCACATTCATCTCTAGCCTATCCTATCTAATTATCCTCATACCTAACTCAACTTATCTATTCATTCCCTTATCCATATAACCCATTAACTATCACCTCTCCTATCTATCCCCCTCTACCTTGTCCCTCCACCCTTGATCCCACTAACTTATCCTACCCTACCCTAATTTTATCTATCCTTTAGTCCTTTGGCGCAACTTCTTTCCCATAATCCTATCAAGTCCCTATTACTCTCGTTCCCATAAACCACCTACACCCCATCCTATCCTTATAAACTTTATCTTAAATCCCATCTTGACTAACTCATTCCCTAAATCTAACCAAACCCTTAGTTAAACTAACTCACTCCTATTTATCCCTAGTTCCCCCCCACATCCTTAACCAATCTATCCATATCACCCTATCTACTCACTAACTATCCCTTCATCCCCCCTAAGTTCCTAGCCTAACTAACCTAATCCTATCCCATTACCACTCAACCCTTTATTCATGATAACAACAATATCATGATTTGCATTTCATGGTTTTACATCACTATGACTATAACCTTGTGGTTATGTAAAACCATGATTCACCCCTAGAAATATCATAATATTTCTAATCACTCCTTGCGGTATTACAATACTATGAGTTTCTTGTCGTGGTATTAAAATATTATAGATCTTGACCATGATATCATGATTCATGGGCACAATATCACCACTAAGGGCAATGCCCTTAGTCATGGTATTGTACCCACCGAATGTACATTTAAAAAACCAAGAAATAAATGCAAAAAATACAAAATTGATAGGATAGGGATTGACTATATATCATTTGTCCTACCTCCTCTACTCGTTGGAACTCTCTAACTCTCTCACTATGATGTGATGTGCATGTGATGCGGTCCATGATTTTCACTCCAAAGCACTATTATCACTTAGTGTAAAAGTCAAAATGACCCCTTTTCACCCCACTTTCCTATTTTACCCCCCTCCTTTTACCCTTGTCATCCCTTTGATCCATAACATCCCCATTATCCTATCTTGTTAGCACATTTTCATCCTTAAATCCCATATGCCTAATCTATCATCCTATTTAATAATTGACTATAATTCCTAAGTCATCTTGGGTATGGCCTTCCATTTTCTTGTTATTCATCCCAATCCTATGTTAGAACTACATCAACCTGAGGTTTTATAAGACTGTATAGGCAATACTTAGCCATAGTTTTGTGCCAAGGTATAACTCAACCATTATTTAACCTCTAATCCCATCCCATCCTAGATGGATCACTCAACATTATTACATCATTTTAAGCTATGAACCTAACATAAAGTCGTTTATTATTCATAATCAATCATCCAATATCATCCATAGGATTCTAGTCATCCTTGGCATGTGTACTTGTCATGGCAATATGTCATATCTCATCTTGCCCTAGATAATGTCTACATCTTGGGAATTTAAATAGTCTTATCATCTTGATCAACCTAACTCCTTTCTAGACATTAGTTATTTGTCTAGAACTCATATCTTAAGGCTAAGCCACTTTATCCCACAACATTTATGCTTGGGGCATCCCAACCCCTTCTCATCGTCCTGGAATTATCCCACCCTGAGGATTTTTGTTCGAGTGACCATCTAGCTCATTTCTCTCTACATGCTTCCTCGAGGGGGGATCATACCCACTAATAATGTCTTCATTTATGGCATGGTTTTTATTTGAAAGATCATTATTCCTTCCACTTTGCTTTATTCACAATACCCTTTCAAAAAGGGGCAAAATGTATACATTAAATTTTTCTCACCTTAATTATTCTAATTAATCTTTCTATTTTATCCCCTTTATCTTAATCCTAGTCATTTATATAATATCCCCCATCATCATTACTTCATTCACTAACCTTATTCCTATCCCACCAATCTATTCATTCCCCTAATCATTTCTTAATATTATCCTAATCCCACTTATCCATTATTTATAAATTTAAATTCCCATGACCCACCTATACTAGCCTACTCCTAGGCTCTCTTATACCCCTAGTCCCTAATCACCCACCTAATCCCTCACTAATCCCAATTAATCCCTAATGAGATTCTAGAATTCTTTAATTCTAGAACCTCCTCTATCTTGTCCCCTCCTCTCTAGAAGCCTCTATTCTAGAGGCTTCCAAGAAATTTTTAATTCCTTGGAACTTCCTCCACCCTTGATCCTCATGGATCAACTTTGAATGTGAACCATAGATCTTCCCTTTTCTCTTCTATATAAATAATTCCAATCCTCCATTGAAACTAACAAGCAATTAGAAACCAACTTCAATCTCCATGCTAAATCCATAATCAAAAGCATTGATCAAGATATCATAATGCTGTAATCTGAGTCCATGGTAATCTACAATCTAACAATTTGGTTTGAAGATCTTAGAAGGAGGATAGGAAAAGCAAAGAATTGGTAAGATTCATCTTATTATTTCTAGTTTTCTTCCATAATCTCTCTTATTGAGTGCATTCTGCATTTTGGGTAAGATTACTATACTTTTGTAGTTTTTTTAATTTATTAGCTCAAAATTTCAATCTCTCTCTCTCTCTCTCTCACACACACACACACACACACACACACACACACACACACACACACACACACACACACACACATGTGTATATTTCACAATCTATTTTGTATAAAGAACCCATACATTTAAACCCAAAAATCCAAATAGCTTTAAACATAGTCGAGCCTTCATACAACCCAAATTCTAATTTAGTTTATTTAATATCTTAACGAATATATCATAACTAATTTGACAACAACACTATGTCAAACTAATCAAATAAATGCTTCAAAAAATAATCATTCCCATGGTGTAACAAAAATTTTAGAAATGGAAGAGGACTTTAAGACAGTTTATTTAAATCTAAAATAACCATGGCATTTCCTACATCCCTATCTAATTCCTTCAGGTTAACCTGGGTTGGATGTAGGGTTCTATGGAGGCCAAGCCTTCCATAGGGCCCTATATACAACCCTTCTAAAACTTATCATAACATTTCAAATAAATTCAAACCTAGTAACCATTTCCATTCAAAATCCCTCAAACATTACACATAATAAATTTAAATACAAAATTGACCTAATAATTATGCCAAGGAAGCCAAATTACTCTTTTTACTTAACTCGTTCACTCTTTCTCCTTCTATCTCCTAATCTCTATATGTGTGTGTTGTATCCATGATCAAAGCCCACCTTATCCTTTCTTTTATTCTTCTCCATTAACTTACTCTATACCACCTTCTCCTCCATTAACAACAAACCCAACTGACCAAAATTATATATGCATGCAAAAATAACTAACAAAACTCCATTATGCTATAGTCTGCCACAATGCAACTACAACCAACTCCATCATCATTTTCATTGAATGATGGCTAACCTGAAGTCAACAAGTGATTAAAAACCCTAATCATCTCAATACTTCCAAAATAATAAATAAAACAATATTTTATATCTTAAATAATATTTACATGACATTGACTTAACATTATTCCTTCATCGACTTCCCAAAATTGACTATCCAAACCAACTAAACAACAGTCAATATAATCAACATTTTATTCCATAAAAGGTTGAATATCGACTAGTGAATTACCAATATCCTTTCATGCAATGACTATCAAATAGTCAATAATCATTTAACATATCAACTATATAACACGAGCAATACAAATATGTATTAAAAAGACTATTGTTTAATGTTACCATGTCATCCACAAACATAATTTATTCTAACACAATGATTTCCCTAAATAATTTAATAATATAATTAATGTCTAATGTGTTATGAATATTAAACCTTTGATCAACATTTAATCAAATATAAATATGTTTTAAAACAATGTTAACGATATCTTTTGACATTGAGATATACATATATTATAATAAAAATCTTCTAATTATTAGTACTACCTTAATATTATAGAGCAAATAAAAATAATGGAATCCATCAATACTTATTAATGCATACATAACATTAAATCATTATATTACACAACTATACCCAATAAGGCAGTAAGGTAAGTAAAAACATATACAGATTAAATCATTAAACTAAGTAATTACACCATATAAGATGAACTACGTACAATCACAAAATTAGTGAAATCACTCAAACAAATCAATCATGATTATCAAAAGTAACTAGATTAGTGAAATCATGCAATCACATAAAATAATCTAAGAACACAAAAGATCACAACAGTCATTGAAACAAAAAATAAAGCATACTAAAACTATCCACTCAAACAATTAATTCCATAAAATGAAATACTATTGTGGTGTGTGCATGGGTTTCTAGGTTTGTTCTCTATCATCCTTCAACATTTTCATCTAAATCACACTCTCTAATGATGCTCTACCTCCAGCACACTTTGAGGGAAGAATCTATCCTACAATCACATCATAACGATGAAGTTAGTTAGCCCAAAACATCATTATATCCATAAAATAATGTTGTATAATTAACAAACATGATCATAATATATAGAATATAAAAGTACTACTAACTCATAGCAAATTAATCATGTAAATTAAACATCACATAACTATCCCATAATCAACACATGACATAAATCTTAATCAAATATTAGTTAATCAACTAATCAACCATAATAATCCACATATCAAGTAGGTTATTTAGTTTAGAGAGAAATCAGGATGTGACACCCTTCCTACTAAAGCTGATCATTGTCCTCATGAAATTTATTCAAACACAAGTTTCTAAATTTAAAATATTATTCAACAGAAAATAATATAATATGTAATAACAAATCAAGAAAATAAAAGTAGAAACAACTTGTAAAACTCATCATAGTCCTCCCAAGTGGCACTATCTTTATAATATTGGTTCCACTGGACTTTGTATTATGACACTTCTATATTACACAAACTAAATTTGTGAGTATCGATTATTCTGATTGGTTCTACCATGACCACCCTGGGGTCCATAACCTACAAAGCATTCCAATCTAACAGGTGTGAAGGATCAAAAATATACTTTTAAAGATAAGTTACATGGAATACATTATGTAAAAGAGATAGACCTGGTGATAATGAAATTATATATGCTACATTATTAACCACTTCTAAAACCTCAAAGGGTCCCACATATATCGATGAAAGTTTTGCTGACTTCCCAAATTTAATCAAGATTTTATGAGGCTTAACTCATATAAACACTTTATCACCTACAAAAAACTACCTAGCTATTCTCTTCATATCAACATAAATTTTTTGTCTATCATTGGCCTTGACCAATCTCTACTTGACTGTCCTAAATAGCTCTTCTATTTCTAAAAGCATCTTAGGTTCAAATATTGCCCTATCTTCTAACCTATCCTAACTGATTGGTGTTCTACAACTCCTTTCATATGATGCTTCAAAAATATCCATCTTCAATAGTGATTGGTATGAGTTATTATAAGTAAACTCAACCAATGGAAGGTACTCCTCCCACTTATATTGTTGATCTATACAATACATATGAAGGATATCTTTTAAAACCTGGTTAACTCCCTCTATCTAACCATCAGTTTATGGGTGATAAGTAGTGCTAAAGTTCAATTACATTCCTAGAGTTAAATTCAAAATCAACAAAAATATAGAAGTCATCCTCAAATCTTGATCTAAAATGATCTTCTCTAGAAAACCATGTAATTGATACACCTCCTTCATGAATCTCTTTGCAAGCATAGATGCATCATCTATCAAGTTGCCTGGTATGAAGTGGGCTACCTTGGTTAGTTTTTCAACTACTACTAAGATCATGTCATGTTGGTTTCATGATAATGAAAACCCTTGGATAAATTCCATACTAATCACCTACCACTTTTATTTCAATAGATCATGTGGATATAGTAATCTAGCAAGATGCACATGTTCAACTTTCACATACTGACATTCCAAATAATGAGCCATAAATTACACTGCATCTCTCTTGATTCCTTTCTATAAATAGAGTGGTCTGAGCTTATCCATGAGCTTGGTTACTCCTGAATGTCTTGAATATGGGACATTGTGTAATTATTTTAGCACTATGTTCCTCAAATTCTCTCTATTAGGCACATACATCCTACCATTGTAATATAAAAGACCATCACTCTCTATTTTTAATCCTTTATACCTATGATTCTAATAATACTTAGACAATGCATCTTTGACCTAAACATAGAATTCATCTCTTGATGATAATTTAGTCACTTCATCTTAGAAAGTACTCCTAATAGTAGCCATGACTGCTATGTACCTCCTATGGTTTAGAGCATCATCTACTCTATTTTCCTTGCCTTTATATAATTAATATCAAATTCATAATTAGATAATAACTCTAACCATCATCTTTGATGAATATTCAGGTTCAGATGGGTGAAGATGTATTGTTAAGGATTAGCTTTTACATTGTGGGTATTTACCAAAAGATAAATAGTAACTGTTTAGTTAGTATTTAGTAATATATAGTTATTAGAATATTGTCATAAACAATATTGCGATAATTGGTTTGTTGTATATATTGTTGGTAACAATAATATAATACCTATGAGCTATTATAGGAGATTTGAAGGTTTTTTAGGAGAGATTTTGTAGGGATCCAAAATCCCTTATTATAGAAAATATTATCCTATATATTTGTATTATGTTCAAATGAATTTAATAGAGTAGATCATTATTTATGTGATTAAATTATTTCCTATGCTCTTTGAGTTTTAAAAAATCAATTGCTTTATTGCATGTGGTAAATTCTTTGTATTGGCTCCTTAAATTTTCAATAGTGGTATCAAAGCCATCTTGGTTTTGTGCTTGTAATGGAGTTTTAAAGTTTTTTAGGGGTAGTTATTCTGATCTACAATGCCCCTATATATGTCAGTTTCATGTTAAGAGATTAATTATCTTATTATTTTTTTCCAGACTACTTGGTCACCATCTACATGTTGCATTGATTGGATCCTAAGTTTCATATGATTTTTACTAGTCACAGTACATGTTAAACCTCCTCAATAACCTTGTATCAGCTCTATCTTAGCATTTTTAAATCCTTCTTATTGGGTAGGTTACCAACATCAATCATTCATTTATTATTCTACATGGCTTCAATGTGATTTCTTGATAAAGGATGTTCTGTATAATGATCAGATCTATGTAATAGATTTTTTCAACTATCAAATTTATGAAATTACTCATCAGATCTTATTTGTAATTAGCATCGACTGCAAAGACTGGTGCAGATGATAGGATCAAAACTAGCATAATTGTGCATTTAATCTAAACCTAGCAGGAATCAATTGTGTTGATTGTCATTTCTTTCATTGCCATACACAAGCTGAGTTATACATATCTATTTTTCTAGTTTGAAGTTCTATTAAAACCTATTGATCTCAAGCAACACGTATCATATGCCAGATCAAGAGCTATACGTATTTTTAAGCATACTTCAAGCATCAACCTACCTTGAAAACTCACTCAACTTCCTTACTGTGTGTCTTTTCTACTTCATGCATCCACAAACACGTCTAATCAGATAACTATTTATTTTTGCAATTATTTTTCTCTACTCGTATTACTAGTTCATCCTTATTTCATAGTTTTCATTGCATGCACATTGAGCTACACATATAAGTCAAGTCTATGTTTCATGCTTGATCCATGTGTCCTCATTACCGTTTACAAGGTTATTATGGTTTTATGAGTTTATTTAGTTCAAATATTATGTCGATGTAAGTATCTTTTAGTTGAGTATTTAATTTTTATTTTAGATTGGGTCTTAAATCTTATGGTCTTATATAGTCAAGTTGCACATTTGACATTTATAATAAGTATTAGTGTGGTTAATACCATTTTAAAAAAAAGTTTTTAAAGTCTTGTTACTTTAGATTTAAAGTTGAGTCATCGATATCAAAAGTCAAAAATCCTTGTCTAGGTTATGATTTTAGTTCGCAAAGAATTGATATTTTCAATATTGACATTAGAGTCATTTTTTAAAAGTGTCAATTTTTTTCATTTTTTTGTCAAAAGGTTATTAAAAATATGAGTCAAAAAGTTATTTTTGTGTTAATAAAGTATATTGAGTCAAATTGTCAACCAATCCTTGTAAAGGATGCATTATCACTTGTACACAATGTCCTGAGTCAAAAAGTGTCAGGGAGTTTTGTCATAAACAATAACATGAGCTTTAAGATATTCTTAGTTGAGTAAGTAGTATCAGATACTAGAGGCTAGAGGATACATGGAGAAAGGAGGTTTCTAGTGACCTCTCATCAGTTTCCAATGACGAGGCTACACCAATCATTCAATGACATTTTATGTGGTTGTTTTTATAGTTTCCACTGTGTGTTTTCAAAATAAGAATAGAAGAATATGCATATTTAAGTAATGTAATTTGTGTGCAAATTCCAAACATAATTCTCTGATGTGAAAACATTGTGAAAGGATATAAAGTACCAATGTAAGTCAGTTCATGAATCTTGAAATGGTTTGTGGTAGAAATCCAAAAAATCACATGAGGTGAATAGTTGATGGGTCATATTCATGTCAAGGTTTGTGGTAAACCTATAAAACCATGGGAGGATTGAGACTCTTTTTATATCAAGGTCATGATCCAAATAGGGCATGTTATAAGAGGTGAGCATATTATAGATGAGATTGTGAATGTTTTTACACCATGTAAAAACTATGGGAGGGAATGTTAGGGATTAGATTTTACATTGTAGGTATTTACCAAAAGGTAAATCATAAATAGTTAGTTAGTATTTAGTAATAGTTAGTTATCAGAATATTGTAATAAATAATACTGCAATAAATAGTTTTTTGTATATATTATTAGTAACAACCTTATAATACCTACAAGCTATTATATAATATTTAAAGGTTTTTCAGGAGAGATTTTGTAGGGATCCATAATCCCTTATTATAGGAAATATTATCCTATATATTTGTATTATGTTCAAATGAATGTAATAGAGAAGATCATTATTTATGTGATTAAATTATTTCATGTACTCTCTAAGCTATACAACATAAATTGCATTATTGCATGTGTTAAATTCTTTGTATTGGCTCCTTAAATTCCAAACATGTACTTGAGTCTCAAATTGTCAATCTTGAGCTCAAATGGTTTTCCCAATAGATAATGCCTTCAAAATTTCAAAGCATGCACAATTACCATAAGTTATGAGGGGCATAATTTGCTTCATACAACTTCAATTTCCTAGACTCAAAGGCTACTATTAAGCCATCCTGCATAAAAAATACTCTAATTCCATCTTCAGATGCATTGATGATCATTAAGAATTGACCATTAGGATCAAGAAATCTTAGCACTAGTGCTAAATTAAATCTCCTTTATAGTTTCTAAAAGGATATCTCACACTTATCTAACCAAACAAAAATCTGATTCTTTTTCTTAAGAGAGGCACTTAGATTAACTATCTTAGAGAAATTCAAAATGAATTTCCTATAATATCCCACTAATCCCATGAAACTTCTTACCTCATGCACATTATTTGGTGCCTACCACTCCATTATAGCTCTTATCTTTATTGGATCGACTGAAATACCATCCATGGAGATAATATGTTCCAAATACTACACTTTATTTTCAAAAAATGCACACTTAGACAACTTTTCATATAACCTGTGCCTTCACAAACACTGCAAAACTAGTTCCAATTGTTATAGGTGCTCTTACTCATCCTTGGATTAAATGAGGATGTCATCTATAAAGGCCAAAAAAAATATAGGTAATCTATGAATACATTATTCATAAAATTCATAAATACTTCTAGAGCATTTGTCAATCGAAATGGTAACACTGTGAACTCATAGTGACCATATTGAGTCTTGAACATTGTTTTTAGAATATCCTCTTCACATATCCTCAACTGATTATACCCTGATCTAAGATCAATCTTAGAAAAGACTATTGATCTTCATATTTATTCAAAGACATCATTAATGCATGGTAATGAATATCTATTATTGATCATTGCTTTACTTAACATCCTGTAATTTATACACAGGTGAAGAGTATCATCCTTCTTGATAAAGACAACTTGTGCACCACATGGTGACACACTTGGTTGAATCAATGTTTTTGATAATAACTACTGAAGTGTGACTTTAAATTAACCAATTTAATGGTTTTCATTATATACAATTCTTTAGATTGTGGTTTTGATCTAGGTGTGATATCAATAAAAAAATCAAATTCATGTTTAGGTGGTAATCTTGGTAATTCTTTGGAAAAAATATCATGAAATTTTATCATAAAAACATAATGTTCAATAGATAATTCCTTAGATTATTTCATCTCACTTATTTTAATGATAAATACCTGACATCCCTTCCTTTGAGCTTTATTGAGTTGAATTGTATAAATTTGCCTTAGCTTCAACTCCCTTTTTCCACCCTAAATTTGTGTCTAATTTATAAAATTATATTGACACTCAACCTTATTCAGATAACAATCATCCTTGGATTTATGATTCACAATCCAATTGAGTCCTAGGATCACATCATATGATCCCAATGGTGCTACAAAAAGATCTACTACTGTAGTGAACTTAGGAAACCTAATCCTAGCTTTGACTAGACACTTGTCAACTTTGACCTTTGATTCATTTCTATATTGTACCGACCATGCATTTGTCATAAATCTACATTTTATAGATAATTTAATAAGCATTATAGGAGCAATGAAACATTTTGTACCTCCCATGTCAATCAAAATATAAATTGGATAATAAAAAAAAATACCTAACAATTTTATGGGAAAAGCTTGATACTCAGCCTGACAATTATCAATAGATGCATGAATCCATTGTTGGAATGTACCTTATTGAGAAGCTAAACCTTTATTCTTTGACTTGTCCTAAGGACATTCTCGAGCAAAATGGTCACCTCCACATATGAAGCAACATCCAACTAGTCCTTTCTTCTCAGACTATTGGTTTCCCTTGAAACCACCCTTAAAACCATTACCAAATTTCATGTTCTCTAAACTACTATTGAACTTTGCATTCTGATTCTTGAATTGACTCTTGGAGTAACCACTCTTCTGCTTCTAGTTCTTTTTTAGAGCTGGTTTTCAACTTCCAAACTTTTTTTTGAACTTATCTTTGACTTACTTGGGCAAGAGATTTTAGTTTTTATTTTTTATTTACTACCTTCTTGAAAACCTGATCCATAGTACATGGACCATGCGCATCTACTTCACAACCAATTTAAGGTTTTAATCCCATTATTAATTTATTGATTCTAAACCTCTCATCTGCTTGATATTGAGGTACATACTTAAGAAGCTTGGTGAATTTATCCTAGCATTCATTCACCAACAAATATTCTTGCTTAATATTATAAAAATCCATAAGTTTTTTTTATCAAAGTATAGTTATGGAAGCCATCATGACATAAATAGCGTCATAAACTGTTCCCAAGTGGTTGTGGTTGAGTCGAGGTTCATCTTGAGTTTCTTGTTTGCCCACCAAGTTATTGCTTCACTAATAAGCTGATAAGCTCCCCATACTATTTTTATGACTTCAAAATAATTCTAAATCTCAAAATATTTCTCCATTTTTGTTATCCATACTTCATCTTCATCTCCCAATATAGTTCCATCGAACTTAGTTGGATTTACCTTTTTCATGTCATGTGCCAACTTTATAGCTACTTGAGCTCTCACATCCTATGGCACTTCCTCATGCCTCTGCTCATGAAAATGTTCCTAATAATCAAGATGCTCTTCAGGTTCCTCTTGAGCATTATGCTCTTCATGGCCATACACTTCCTATTATAGGGCTGCGATTTAGTCCATAGTATGTTACATGGTTGTGAGGATTTGGTCCAACTTTGTAACTTTCTTAACGATAAATTGATTTGGATCAGTAAGGGGTTTGGTATTCGAAGTACCCTCATCTCCTAGTCTAACACACACCATTATATCAAGATAATAATTTTGTGTTAATGGACACATTAAGTCCTAGAGTTTGAGCCTTAGCTCTGATACCACAATGTAACAACCCTACTATATTTTACTATAATATAGTAATTTAAAAAAAAAAAAATTGCACATATCATATAGATTTTACTATGAGAAAATTAATTAGTGATCTTTAACTAAATATATTTATTAGTTAAAAAAAAAGTTTATAGCTAATCCACTTAGCTAAGGATCACCATGAACAAATATAAAAATCATGAACAAAACTTTTTAACAATAAATACTGCATCTAATCATAAATGAAATAGTACAAACTTAGCCAAAGTTGATACAACATTACAACCACTGCTTTAGAAGTATAATGTATAAATGTTATAGTTTTTAGCAATACATAATAATATCTCAAATATTAAAACATTATACAAATCTCCATGGAACAGAGCCTCTATGACTCAAGAGTCTCCATGAATCAAGTATTAATCTATAATCTTAAGTGTAGTCTCTAGTATAGTACTCCAACTAGGAGGTAGAGAATCATTCGAGTGCTTTTCCATACCAACCATGAACCATAGATCCATTGTACTATCTCACAAACAAGGGGATGACCCTCCCTTCATACATGGATAGATAATGATGGTGTGAGAATCTAGAATAACAAAACAAAACCTATATGTTGAAGATATCTAATACATAATGTGTACCATAAAGAAATCTATTCTAATATGATATCACACAAATATGAAAAATATGTCAACATATGAAATGACAATTTTCAATGAAAATATTAATTTGGATAAAGTTTTCAATAATTAATAATCTCTATGATCAGTCAAATTCATACACACCACTCAATCAGATTATACCTCATATTGTATTGATGGTGCTAATTAAGCCAGTGGAATCTATCCACTACTTATTTAGGGTCATGAATGTAATATTTGGTAAAAATATAAAAACAATAGATTAATTCAAAATATTTATCTTTAGCTAATAAAAATATGTTAAGTACATAAATATCAACTACATTTATTTGGTCCTTCAAATGAAATGCAATGAATTCATAACATCTAGTTTATTACAAAATAATAAATAGAATAAAAAATGATCCTCAATATAAAATACCATTTGGGTAATGATCATATCAAAAACTGCTAGTTACCCAAATCAAAAAGTAACTTATAATGCTATTTCATCCCTAAAATAATCATTATTACGTAGGCTTATATATTTGTTCATATTCCACATATAAAACAAAATCTAGTCCAAAACATATTAATATTCTCTACATTTAAATTATAAATACATTATTTTAATGCTTTACTCATCATTAAGATATCTGCAAGTACCCACTTTGACACTTGTTAACATAACATAGTTATATACATACACACACACATGTAAATGTTATCAACATTTTTAGATTTAATATGCGGTCAATCAACATTTGAATTATACCATTTATATGTATATTTTTATAATTCACAAGTACAAATTTACTACAATATAAATACTTCATTATATATAGTATAGTCTAAGATGACATCCACCATCATTTATCTTAGAGTATTTTATATACTCTAAGTATAGATCTAGCTAACAAAATATCCCCATAGCTCCTTTAATAAACTAGATGAATCGAAATGTACTTGTTTAAATAAAACATACAAAATTTCATATGATTCACACATTGCATACAACCAACCATTCATATCAATTCCATTTAATCAAATATCCCAATTCAATCGATTTAAATTTGACATTTTAATTAAATGCATATGAACAAATAAAAAAAATATATATTATTACACCCAACTCAAGTTGGCTAATATAACAACACAGATTTGACCATATAAATTTATGTAAAATATACATTTAAAATTGTATACCTAGTCTTTCACTAACTATGCAAGACTCTTACTCAATCCACAAACAAATCCGACTAAGCAATAATACATAGTCATATCTATATTTATTAATAGTTCATATATATAATGGATACAATTAAATCTTAACTCTGCCATATAGACTTTAACATCTTCATGTATATTTCTATGCATAAATATGAATGCAAAATTGATAGTTTTCTCATTCACCTACACATATCTAGGTTACATGTTATGGTTTGGATCACATTATTCCCAAAACCATATATGAACAAGTATGCATGATATGATGTTTCATAACAGAGTTAAAATAATAAACTAAAGTCTTGAATTATAATGTACAAATTCATTTGAATCTAGAGTAACATAAAACTAATCAAAATAAAAACCTCAAGTTCATATATACATGTATCTTATACCATTTAAATGTAACACATACAGTTTCCTTCTAAATCCCTAAAATTTAGGATATATATATATATAAAATCGGTTTGAAACTAAGTATATACTTATATGTGTGTGTGAGTGTGTGTATCTACAATCCATTTTTTATAAACAACCCATACATCTAAACCCAAAAATCCAAATAAGTTTATACATAGTCGAGTCCTCATGCAACTCAAATTACATTTTAGTTTATTTAATATCTTAATGAATACATCATAATTGGTTCGACAACACCACTATGTCAAGCCAATCAAATAAACCCTTCAATAAATAATCATTTCCATTGTGTAACAAAGATTTTTGAAATGGAAAAAAAGTTCAAGATAGAGCTTGATTAAAGCCACAATAACCATGGCATTTCCTATATCCCTACCCAATTCCCTCATGTTACTTTGGGTTGGGTGTAGGGTTTTATCGAGACCAAGCCTTCCACAAAGCCCTACATACAATCCTTCTAAAACTTGTCATAACATTTCAAACAAATGAAAACCTAGTAGCATTTCCATTCCAAATCCCTCAAACATTAAACACAAGAAATTTAAATACAAAACCGACTTGATAATTATGTCAAGGAAGCCAAATTAATCTTTTTCCTCAACTCGTTCACTCCCTCTTCTCCTTCTATCTCCTACTCTTTGTATGTCATGTGTCATATCCATGATCACAACCCACCTTCTCCTTTATTTTATTATTCTCATTTAACTTACTCTCCACTACCTTATCCTCCATTAATGGTAAACCCAACTAACCAAAAATATATGCATGTAAAAATAGCTTAATAGAACTCCATTATGCTACAGTTTGCCATCATGCAGATACAACCAACTCCATCATTATTTTGAAATAATGAGATTTAACCTAAAGTTAGTGAGTGATTAGAAACCCTAATCATCTTGAGACTTCAAAAGAATTAATAAAAGAATCATTTTATATCCTAAATATTATTTGCATGACATTGACTTAACATTATTCCTTCATCGGCTTCCCAAAATTGACTATCTAAACCAAATAAATAAGTCATATAACCAACATTTTATTCCATGCAAGGTCAAATATCGACTAGTGAATTACCAATATCATTCCATGCAATGAATATTGACTAGTCAATAATCATTTAGCATATCTACATAGCATGGGAAATACAAATATGTATTAAAAAGACTATTTTTAAATGTTACTAAGCCATCCAAAAACAAACTTTATGCTAACACAATGATTTCCCTAAATCATTTAAAAATATAATCAATGTTTAATGTATTATGAATATTAAAACTTTGATCAACATTTAATCAAATACAAAGACATTTTAAAATAATGCTAATGATATCTTTTGACGTTAGGATATACATATATTATAATAATAATCTTTTAATTATTATCATTACCTTAATCTTATAGAGAAAATAACAATAATGAAATCCATCTATACTTATTAATGCGTACATAACATCAAATAATTATACTGCAAGGCTATACCCAATAAGGCAGTAAGGTAAATAAAAACATATATGGATTTAATCATTAAACCAAGCAATTATATCATATAAGATAAGTTGCGTACAATCAAAAAATTAGTGAAATCATTCAAATAAATCAATCATGATTATCAAAAGTAACTAGAATAGTGAAATCATAAAATCATATAAAATGATCTAAGAACACAAAAGATCACATCAGTCATTCAAATGGAAAACAAATCATACTACAACTATTTACTCAAATTATTAATCACACAACATGAAATACTAATGTGGTGTGTGTATGGGTTTCTAGGTTCATTCTCTATCATCCCCCAATGTCTCCATCTAAACCACCCTCTCTGATGATGCTCTTCCTCTGTCACACTCCAAGGGAAGAATTTGTCATGTATCTACCTCACAATAATGAAAGTAGTTAGCTCGAAACAACATTATATCCATAAAATAATGTTGTATAATTAGAAACATAATCGTAATATATAGAATATAAAATTACTATTAAATCATAAAAAACTAATCATGTAAATTAAACATTGCATAACTATCCCATAATCAACATATGACATAAATCTTGATCAAACATTAGTTAATCAACTAATCAACCATTATAATCTATGGATCAAATAGGTTATAAAGCATAGAGAGAAATCAAGATGTGACATGTAATAAATTATTGTGTTCTCATGAGGTAGTTGAAATAATTTTTTAAAAAAAACTTAGAAACAGAGAAATATTGGAACATATGATTGATTCTCTATCCTCATATGACACAAAATATTGTTGGATCTACTTAAATCCTCACATGAAATATTGTCTATCCTCACATGATGGATTACAACCATACTAAAACTAAACACTTACACTTGTTTCAAAAAAATCACATTATCTTCCCACTTTCTCACCAAACACCTTTTAAAAATTATTTGAACATGCTGCATGTATAAATGTAGATGTATATTTTTTATATTAAAGTATAGAAGGGGAACTAAGTAGGAACATCCATGGCAGACATGTTATTACGTAGGAACCAAAAATAGGGTATTTATTTTTCATTATTTGATTTGTTATTTTGTTCTAGTGTGTTTTGTTACAAGTTATTTTCTTGGTTTCTGTTATTATAAATTATATACATGGGAGGAGTGTTTGTGTTATTACCATCTCAAGCACTTGATGAAAACGTTATTGCGATGCTTCATCATTCATAAGACCCAACTCTAATTTGGAATTGATTACTTACAGTTATAATAAGGTTTTAAAGTACCGATTATGTCTTGGAGAAATATTTTTGTCATCAATAATTATAATTGGGATTTATGATCCTAATTAGAACATGGCCAAACTCAATGGAAGATTTTAATGGTAATCAGTAGCCCAAATGTCGTTTAGGTCTTATTTATAAATCATTGAGTATTCCCTATGCTAATTGGGTTTCATATCAATGATGAGGTCTTCATGGAATTTGTGAAATGTTTCTTTTGTTAATCAGTCTTATGTTTCTAATTTGGTCCATGGAAATATAGATTGTATCATATAGTGATAATCAAAACAAAAATGCCGATTATAACTATATATGAGCGGTTTGATGGACTCAATGCTAGTCAAGTTTCATTTACCGATTTGTTTAGTGGTTATTTTATTTTGAATGAATAATGGTAATCATGATTTCTTACTTGATTAAGTCTATGATAATGTTTTATCAAGACTCAATGACAATCAGGCTTGGTTTTCCTAATAACTCAATGGTGGTTGTTGAAAAAGGTTCTAATTGTAAGCAAGACTTTAGGCCTGATTAGAACTATAGTGTTGACTAGAAACATATCCATGGAATGTGAGGTTCTAATCCTACCTAAGTTTATGAAGGTCTCATGGATTTTCATAGTTTTAACCAGATTACAAACCTGATGGAGTAAGGCATTTTGCATCAAGGTCTTTAGTTGTATATAGGAATCAAATCCCAAATGAAATAACTTGTGTTTATTGGAATAGTAAAAAATGTTCTTCAAAGTTTAAAACCCTACAAAAATGATGGGAAAAAGATTTCAAAGCCACAATTTTATTTGAGAGTAGACTATCTAATTTTTGAAACCCGTAGTGCTAGTTAGGAATGGGAATCTATATAGGTCAGCTTATCCATTTAAAAACTTAAGACTATTTTAAATTGCATAAAGTGCACCATAAAAATTCTGCATAAGTATGCATTGATAAATTATGTTATAACATGTTTATAATTATCCTTAAAACTTAGATTAGGTCTACATATAGGTAGGCATTGCCTTTTATTACTTTTGGTCTTCTTCTTGGTCATTTGTAACCATGTGAAGTTGAAATGCCATGGAATGATTGGGAAGCTTTGGGGTTAGACCATTCCCACCTATAAGGGTAAAATAGATCTGATTTTCAGGGATTATTAAAAAATATTATTATGGAATTTGGTGTGATTATTTTATTCTCTCTTGTTGACATCAGTGAAGTGTTATGCTATTAAAATTTCCATTTGAAACTTGTCACTAAAACCTGTATTGTTTATTTCTTTTAAGATGAATAAAAGGAATGGTTTCATGTATTGAATTCAAAGATTTATTTTTTGAGTTTATGTCTCAATAATGAATGTGTTTGGCCAAAATAAACATCATAGATGAAATGTCTGTCCTTAATTGGAACCCTAGTCTACATGTGCATTAATTGGTAACAAAGCTACATTTTTCTCACTAGGAGAGTGTGCATAGAGAAGACTGGAGTGAAATTTATTGGAAAGATACAAAAGATAATTTTGATTTGTGGAAGAGATGAGACACTAAAATAATGTTGTATAGGGAGGGGAAAGATTGAGAGGACCTCAAGTTCTAGATTTGGTTGAGATGATGAGAGGTGTGTAGGCAAGGTTAGATGCAATGGAATTAACTCAAATGATAGGGGCTCGTGGTGGTGACATGAGTAAGGATGACAAATATGAATTATCTTAATAGATTGGGTAGGAATATATGGAAAATCAAGTTGAGACAATATTTCTTAGATATGTGGGGGGTTTGGTAATAAGTTAAAACTAGATACACCTTATTATATGGTAGTTTGAATCCTAAAGAACTTGTGGATTGGATAGTTGAAATGGAAAAATATTTTGATTATGATTTTATGGAGAAACACAATAAGGCGAGATTCACATAAATGAAGTTAAAGGGTCATGCCTCCTTATGGTGGAATAACATGAAGGCTAAGATAAAAATAAATAATAAGGATAAAATAATATCATGGGATCGAATGGTAGTAAAATTCAAGACATAAGTTTTACCCTTAGAGTATCAGTTGAACTTGTTTAGAAAGTTGAAAAGTTTGAGGCAAGAGGAGATGAGTGTCAAAGATTACACCAAGGAATTTTATAGATTCATAATATAAGATAGACATACGGAGGAATATCTAGAAAAAGTGGCAACATATGTGAATGGACTACATTTTTCCATACATGATGAAATCATTTTTTTGATCTTGAGAACCGTATAAGAAGCCTATCAATATGCCCTAAAGGTGGATGAAAAGATGACAAGGAAGTAGAAATATAAATATAGAGGTAGAGTAAGGTATTTGATAGGATAAGGAGAGAAAAATGGTGGAAGAGTTCAACAAAATAATTGTGAAGAGTTTAGCTATTCATAAAATCATAATTCATGCTAGAGAGGAAGATGCTCTTCTAGAGTTAAAGGCTTATACAGATGAAGTAGAGATAGAGTTTTTCATGGTAAGTGTTTTAGGTGTAATAATTATGTTGGTCATAAGGATGAATATTGTCTAAAAAACCCTCAAAATAATGGTAAGAGAGCTAAAGAAATAACTCATATATTTTGGAGATAAGGATAGCATTGTGTCTCCCAATCATAAAGAATATCCATAACAACGAGAGGATCTATTGATGAAAAGAGTTTTGTTAAAACCATCCAAGGAGGTGATGCAAAGGCATGGGGAGAATTATCTCATATCATCATTACTTAGCTCCAATTCCTGATTGATCACATGTGCTTGATGGTTTAATCTCAAATTGCCATCTTTCACACAATATTCCTTATTTCAGTTATGGCTTAAAACTTATTTCTTGAGAAATTATTAATTTTGAATTTAATAATAAATCCCTAATGGTTAACACCTCTATCCATTCAATCTCTAAATATCCTTTGTCTCCTACCATTCATCTCATTGGCAAACTTAATTACAACCTCTCCCTTGTTGCTACTAGTCATCCTTCTCTTTAGATCACAAGGGCTAAAACTTGGTTTAGGTTTTCATGGATCAATATATTTAAAAATATAGTCTCTGTTAATCACATTACACTTTTTTATATCCCTTATGAGTCTTCATTTAACCCCAAAGACTCACTTCCCCTTGATAGTCACCATATACCCTTAAATCTTGTAGTCTTCCATTTTAGTCTTTTCATTTGTTTGAACTACTTGGCACATTTATTGAATATATATAAAATATTTATATCACATTAATCCTATATTTCACTCTTTATTGAATTGGCAAGAACTAGATCATTTGATTCCATCATCTACTAACCTTGGCTGTTCTAAACTAGTCCTCTTTAGGCCTAAATAGGTCCTATTATAACTCAGTTGTTGATTTTTCATACATAACCATACTATTTAAGTTAAAAATTAATGGAAAATTTTCATTCATGATTATATAAACAATATTAAAAAATTTGGAGTGATTCTGATGGTAGAATCTCATTTTAGAAGCAAAACCCTAAATCTAGGGTTTCCAAATCTAGCACCTAGGCCGAGAGCTTGTTAATTACAAATCTTGAGTTATGAATAGATAAAAAGGTTAAAATAAACTTTTAAAGTTATATATTGACCTTATTCACATTTATATACACTTATTTGGTCATTCTTAATGTCCTAAATGTGCAAAACACCATGAAATATAGTAAATTATGTGCATATCATAGATTGTGCATGAAAGTAAGGTCTTTCTAAAGAATTGTGTTCAATTTAGCTCACTCCACAAGGATATAAGACATTTAATTATTTAATTTTTAACTTCATTCAACTTATAAATCTAGATTGAACCCTTATTTCTACCATTTCATGCTAACAAAAATAAGATCTCAAATGACTGAGTGTATTTCTGTAGTTTGGGCAAGGTTTTGTTCAACTGAGTTGCCTTAGTGACATTCCTAAAAAGTACAAAGATATCCTTAATAATTTTTATATCTCTCAAACATAATAATAACCAATTTTCACTACAATATCTTCCACCTTTCATCTCATACCATGCTTCAATCTCACCTTTCAACTGCAAAATAGGGGTTTCTTAGTATGGCATAGGGTTCTTAGCAACTAAACATTTCTTTCAACCTCATCCAAGACATAAAGATAACCTTACACTATCTTTCCATTAAATTAACAATTATCATTCAGTTAGTCTCCATTCTTCCTTTCTTACCTTAACTTCATTGCTCCAAACCTCACACACAAGACCATACAAGACCCCACTTGGTAAAATAGTGTATCAAATTCTAGATTTATTGAAATTATGTTAAATGTGATTTAATAAAATCATATTGAGATTAAAATAAACTCCTTATTAAGATTCATACATTATTCAAGAACTTGGCAAACAAACCTCATTTGTCAATCCTGCCTTCAATTAGATAGTGTACAGAGTCCTCCAAAATTGAGACTTTTCCCATCAATGATACACTTTCATGTGCCATAAGTAACATACTAAGAGTTGTATGAAACATTTTAAGACTTAGATTCATGTTTATACTTTACTCTTGTTTCCAACATCCATCAATACAAATGAATCCTCTCTTCTGGGTCTGTCCACTCCTGTCTAAGGTTCTACCCTGCAATGTCCACAAAGATGTATGTGTCTATATACATAAAGAGGTTATTAAATCCATGTAAAAACAATAAAACAATAATAATTCAAGGATATTCACTCCACAACCAAAATAACTTCACTTTATTTCATCTTGATTCATCATGCTTTACAAACTATAGTCCCTAAGAGGACTTGACATCTTTGTTATAAGGGCTTACTAGTTTATTTTCCATTTTCAAACCCTCCTCTTCTTCTTAATGGATAAATATCCTCTTTACCATGCTAAACCTTTAAAATTCAAGTATCATCTCCTTTTTTACACCAACTCCAACTTTGGTTGCTAAGTTAGTTACAAAACTAACCCTTTGTTTGCCAACCCGACTCATGGGTAAGGGTTATCATTCCAAAACATGACTTCAACTTTAGGAACTTGACATATATAACTTATATTCATCCTTTTCAAGACCTCATAAGCCCACTAGACTCATATATTCACTCCTATACAAGCATTTGGCCTTCTAGGCTCATTTAAAAAATTTGAATTTTTAAACTACTAGTTTTGGAGGGAAAACCTCCAATTCAAATTCTAAGCCATCTCATAGCTTCTTAAGACCTCTAGGACCTTATTAGACCTCTTATCATATATTAAAATATTGAACACTATATTTTCTACTAGATTTGACCTGTTATAGATAAAAACACACAAATGAGGTTTTCTTGCCTTGATGTTCCTCCATCAGGAGGTGAATGAACCAACTCAATGAGGTAAGCATTTTAGAGTTGTGATTAATAGTGGTAGCATGGATAATTTTGTTTCTAAATAAATTGTAGAAAAACTTGGGCTAAAATATTTGACACATCCTACACCATACAAGGTTTTTTGGTCACTTAAGGGGCATCAGGTGTCAATGAATGAGTAGTGTGTGGTGAATTTTTAGATTGGTTCATACAAGGATGAAGTACTGTGTGATATCATGCCTATAGAAGCGTGTCATGTGTTATTTAAAAGGCCATGATGGTTTGATATGAGAGTCATGCATGATACATGAGAAAATACCTACACCATTATGAAGGATGGTAAGAGACTCATGTTGAGTCCATTGAAGGACAAATGAGATGAAGTGGAAAGTAATTTCAAAGCAATGTCCATATCCATTAAAGATTTATTGAAGGTGGCTAAGGAGAAGGAACTATGTTTTGAATTAATTTCTAAACTCATGAAAGTTGTGACAACCACTACAACAAGTGATTTATTGGTTGAAATTCAAAATATATTGAAGGATTATGTTGATATTATGATAAGTGAGTATTCGGATAGACTACCACCTATAAGAAGCATTGGTCATCATATGGATTTAGTGTCAAGGGTGATTTTACCTAACAAAGTAGCCTATAGGTTGAATCCAATGGAGAATGAAGAGATAAAAAATTAGGTGCAAGAGCTATTGAGGAAGGGTTTAATCTATAAGAGTCTAATCCCATGTGTAATTCTAGCTATGTTGGCATCTAAGAAAGGTGGGGAATGGAGAATGTGTAAAAATTCACATGTAATAAACAAGATCACTATTAAGTACATGTTTCCATTGCCAATATGCTTGACTTAATATAATGTTTGAGTGGACCGAAGTACTTCACTAAGATAGATTTAAAGAGTGGTTATAATCAAATCTATATAAGATAATGAGGTGAATGGAAGACCACATTCAAGAAGAATGATGGGTTGTATGAGTGGATGGTCATGACATTTAGTTTGTTAAATGCTTCAAGTAAATTAATAAGACTATTGAACAAAGTGTTGAAAACTTTCACAAGTAAATTTATGATAGTTTATTTGAATGACATTATGATTTTTAATCATTGCCAGGAGGAGAATTTGGAATATTTGAAGATAGTTTTGGATAAGCTAAAATAAGAGTAATTTCTAGTGAAGTTGAAGAATTGTATCTTCATTCAAGAGGAGCTTACATATTAGGGTTTTATAATATCAATAGATGGTTTGAAGATGGACCCCAATAAGGTGAGGGAAATTATGGATTGGCCTTCACCAAAAATTATGTGTGAAGCAATAATTTTCCATGGGTTGGTAAGTTTATATATAAATTTTATCAAAACATTCAGCAGTATATGTGCATCCATCACATAGACTATGAATGGAGATAAGAATAAATTTCAATGGACTATTGTCACAGAGAATATATGTTATCTTTTAAAGATAAAAGTGATAGAACAACCAGTGTTAGCCTTACCATATTTTGGTAAAGTGTTTCATGGTGATTGTGATGCAAGCAGAATAAACATAGGAGGTCAAGAGGGTAAGCCTCTTGCCTATTTTAGTGAGAATTTTAATGATGCATTGGTGCAAGCTCTCAAGAAGTAGTGGCATTACTTGTTGTCAAATGAGTCCATTTTGTACATAGAAAATCATGTTTTATAGTTCATAAAAAACCAAGGTAAGCTAAATCAACAACATGTGAAATTTAGAGCTATTATTTTATGTTGAAGCATAGGAGTGGAAAGTCCAATAAGGTAGTTAATGCATTGAGTAGATGAGCTCTTGTAGTGAATGAGCTAAAAGTAGAGGTCATTGTATTTGAATCTATGAAGGAGTTATATGAGAAAGACTTGTATTTCTAAGATGCATGAATAGTGTGTGGAAATCCAACAAATTTGGACATAACACTATGGTTAGATAACATGATACAAGATGGATTATTGTTGAAAGGATGAAATTTGTGTATATTACAAGGTTCCATGAGAGAGAAACTATTGAAGGAGAAGCATAACATAGAACTTGCCAGTAATTTTGGATATGCCAAGACTTTGACAAAGTTGAATGAAATATACTATTGGCCATAGATGAGTACAAATGTGAATAAGTTTGTGTAGAAATGCAAAGTTTGCTAACATGCAAAAGGAAAGAGTTAAAATGCTAGTTTGTTTTATCTGTTGCCTGTTTTGGATATAACATGGGATGAGTTGAGCATGGATTTTGTTCTTGGTTTGTTAAGAATGCAACGAGGTAATGATTCCATCTTTTTTTTTGTGGATAGATTTTCAAATATGGTTCACTTTGTAGCATGCAAGAAGACTAGTGATGCCACAAACATTGTAAATTTGTTTTTCATTAAATTGTTAGGCTGCATGGATGTCCTTAGAGTATTTTCTTATATAGGGATATAAATTTTGTTAGACACTTATAAAGGACACTATGGAATAAGTTGGGTAACATATCAGACTTCAATTTGCCCTATCACCCTTAGACAAATGGAAAAAAGGAGGTGTCGAATCAGAGTCTTGGTAATTTGTTGAGATGTTTGGTTGGTGACAAGCCAAAGCATTAGGACTTGATGTTTTCACAAGTTGCATTTTATTACAATGATTCAATCAATCAAACTACAGGAATGAGTCCTTTCCATATAGTGTATGGGAGCAGCCCTAGGGCCATATGTGAATTGAGGAATGCAATTGAGATTCGCTGAATAAGTGCATAAGTTAAATTTTATGCTCAGGATATGCACAATGTGAATCGAGATCTCAAGAGATGACTCGAAGATAACATTGGACAATACAAGAAACATGCTGACATGCAAATGTGAGAAGTGAATTTTAAATTTGGGAACTTGGAATTGGCACATTTGTGCAAGAAGAGGTTTTTGAAAGGTGAATACAACAAACTCAAGTGGAAAAATATTGGGCCTTGTAAGATTTTGAGGAAGTTCTTAGCTAATGTATATGAGATTGATTTGCTAGATGAAGTAGGTATTTCACCTATCTTCAATGTGGTTTACTTAAAGATGTATATTGAGGAGAAATAAGTGACAACATGGATTTTTTAGTTGAGAATTAAAAGCATAAGTTTCCAAGATTAGATAAAGAAGAGGTAGAAGCCATTTTGGATATTCAAGTTGGCAAGAAGACATAAGGCTATGAGTAATACACAACTAAAGACACAACTTGGATGAATACATCTAAAGTTGCCAAATTCGGAAAACCTATAGAGCAGCTCACTGCAGGCTCATGAGAAATAGATCATGTTACTTTTTCTCTTTTAACATGGATATCTGATGTAGGAGAACCCATGGCAAACAAGTTATTGTGCATCAACCAAAAATAGAGTATTTATTTTTCGTTACTTGCTTTGCCATTTTTTTTGTTTTTTGTTACAAGTTCTATTCTTGTTTTTTTTCCTTGTCTAGTCTCTACACTGGAGGAGTGTTCATGCTATTACCATATTGAACACTTGCCAGAAAATTTATTGGGATGCTTCATTGTTCATAAGACCAAACTCCAATTTGGTCTTGGTTGCTTGCAAGTATAATCAGGTTTTAAAGTAACGATTATGTATTGGATCAATATTGTTGTCATCAACTATTATAATCGGTCTCTTTGACACCGATTAGGTCGTGGCTGAATTCAGTGGAATATTTTAATGCTAACCAGTAGTCCAAATGTTGATTAGGTCTTATTTATAAATTGTTGAGTAGTGCCAATTTGGTATATGCTAATTTGGGTTGTAGCACGTAGTGCTAATCAGAACAAAACTCTTGATTAGAACTATCTCCGAGCGGTTCAATGGAATAATGCTAGTCGGGTTTCATTTTCTTATTTGTTCGGTGCTTTTTTGTTCTGAGAGAACAGTGGTAATCAAGATTTATTTCCCGATTAAGTATATGCTATAGTCATATGATCTCTCAATGATAATTAGGCCTGATTCGAAAAATAGCTCAGCAGTGGTTGTGAAAAATGGTTCCAATTGTAAGTGGGATTTTAGGCCCGTTTGGATCTATATTATTGACCAAAAACATCTCTATTGTATGCAGGGTTCTAATCCCACTTAGTTATGTGCAAGTGCTCTTGGGTTTTCACAGTTCTAAAACTAGAATTACAAACTTGATTGGGTAAAGCATTTTGCATTAAGGTTTTCAGTTGTATATGGTAATAAAATACCAAACAAAACAACTCATTTTTATTGGCATAGTCCATAATATTGTTTGGAGTTTGGAACCCAAACAAAATGATGGGAAAATGATTTCAAAGACATAATGCTCACTGTGAGTAGAGTCTCAATTAGGTTGAGACTATCCACTTTCTAAAACCCACAGTCCCACAGTGCTAGCTGGGAATGGGAGTCCCACTAGGTCGGCTTATCCAATAAAAAACTCAGGTTTATTTTGAAATGCATAAAGTGCACCATCAAAATTTTGCATAAATCTATATTGATAACGTGCATTATAACATGTTTATAACTATCCTTAAAGCTCTGATCAGGATTACTTGCAGGTAGACATGCTTTTGTATGACTTTTGGTCTTCCTCTTGGCCATTTGTAACTGTGTGAAGCTAAAACACCATGGAACTTTTGGGTATCTGTGGGGTCAGACCATTCCCACCTATAAGATAAAAATAAATTTGTTTTTTTTTGGGCTTCTTCGATGTAAGATTATTATTGAATCTGTTTTTTCTCTCTTTTTGACATTGGTGAAGCACGATGCTGCCGAAATTTGCATTCGAAACTTGTCATTGAAACTTGTATTATTTTCTAATTTCGTTCAATATGAAAAGAAAGAATAATTTTGTGTATTGAATTTTACAATTTATTTTTTTAGTATGATTCTAAAGAATGAATGTCTTTACCCAAACTAAACATTGCACATTTAAAAAATATCCTTAATTGGAACCTCATTATGCATGTGCACTAGAAACATACAAAAATACATAAAATCTAATCATCTGGATGCACATAGCCTTGAGAATTGTTCTTGAAACATTTTTTGTCAAATAAAAACCTAACTTGGAAGTATTCATTAATGAGATAGATTTAGAAAAAATTGTAGATAGTCTCATACTATCGAATTCTAGAGTTGAAAAGGAAGTATGAATATTCAAACAAAACCAATTTTTTTTTAAATTATGCTGAAGTATATTAATATAAAATTGGAGTATGGTTTTCAAACATTACACATGTCATGCACACATGAAGAATTAAGATATAAAGGAAATATTAAGGCACACAAGGTAGTTTTCCTTTATGTATTGTAGGCTTAAATGCAGGACCACCATGGATTGGCTCTCACTACAAAGTAGGAAATAAGGTAAATAACTTACATGATACTAACATTACAAAGATTAATCTACAAGGGGTATTCACCAAATCAGAAATAGACATTATAATATAAAATGTAATTTCATTATAATTATTATTTGATATGTATAATGGGATTCTTGAAAAAGCCTTAATTTTGTATTAGTAAATATAATTGATAGATGACAAACCAAATCATCAATTTCTTTTGGCAACTTTATACCTTATGTTAAAATGTGATCATCAAAACATGTATGAATATTCAATGATGAGATAGCCAATGATAATGGATACTTTAACATCCTTTGGATAAAATGGTTTTTTAAGAATTTTTATAATGCCTAAATGAAAATAACACATCATTAAATGGTGCATAATTTTTATGTGAGAGGAATATGACACTCACAAACATCAAAAATAACATCTCATTACAAAAATAGGACACCCAAGCAACTTCATGATAACCAAAAAACTTCTAGAAACCCAAATAACTTCATGACAACCAAACAACTTTTAGACACCCAAATAACTTCATTCGAAGGTCTATAGAACTTTTTTCATGGATATTGTTATTGGTTTTAATATTTTATAGCTACTCTATTAAAATTCTTATGAAAAGTAACACACTTTGATCACCCTTTACAATAATGCATAGAGGAATAATTATTTGTGTTGTGGAAGCAACAAATATGCTTGTTAGTAGACTTTGTGGATGTACTAATAGAGGGAGTGGAAATGGAAGCCAGGGAAAGCTAGTATAATGTACAGTATCTAGTCCAATGACCAAAAACTCTATGAATATCACAGTATGGTTGATTGGCCCATTGGGTGGGCAAAGGAGCAAGTTGCAGTAAAGGGAGCAAACCATCACCAAGGAAAGGTGGGGCTGGTGAAGATATTGGATGAGGCTTGACGAGAGAAGCAACAAGAGTAAAAGTAGGAATAGACTCAATTAGAGAGGGAGCGGGAATAAGATCTGGACTAGGCTCATCTGAGGGAGGGGCAAGATGCATAGAGGGTTAAAGGATAGTAGTAAACATCTTAGGGGAAAGTCAGCTATAGGGGTCCTAATATCTAGTGAAATGATAGGGACTAGTCATAACATTATCCATAAGTATTATCCTAAGAGGTTCTTTGAAAACTGGAGGTGTGCGCACCATCTCTACCCTGTGAATAAGAGGAATAATGCTATAATTAATAACTATATAAGATGAAATGTGATAAGATAAATGGAAAGACTGAAACAAAGAAGAATGATAACGAATAATATCAACATCTTGATCCTAAATATGACCTCTTATAAATGGGTCATCTAAGGTAACCATCACCCTATTTGGGTGTGTGAAGATCAATTATGTAGGTAGGGATGACTTTTTCATTGAAGGTGGCATGATGAATAGAGTGTTGAGTCTTTGTTAAGACTATGGGTATATCATCATTAGGTGGTTGATGGGAATACAACTTTAGAGAAGGTAGAAGTTGAGAAATGAGATAAGGAGAGAGATTGTAAGTTTTTATATTGAGTTTAATCTCATCATGCTCTTTTTCATCATAATCTAAGAGGTTAGGTGGTATATTCCTGATGAGTTCGAGGTGACCATGGTAGCCTTGTGTAGAGTTAATAAGGAAATTAAACTATTGAGATTATTAGAATGGAACACTTGATAAGGGTTCAAGGGTTGGAATTTTGAATACACCACATTCTTGGAATTATGTGAAATTCTAAGAGTTAGTGTCACCTTGAATCTTATAGATTGAACCATTATGAGGGAACTTGATGTATTGGCAGGAAGAAGAGGCAAAATCCCTCATGCAATGAGTCTATGGCATAACATGTAAGATGTTATAAGAGAGGAAAATTGAAGATCATAACCTTCACTTGAATAGTGATAGGTGGGATAGTGATAAGGATCCACACAAAACCTAAGGAAGGCATTTTGCATTTGTCATAGCCTTAACACGTGTTGCATGTGGACTTAAGATTACATTCAAAGTATCTAATGGTTTTAATAAATTCAATAGAGGCAACACAAGTACATAAACCCTCATCAATCAAGGCATGCTTGACTTGGATATCCCAGATTTGGATGCTTACAAAGAGGGGAGGATCATACGCACAAATAGAATATCACCAGGAATCATAAAACTAATGGAGAATTTAAGAGAGAGAGAGAGAGAAGTGTCCATTGTTTTGTCAAGGTGTATAGACATCTATTCACACTATTGTAAAATGTTATCTTCTGACCCATATAAGGTAGCTTCATATCTTACTAGGGGAGGATGAGGGATGTTAATTTTAAATAGAAGTTGCATAAGGTGATTACGATGACGTGGGGAGGTCTGCATGAGTTTAAGAAATAGAATTTGAGATGGGAGATTAAAATTTCCGTGATAGTATCACATTCATCATAACCCATGAGGGACTATTGGATAAAGGTGCATATTTTGAAGTAGTTCTTTCGAAGGAGTAGAAGTGCATGTAAATTTATGTTGATAAGAAGCAGGAGGTTTAAGTGGAGGACAAGGTTGATTATCATGAGAGGAAGAGGTAGTTGATGTAGGTTTACTTTGTGATAGATTTGAAGACGTAGTGCTAGAAGATTGAATATCATTGGTGATGGGTAAAGAGGTTGGAAAATTTGTAGAAATGGTTTGAGAGGTGTTATATAATGGAGGTGTTATAATTGGTTCATCAAAAGAGATAAGGTCTTCTTGCCCCAACTCTTTTAGGTGACTTAAGGAGGAATCTTGGATAATACCAAAACTGTGAGATGATTAGTGAGCGTGGGTGGGATAAGAATCAATGAAGGAAACTACCCTTTTCATATTAGTAATTTTGACCACATTCTCTTTAGGAGTTGGGTATATAAGATTTTCAATGTTATTGGTGGAAGGGGTAGGCTTATCATTATTATCGTGGTGATTTGGAAGAGGGTTTTTGTAGATGGCCAAATGAGCATTAGGCTAGTTTAAAGCTTGATTTTTGCTTTGTGTTTCATGAGATTTGAAGGCAATGTCATATGCTTGTTTACATTTATGAATGAGAGAATGGTGGTCAAAATTGGGACCAAGGAGGAAATCTATAGCTAAGTTACACAATTACCTACAAATCTCATGAGAATGACCCCAACTAGCATGAAACTATCAGAATTTATTTGGATCGTACCATAATTTCATGGGATGAGTGGGATCCATCACTTGTGGAAGAAGCCTTGGTAGATGTTTTTGTAATTATGCTAAGGATAATATGAACATTGATGTTACTTGTTGAATAAAAGTGAGGATTAGGGATGTGGTTTAGAGAGGAAACTTATTCCAGAGCATGATCAGGAACAATAGCTTGAATATTATGAATAGTATAATAGGAACCAGTGACACCATCATTAGTAACATGATGGTTTTTATTTTTGATTAACATCCAAGTGCTCATATAAGGTTGGTATGGCTCTAATTGATGCATGAGGAAATATTGGTGTTTGGCTTGGTCAATGTCCTCTTCTAAAGTTTGTTGAAAGAGAGTTTGAACCTAATATTACAAATTAAGATAGAGAGCATTGGTGAATATATGAAAGAGTTTATCATCTACCATGTTATGTTCACACTTGTTTGATAAGGTCTTCCACCATTCGATGAAATATTGTGTGGTTTCCATCTCAAGTTGCTTGCAATTAATAAAATGAGCCAACATATTTTCAGGGAGGTCACTAGTTTAAAATTGTTATACTAGAGCATTAACTAGATCTTCAAAACTAGTGATGGAATGAGATTTGAGTTAGTTTTACCAATCTAAAGCATCTACAGAGAGATTTTTTGATAAGAGGTTGGTAGTGGCAACATTGTTTAAATTGACCCAATCTTTGTAGATATTTCTAAATGTTTTTAAGTGTAAGGTAGGATCTATTGACCTATTATAGCTAATGGTAGGGATGATACTAACTATATTTATGTTATCAAATTAAATCATAAGAGGTTCATTTTGAAGGTGTTTGATTGTTTTGTTAACAAGAAGAGGTTGAGGGTTAAGATTGCCATGGGAATCCCTAAGGGGAGCTGGGGGTATTTTGGCTGTGCACTCCCGATGGTACCTATTGAGAGTGATTTTAGAGATGGATACGATGATTTTTCATTTACAACATTTGGTTGGAATTATTAGTTTGGAAAGTGTTCATTTGGTTAAGATATTGCAACAAAAGTTGATGGGTTTGAGTGGTGTTATTCACATCATGTGAATCATTGGCATGGGAATTAGTGGCTTGGGTACCACTATGAGTGGTGGCATACGTGTTAGAGGTAGTTTGAGATGAATTATTAGAAAAGGAAGCACTATTAACATGCATTTATTGTGTTGTGAAAGATGCACTAGTAGAATTATTAGAATACAAAGCACTAGTGGCATGATTACCTTGGGTAGAAAATGATGTATTAGTAGAGGAATTGAGAAGAACGGGTCTTGAAAAAGGCCCACTAGATGTGGAACTTGCCATGTTAGTAGAGATACTTGGCATGGAGGTTGAGGAAATCAAGGAATAAGAGGTTGTAATATGATAAGGGGTAAAAAGAGAAGGAAGAGGTTGAGAGGCAAAGAAGCTACTACCCATGTATGCACCTAAATTCGCTTGCCTTAATTATTCTAATTAATCTCACTAATTTATACCCTTTATCCTAATACTAGTCATTTATCTAATACCCTCCCTCAATATTTCCTCATTTAGTAACCTTAGTCCTATCCCACTTCTTCATTAATTATCCTATATTCCCATTATCTTATCCTAACCCTACTTATCCATTATTTGTGAATTTTAAATTCCCATGACCCACCTACTTAAACTAGCCTATTCCTAGGCTCTCCTACACCCCTAGTCCCTAATCACCCACATGATACCTATCTAATCCCTTATCTAATATTAATTAATCCTTAATAGGATTCTATAATCCTCCAATTCTAGATTCCTCTCTAACTTAACCTTCCCCATCATGAACCCTCTATTCTAGAGGTTTCTAAGGAATGATAAATTCCTTGGAAATCCCCCAACCATTGATCTCAATAGACCAAGATTTAAATCTATCCATTTATTCTTCCCTTCATATTATATATAAACAAACCATTTCTCTATGAATAAACTAACTAGAAACCATCTAGGAAGCTCATGAAGTCTCCATGTTAAACTAACAATCAAGATAAGAGGCAATGACATGAACTTGAATCCACATATTAAATCCATAAATCCATAATCCATGATCAAGAAACCACAATGTCACAAATATGAGTCTAAGGTAATCTCAATCTAATCCTTTTGTCTTTCATCTGTTTGATCTTGGTTTGGAGCAATTAACTTTAGGATTAGAGTGGCAGTTTAAATGATTCATTCATCTATTTACATTTGATTCTAATGGCTCTAGATCTTACTTAGGTAGTTTGATGTTTTGGATGGTTTAAATTTCATATATTTATCCATAAGCTCAAAATTTGTAATATATTTTAGTGACCATGGTGGGACTACTCCCTAATTCTAACCTCTTAAGATTGCTAGAAGTGATTTAATAGCTTACAGGTGCAACTGGATGAGAATCAAAAGAAAGATTTGACAAAATATTCATATACATGAGAATCATGATATTGCATTGGTATTCATGATATTGTAGTCATGGTATTGCAATAATTTAAGTGGTTTTGCATTAACTGTCCAACTTAATCGCTAATAGTTTTCTATGACAGGCATTTTACCCTTCTATAATACCATGATTTGAAAGTTGCATTTTTGCATTGAAAGAATCAATTTTGCATTATAATCAATGATTTTGTGTTAGTAGTGTTTACTTGAACTTAGCAGGTTCTTAACCATCTATAAAACTATGACTTTGAGACTCATGATATTAACTTGCAAGTTGCGATATTGTAACTATAGTCATGACATTATAATTTATCCCAAATCTACTGAAGTTATCATATGAAATCTTACTTGCAAGTTCATTCTTGTCATTTTATGACTTGTAGGAGGACCAGTATTCACAAAAACTAGCATATAAACCCTTTTAGAATCTTATTTAAGGAGTTTAGATCTTAAAGCATATATATTTGCTAACCACATTATGTAAGGGGATTTTATCTGTATAACTTGATATATGATTGACCGATTGATAAGGTCAATAGGAAAAGGCAAAGGTAGGATCCTCTGAAAGTAAAAAATCACAACCTTAACATTTTTCCTATCTTTTATAAAACTGCTAATCACATAGTCACAATATTGACTTGAGAATAGTGACATTGCACTAACATTAGCGATATTATGATTTGATCATTTTAAGGTTGTCTATTTCCTATTTAAAATATTCAAAATTCATAAAGAAATTTTTGAAGACAATTCTAACCAGGAAAAAATCTTGTTATTGTTCATGATTTTGTCCAGTTTAATAAAAAAAACTTACCTTAATGTCTTTTAATAAACTTTTGATGCATAAAGTTTTAAATCTACCATGACTGTATGTGAATAGGCATTTTTAATTATTTGGGTAACCTATCATTATCACTATGAGCATCTATTTTGGGCAATAATTTTTTTTTTTTATAAATTTTTATGCTTTATCACAAAATCATTAATCTTGAAATCGTGAAATCAATCTAAGATTTGTAATATTACTCTAACAATTATAGTTTTACATTAACTATCTAGCTGACCATCATGGTTAACTATCTCTAGTAAAATTGTAACTCAAAAATTATGATGTTGCACTGGTAGTTACGATATTTCAGTCTAAAGTTATGATTTTGCATTCAATTTTATCTTTTTTAGTGCTTTTTTTGAGTCATTTTCGGTGAATTTTGAGTCATTCAAAGCCTCACGTAAGACCTTGAAAGGACCCCTCCATATACCATGAGAGGGAGTACACCCAAGGCACTACCCTCAAACCTTTTACAGGGTTCTTCCCCTTGACCCTATTGGGGGCTTCCACCCCAAGACTATTGCATCATGCCCCACTCACCCAAAGAAATTATAGAGCCAAATCATGATTTATTTTATTTTATTCCTTTTTAGTGTTTTTTGTTAAGGCCTATTAGACTAAAATTTTGTTTCTTTCAAGGGTGAATTTTGAATTGATAACGTCTTCTTTTTCAGGTCATATTCTAGTCTAATGGTTTGTCTTATAGGCTACCCCCCAAGTTTTTTAATTGAAACTACTAATCATTTTCTTGCAGGCCATCTGTCAAAGACATTTTGGCATCTTAAAACTCATTTTTATCTAAAATATTTTTAATCACTTTGTTTAAACCATGTTATATATATTTTTATATATTTAATCTTGTATAAATCTCACATCTTAATTAAATCAGTTAATTAATCCCCTTTTTGGTCTGCCTATTTGTCACCCAAGGGCTATGGTGGTGTATGCTCTCCTCCTTACATCCTTGCATAATTTTTTGAAGGATAAAAAACCACTAATAAGCCCTCCCATTTTTATTTTCTAGGGGCAACATGATGTGGAATTGACACCCATGCACTTCTTGTAGTCTTAGGGGGATAATGACCATGGATTTCACTACCATACACTAATCCACACTCCATTTTCTAATGAGTTGTATAAATATCAGGGATAATTATCATTAGGCTAAGTGGTTGACCCCATATAGGTCATCCATGAAGGGGAAGAGTTCACTCTCTAAACCAGGCATTAGACAACACCTTACATAGACTTAGGCCCTACCGTACCTAATATATAGCTAGGATGCCCCTAGAGAGTTTGTTCAACCTAGTATAGGATCTTGTAGCCATAACATGTGACTTACTACCAAAGTCAGGATCAACTTCTAATAATCCATTAAGTACAAATTAGATTGAGAGGGTTTGATATATTTTGTAATAGGTCACCAACCTACAACTTCACTTGTAAATCTGTTAGATGGTGCAGTCATCAGGTTATACACCCAAAAATAGTTTACTAGTCATAGGTTTGTGGTCTGCCTAATTTGGTGTGTGTTGTAATAGATCTATGTGTTTATGAGCCAAGTCAGCCTTTTACCCAAACCTATCTATACCTATCTAGGTCTTTTATACACATCATCATCTTGTATGTCCTTATCTCATCACATCCTTATCATAATCCTCTTGTACATATTATCTTTTACATCCGTTTACTTGTCCTATCTCCCATCACCCTCTTATCTTAATCCCATCCTAGTCTAGTTGTATCCACCAATCATTGGTCATATCTCCATCACCTACATATCCTAATCACATTTTTTCCTAACTCCACTTTTGTTTACAACCAATCATTTGACTTGATCTTCTCGTGCCTAGTCACCTTGTCTACCTTAGTCTAAATCCTAGTGCAACCCATCTCATCCCCTTGTCTATACTAATCCCCCCATCAAGTATTTTGTTCCTCATCCATGTTGGTAAAACATTCTTATCAGGGTCCTTATCACTATCTCACTCATGTCTAATAAAATTTGAATCAAAGTCACAAACCTATCCACCTATTAATCCAATCATTGCATCTTATTTGAGTCAAAAATCTTAGTCCTGAGCTAGCCTTAATCATATCAAACCCTAGTAGAGTCTATCCCCTCATCAAATCTTAGAGCTTATCATAGCTCACTTAATTGAATCCAATTCTAATCATCAAATTCTAGCTCACATCCTATTTTTTTCTACTTGAGATCAAATATCACATCACACATTGAGTCAAACTTGAGATCAAACTAAAACAAGACTTTATCCAAATTTGTCCCACATATCCCATCTTCACCCCTTAGTCTTTTCATTAAATCCCCCACACTTGTCAATTAGGGCCAATGAGTCCACATAATCCATACTCTCTCCCATCCTTATCCATGACATCTAAAAAAAATTGGTCAATACCTTGATTGAATAATGCCTCATCACCAATAGGGATATGCTCCTTTATTACCTTCTTAATATGAGCACTCCACATCCAATAGAATTTGACCCTGTCCACCCATCATTACCTCCAGTCCAAACTCATTCATAAGAGTCCCATTTAAATCCTCCTTCCACTAGTCATAGCCAATCATTTACCCCTTCTCATGCTAGAAAAGGGAATCCTATCTTGGCCACCTCATTGAATACTAGTCCATCCACATAGTCACATTCATAACCATTTGATCCAAACTCTAAGGCTTCCACATCTAAGCCAAGAAGTGAAGAGAACCCCTATACTCCTCTTCTTATCTCATTAGAATCCCTCTTCTACCAACTTGTTTCTGCCAACATGATGGTCCATCTACCCATACAACATCTTTTTCTTGCCAAGCCTAAGCCCTCTTGGTATAAAGCTAACCAATACTATGCATACCACTGAACCTAGGGGCATACCATTAATCGATGTCATAATTTTCAATACTATGTCGAAGACCTCATTGACCATGGTGACATAGAACTCTAGAATGAATTAGATAAGTCTATATCCCTGGTGAACAAGAAGAGGAATTCCAAGATTCCATTCCCATTCATGATCAAGCCATTCCCTCTCCAAGCCAAGGTCAAGACACCATATCCATCTTTCATGGTCCCCCCATCTTCAACAAATTCTCCATCAAAGATGACTCTATTACTCATGAGCCTAGTCCTTCCTTCCCTCATGAGTCCTTCCATGGGCTTATCTTTGTTGAATCCATTGTTCATCCATCATCTCCCCCTCATCCACCATATCAAACTCCCCATGTTGAAAGGTCAATTACAAACAATAAATATTCTATTAGTAGTACTGTATCATGTACATTGGAATCAACAATAGAGTCAATACAATTGTTATCCACATTATGATCATGTTCAATACTAGTATGAGGATCGAATTCCTCATTAGAAACATCAACCCTCATTGATATTGTAGCAGATGATGACTATTCCTACCCTTTTGAAGATACCTCCACTTTTTATGATAATCAGTCACCATGCATATATTTTGATCCTAATCAGGATGATGAAGTCATAACCAAAGTTTTACATGATTTATCTATCAAATATTATCATAATGGATTTGATCCTACCTTAGACACACGTCTTATAGGTAGTCCTAGTGATTCTTTTGTTGATCTTGAGGAAATTTTCTCCGATGTCAAAATTAGGTCTCCAAAAGAACCCCTATGGAGACCATGCTGCCCTATCACCCATCATTGACCTCAACATACCATCTCCACCACATTCATCTATCATAGATCATTTACTTCCTACTAATGATCATTTAATCACCTCCTTCCATAGGGATGAACATGAACATACATCGTTGGACCCTTGAGTAACATAATATGTGCCACAAATACAAAAGTCCAAGACCATATTCAAAATTCATCCATAATGATCACATCATATTTGATCCCATAAGTCAAAATCAAGAGAATTCAAATCTTTAGCCTAATCCAAAAGTGTCTTTCCTTAGTGAAGCCCCAAATTAGGGACTAGGAGAATTTCAAAGTTAAAATAATCATCTATCAAGTCAAAAATTGATCTCCCTTGGTGAACCCAAAATTAAGCACCAGGGGGCAGTCAAAATCAAATCCAATTAGTAAATAAAAATAATATAAAAATAATTATTCGTAAGGTTGATCATCCATCAAATAATCAGGTCAAAAATGCACTACAAAATCAAAACATCTTAGATCTCCTGCAACATTTTATCAATTGGCACCAAGCAAATGTTGAACATCCAACATCTCCAACAATGTATGAGACTAATAATACCACTCACCAATCCCCCATCACACCATATTATCATGATCCTATCATTCCTTCCATTTTAATACACCCCCATCAACATCAAGAACTAATCCAATCCATACCTCACATTACCTTCACGAATAACATTATATCTCATAGGGATGGCAAAGACACCTGGTCTAGATATTTGAAGGCTTCATAATCAAGAATCATCAAAGATCACAAATACATTAATACATCCAATAGAGAAAACATGGTCATAACATCATACATCTCCAGAACATGTATTGGCTAAAGATCCCACAAGTTTTAGCATTCTTGCATCTCATACCCACATCCAATAAATTGAGATGCCTAAAAGTATAAAAATTAAAATTAAAATTAAAATTAAAAATTAAAATATCAAAAATTCAAAATATAAAATAAAATAAAAAACCATTCTTCCAATGGTGAAAACTAGTCTTCTAGTGCCTTGGGAAAGTACCATGATGAAAACCAATTTTTGGCATCATGATAAAATAATCTATTGTCCATATTGTACCTCAACACTTGGGGGCAAAATCCATCCATCTCATCCATCAAACCCATCCATTTCAACCTTATCTATCTTATCCCTTGGTCCATTATTCTTACCCATCGTCTGCCATCATATCTTGCATCTTATTGTGTCCATCCTTTCTTCTGGTATTTACCTTCATAAGGGCAATGCTCTAGAATCATCTTGGTACAACCTCTAATAGACACTTAGGCAATTAGATATCTGGTTCCTTCATGATGTGGTCATTGGTGATTTCTAGTCACGTTCTTCCTAGATCTTCATCCACTTTCTTGCATCATCCTCATCCTTTTTTCATCCCATCCATTATTTCATCCATCCATCCTTATCCTGGTTGTTAGAATTGGTATTATCAGAGTTGTTGCTAGAATTTGGATAATGCGAATGCATTGGAGACGTGATCACATGAGATGAAGCTAGTGCACATCACATAGATGCTAAAGCAATTTGAAATTATACAAGAAGATATATTACACAAGACAAATAGGAGAAAACCCAATATTTGATTAACATGAGATGGCCAAAGTAAAGAATACATATAGGAGAGCACGTAAGTAACTCCTCCACAAAAGGTGGTTAAGGCACCCCAAGAATAGACTATAACTCCTCCATGAAAGGTGGTGACAAGGTGCTAAGAATAGAGAAGTAACTCCCATACTCAGAATAGCCAGTCAAAGGAGTTAGTTATGACATTCTTATGGCACCTATGACACATCTATGACACACATCTCCACATAAGCTAGCCTATCCCACGAATGTAGGAAAACTCCATGTATGCACAAATATATAATTTTCCTAATTAAATAATAGGGAAAAATAAAAACCTACACTAATACCCCCCCATAAGCACAGCTTAGGTGGGCAGTGTGGAAATATTAAATGGGTCCCGACAACTAGGCCTGATGAGGTACCCATGTACAAATGCAATCTCCCATAAGATAGAGAAAAGGAGAAAACCCATAGGAAAAAACTCCCCCCCCCAAAAAGAAAACAAAGAGAGACATAAAAGAAATGAAGAGGCTAGTTGCCCCCCTGAAGATGATGCTACTACAGATGTGGACCGCACCCCAAGAAGAGCTCGTAGATGAATGAACTTGCTCTCAGTGAAAGGTTTGGTGAAGATGTCTGCAATTTGCTCTGAAGACTGGCAAAATATCAAGTCAATGACCTAACTATGAATAAGCTCCTGAATGAAATGCATGTGAATCTCTATGTGCTTGGTTTGCTTGTGCTAAATTAGATTCTTGCAAATTTGAATGGTACTCTAGTTGTAACAATAAATGATGGTGGGCTGCCTGATAAGAATGCCAAACTCAAAAAGTATCCCCTGAAGCCAAATAGCCTCAATAGTTGCATTAACAACTCCCCTGTACTCTACCTATGTGGATGATATAGCAATAGCATTTTGCTTCTTGCTAGACCAACTGATAGGACCAGAACCTAAAGAGAAACTATAACTAAAAATGGACTTGCAAGTCTGTGAATTGCCAGCCCAGTCTGAATCTATATATCCAACCAAGTCAACCTTTATGATAAATCTATAATGAATCCTGTATCTATGTGAACCCTATATGTAATGCAAGATCCTCTTAGCTACTTTCCAATGAAGCTCATGAGGTTCCTGCATAAATCTGGAGACAAGTCCCACTGTATATGATATGTCGGGCCTAGTGTGAGTCAAGTAGATGAGACTGCCAACAAGTTGTTGATATCGAGTGGCATCAACCAATGGTGAAGAACAATCAGCCTCAAGCTTGACTCCTGATAGAAAAGGAGTCAGAGATGGATTGCAATCAACGATGTGAAACTGAGACAATAAATCAAGAGCATACTTAGGTTGTCTAAGAGAAATCCTTGAATTTGACTGTGAGATCTCGATGCCAAGGAAGTAGTGCAACAAACCCAAGTCTGTCATGTCAAATCTATCTTGGAGAGATGCCTTCACCACTGCAATAGCTGATGAAGAACACCTGGTGATCAAAAGGTCATCAACATATAGAACCAAAATTAGGAGAAAATCATCTTGCCACAAGAAGTAGACATTGGGGTCAAAATGGCACCTAGTGAAATCCGTTGTGAGAAGGAAAGAATCCATCTTGGCATACCAAGCCTGAGGGGCCTTTTTGAGGCCATAAATAGATTTCTTAAGTCTGCATACTAAGGAAGAATCTTGAACAAATCCTAGCAGTTGCTCCATGTAGATCTCCTCCTCTAGGTCTCCATGAAGAAAGGCACTCTTCACATCCATCTGGTGCACATCCTAACCATGTGCTACAACAATAACCAAGGTGAGTCGGATAGAATTCATCTTTACAATAAGTGTAAAGGTCTCTGAGTAGTCAATGCCTACCACCTATGAGAAACCCTTGGCAACCAATCGCACCTTGTACTTATCAACTGACCCATCTGCTGCAAACTTAGTTCGATATATCCACCTACATTGAACCATCTTCCTTCCCTTAGGAAGTGAAGTCAAATCCCAAGTGTGATTTTTGATTAAGGAAGAATATTCTTCCTCCATAGCACTATCCCACTCAGGTACTCCCGATGTGTCTAAAAAAGTCTATGGATCTGAAACTGAAGCAAAGAAGGCATGTGGATCTCTCTGATAATCCCCCCTAGTGCATCTGTCATCTACAAGATCTCCTACCTAAGTGTCAGCACTCTCAAGTGTCTGTCTGGCCCAAAGTGGCTCGAAAGTGGGCAAGTCAGGTGCTAACTCCTCATCCTCTAACTGACTAGAGGTGGATGACTCTACATCACTGTCTGAACTTGAAGAAGAAGATGTCTCTGGCTCAAGAACCTACTATGGCTGATCTGAATCTAAGGAATCATCATGAATAAGTAGATCCAATGAGAGAGAAGTGCCAAGTGTTGAGTCTCTAGGACTCTCCTGAAAGTGGACACTTCTCTCAATGAAAAACTCATGAGTGGTCAGATCTAGAAGGTGATATCCCTTAATACCATCTAGATATCCTACAAAGATGTAAGGCTTGGACTGACGTTCCAAAGCTTTGCATTTCTTCTTCAGTATGCGGGCCATGGCTAGGGATCCAGAAACCCTAAGGTGCTCAACATCAGGTTTCCTTTTATGCCAAACTTTAAAGGGTATTATCCCTTTCAAAGCTTTGTGAGGAACCCTGTTTTAAATGTAACAAGCACAATTGATGGCTTCAGCCCAGTACTGTGGTGCTAAGGATTTGGAGTGAATCATATAGCTACCCATCTCTTTCAAGAACCTATTTTTGCATTCTGTAACCCCATTTTGTGAAGGACTATAAGTGACTGTGCACTACAAATCAATCCCCTCTGTGGTGCAAAACTACTAAAACCTATTGCTAACATACTCCCCTCCATTATCAGTTTGAATAACCTTGATGGATTTCTCACTCTATTTCTCAACAAGAGCCTTGAAGTCTAGAAAATTTTCAAACACTTCAGACTTTTGTTTGAGAAAATATATCCAAGTGTACCTAGAGAAATCATCAATGAAAGTGAGGATGTACTTGGCCCTTATGAAAGATGGTTTGGGAAAGGGTCCTGATACATCACTGTGGACTAACTCCAAAGGTTGTGAAGCCCTCCAAGCTTTTCCTTTATTAAATTTTGCTACGGGATGCTTGTGGAGCACCCCTCGCAAAGTTCTTTTGAGAATTGGACATGAGGCAAGCTAATGACCATGTCATTTTTGCAAAGTTGTTCAAGGTAGTGGTAGTTAAGGTGGCCAAACCACTCATGCCATAATTTGCTAACTCCATCTGAATGAGTCAGTAATGCTATTGGAGAATAATCTGGTGCAAAATGTGAGAAGGTGTATAACCTTGCTTGGTGATCTGCCCTATCCATTGCGACTGTAGTATCACTATGCAACTCCCTGATAGCCACTGAATCTGGTGAAAACTCAACTCTCATGCCCCAACCAATGTGAGGGATTTGGTACATTGATAGGAGATTGGTTGAAAGAGAAGGAACACTTAAAACACTATTGAATGTTCCTCCTTCCATTTCAACTGACCCTCTCCCTACAATGGAAACTAATGTGTCATCACCCCAACTAATTGAAGTCATGCTACAAGGCTCTAAAGATGAAAACTCAACTAGTGAAGAGCCCATGTGGTGAGAAGCACCTGAATCAATGACCCATGATGTTGTAGAAGCTGCAGTTGCTACAAGGGCCTTTCCCTTTTCTTTCTCCTTACCCTTGCCTTTTGCCTTAGTAGAATCTTGGGTAGACGAATTCTGCTTGATGGACTCAGGAATACCTATGTTGTGCTTCTCTAGAAGATGAGTTAGGTGATCTATTTATTTTTTCATGCATTTGTGTTCATCATGCTCTGTATTCTTACAATAGGCACACTTAACCTTCTCCTTCTTAGGTTTAGCATTGGAAGAGGAAGACTCAGTGTTGTTTTTGGCAGGATTGTTGTTTTCTTTCTTCTTCTCCTAGTCCTTGTTCTTTTTCTTCTTTTCCTTTGTTGAAGTGTTATCCTTACCATTTCCAGCTATCAAAGCTTGGTGTTGAGTAGAATTCATTATGCCCATTTGAATTAGCTTATCTCACTCCCTAGTCAAGTCAGCAATGAATGAATCCAAAGAAGGCATTTTCCATGTAGTGCCAAGGGCACTTTTTATGGCATGAAAAGTGGAGACAAAGACTGAATAGCTTGGACCTAACTTTGCGAGAATAGAAAGGATGAGTTGATCATCTTTTTTCTCTATCCTGATTCTTTCAATTGCAATCTAAGGGCCTTAAACTTAGTGAAGAAGTCCTGTAGGGTGTCAAAGTTGCTAGGACTTAGACTTATGAGTTCGTTTTCGAGCTCATGACCTCTTATCTCATCAAGCTTCCCAAATAAGGTTTCTAGGGTTTCCCATATGTCTTTGGGAGTCTTGAAGGTTTCTAAATGGAAGAGAAGTTATAGAGACATGGACAAGCTCAGTAATCCATATTCTTCATCACTACGGTTGTACCACTTGACCTTTTCAGCATCAGTGCTAGGTTCTACTTCAGTACCCCTGGTGATCCTATACAACCCTTTGCTTCTAAGAATGATTGACATTTTAACCTTCCATTCATGATAGTTGAAGGGTGTTAGGGGTTTAAGTTGAAAATAATCTATTTTAAGCTGAATTTAGGTGAAGTTGTGTTGATTGCAAGTTGTGAAATTATGCAAAAAGGAGAATGAAAGTAAAAATTACAAGTGTTGAAAAGCAATCACACCCCCCCAAAATGTTGAGCCCCCCCCCAAATATGCAATTTCATGCTCAAAAGATGTCGGGCTCAGCTGAGAATACGTCTTAGAGCAATTAGTGCAAGACTTTAAGCAAACAAGACATCGGATTCAGTGAAAAATGTGTCTCGGGAGACCCAAATTTTAGGCACTTTATAAACTAGTGTGTTTTTAACAAATAACAAGCCTACGCTATGGAGAATTGAAATATAAACACTTTTGTAAAAAATGGCACTTGAATTTGAGTTATCGTTGCAAGATATTAAAGATTTAATTTCCCATAAACTAGTGTTTTTGCAAAAAAATAGCACTAAAACATTAAAAAAATGCCTGTTTTGAGAGAGAAAGTGACCTTCCAACCACTCATTGGACTCGACACAGAGCGAGGAATCCAAAGGAGGTCTTTGTGAGGGGGAATTGGCCTCACCCTTCATCTTTGACAGGTGAATATACAAGTTTAAATTCAAACCCCCAAATTATCAAACTGTCTAAAATACTTAATATTCAGTCCGATTGACTGATTTTTTTTTGACAAGTCAATTTTAACTAAAAAATTAAAGTAAAAGATAGAATGAAATGGATGGCCAAGTATTTAAGGGCTCACATGGGATGCCAAACAAGGAGAGGGGCGCCATTTTCAAAAAAAAAAGCAATACTGGCAGTTTTTCTCACCAAAATAAGCGCAAAAAATGGCAAGTAGAGGCAAATCCGCAGAGAGAAAGAAGGCTGTTTAAATCTGTAGTCAAGAAGGCCGTTGAAATCTGCAGTCAAGAAGGCCGTTGCTGCCAAGCTGGCTACCAAACCTGTCGCTGCAAAGAAGGTTGCTAGAAGCCTGCAAAGATGCCTACTGCTGTGAAGAAACTAGCGACTGAAGTTGCTGCTATGCCTGTAAAGACTGAAGAGAAGACAACCAAGACACCCAAGGCCAAGGCTCCCAAGGAAAAGATAAAAGCAACATAAGAAATGATATTGAAAGTTTTTTTTAAGATCAGATCTGGAAATAAAAAAAGCATAAAGAGAACTCCACTCCTCATGATTTCAAAATAAACTAATAGCATAACCAGACACACGATTATTGGGGTAGCTCTGATACCATATTGGAGTTGTTTCCAGAATCCAGATAATGCGAATGCAATGGAGACATGATCACATGAGATGAAGCTAGTGCACATCACATAAATGCTAAAGCAATTTGAAATTATACAAGAAGATAAATTGCACAAGATAAATAGGAGAAAACCCAATATCTAATTAACATGATATGGCCAAAGTGAAGAATACATATAGGATAGCACATAAGTAACTCCTCCACAAAAGGTGGTCAAGGCACTCCAAGAATAGACTGTAACTCCTCCATGAAAGGTGGTGACAAGGTGCTAAGAATAGAGAAGTAACTCCCATACCCATAATAGCCAGTCAAAGGAGTTACTTATGACATTCTTATGACACCTATGACACATCTATGACACACATCTCCACATAAGCTAGCATATCCCACGAATGTAGGAAAACTCAATGTATGCACAAATATATAATTTCTCTAATTAAATAATAGGGAAAAATAAAAACCTACACTTATAGGTATTCTCTTAGTTAGATTGGTATTCCTTTAGCTAGTAACCCCATTTGTTTAGTGTACATACATATCCCAAAAAATCCAAAAAAATTCTAAATTCCACAAAATCCAAAAATAATCTAAGTTGTCTTGTCATATGTCATCTTGTCCTATGTCCTATATATCCCAATAATCCTACCTAAATGTCTTATCCATTGTACTATATTGTCTTATGTCCTAATCATCTCTTCATCCTAGTCATCTTGTCCTATGTCCTTAGCAGCCTTATCCTAATCCCAATCCCTCATCTAATTCTCATATAATACTTATCTTAATCCAAGTATGCATATCCAAAATCCTTATCCTAATCTAAATCCCTATCCTAATCCATGTCCGCATATCCACAATTTTATCCTAATCCTGATCCCTCATCTATTTAAAATCCACATCCTTATCCAAATCCTAATCCTAATCTAAGTCCATAGTCTACTCTAAGTCCATACCTTGTCCAACTTCTTATCCTTGATCCAAATCCACATTATCATGACCCAGTTTATCTAGCTCATCACCTGATCCCTCATCTCATTGACTCTCATCAATACATTTAGATAAGACATAGTGACATTATATGTAGGTACTTGTGTGTGTTACTTGTCTATTCTGTTTAGCTTGTTTGAATCATGTAAATATTTGATTATATTTGTCTTTTGAGTCTATGTTGCATCATGTCTCTTTTTGTCTATTGGGTAATGAATGAGGATTTTATCATGACACCCAAAGCTACAATGATGATTTTAGGTGCCCTCAATGATGTAGAGTCTACTATTTGCCCACACACTTTGGTACCATATCCTCTTGGTCATACTTATATCATGGTGCATACTACCAAGTGATATATTTTATTATATTTATTATACTATGACGAGCCTTATGAAATATATGATGGGTTGATCATCTACACCCTCATCATTTCCCTCATCATCTATATCCATTGATCTAACATACAATCTTAAAACATCAATAATCTAACCTCTCATCCTTTATACTAGTTCATCCTCTCTCTAATCACTAATATGTCTAATAATAATAATAATAATAATCATCATCATCATCATCATCTACTCCATCAATTGTTGTTTATCCTCTAGTTAGAACTACATCGGCCTGAGGTCTTTTTAGACTATATAATCAATAATTAGCCACTTTTCTATGCCCAAATATAGCTCGATCACTATTATCTCTTTCCCCATCCTTTTTTATCCTCAATTCCTACATCAGTCAAATCTTTGAGCTAAAATCTCAATCATCAATCCATCAATCTATTAATCAATCACCATACCCACAATCATATCCCTAATATTTTTTGTCAATCACTCACACCTATTGATTGGGCCTAAAAAATCACAACATCCATCTTTTATTACATTAATCATCCATCATCACTGATTGGTTTATTCATCATTTAAATTTTATGATTTCCTCCCTCAATTATGGCATAATTAGGACTGTAACTTCATGTGTCCTTGTTAGGGGCATCATCGCTATTAATCACATTAAGGTTCATTGATTCAATTCCACGTAGTCTAATTCTTCTTATTTTAGTCACTTGATCATATCATTATTCTTTTTCATCCCTTTCATCATATCATTCAATTGAAGCCTTCAACTATATGCACTAATCTTATCTAATCCTTGTCTTATCCTGTCTAACAACTCTCCCTTATATGTGTCCTTGCTTGAGATACATCAAAATCTTGTGGCCTTTTGTCCTATCAACATCATGTCATGGTTGATTCCCCTTTGGGATGTGTCGACAACTATGACATAGTTGTTTCTACTCCCTATGCATGTGTCTTTACTAGGGAAATCATCCATTTGTAGCTCATTTTTCAAGTTGAGTTCATCCTCTTCATCATCTATCCTACATCTCTCATCCCATCCCCTTATATATTCATCATATCCCACCTATCATTTCTTCTTTCGAGTGGTCATCCATCTCATTCTTCCCCACATGTCCCCTTGAGGGGGCATCATATCCACTAACATCATCCATGAATGGTTTTTATTTGAAAGACCATTACTCACTCCAATTCGCTCCACTCATAATGCCCTTTCAAAGAAGGGAAAAATGTATTCACTTAAATCCATTCACCTTAATTATTCTAATTAATCACACTAATTTATCCCCTTTATCCTAATCCTAGTCATTTATCTAATACCCTCTTTCAACATTTCCTCATTTACTAACCTTATTCATATCCCACTTCTTCATTGATTATCCTATATACCCATTATCTTATTCTAACCCTACTTATCCATTATTTGTGAATTTTAAATTCCCATGATCCACCTACCCACCTACACTATCCTATTCCTAGGATTTTCTACATCCCTAGTCCTTAATCACCCGCCTAATCCCTATCTAATCCCATACCTAATCATAAATAATCCTTAAGAGGATTATAGAATCCTACAATTCTAGAATCCTCTCTAACTTAACCTTCCCTATCTAGAACCCTTTAATCTAGAGGTTTCCAAAGAATTAAAAATTCTTTGGAAAACCCCCAACCATTGATCTCAATAGCCCAAGATTTAAATCTAACCATTGATTCTTTCCTCCATATTCTATATAAACAAGTTATTTCTCCATGGCCAAACTAACTAGAAACCATCTAGGATGCTCATGAAGTCTCCATGTTAAACTATCAATCAAGCTAAGAGGCAATGACATGAACTTTAATCTGCATACTAAATCCATGAATCCATGATCCATGATCAAGAAACCATAATGTCACAAATTTGAGTCTAAGGTAATCTCAATCCAATCCTCTTGTCTTTAATCCAATTTATCTTGGTTTGAAGCAATTAATTTTAAGATTAGTGTGGTGGTTTGAATGATTCATTCATCTATTTACATTTGATTATAATGGCTCTAGATCTTACTTAGGTGGTTTGATATTTTGGGTGGTTTAAATTACATAGTTTAATATAATAAGCTCAAAATTCCTACTACAACCCCCAAATCCATGTGTAATATGGTGGAAGGTGAATGGGTTTTTTTTTAAAATGATTGATCACTTATCATAAGGTGATAAATAGTGGAAAAATATTTTCCTTGATGTTAAGTAAATTCATTAATGAAGGAAAGCATTTTTGGAGTATACTCTAATTTAGGCTGATCTTTTAAGGATAATAGAGGGTTACAAACTAAAGATGTATGAGGAAGAGTCCCATAGTTTTTAGTGTGAGTGGCTACATGCACATTACGTTTGTCTAGAGTAGGAGCCACAAGCTATTTATGTAGAAACAAATTGGGGTTGATAAATATCATCATATCTATTGAGTTCAATTTTGTTTTATCCTCAAATAGGAATTTCATGATGAGAAATAAAGGTTAAGAAGGATGAAGATGATGCAATGACAAAGTGATAAAAAAGGATATAGAGTTGTGTAGGTTGATTATGTGTTATAACCTAACAAGTAGAGAATAATACAGAGTCATGCAAGTTGACTCTATATTGCAGACATGGAGATGAAACATGCTATGAAGAATACATAGTTGTACATGTCGATTGTATACTATTAAATATAGAATTGAAAAAAGGAGAAATAGGAAGACATAGTTGTATAGTTTGACTATGTACTATTGTCAGGAGGAAAAATATAGTCTATAAGAAACTATATCAATTAAAATGACATTGTTATGAAACAATAAAAAAAATTGTAAGATAAGTGAAGCAAGAGTGAAAATGAACACATAGATAGTTGGATCAATGTGAGTGATCCAATTGGGGCACATAGCACAAAACCTTGTACCAACATTAGATAATGCAATTTTTTGCAATACAACATGTAATGATAAGAGAGAAAGAAATCAACTAAAAAGTAAATACTAACCAAGTGGTCATCCTAAGTGTTATTAGATTATTAAAAAGTGTTGATTTAAATGTGATAGGAGAGTTGGCTGAAATAGAGAATTAGAAAGACAATCTATGGATGGTTTTAGGACTTTTAGTTTGAAAGGAAGCTATGTTGGCAATGGTATTGGCTTGGTATTGAGGGCCTACCCCCTCACTTCACAATCTCGTATTGATAAGGGTGTTGGATGCTTTTCCAATATATACCATTAATCATGCACTTATACTTGACCAAAAAACCAAGTCAACTTCCCCTTTGGTGATGAAATGCAAGTAGGTAGGCCCTGACAAGATAAGTGTTTAAATGAATTTTGAATGTTATGTGATTTGACAGTGTGTGTAAAAGAGTAAAATAGTGTAACTAGAATGGTAATTTGAAAAAAAAACTTATTTAAACTATATGAGCTACTCTAAGCATGCAAATAGTTGAAAATGAAATGTGAATTAATTAATAGCAAATAGTTATTAATTCCTTGATTGAGAATAATACATAGTTGGTTCATGTGACACTGTATGCAAACAATATAAAACATAGTTGACTGGGTCACTAGTGTTCTGTAGAAGCAAGGTCTTTAAGAACAAAGTTAAATAGGTCAACTATGTCTCTCAAACAAAAGGCAGACTATAAAACTAAATTGACCAGGTTGACTTAGTTGTAGGATTGTAGTTTTAAAGACTAATAACGTATGAAAAATAGAATTGAAAAAAGTATGGAAATGATAGAGAGAGGAAAGAGAGGAACCTTGGTGGGATTGAGGATGGTTAATATTGTAAATTTTATGCTGAAGTTCCTTACTTACTACTTTCAAATTCTATAAACTAAGTTGATCGGTTCAATCAAGTTATACAAAACCTTGTATGCTGAAAAAGAACAAAGAACAAGGTCAACCTGTTTGACAATGTTTGTTGACCTATATGCTGGAAGAAATAATTAGAATATAAAGTTGACCTATTCAACTCTAAATGAAAATTTGGATTTGAAGAAGAGTAATATGTTGACGTGTTTGATCCAATAACCTATAGATGATGAAGACCTATGCAGACAAAACATAGTCATTTTGAAGTCACTGTGTGTTAAACCTGTGCACAAAAAGTTAGAACTATACTGAATGGTTTGATATAGTACTACAAATATAAAAAAAAAAAATAACATGATAATAATGATAGTGTGAAAAAAAACTTGCAAGGGTTAGATTCACATCAGGTTCACCAAAATGTATGCAATACAAAATGTAGCAGATTTATAAATCAATCTTAGCTCAAAGAAGATAAATCCTAATTAAACTTTTGATTATGGATATATTAGATATTCAAGTTCATGACCAAAAAGGATCTATTAGACCTAGCCAAGGGATATCTTACCACAATAATATCACTAAGGAGGGTTCCAAAGCCTTCAATCAAGACAAACTATGCAATAATCCTAACTAGGTCCTATGTTTTCATATTCACTAAATTAATAATAAGTAAAGCAAAATATAATCTAGTGCTCACCAAAAATTATGGCACAGAGTGGGGGTAATAAACATGAAAAGTAAGCATGCATAGAATAAATGTACTCATGTCAATGTATATGAAATTTTAATGCATGGGAGAGAAGTATAAATGCATATCTATCTACTCTTATAAAGGAGAAACAAATTTGGGAATACTTACTTTTGAAGATGAACCCATTGAGCCTCGATCTCTCCCTTGATCAAGGTGTTTTTTAAGAGGTTATTGTGGTATATAAGGATGACAAGGATAAATTATCTCTATGATACACAACCTATCAATGCATCTAAAAGACTTCTCCACAAGATAAAATCCGTATCTCCAAAGAAAGTATAAAACCCTAAGCTATGCTCCTCAAGTATAATGATAGATAAGTAGATGTGTAAGATATATCTCTTCTTCTTCTCTTTTTTTATAAATGACAAAATGGATGTGTTTATTTATGTGGATCTAAACATAATCCTTTCCAAAAGTTTAGGCCCACAAGGTTGACCCAATCGACCTTGTATCGTTATTGACAAAACAAATTAGGTCTTGGTCTAGGTCAGTTAAGGGCCAACCTAGACCCTAAATAAGTTTTATCAATTAGAGTACATGGTTGATGGGATAATGTAATGTAAACTACCAAAAAGGATTTTAGGCTAGGAAATGGCTAATGAAGGTGGAAAATGACTAGAGGAGGGTGAAAAATAGGAGACAAAGCTTAGGAAAATGATTTTAGGAGATGAATGTGTAGATAGCAAGTGGTAGTAAGGGAAAACAATCTTGTAAATCACTAATAGTTTTCCCACCCCTTTCTTGGTGCACTCCTTATGGTGTGCACTCAAAGAGATTGAGACTCAATGGGTTCTTGAAAAATAGAAAGTGTCGGTAATTGATAAAGTTTGAAAATATTATGTGAATACATTACATAAGTCTAAGCTCAACTCTCATATCATAGGCCATATAATATGAAATTTTTTGTTGCTACAATCACTCCTAATGCTCTCATGGTTCAACATGCATTAAATATTCAAAGGCAATAAATTATATTAGTTCTAAAAAAAATATAGAAACAAACACAGTTTGAGCCTCTTCTCTTGAATTGGGAAGAGTGTGTTTTTGGGAGCATGAATCTCAATGAGGGAACAACCTTGGAAGCTTCTTGCTTTCACGAGGAGGAGGAATCCATTATGCCAAATATGGGGTCAAAATCCATAAAATAAGATGTTATTAGTCATGAGGATGATTTTATCATTGAGGGGGTTCTTAATTGCTCATTTGATGATTAGGCAAAGGGCTATTATCAATTTGATTCACTTGATTATATAGAGGATGTATGTTTAAGTTTTTGTGGGATTTACGAATAAGACACTTTTATACTAGCTCCCATGAAGTCAAAATAAACTCTTCATGAAGCATGGCAACAATGTTTTGACCTCTTTGAATAATTGGAAGAAATATTTGAGATTGGGGAGAAACCTGAGGATGTTTTTGAAAAAGTTTTGCAGATGAAGGACAATGATCTAAAGGATTTTGTCTACATAGGGGGCATGTTTGATTCAATTGATATATTATAAATTTGGCCAATGAGATGGGTGATCAAAGAGGAAGATGATTGGCTAAGAGTGTTATTTGAAAATCAAGCTTCCCTTCATTTCCTTCAACCACATGGAGAAGACTTAAGAGGTTTTTGTTTTAACCTAGGTGGAATGAAGTTTTTGAGTTAGTTTAGAGTAGGTAGTTGTTTTATTTTCATCCAAGTCTTGATTTCACATTGTATTAGTATATTAGTTATTTTCCCTTCCTCTAAGTGCTTTGTCATATGTAGTTGTTCTTGTTGTTCCTTTCTTGTGGGGTAGGTAAATTTCAATTTTTTTAGAAGTTGTTTCAAGGCATTGCAGCCAAGGATATAATTTAAAATCAGATAATGATGGGACTCCTATGATTCCATGCCCAATAGACTGTATAAGGTTATTGGTCTTTGCTTAGTAGATAAGCAATATTCAGAGATCACCAAGAATGTTAACTATTCAAGTCACCATTTTATTTCAATATGGATTACAAGGTTTTCTTGATCTTCATGAGCTTATAAACTAATTATTTTTAGGAGTGAGAATGTTATTCATAAAATATTATTCAAAAAACACTATTCACATAGACACTATTCATAGTTGTTGCGCATGGTGATGTGGCATAGTGGTGAGGTGTCATTTTGATGATGTAGCATGGCCCATAAAGAATCTTCATGAGGAAAAGTTGACTTGAAGGGAGTGGGGCATAGTACTCCACTAAAAGACATGTTTTGTCCTTGGTAAGTCACATGTGGTGTGAAGTCACATGGGGAAGATATGGGCCAAATTTATAAGGAGTCCCATAGTTTTCATGTCTATCAAAGGTCAAAAATCTAATTAAAACTCATTTTTGATCTTGTGTGCACATAGAGGAAGAACACAAGAAGTTTACTATTACTGATTGGGTTCACAAGGAAAGGTGGGGTGCAATTTTTGAGTCACATGGGGGTGGTTAATCTTGTCTACTTTTTAAACCTTTTTGCACAGAGGACAATCATTAGATTATTGATCACATGCATGGCTTGGAATGTGGAGAATTTTTCTTCCCTCCAGGAACTTTTTTTCTCATCTCCTCTCTTCCTTTTTAATTCTACAAAATGATGGCTCTCTCCTTTGTAATTCATTATTGGCAAATTTGGAATCCCATTTAAAGCATTGAAGTGATAATTTTTGCCTTGTTCCATACTTGTATCTTGTGTGAATTCATAATTTATTGATCTTGTCATGTGATGAAGCTAATTGCTCCTTGATTTGTTGTCCAATTTTCTATACAAGATAGTTTTTATTTTATAGCTCATAGTTTTTGATTTCATCTGTAGACACCTAAATCTAGCCACCAATAATCTCCAATCAGGTTTTTGACTAATTTCCACCGAAGTGCACAATTTGGCCTAAAAACACTAAAAATAGTAAATGATGTGAAACTAACATATTCAAGTGCTGATATTGGCTAGATTATCATTAAATGTGGCAATGCAATTTATGGGCTAGCTAACTTTGATCAGATCATTCTAAGTCAAAATGCTAATTTTGCACTTGGGTGCTTTGGATTGCTCTTTCCTATCAAATCTCTTGCACAAGACACGTGCCTTTATTATTTAGTGTTGGTAACATCTTAAATGGGATAATGAATCCAACGCTGCTGACATTAACTTCTAATTTCAATCTAGTCAAATTTTGAGCCAATAACAAGGCATTTTGATTAATTTAAGTAATTTGTGCACAAAGTTTTTAATCATGCTTAAGAGATAATTAATCCAAATCAAGGTATAATTAAGAATTGAATAGAAACTTGTTGAATAATTGTTTTTAGAAATGAATATTGAATATCTGCATCATCAGGTAACCTCATTTCTTGGGAAGACATCTCTAGGCCATAAATGCCACAAATATCAGGATTCATGCCTCCCATGCCTCATCAATGCCCTCTATGCCTCTTAATTTCTCCTCTAACCCAAATATTGATGAGCCTATTTATGAATTTTATTTACATAATTAGGTTAATCCTTAGCCACACATCTCAATCTTGAGATAGATGGTTCAGGTTAATTCTAGCCATTTACAAAAATCTATAAATAGAGAGGCCATAAACATCATTTCTAAGCTATTTTGGTGAAAATTTATTATGCTCAAATATATTCGAAAAGGACTTGATAATGCAAAGTTATAATACACAAATGATTCCAAAAGCTATTAAAATTAGTGTTATCATGCCAAATTGATTCCAAGCCAAATCTAAAGGTGCAAAGAGGAGGTGGAGGATAGTCAAGCTCTATTGCAATAGACTTCATGAGCACAAGCTGAGTAAGCCACTACAAAAGCATTTGGAGCATCCAAGGAAGTTGAAGGATTCTTGCTCTTCCTTACTTTTTAGTTGTGTTTATCATTTTTTTTTGTTATTAAGCTCACCCTAGTAACTAGGCATGAAGGTGTTAGTTTAGTGTGTTATTTGTCAATTTGTTTTGTTCATTTTGTCACTAACACAATACTAATTTCCCCTTCTTAGTAAAATTCCTAGTTCACATAATGACACACCTAGTGGGACCTAAATAGCTTCACAAAAATGATCACAATACTCCCTCAAGCAACTCACTAACCTTTGTTATGTAAAATCTTGGAGTGGGAGGCTTAAAAGAGTGAAAAAATTAAGTAAATTTTTTTTTGTGAGTGGGGAGTTAGACTGGACATAGTCACAGGATTATCCTGCAACTCATGATATTGTCATTCAAACTCACGATATTTTGCTTATCTATTTTAACTAACTTTATGTTTTTATGCAGGGTTAACAATATCACTACTTTAGAAGTCAAGGGATTGTTTTGTAACTTGTGGGGTTGCTTAACCGAGTCATGGTATAATCTAATTGTTAGCAGTTAAGCGACAATATCGCAACTCATGAAGTGGCAAGATTGTCTTGCTATTAGTGAGATCATCAAATTGATTCATGATATTGTGACCAAACCACCTATGGTTTACAATATCATAACTTTTAAAATTATGGTATTATCCTACAAGTAGTAGGAAAGTCATTTAGAGTCACGGTATTGTGACTAAATGGTTAGCGGTTAGTTACAATACCACAACTCTTAAAGTTGTGGGATTATCCTGAAATTAGCGAGATTTTTTTGTCAAGTAACAATATTGCACCACTATGTCAACCTGAGAGCTCATTTTCCTAAGCTGATTGTTTCATTTTTAAAAATACATCAAAGTTAAACCACTTGCTAACATTTTTTTTACAGGACCAACTTGGAAAATTGATAAAACATGTTTTAATCATTTTTTGTATGCTTTAAAATGAACTAGGAACATTATTTTTGGTGCTTAATATAACATTTAGGTGCATAAATAAGTTTTTAACACTAGTTTTCAAAGTTTATAATTTTAAGACGAAGGGGTCAAATGAACACCACAAAATCTTTCATTTGAGCTTAAAATTGGACACACTTGCCATTTTTGTCTTCAATAGTTACTTGATCTATTTTTTTTAAGTAAAGAGATGGGTGTTGCATGTATGATCTTCTATTTTTCCCCTTTAAGAAACCCTTGGAATCAAAAGTGCCATTCCTATTGCAAATTGCCTAGTCCAAGTCATAGACAGAATGTCATCTAAAGCACTCCCCAAAAACTCACAAAAGTATTGGTGACCTTGAAAATGACCCTAAAGTCATTCTATTTTAGTCTTTTATTTCATGCAAACTTGGCTTGCGAGGGGGACATCATTACCTCCCACAAGTTCTTTAGGGAAGCTTTAACCCAGGGTTTCATCTCTTAACATTGACTTCACTTACTCTTTTTGAGTTGCACACGGGACGTATTTACATTTGGACATCACACTACACTGAGCAAATAATAGGATGTAGTGGTTGTACAAAGGACTAGACCTTTTTACAACTAGCCAATGCTGCGGTCACCCAATTTCTATGCTTTTCTTTTGAATTGTTTGATGTGAAAGTCATTGTGCAATTGATTCCCCTAGAGACATTTAAAACTTGATAGTTTAGTCAACCCCACATTGCCATACCCTTGCTAGGATTTGGATGATTATACTTAGTGTATTTTGGTCATTTTTTTATTTCTTGGTATGTTTTGAGACTAAAGTGTGATTGTTTGTTTGTAAACCATGCCAAAATCAATTTATTCACTTGTTCGTTGAATTTTTTGCTAAACTTGTTTGTGTGTGTGTTATTTGAGTTATAGAGGGTAGTGTTATGCCACATAAAACATGTCAAAACATTTTTCCTTTGAGTATTTTGCAAACATAGCATTGACCACATCATTCGAGCATGCTTACATTGTTGGGCTACTTAATTTGTTTCAAGACTTGTTTCACCTTGTATCAGAAATCATTGTTTCAAACCATGTCATGTATACCAGTTGGACCTTTATCTTGTGCCATCATGTTTTTCAATCTTGTCTAATTTGTTTGGTCAAATCATAGTTTTCAAAGTTGAGTTTTCAATTGACCTTGTTAGGTTTGGATCCAAACATTGATTGATTTCTATTTAAACCTCAATTCATGGGCTAATACATAGATCTTTCTCTTTTGGGTTGCATAACTTCAGTTAATCAAATACCTAAAATTGAAAACTATTGATGGTTTGTTTATTTAATGCCTATCCTCATCACTATTTGTACCTTTATTTAGGAGAACATAGTCTTTCTTCAAAGAGTCTTTTTTCTTATGCCTTATGCCAACTGATCATGTTTATGTTTTATTCCGTGTGCCGGGTCTATGTCAAAGTTGTTTCCAAAATTATTAGATTAAATCAAATCATATCAACCTTTGTTTCAAGTCTATATTTTGATGCCATTTGGACAAAAGTCCTAGCATATGCTTATTTGTTTGAGCCTAGCTTTTAACTCTATGTTTGGACAAAAGACCTAGTAAATCAACTTTTCCCTTTCCTAGTTTATACCTTGTTTGGAACACTTTGACCTAGACCTTTGACATGCCGATTTTTATTCAGATGCTTGACTTTTTGTGCATATGACATTTGACATTAGATATTTGATGTTAGACTCTTTTATGCCAAGTCTTGTCACATACCATTTTGGAGATACAACTCTATTTCAAACCACATTGAAGATATAGCTCTAATTTCAACCAAGTTAGACCAAGTTTGAACCATTTGTCCTTTGGACATAGTTTTTTAAGATTTTATAGAACTCTAAACCTTTTTATTTTTAAATCTTTCATCATTTATGCCAATATGTCTAGCTACACTTATGGTGGAGTCATGTATAATCCAACTTATGATAGAATGGCCACACAAAATGAATTTTATGGCTTTATTCAAGACCCCAATGATGATAATATAGTTTGTGAGATAGATTTATATCCACCTCATAATAATCATTCATTGGAACAAAGTCATGGAACAACTTATGATCTAACTCAAGACCTTGATTGGTATAAAGAGGCTTGTGAGGAGGAATTTGAAGACCCAACTATAGACAATATTATTTGGGATATGGATCAATACCCTCTTTATAATAATCAATACATGGAACATAGTCAAGAACTAGCTTATAAGCCAACTCATGACTAGGATGATATAGTTTATGAGGAAGACTTGGTTGCTTTGGCTTGTACAAGCAATCAAGTTTCATGATGTATTTTTGTTATCCAATCATTGACTACCCCTAACCCTCCTTTGGATTATACGAGCTATCAAGATCTACAATATCCAAGGAATACCATTTCCATACCAAGACCACATCCTTTGGTTTGTGCAAGAAATCGGGCTCCATAATGCCAAACCATTTCTATACTAGGACCTCATCCTTTGGCTTGTGTGAGCAAACAAGCTCCATAAAGCCTCTTCATCATTCCAAGACCTAGTCTTTTGGCTTGTGCAAGAAATCAAGCCACATAGTGCCCTATCATTACCATTTTAGGACTTCATCCTTTGGCTCATATGATGAATCATGATCCTCAAGGCCCTACCATTATCCAATTTTAGACCATTCCTTATATAGTTACTAATCCCATCCAAACCTCAACCGATCAAATCATTCAAAGACTAAGCTATGTTCAAAACTAGTATTTTCCAACTCATTGGAAACCAAGGCCAAGAAAATGCACCACTCTGAGATGTTTCTATTTAATCAACCATTTTTGATAAGTTAACATGTGATGAATCACCTATTGATCTTATATCAATTGTCAAGGAGTCTCACTCTAATGAGCTAGTCTTTGCTGAGTCACTCTTAATGATTATAACTGGCTTTGGGCAAATCATTACCTCAACCATGTGCCTATTTTTAAAGATCCTCTTATTGACAAGCCAGTCTCTGTGGATTTTTCTCTTGACCTTTTCCCCATCCTAGAGTAATTCTACTTTGACAAACCAGTTTTTATGGAGCCCATTATGCCATCATAGGTCGTCACTTGTCCAAAACCAAATATTCAACAAGACATCATTATAAAAAAGTACACATTAGATGAAGAATCAGAGTTAGAGTTAGGTTCTATTATTGAACCAACATCAAACTTAGCATCAAAATCAAAATCAACATTAGTCTGAACATCAGATTCAGAGTCCATTGAGTCAGAATCAGATTTAGAAGAATACATTCATGGTTGTTACAACATTGGTTATGCATGCCTCACAAATCAATTTGAATATATTTATGATCCTTCTATGGTTTTTGAGGATGAGTATTTCAGGTTCAACACAAGTTATCCTAGTATCTTCTATGAGGATTATGCAGCCTCTCCCCATTCCATTACCATTCTAGATGCCATTACCATCAACCAAGATAGCCATATTATTGACATTCTATCTCACATAAGTGTTGATTGGGATTGATAGAATCATAATTTATTAAACTACATCCATGGTGACATAGCAATTGAAGAAGATCAAAGAGGCCAATACCACATTCATGTAGCAGAACACTCTCCTAGTGAAACCTTTTTAGAGGCGCTAAGATACAATCAAAGTTCCAACTCAGCATCTTCTAGTGAAACTTTTTCAAAAGCACTAGAAGAAAATCAAAGTCAAAAGCCAATGTTCATTAGTGAAACATTATTAGAGGTGCTATGGGAAAATCAAGATAAATTCATTGGTGAAAACCTCATTGAGGCACCAATAGCTGAGCACAAAATTTCTTCACTGCTTGATAAAGATAATATCAAAGATCAAATCAAAATAGCTTCCAATCTATAGCCTAATTAGATGGTAGTTACTCTCAAGCCCAAACAATAGAAAAAATTGATGGTCCTATCGAGAGAACAAGTCTTTGACCCCACCATAACTAAATTTATGTCAAATCCAACATCAACAACATTACGTGTGACTAAAAGTCCCGATCTGTATTTATTTCCCCATCATTCCCCATTCCATTATCATCTACCATTCCATTTCACAATCAAACCTATCATCCATTATTTGTCCTTATTTACCATCCATGGCCACACTTTTCTTTGTAGAGGCTACAAAGATACCTTGTCTCGACATTTTAAGGAATCAGAATCAATGACTAATGAAGATCTCAAAAGCACTCTTGACAACCAAATCTGTAACCAGTTCTTGATAGAGCAACTATTCAGATGAGGTGTGGGATAAAAATTAACATGATCAAGTATTATATTTATACCATTTGCTAATTAGGATGTGCATCTCCACTTCAGTAGGAACAATAAAATAAAAAACCACACCTAGACTAAAAATATGTACCATACCATTTCACATTGCCATGTCATTGCCATTGTTAGATATCCTTTTGCCATTGTCACGTATCCTTCTATTTACCCCATCACTTGGGGGAATTCATACTACCATTTTATCCAATTTATCAATCCATCATTATCCTAGAGTAAGACCATACCATCCTATCATTCCATTCCTATCTAGACCAAAGCCTATTTTTAGTCATCCTACCTGATCCTATTTTGATCTTGATTCATTTGGTTCTTCCTGCACTTTTTGCAAGAGGATTCCAATCAAGTTTCAAAAATAAATCCAATATGTGTTTACAATGACAGTCTATGAAATTAGTGTAACAATTGATCTAGCAAGATATCTTTCATTTTCCATCCTATATTAAGCTTATTTATGTGACCCTGATTATAATCGCTTATGAGCAAATCAGTGTTTCACTAGTATTTCTACTAATTATAACTACCTATGAGAAAATTAGTATTATTGACCTATTCCATTGTATCCTATTTATAACCACATATGGGAAAACTAAGGGCAACACTTGTTTATCATGCATTACCGCATCACCTTACCATTACTATTTTCATTTGATTGGCCATTTACCAGATTTGAGAATTTGTTGGGACCTAGTTAGTTTTTCCCTATCTTTTGTGTGGATAGAATTAGTATGACTTGAGGTCATTTTAGGACTATGTGGGTCATGCCCAATTCATGTTGAGGTCACCTCAGTCCCCCTTTCCATATGCTCTCACTGTTTTGTGAGCAACCTAAGCTAAACATTCTCATTGTTTTACGAGCAGGTATCTTGTCATTCTCTAACGAGTTAAGATACCTCAAAATTCTAAAAACATTCATAACATTTTAAAAATCCAAAAAAATTTGTGTTGTCTAAGCCTAGTCAGTTATCCTTGTCTGCTCTATTAGGGCAAAGTCATTATTAGGATGCTTTCTTTTGATTTTTTTCAAGCTTTTTGTTTGTTTATTTATTTCAAGTTGTTTGTCTGTTTGTGTGATTTTTGTGTGTTTTATTTGTTTGTTTGTCTTTTTGCCTATTTGTTTGCTTTCAGCATGTTGTCTTGACTCAATCTATACCCATTCATTGGGTGATTCCTCAAGCACATTATTCTTGATTCTATCCATATCCATTCATTAGCATTATCATCATGGTTTTTATCATTGGTGCATTATTTTTGAGTGTTCATTGGATTAGGAGTAAGTCCTTATGCATATTTTGACCAAGTCTTCTTGGTGTTTTATCATGATGCCTATCATCACATGCTATAGAAAAAACTAGATTCAAGAAGGTCTACAATCAATGGAGCCATAGAATTTTCTTCATGGCACCTAGATAAATCCTTCCATCCCAACCTTGATAAAATTAACCTATTGGCCATTCTAGTTCTATCATCGCTAATCAAGATGAACATCACCTTGTTGGTAGGTAAAACTAAATCATTTATAATGATCAATCTTAATCCTATATCCATCTCTTTTATCACATTATACCCACTCATATTTTTCCAGGTTATATCCTTGAGTTATGATTATTAATCATCCCTAACTAGGGCACCATTTATTTTAGCCAATCTAGGTCATCTTAATGATTATAACCACCTATGGGCAAGTCATTATTTTGATTTTTATTCCTGATTATAACCACCTTTGGAAAAATCAATATTCTGTTTACATGAATGCATGCAAGGATTTTCTTATTTAGATTAATCTCAACCATGGGTTAATTCCATCTTTCTTCTTTTTCTTTTTGAGGGACTGCCCATCAACAAATGTGATGACCACTCCCTCGAGGGGGCATCATCATAAGCTTCCCAAAACCATTTGGAGCTTTATTCTTCAACCATCATCTTCTTTTTGGCATACAGGCCATCTTTCATTATTTGAGAAGACATTGTTTTACTTACAATTTTCAATGCCTTACCAAATAGAGGTAAACTATAGACACCTAAATCTAGCAACCAATAACCTCCAATCAAGGTTTTGAACAATTTCCACTGAAGTGTACAATTTGGCTGAAAAACACTAAAAAATACTAAATGATGTGAAACTGACATATTCAAATGCTAATTTTGGCTAGAGTATCATTAAATGGGGTAATACAATTTATGGGCCAACGAACTTTGATTAGAGCATTTCGAGTCAAAATGCCAATTTTTCACCTGGGTGCTTTGAATTGCTCTTTCCTATCAAATCACTTACACAAGACATGTGCCTTTATTATTTATTATTGGTAACATCCTAAATGGGATATGGATCCAACGCACCTGACATCAACTTATAATTTCAATCCAATCAAATTTCAAACCAATAACAAGGCATTTTGATCAATTTGAGTAATTTATGCATAAAGTACCTAATCATGCTTAAGAGCTAATTAATCCAAATCAACGTCTAATTAAGAATTCCATGTAAACTTGTTGAATATTTGTTTCTAGAAATGAATAATGAATATTTGCATCATCAGGTGACCTCGTTTCTTGGAAAGACATCCCTAGGCCATAAATGCCATAAATATCAGGATTCATGCCTCCCATGCCTCATCAATGCCATCCATGCCTCTTAATTTCTCCTCTATCCCAAATATTGATGAGATTATTTATGAATTTTAATTATATAATTGGATTAATCCTTAGCCACACATCTCAATCTTGAGATGGACAATTCAGGTTGATTTTAGCCATTTGCAAAAATCTATAAATAGAGAGGTCATGAACATCATTTTTAAGTTATTTTGGTGAAAATTTATTATGCTCAAATATCTTCAAAAAAGTCTTGATAATGTAAATTTATAATGCACAAATGATTCCAAAAGCTATTGTAATTAGTGTTAACATGCCAAATTGATTCCAAGCCAAGCCAAGCCAAAGCCAAAGGTGCTAAAAAGAGGTGGAGGATAGTTAATCTCCATTACAATAGACTTCATGAGCACAAGCCAAGAAAGCCACTACAAAAGCATTTGGAGCATTCAAAGAAGGTGAAGAATTCTTGATTTTCCTTACTTTTTAGTTGCATTTGTCATTTGTTTTCGTTATTAAGCTCACCCTAGTAACTAGGCATGAAGGTGTTAGTTTAGTGTGTTGTTTGTCAATTTGCTTTGTTTATTTTATCACTAACACAATACTAATCTCCCCTTCTTAGTCAAATTCCTAATTCACATCATTAAGTTCGTGAAAAATTCAGTTGTGGAGTCATTTTTCATCCTTCCTAAGTGTTATAATAGCTTCAAACCTCCATATAAAATACTTATGCAAGAGTGTCTAATTTGGGAAATGTGTATGTGTGTCAGTTTCTTTTAATTTCATTGTGCAAGTTTCAAGCAAGCCAAGGATTAAACTTTCTAGTGTATCACTATTTTTGCTTTCAATTCCTTATTTCCCTTCTCTCTCTATCCCTTCTTGTATTTGGAGTAGTTGTAATGTTAGTTTAGGTGATTCACTAGGAGAAGCGACCCTCTCTAGAGATTCACTCCACCTTTAGGTCACTGACAACTTATGAGTGTTTCCATTGTGTCACTTGGGTGAGGAGGCCTGAAACACCTCCTCACAGGGTGAAACTTTTAGTGAAAACAATTAGAGGGCCAAAAGTCATGTATATATATTATTCTAATGTTTGTGCAGGTGCTAAAAGAGATCTAGGTCAACCCTAAGATGTTCTAGATTTGAAAATATATCCATTTGTGTAAAAGAGAGGAAAAGGACATTAGCTCCATTATTGGAACACTAGTGCCATGTGGTGTCAGTGTCCTTATTATGGTTCTAGTGTCCAAGTGCTAGAACATTATGCATGAAGAGCCAAAATCAACAAATGAGGGTTTGGGACTACTTAAGGGATTATTATGGATGTTTGTGGCTCACACAAACACTGTATAAGTGTTATAATAGGCTCTAGGATAGGTCTAGACTAAGCTAGGGATAGGTAGTCTCAAAGAGAACTCTTGGCACTCAAATCCTACTTTTAGGTGATTACATTTTATTATTAAGGCATTTGGCCATCTAATCTGAGACTGATCTACAATAGTATCACAAACTCTAACACAGACAACTCCTTCCTCCACTGTGGTATTCAAACCATGGGTCTCGATAGAGACACCTGCTAGTGTCTTCCTAGCCACTCTATTTGCCCTTGAAAGATTAGCAAAAGTAACCTTCTTTTCTAGTTATGGAGGGTGTTAACTCAATCTTCTACCATCCTCATTCATTACTTTATATAAATGAACAATCTTAGTATTTGTGTCATTATTCAATCCTATTGGCTTCTCTTTCCTCCAACCATTTGTTGTAGGATCTACAACCACCTTAGATCCAAATAAATCTATTGTGTTGACTGCCTTAGGGTCTTTAAACTACTTCTCGAAGAACTCAGACCCCCTGGTATCTGATACATGCTTGAAAGTATTTTTGGAAACTTTCTAAGCTCTTTAACTTCCTCCCCTAGATTGATTGACGTATGCTCTTGGTATACCTTCACTTCTCTCTAGTCTACTTTCACTTCATAACAATCTTTTGCCCTAGATCCAACCTCCTGATCCTCAAGATCTCCATCATCCTAATCCACTCCAAGGTTATTCCACCTAACACCAATTTTGAAATTGCTTTGTGCTCCCTCCTTCCATATCCCTATAGCATATGTTTATAGGAAAGCATGGTATTATTAATATTAAAATATAGGATTTAGAAAAGCATATGTTTCTCTTTCATCTAATATATAAGAATTATAAATACTTGTTAGTAAGGAGTGACAATAAGCCCAATTCATCACTTTACAATATATGTTGATGAAAAAAGATAAAATATTAATAATATTATTGTTTTTTAATTAAAATTTTGTTTTGTTAAGGATTGAGGGGTATGTATTCTATGAAATTTGTTGGAGGTACGATTCCAACGTCATCCCTTTTAATATCTTTTAAGATTTATATCTTAATGGATGGTTTAGTAACACCTTTTAGACAATCATCCTCACCATTAAAGTACAACCCACTTAAAAAATAATATTATTTTATGTTAAATAATTGAAAGTTTTGACTATTAATTTTATAAAGTTTTGACTAATAAATCATTAATAACTATGATTGATATAATAATTTTATTTATTTTTGACTATATAATATGATGTAAGATAATAATTGTGTTTCAAAATTAATTATTCTTATCATAATATTTATAAAATTTGTATTTTCAAAATAATCTGAAAATCCATTTATTTATAAATTTTTGTAAAGATTGATAAGGAAAATATCGATCTCTTAATAAGTGGTGTCCCTCTTTTAACAGAATAAAACCTCTTATTTGAAGAGATTTTAATTTAAATGTATGTTTATTCAAATTATTGTAATCAACCATTAAAGAGCAAAGGTCTGAACAGAGGTGCCGCTAGCTATATAACTCAAAAGACCCAAACAAAAAACAAACAAGATTTTTATATTTTTATAAACTTTATTGACACAAACAATAAAAATTATTCAAATAAACCCTCATTTGTTTTTGAGAAAATTAGCAGGCGTAATTTGTCAACCCTGTACAGGCTATATCAACTTGCAGGTGCCCATTTACTCAGCTTTTGAATAAATATTAAGCCAAAACTATTTTATTGAATCATAATTGTTAAATCCAATATATGAAGTTTGTAAATACTTATCTACATGATCTGATCAGATCAGTAAATCCAATTATCAGTTCTGTATTGTAAAAGTGAAGAAATTAAAAAAACAGTCGAAACTTCACACCAAAACAATGAATCACACATCAATCCTGTCATTTGGTGATGACATAAACTGCATAAATAATTCCAGGAAGGTATCCCATGAGCGTCAGCAACAAGCAGATCCAGACCTTGCCCTGTATAATTCAAATTAAATAAAATTTTTGGTGATGCAAATTACATAACTATATATAACCCTGAAAAACAATTGCACAAAAATGATGTCAGAACTATTGTAGATCTGAAGAGAGATGAATACTAACATGACATTCGTACTTGAGAAAGACTCCCAATGGGGGCAGCAGTATTGCTACCAAAATATCGATGAAAGTTGCCTTTGCCATGGAATTCAATAAAATATATTATGAGAACAAAGGAAGCATTATAGGCAGGAAAGAAGGAATTACTTGGGTTGTGAAAACAGTGGTTGAATTGAATTGGATTGTATGGATGTGGAAGGAAAGGCAGATAGCAAATGGGATACTTTTGGCAAATGAGATATTTTAGCTTCCACTACGTCATAATCATATTTGTTGGTGATAACGAGTGGGTGACAAACCAAAAATTTGAAACAAAATATCCTGCCCTCATGATGGATCTTTCGGTTTCTTTAATTCAAAATATTTCAAAATTCTTTGAAACAAAAGAAAGAAGAAAAAGAAGTAGTTGAAGTTGTATACAAATGAAAAAACCAAATCGTTTTACTTGATTCAGAAGACATTATTTCTAACTCAAATGAATAACCCTAGCGCCAAGTTGTTTTTCTTTCGAGTGTTCACAATGATTTGTGGGGAAAGGTTTATGGTGTTGTTTCCACGGGTTCAAAGAAAGAAGAAGAAGAAGAAGAAGCTGAAGTTGTATATAAATGATAAACCTAGATCACTTTGCTTGACTTATAAGGCGTTATTCCTAACTCAAATAGAACAATTCTAGTGCCAAGTTGTTTTATTTCGAGTGTTCATAGTGATTTGTGTGGGAAAGGCTTATAGTGTTGTTGTCATGGGCTCTAAGATGTACAGAGGTAAATTGCGAGTATATCCAAGAATAAATGATTATATTCTTGTTTATTATTTGAGGTTTGACATAAATATATTTGGAAAATTGTTTGATATATATAATCTTTAATTGTTGTTATGAGACAATGTTAGGGTAACTTTAGAGGTGGTGTTAGAGTGTCTTTAGAAAGTGATATTTGTGTGTTTTTATAAGCGACTTTGGGGTAACCTTATTTGTGACTTTATTTCTATATTTAGGGGATGACATAAGGGTGTTCCTAAACAAAATCTTTTTACCATATTTAAAGTGACTTTAGTCTCTGATTAAATTAGTGACTTGATTGGATACATAGGGGATTAAATTAGGAAAAATTGATCTCCCTAAACCTATTTGCAACAACTATTGAAGGCTTGATTTTCCCAAATTGAGTGTCTCCTGCATTGGGGATGCAGTTAAATCAAATTGAGCCACTTAAAAGTAGTTGCAATGACCTAATTTGATTTGGGGATTGATTTTTCCTAATTGATCTGCACATTTAAATAATCACTCGATTGTTTGTATGAGGGACTAAATTAGGGAAAATTGAGCCACCCAAACATAATTGGGACAACCTAATTCAATTCAGGACTCAATTTTCCATAGTTGAGTGCTCTATTGAACTAAACACTAGATTGATTGGAGGGGGAACTCCATTAAGGAAAATGAAGCCCCTTAAACCTAACTATGATTTGGGGCTTGATTTTTCCTAATTAAATACCCTATTCAACCAATCACTCGATTGATTATACAAGGGACTAAATTATGGAAAATCAAGCCCTTTATTTAAGCTAATTACAATAACCTAATGTGATCGGGGGCTCAATTTTCTCTAAGGGAGTGCCCCATTCAACCAATCATTCTATTGGTTGGATATGGGATACAATTAAGGGAAATCAAGCACCTTAAAACTAATCACGACAACCTAATTTGATTTGGGGCTTGATTCTCCCTAATTAAGTCAAATTGATTGCATGGGAGACTAAATTAGGCAAAATTAAGCCCATTAAACCTAATTGTGACAACCTTATATGATTTGGGGCTTGAGTTTCTATAATTGAGTGCCCCTCTAACCCAATCACTCAATTAGTTGGATGAGGGACTAAATTTGGTAAAATCGAGTTCCTTAAACTTGATTACGATAACTTAATGTGATTTGTGGCTCAATTTTACCTAGATGAGTGCCCCATTCAACCAATTAATCAATTTATTAGATAGGGGATTTAATTAGGGCAAATGAGCCTGCTAAAGCTAATTTCCACACTTAATGTGATTTAGGGTTTTATTTGCCCTAATTGAGTCTCATAGTTAACTAATCACTCAGTTTGGTTGGATGGGGGAATAAATTAGGAAAAACCAAGCCACTTAAATACGATTATGACAAATTAATGTGATTTGGAGCTGAATTATCCCTAATTGAGGCCCCCATTCAACAAATCACTTGATTGGTTGGTGGGGAATGCAATTAGGTGAAATGAAGCCTCGTTAACATAATTGTGATAACTTTATGTGATTTGAAGCTCAATTATAATCCTTAATTAAATACCACATTCAACCAATCGTTTGATTGGTTCAATGGATAGAGTAGTTATGGGAAGTTATAAAGATATAGTACACATTTGAAAAAATATGGAAAATTAAAATAATTTAGGGCATATTAAAAAAAAAAAAAAAAAATCCAAAATTTAGGGCAAACTTCATAGATTTATTAAAAAAATTAAAATTTAAGTAAAATTTGATAAATGAAGTTAAGCTAAGGAAAATTAAAAATTAAGAAAATTTTGAAAAATAGTTTAAACTAGCAAAAATTAAAAAATTAAGGAAATTTAGTGTAAAGAGGGGCAATTTAGAGTGACTTTGAAAAAAATGGTAATTCAAACTACCTCAGGTTAAATTCATAAAAAATCTATATCTTAAGGAAGATTCCACAAATTTAGTTAGATTTCAAAAAATAGGTAAAGTTTGACAAATCATGGCAATTTTGAAAGTTAGACCAATTTTGACAAATTTAGGGAAAATTATGAAAATTTCAAAAATTAGCATGAATCCAAAATTTAAGAAATTTAGAAAAAATTAAAGAAGTTTAAGTAAAATTCAAAAAATATGGTAAATAAAGATAAACTAAAAAATTAAGGAAAATTAAAACAACTTTGACAAATTAGAGTAATTTTGAAAATCTTATAAAAATTGAAATAAAAAAGAAATAAAAATAAATAAAATTTATAAAATTAAGACAAATTAAGGTAATCAAGGCAAATTCAAAAAATTAAAGAAAATTATTGAAAATTAAATTAATTTATGGAAAACTAAAGCAATTTAGGGGAAATTAATAAAAATTAGGATAAATTATAAAGGGAAATTTCATAAAATTCAAGGCTAATTTGGAAACTTAGGGAAAAAAAAAAAAAAAAAAATTACTGAAAAATTCAACAACTTTAAGGATAATTTAAAAAAAATATGTTTAAATTTTCAAATTAAATAAAATTAAAAAAATTTAAGTGAAATAAAAATAAATATAACATAATTGAAAAAAATTAAGGAAATTTCAATTTTTATTGAATATAAATTTTAAATTTATTGTAATAACATGTAAATATTTCTAATTCTTCTAATTATTTTTTAAGTACATTTTGTTATTTTTTAATTAACTTCAAAGTAAATTTAAATTGGATAAAAAATTTATCATGGTAATACTCATAATATACCTTCCCTATCTAACCACCCAAATTCATCTTATATAACTTGATTATCCCCACATACATTCCTCACTTTCTCCCTATAGTAGATTGCCTTCATATTCTCAACGACCACATGAAAAATAGAGATATAAGACATCTTATTTGAACACTACAAACAAGATCATCTTAAAAAATGCTTACAAGGATGCATTTCTCAAAATAAATGATAAATATATCAATACATTTTAAATTATATGTATATTTTAAATTTATTTTACTATATTTAAAATTATAAAATATATTTTACATTTATCTCTTATTATATTTATATTCACAAGCAATAAAATGTTAACAAATGACATGAGGAGAATGCAATAAAATGTGAAAAAGTTGGAAGACATTATATTGATGTCTTTTAATGTCAATTTTCATAAAAAATGCAAAGCAAGGGTGGTAAAAGAAATTAGGGATACATATGATAAATTTCAACGAGGATAAGTTTTTTTATTAAAATAAATGAATAATTATATAATTTTTTATTACATTACATTTTATATATATATAAAAATATATATGATACAAAATTATTTATAAGGGCTTTTTTATAATACTAAAAAATATTTTGTTATGATTAAATTAGAAAATTGGTGGGAGGTGAATTATGATAGTTTGTGATTGGTCATTTTTTATTTAATTTTTATTTTAATTATATTTTATGTTTTTAAAAATAAAATTACTAAATATATATTTCTTAATCATTTTGAGGCCCTTTTATTACAAAGTTAATCTTTAGAGGAGGCTTATTGACTTCTAGAATAGAACAAGCCAACTAAAACAAGTTGTAAATACCTAATTTTAATAGGGGAAAATGGTTACTAATTCCATAAGTCCTATAAAATTAGAAGGAACATCCACCTAGTTTATAAAATTTTTAATGGTGACTATTTTTTGATTTATCCACATCTAACTTCTATTTCAACTCAACTCAACCATCTTTGTTAATTCAAGTCAATCTAACTTGGGTTAAACTCGTTTTGGCATCCACATTTGAACATTATAAATCAACTGAACCTTCTTCCAAATCAATCATGGAAACTTCAAGTCAAACATTGCTTTTGCATTCAAACAACTTCAAGCTTGAATCTAATGTAACCATTTGAAAGTGAACATGTGTAAAGCCATCAAGATTTTTGATTACATCAAACAACTTAATACAAGTTTTCAAAGTTCCAAAATCTCCTTTCAAACACCAACCAATCCAATCTAAACCAATTTTTATCATTTTTTTGGAGTCAATCCAAGCCAATTCCACCCTTTTGGGAGCCAACCATATCTATCTTACACTTTTTGGGGCCATTCCAATCTACCACTCCACCCTATTTGCAGTCATTCTATATTTCTAATTCAGACTTACACATCAAATAGAAAATTTACCTAATGAATAACTGAGAGACATATTTTATCAATTGGTCACAACAAACATGATTATGTGTCTACATACTCAACCTTTTGATGAAAATGCTCCCAAACCTCATTGCTACCAAACAAAAGAATATTGTGAGTATCATAGGGTTCAAGGGCATTCACTTAATTAATGTGTAAAGTTCAAACGATATGTTCAAACCTTTATTGACCATGGGGATATCATTATTGAATCACAACAACTATCTAATCCAATTCAACCTTTTGTTCAAAAACAAGCCTTAGTAGATGTGGAAACCCAAATGTACCAAATATCCCACATGTTTTCCAATATTGCTAATTTCATAGCCATACCATAATCATTTCTCATTGAAAAATATCCACCATAAGTGCAAAAATAGTCGTGTTATAACAAGGTCCAATTATTACCCCTCCAAGAACCCTTGTTTGCTAAGGAATAAAATATGTTTAAGTCTGAAATTAGGCAAAAGGAGATATACCAAGAGTATTTTCCCAATCGTAATCAGACTCATCCCTTTATAAACAAGGATCAACAACCCATCATTAGCCAACAACCTATCTTTCATTAATTATTTAAGATTCCCCATTTCCAAAAAAGTCTTCATCCCAAATCCATCATTTCCAAATGCCCATTGAAAAATGTACTTGTGGCTAATACAATTTAGTAGGCCCTCATTGTGGCCACCTCTAAAGCAAGATCAAATTTGTTATCCAAATGTCATTTACAATCCATTTTAGCATTAAGATAAAGTTCAACATCAATATTAGATCAGGTTCTTTTTCTGAACCAATATCAAAATTGGGTTTCATTCTGGAACCAATATTAGATTTGGCATTAGAAGAAGCCTCAACATCAGATTTCAATCCCCTTGAGTCAAATCAGTAGAAGACTCCACATTAGATTCACAATCAATTTCAATAACAACATCAATAATAATATTGGTCTCATTAGCAACAACAACAAATCAGTTTGAAGACGTGAGTGATTCTTCCATGGATTTTGAAGAAGTTTCCTTCAGCATCAACACAAGTTTTCCTAGTAACCTCTACGAGGACTATGCTACCTTTTTCCATTCCATTTCCATTACACATGCCTTTAACATTAATCAACCTAGCCATTATATTAACATACCACCTCCCATACACATCAATTGGGACTGACAGAATCACACATTGTCAAACTTATTCCATGGTAACATTTCAGTGGTAGGATTTCTAGGGAAGTAAGACAATATTAAAAAAAAAAAGTAATCTCCTAATGAAACCTTATTCAAGGTGCTAGGGGACAATCAAAGTCTAAAATCAACATCTTCTAGTGAAATATTGTTTGAGGCACTAGACGATAATCAAAATCAAAAGTCAAAATCCTTTAGTGAAACTTTGCTTAAGGTGCAAAGGGACAATCAAAATGATTTATCAACATCCCTTAGAGAAACCTTATTCAAGGCACCATTGGACAATTTAGATGAAAAAGATCAAGAAGAATTTGTTGGTGAAAACCTCTTCAAGGTGGAAATAAATGAGTAAACTAGTTCTACATTTCTTGATGATGACTTATTGAAGTTAATAATGGTCCCACCACAAACAAAGACAAGTCAAATCTAGAATCAACAACATTGTGTGTGACTTAAAATTCTAATCTTCATTTGTCCTCCAACTATTATACATTCCATTATGATCTTATTATTTATTCAAGTCCTATTTTCCATTATCCCATTAGACCATTCATCACATGCTTACCCTTATTATTCCTTCCTTGCAACACTCTTTCTTAGAGGCTAAAAATAAATCTTGTCTAGAGGTTTGGAGGAAGCAGACTCAACAACCAATGAAGATCATGAAAGGAACAATATAGTTCATACCGACATCAAAATTTAGATAGATAAACCATTTCACATTGGTATTGTTTAGATAAAAAAGGGTTTACATTACGCATCTTGTAATCCTTTATTGAGTTGAGATGCTAAAATGATAAAAAAAATGAATGAAAATCAAGAAATCAAAAGAGAAATAATTTGTCTAACAGTGAAAACCATGCCTATGGTGCCTTAGATAAGTACCATGATGAAAACCAAGTTTTTGGCATTATGTGAAGATAATTATTATCTGCAAGTACCTTGACACTTGGGGGCAATCCTTTTTACATTATATACCATTTACATTCTCTTACCATTTCAAGTCATTTTAGTCATTTAATGTTATTTAGCCCAAACCATACCATTAGTCTTCTTGTCTTGACCTTGTTACAGAAGTGGAAGGTGTATTAAGACCTATTTGGGAAACATTATAACATATTATTCACATGATAATTTGATGACTAGACACATTTTTCTGTCACGTGACATGGTCCTTGGAGATTTTTAGTATTTTCCTTCATTGTCATCCATTATTATTCAACATTTGCCAAATCTCATGCCATTTATTTTACCATTGATCCATTCCTATTTTTCACCCTACTATTTTTTTGTAGTTTAAACCCTATGGGTTGAACTAGATTGACCTAAGGTTCATTAAGACTATTTAGGCATCGCTCAGTTTCTAAGTTCAGTTCAGTCACCCCCTTTCCCATATTCTCACCATTTTTCGAGCATCTTAAGTCACATTCTCATTTTTTTGAGATTTAAAACATTCCTCATCTCATAATCTTCCATTGAATTGAAATGTCAAAAAAATAAAAATATTCAAATATTCTAGAAAACCTAAACATTTGAAAATGGCTTACAATATCAAAATGAGATATAAATCCCCAAAATCCAAAAAATATTTGTCTTGTCCTAAATCCAGTCAAAATCCTTAATCCAATTCTTTTATGTCCTAAACCATTGTTGGGATGTGTCCTTCCCAAATCTACCCTACTGGGAAAAATTCATTATTGGTTCTAATTATTTAGGCCACCTTGAGACATGTCTTTTTCTTGCATGTGTCCTTACTTTGGGGCAACATCCAATTACTAATTTCATTGAGCCTTCACATGTGGAGTTGGACTTGGTTAAACAAAAATATGATTTATGTTTCTTTTATTTTCAAGTTTTGTTGTGTGTGTATATGTTTTTTTGTTTCATTTTTTTATTTCTACCTTGACTCGGTCCATTATGTTAGCATGGTCATCATCATGGTTCTTCTTGTTATGCAATTGTACTTGAGTCCATCCATTGGCATTCATCAGTATTATCATCATGGTTTTTATCATTGGTGCATTTTTTTCAATTGTTTATTTGATCAGGGGTCAGTCCTTATGCACATTATGACTAAGACATCATGGTGCATACCATTAGGTGCTATATCAAAAATTATGAACAAGAGGTTTCATACGACAATGTCTCGATAATAAATATCCTTGATCACTAAATTAAAATGTAAACCATTGACCATTATAACTAAATATGTGTTATTCATGATACATATCAATCAATGAACACATACCATGAGTCACCATCATCTATTAAAATTTTCTTCAACTCTACTTGTATCATTCTTCAATCTTTATCTTCTCATTCAAGTCTATCTGTCATCACTTTTGGCCTTCCTTGTGCACTTGGTTTTTTGTGACTTATTATATCATGAAAATTCATTTTAACCATTCACACGCATTATCAATTTATCCTATTATTTTTATACCTTCCAAAATTCTCATCACAAATTTGCCCTTTTTGGGGCACAACCAATCTTCTTTTCCTCTGTTTGGGGCACAACATATTATTTCTACACTTTTTAGTTCCAATCATTCATCCAAGCTCACCACTGTCTTCTTGTTTGGGGCAACTCAAAGTGTGTAGCTTATTTTGGAGTGTATCCTTCTTTGATTTCACCCTAATTTGGGTACATCACTCCCTTCTTCATTCTTGGACGTTAAAACATGCAAGCATTATGCTCAAGGGGATTTGTTTTGGCCACAATTTAATCTCCTATTCTCTATTTCTTGACATTTTCATTTATGAATTATATTATTTCCTCATTTCAAGGGCCTATACGTTCATATTCTCTTTCCATACGATCCCTCGATGGGGCATCCAGGGCTTATCAATCACCCTCTGGGACATCAACTTGAACTCATTCTACAATCATTATTTTGTCTTCTTCATCTTCATCTTCTATTTTAATGACTTTTTATTTTATTTGAAAAGATATTACTTTACCTTGTGTCTTGCAATGCCTTCTCAAACAAGGGGAAAATGTAGACACTTCATTTACACCACTTCCATGTCTAAACTACAATCGAAGTGTCTTTTTGTAATCAAACACAAATTTATCTAGAAATTGTTAAATCAACCCAATTCCCTATACTTTTAATGTATGTATTCTATGACACATTGGTACATGACTAATTGAGGTAATGAATTGCATCAGATCATTCAATTTAATAAAAAGTACCTAAAATCAATATCTTATTTTTAAATGACCCTTCAATCAACTAACCAATTTCTTATATGATCACATCCTATCCTATAAAATTCACATCACATTACATTAGTTAATTAAGATCTATTAACTAGCTAATCTTCTTCTTTAAATGAAGTTACATGGAATACACATATTACAAATATAGGAAAATCAATATTCCTATTTATTCTCATCATCCAAATAAATTGCCAATTTAATATTCAGATCACATGGCAAGGCCTACCTCTTCTTACAAAGATTACACTTTACAAAGCTTACATCTTACAAAGCTTACACCTTACAAATCTTACACCTTCTTACAAAGCCTATCCTCTTCTCACATGTCCCATGTTCCTCATCATGAAGTTTTAGGAAACATTTTTGACCGTTGATCCTTATCTCAATAAAGATGGTTCACATTCATTTCAAAAGTCTATAAAATGGAGGTTCTTCCTCCAATTTAGACAAGCTTCTTCATCCTAATCTTACTACACCAAAATTTATCTAGTAAGATCCAATATTTATAAGGTTATTATACCAAAATAACCTTAGAAGATTCAATCTTCTTATAGCTTCTTGCAAGCCAATTTTCTTCTATAAATTGCCAAGACACAACAAAGCCACAACACTCAAGGTGAATAAGGAGAGATGTGACTCAATCAAGGAGATTGACATTGTCAAAGACCCTTTGTTCAAAATTATGAGCACCATCCTACTTCAACCAATTCGTAAGAAAATAAATCATTAGGTAATACTTATTATTTTCTTATTTGTATTCCTTCTTTCAATTCATATTTGATCACCCCCGATAGAGGGCTACTAGATGTTTTGATGCTCTAATATTGTTTTATTTATGATCATATAAGTTGGATCTTCCTATAATACATCAAATCCTTATCTACAAGAATACTACCAATAGATGCATTAGTTTGAAACATAAGATCAAGATTTGATAGATGTTAACATAATTTATGTGGCTACCTCTATAGTATTACAAAGGCACAACCAAGTGATAGTAGAATAATTAATGCATTCAGTGATCCTTTTCCTAAGCATATAGGTCAATAAATAATAGATAAATTAGAGGTGCATTACACATATCATGCATAACCTCCACCAACTTCTTGTCATCCTCATACAAAGGCACAACATCCTTTAAATGAAATTATTGGTACATATCATGTTTCAGTGCCATCTAGACCACTTATCACATTTGTAGAACATGAGATAATTGATTATGATTTTGATTTACACAATTTATTCATTCGAACTTACATTAATCATCAATCTATACATAGTGTCTTGGTTGATAATGGTTCAAGTGTGAATATGTGCAATATCACACTTCTATCTCATTTTGGATAAATAGATAAGTATATACTTCCTAAAAAAATAATAATTAATGGATTAAATAGACATGTTTAGAGTTCTATTAGTGAGATCACAGTAACACTACAGATTTATCCAACACATGTGGCCACTAAATTCATTATATTTCTTAGTGCATGAGTCTTTTATATATTATTAGAACATCCTTAGATTCAATATCTTTATGCAGTACCTTACATAGTACATAGATGTTTGAAATATAATTTTAGTAATGAAGTTATCATAGTTCATGGTATTCCATATGAATACCCCTACAATCAAAGGCCATTATTCCTAAATAGTAGATAATAATTGAGCAACCTAAAAAGGTTTAACCTATTTTTAAAGTTCAAAATAAATTAGTCCACTATCCAAGGAGACATACCCTTGAAAATCCACTTAATAATTGATTTTTCACAAATTATAAAGAGCCACTCTTTACTCTAGCATGTCCTCAATTGATATTACAAGTCATTAAGAGTGTTCCACAAAAAAGACCAACAAAGAGTTCTTATATTCCATGATGGGTTTCTAAGAGTCACAAAGATCACCATGTTAAAAAATATACATAACATACTACAAATTATCATCATGATAGTGAAACTTATGCTATAGAGCCAATTTAGGTTTTACATTCTGAGTTTAGACCACATGCTTCATAGAGGCATGACACTTTCAATATGAGAGAAGTCATCCTTCCTATGTTAAATACATGACCTGTTCATCATGAGGCTCTTGTAGGATTCATTGGTTAGTATGTTACCTTTTAGTTATGTATATTCAAAAATAGAAGAAAAAAGTAATATTTAAATTTTTTTAAGACTCAAGACCTATGCATGATATGTTTAGTTCATTTACATCAGTTGATTTGTTCTTCAATATGTTGTCCCCCAAAAATAACTTTCATTTTTAGGACAACATTTGAATTATTTTGGTCTTACAGACCAAAATTGTATCTTCCATTTTCAAAATTTTGTCTTAGACATTCAGATTCCTCATTTTCAAAGCTTCTTAGAAAATCTATAGACTTTGCTATTCAAGTTTAATGGATTTTACATGATGATTTCTACAGACTTTGTATCTTCAAATTCTACAAGCAGGTTCTTTTATATAGGTTCAAAGGCTTCTATAGGCATTTTTAGTCAAAAGATCAGTTTTCAACACTCAGTCATTTTCCAGGATTAGTTCAGAGCTTTGGTTCAATTGAAAATCTTCATCGGCAAGCATTTGAGTACAAAAGGAGACCTGAACCGTTGAACCATTGAACCCATTTGGTTCAAAGGTTCAACAGGTTCAAAGTTAAACAAGTTCAATGTCTTTGGCAAGAGTTAAGCGCTTCATCAAGGTTCAAAGTTTAATCGCTTCAAATGGTTCATCGGCTTCCAAACATTTGGTCAAATCAAAGTGACTTGAACCGTTGAACCATTGAACCACTTTGGTTCAAAGGTTCAATGGGTTCTAGGTTCAACGGCCATTTCAACCAAAGGAACAGTTCAATCGCTCGGTTCAACCAAGCAGTTCAATGCTTTATTTCAATCAGATGGTTCATTTCCTTTGTTTCAACATCTTTTGGTTTGACCATTTGGTTCGTCAGTCGATTCAAAGCCTTGTTTGAACCATTGAACCAAAACTTAGTTCAATAAAAAGGTTCAACAGCAGGTTCATTCACTTGGTTCAATCATTTGGCTCATTGAACAGTTTTTACATGAAATAAAGGGGCTTGGCGTGCTTCATTGATCCATTGAACCAGTTCAATGGATAGGTTCAATCAAATGGTTCAACTGTTGGTTTAAAGGCAAGTTCAAATGTTTGGTTCAATGCTTAGTTTATCGGCTTATATTATTCGTTGAACCATTGGCTTGAACCATTTTGGTTCAAAGCCTTGGTTCAACTGATTGGTTCAATGTATTGGTTCAACGGCAAAGTTCATCCAATGGTTCGTCGGCTTTTTGGTTCCAAAAGGACTTGGTGCACTTCATTGAACCTTTGAACCGGTTCAACTAATGGTTCATCGGCCAAAGTTCAAAGGGACAGTTCAACACAAAAGAAGACTTTTCAAAGGACAAGTACCCTTGTGGAGGGCAATTAATCAAGAAAAGCACCTTTCTGGAGGATCATTTCTTTTAAGCTGAAAGGTAATTTTTTTGGATTTGTTTAAGTCAAAATCCGAAGACTTGTTCAAATACTTGGCAGAATTTTCCCTAGACTTTTATCCGTGGGAATTCTCCCCAGACTTTTGTCCGCAGAAATTCTCCCCAGGGAAATATCTGCAAGAATTTTTTGTCTGCGAGGAGATTTCAAAGAATAAAGAGTGGGGAAATATTTGCCCACAGGGACTACCAAAGCAAAAGGGGCTACTAAAGGACCTCGAAGGACAGGTGCCCTTGTGGGGGACTCTCGGTGGCCAAAATAGAGGGCTATTTTGACTCAACACAGATCACTTCTCAAGGCTTGAAATGGCAAGTCCCATCCAGAAAGGCAAAGCCAAGAGAAGACCATGGGGTGATGCCCACAAATACATCAAATTCAAGATAATGAACTAGCCATTGAGATCAGATTGATGTGCATGTAAATGTCAATTTTAAAGACAGTGAAATAGCCTTTGATTTACAGACTCGAATGCATTTCCAGAAATCAAGACAAAAAACTAGCTAAAAGCGAGGAAAGATAGAACAATGGATGAATCCAGGGCCCAATTCAATTAATCTGGAAAGGAGGAACGATGAAGATAAGATCAGACCGCCAGACAGACATTGAAAGTTGTAATCTTTCAATTACACTACTTGTTTATCTACATTGAGAAGATCAAATGGGTAAAATTCCCCGAAGTTCCAGCTTGTCTTCCTAACATTTCGCAACGCATCATGATGTATTACTATTCCTGAGTCCTTCTTGAAGTGGTTATATAAGGGACTTTCTTTCATTGTAAAATCATCTTCTTTTTGATAATCTGAACGAAACTCTGCTGAAATTGAGAGGCATCATTGAGACTTTGTGCTCAGTCTGTTGATCATATTCTGTTAACGAAAATAAGAGACTTTTTCAGACTTTGCACTGTGATATCTTTTCTATTTCATTAATTTAATAAGCAGGATTAGTAAAATTAGTCAGGAAGTTGTCCTAAAGAATCAACTGTCGAGAGACTTTGTGCCCCCATAGCTACCTTTAGTGTGTTTACTTTTTCATTGCTATGTAAAGGACTTTGAAAAGACTTTGATCTTTCATTGCCCTTCGTATATTACTCTTGAGCATTTCAGATAGAGACTTTGTGTTCTGTTTCGATTTGTTGGTTACCATACTCCTAGTTATGTTCTACTTTAATTTTAGGAGCATTCTTGTGACTGGCTGAATAGTTTTTCTTGAAAGAAGAGGAGAGCTGTCTATCATTCCCTTGAGTTTTTCCTTTGTTTTGCATACATCATCTCTAAAAAAAAAGAGAGATGGATGTCTAGTCCTACCCTTGAGTATTATTTTCTATTCATACATATACATAACATATCCATAGGGAACCTCCCCTTGATGAGAGGAGAGAGCAGTCTCCTTTTGATGTGATAAACTTACACATTAGGATGACTAATCTTCTTGCTTTGGCTGATAAGACCTATTTTGTTTACCAGTATGCTAATAGACAAAATATTCAACCAACAGTTTTTATCGACTCTGCTAGGGATATACCCATTATCCATTTATAGTTTTTGGCAACTTCCCTAGGGATATACCCATTATCCATTTATAGTCTATCCATTTCATTCACCTTTACACCACAAAAAAAGAATGCACAGTTTAAAGCCTCAAGCTTTAACTGAAGCAAAGTCAATTCTTTTCCAATTTTGTTTTACAATTTGGCAGATTCAAGGTATACATGAAGCCAAAGGGCTAAAGGTGTCGTTGATCCTGTGTTTGAGCTGGTACAACAAAGTGATTTTGATTTATTTCCTTCACCATCTCATCTTCAACGAACCAAGAGCTTTCCTCCTACTAAAGCCATATCTCCATTACCAGATGATACTTCTGCTATTGATAAAGCTATGCCTATAATTACCCCTTTGAGATTTGTTATATCTCCTTTTCAGTATCCTATAATGGCAGTTCAAGGCCCCTGGGGTAATGCTTTTGGTCCTCTCAATCTTAATCCTCCTCTACATGAACTTCCACGTAGTTTTAGGAAGAATTTCCCTAAATTCTATAGTGATGGCAAAGTTCATCCTGATGAACACATTGCAACATTCAGTATAGCTTGTGGAGTAATTGGAGTAGAGTTTGAAGATGTAGCAATTTGGATTTTTATTGAAACACTACAAGGTCTTGTTGCAGATTGGTTTTACCATTTACAAGCTTGATCTGTGACTGATTGGAATACTTTGAAAGCTAAGTTTGAAGCCAGATTCAAACCTGCAGAAGATGCACATACACTTCTGGCTCAACTTACACAAATGAAAAAAGAGCCACATGAGCCTATGAGAGAATTCATAGCTAAATTTGACAAGTTGAGAAATAGAATTCCTATGATTGCTAGACCTATAGCTAAGAATCTCAAATGCTTTTTCATTAATTCTCAGCGACCTGAAGTCAGTTTCCTCTTGAGATGTGTTGGCCAAATAGATCTCGTTGTAGCTCAACTTTTGGCCACTAAAGTAGAAGATGATCTCATCTTAGCAGGGAAAATAAGAAGAGATCCCAATAGAAATAGAGCTTCATCATCTTCTGAATTTGCATCTACATGCGCCATAGATATAATGGTACAAAAATTAGCAAATGAGCTCTTTGCACTCAAAAAACAAATGGCTCAAGGAATGTCTTCTACTCCTACATATAAAAGGACATTCCCAAATCAATCATATCAGGGCAATGTTGCCAGAAACCAAGGACAACAAAATCACCTTCCTCCTCCACTAGGAAAACTTGCCTTGGAAGATCCTCTAACTAATTCAACAATGGGATATCTTGAGACAGAATCAAAATTTTCTTATCAGCCTGAATTAAATCAAGAAAATGATGCTGATATCATTGAAGACAGTCAAGAAGAATCAGCTGGTGACTCCCACTTTGGTTTCTTGAATTATTAGGATGAACTTAGAAGCAAAGGAGAAACTTTAGATGGATCATATGTAGTGTTTACCAGGTCTAAGAACCAATCAGTCCAGCAGGCTGATAAAAAAAGGCAGAAGAGCAATCATAGCCAACAGTCACAATTTCCAAGTGTGGGACAACTCTGCCCTTTCAACCAAAAGATCTGGTAATCACTCAAAAGGTAAATACATATATTGCACCTTCCCCTTCTACTTCTAATTCACAAACCAGTCCACCTCCCATCCCTTCTAAAACTCAAAACGCTGAAGTACCTTTCTCTGTACCTAGCTTGATTTAGCCATTTGACATAATTGATCATGTCAAAAAGATAAAAATATAGATGTTTGAATTTGAGTATTTGCAGTCCAATTCAGATCAACTGAATAATCTGGTCTAATATGTTAAAAATTAGACCATCCTTGTAAGACAAAAGGCCAAAAAAGTGACTTTTGATTCTCCAATAAATATGCCTATTCTAAATAATTTTATTATTACTCCTCCAGCTGTTTCTAGAAAAATAGAACCCTTGTATGTTTCCCTGGTAATCAATGGCCACAAGCTGAGTAATTGTATAATAGACTCAAGCACATCTGACAATGTTATGCCTGCCAAAGTCACTGAGTCTCTTAGTCTCACATTGACCAAGACGTTTGGTAGATGTTTCTCCATGGAGAACAAGCAAGTGCCATTGCTGTGGCAAATCAAAAATGCTCAATTTGCATTTGCAGCCTTTCTAGACAAGAGGAAATCAAAAATGCTCAATTTGCATTTGCAGCCTTTCTAGACAAGAGGATTAAAATGACTGTATTAGTGGCTAATGTCCCAACATCTTAGGGCATTTTACTTGGATAGAATTTTTGTAAGGACATGGGAGGAGAACTGAACATGGATCTATCTGAGGCAAGGATCCCTATGCAAGGCGTGATGAAGAGATTACTTCCTGAAAAGGAAGCAAAGTATGTAGTTACCACGACGTCAGCTCCTGAAGCTCAAATCCTCTTTGAATCTGCAGGTATGGGTAATTACTTTTTATATACAGATCATGAAGAAAGACCCTCCATCTCTGATGAGGGAAAGTCTGAAGTATAGCCAGTATATGATGAGATTTGGACTCTAGAATTTGATGGCAGTTGTTCCTCTACTAGTTCTGGAGTTGGAATTGTTTTGATATCTCCTCAAGGAGATATGTTCCCTTCATCCTATAAGTTACAATTTAGCAACACAAATAATACAACTGAATATGAATCATTGTTGTTGGGCATGAAGGCTGCTGAAGAAAGAGGTGTCAAGTTTCTTCATGTTAAAGGGGATGCTGAATTAGTGGTCTGTCAAGTGAGAAATTCATATCAAACCAAGAATGAGAGGCTACACCATTACCGTAATCTTGTTTGGGATCAAATTGAAAGCTTTGATGCTTTCAACATTTCTTCCATTCCAAGAGAATCCAATGATAGAGCTGATGCACTTGCTATTTTAAGAACTCTTTTAGTTCCTCATTCTAATTTTAAAGAAGCCAAATATACCATTGAGCTGGTCTATAGGCAGAGTGTTCCTAAAAATGCTGATCATTGGCAAATTTTCAATGATGATAATCAGATCATTGCCTTCTTGGAAAGAAAAGACAATTTTGAACAGCGGTATTTTGAAGGCATTGAATCTCAAAAGTTTGAATTTATTTTTGAAACCAGTTCAGATGTAAATGAAGATTTTATATAGCTAAAAGGAAACAAAATTCCTAAAGGCCTGGTTTCTCTTGAGAAGCTGTTTGATAAGCATGATAGATTCATCAAGCAACAACATACATATTTGAATTTCTCTCAGGGATTTGACCAAGTGAATCTGACCAACAAAGAAAATCCAAAAATGGTCAACATTGGTAAGTGTTGTACACCTGAAGAAAAATTCAAATTCACTTCTTTGCTCTGTCAATACATTGATGTCTTGGCATATTCATACGAAGATCTGAAGTCTCTCAGACCTGATGAAATCTACCATCATATTCCTCTCAAGGCTAATTCAATGCCTTACAAGCAGAAATCCAGACAATACAATCCAAAAAATTTAGGTACAATTATGTCTGAGATTTAGAAAATGTTAAATGTAAGAACTATTTTTCTAATCCATCATTCTACATGAATTGTGAATATAGTTCCTGTAAGGAAGAAAAATGGCAAAATCCACATTTGTGTAAATTTTCAAAATCTGAATCAATCATCTCTAAAAGACAATTACCCTTTGCCAATCATGGACCAAGTGCTTCAAACAGTAACAAGATCAGAAATGTTATCAATGCTTGATGGCTTCTCAGGCTATAACTAAGTTGATGTTACTGAAGCTGACCAACACAAGACTACATTCATCATGCCTTGGGGTACATTTACATACAAAAAATGCCTTTTGGATTAATAAATGCTGGCACTACCTTCCAGAGAGCTATGGACATGGCTTTCAAAGATGAAATTGGCAAATTCATAGTTGTATATCTTGATGATTTAACTATCTTTTCAAAGTGTTGATCTAATCATATACGCCACTTGCAACAAGTGTTGGAGCACTGCTGGCAGAATGGTATTTCCCTGAATCCTAAAAAGTCTATTTTTGGAGTGATATAAGGGAAACTCCTTGGACACATTGTGTCCAAAGAAGGCATAAAGATTGACTCAAATAGAGTCAAGTCTATTCAAGAGCTGAATTTGCCTGCAAGTACGAATGCTATTCACTCTTTCTTCGAAAAAGTGAATTTCTTACGGAGATTCATCCCTAAATTTGCTAAGAAGACAAGACACATTGTAAACATGATGAAAGGAAAAACTACCTTCAGCTGGACCAAAGAAGGCAAAGCAGCATTTCAAGATATCAAGGTCACTATTGCTCACGCCCCTACCTTGGTTTGCCCAGATTACCACATAGATTTCATTATATACAGCTATGCGTCTGAGCATACTCTTTCATAGATTCTTGTCCAACAAGACAAAGAAGGTATGGAATCCCCCATCTCTTTCATGAGCTACCCTCAAAAAACTCATGGAATGAAGTATTCGAATATAGAGAAGCATGCATATGCCTTGGTAAAAGTAGTCAAACACTTTCACTTCTATATTCTGAATTCACATACTACTACCTTAGTTCCTGATAGTACAGTCAAGTCTATATTAACTCAGTAGGTGTTTGGCACAAAGATAGGTAATTAGATTGCAAAGATCCAAGAATTTGATATGGATATTAAGCCAACAAAGCTAGTTAGAGGTTAAGGCCTTTGTCAATTAATGGCTAACAATAAGCTAGAAGATACATAGCGTGAAGAAGCTGAAGTAGATAATACACCAACAGTTCTTTTTGTTTCTACTACCAATGAATGGTATTCGGATATTGCCTATTTTATGACTCATGGAGAATGTCTTGCTCATTTTTCTTACAAAGAGAGGAGAAATATTAGATCGAAAGTTGCCAATTTTGTCTTTTGGGACAATGGCCTGTACAAAAGAAGCATAGATGGAGTTTTTCTTCGCTGTGTAGATAAAAAATAGTAGACCCATCTCTTGAAATCTTTCCACAATCTAACTTGTGGAGGACATTTTTCTGCCCCTGTGACTACTCACAAAATTCTACGAGCCAGGTATTATTGGCCGAATCTTTTCCAAGATGCACATAAATGGGTAAGGAAATGTGAACTTTGCCAACAATTCGTTGGAAAACCTAAGTTGGCTACTCTGCCTCTCAAGCCAATAATCATAGAGGAACCTTTTCAGCAGTGGGGACTCAATTTTATTGGGATAATAAATCCATCTTCAAGTGCTGGACATGATTATGTCCTTACAGCGACTGATTATTTCACTAAGTGGGTAGAAGCAATCCTGACAAAGCATGCTACTTTAGAAGTTGTATGCAACTTCCTGAAAGAGAATATCATTTCCAAATTTGGAGTTCCACTCAAAATTGTCACTGATAATGTAGCTTGTTTCACCTCTCAAAAAATCACACAATTCTATTTTTATTATGGAATTACGCTCTCTCATTCTTCTGATTATTTTCCACAAGGGAATGGATAAGCTAAGTCTAGTAATAAAAATTTCGTAACTATTATCAAGAAACTTGCAGATGATAATCAAAGGATGTGGCATAAAGCATTGGTTGATGCTTTGTGGACTAATAGGATCACGCCAAAAAGGGCAATTGGTATGTCTCCTTTTCAACTTCTTTATGGTATTAATGCTTAGATACCAATCACTTTAGAGTTACTAGCCTTGAAATTGGCGAAGGCCATTGAAGATCAGACATATGAGAGTTCTCTTGATAAAAGAATCATGTGCCTGACTCAGTTGGAAGAACAAAGAACCATGGTGGTGGACAAAATTGTTGTTCATCAAAATCTGATAAAGAAACTTTTTGATCAGAAACCCAGAAATCATGATTTCTAGATTGGGGATAAAGTCCTATTGTGGGACAAAAGAAGAGAGCCAAAAGGGATGCATGGAAAGTTTGACTCCCTTTGGAGAGGCCCATTCATAATTCATCAGCATATGGGTGAAAATAGCTTTTTGTTGAAATACCAAGATGGCACACTCTTTTCTTTGCCCCATAATGGGCAGCATCTGAAACACTTCAATTCTTGAAGTATCAGATCATTGCCTCTGTATATATGTATATTTGTACAATTTAATTTCTATTTTGTTTTGTTTGTTTTCATTTTTGATGCCTTTCATTTTTGGAAAGCATGACTTTGAAGCCCAATGGTACACTTGAAGACACTGGAGATTCTGGACTCTACTCCTTTCAATTCATTTTGCAATTGACAGATGTTCCCCAACTAGAGCCAGCTATTGTCCCCCAAAAATAACTTTCATTTTTAGGACAAAATTTGAATTATTTTGGTCTTACAGACCAAAATTATATCTTCTATTTTCAAAATTTTATCTTAGACATTCAGATTCCTCATTTTCAAAGCTTCTCAAAAATCTATAGACTTTGCTAGTCAAGTTCAATGGATTTTACATGATGATTTCTATAAACTTTGTATCTTTAGATTCTACAGGCAGGTTCTTTTATACAGGTTCAAAGGCTTCTACAGGCATTTTCAGTCAAAAGATTAGTTTTCAACACTCGATCATTTTCCAGGATTAGTTCAGAGCTTTGGTTCAATTGAAAATCTTCATCGGCAAGCATCTGAGTACAAAAGGAGACCTGAACCATTGAACCGTTAAACCATTGAACCAATTTGGTTCAAACGTTCAACAGATTCAAAGTTCAACAAGTTCAATGCCTTTGGCAAGAGTTAAGTGCTTCATCAAGGTTCAAAGTTCAATCGTTTTAAATGGTTCATCAGCGTCCAAACATTTGGTCAAATCAAAGTGACTTGAATCGTTGAACCATTGAACCACTTTGGTTCAAAGGTTCAACAGGTTCAAGGTTCAACGGTCAGTTTAACCAAAGGAACAGTTTAATCACTTAGTTTAACCAAGTAGTTCAATGCTTTATTTCACTCAGATGGTTCATTTCCTTTATTTCAGCATCTTTTGGTTTGACCATTTAGTTCGTCAGTCAGTTCAAAGCCTTGTTTGAACCATTGAACCAAAACTTGGTTCAACATCTAGGTTTAATGAAAAGGTTCAACAACAGGTTCATTCACTTGGTTCAATCATTTGGCTCATTGAATAGTTTTTACATGAAACAAAGGGGCTTGGCATGCTTCATTGAACCATTGAACCAGTTCAACAGATAGGTTCAATCAAATGGTTCAACTATTGGTTTAAAGGCAAGTTCAAATGTTTGGTTCAATGCTTAGTTTATCGGCTTGTATTATTCATTGAACCATCAGCTTGAATCATTTTGGTTCAAAGCCTTGGTTCAACTGATTGGTTCAATGGCAAAGTTCATCCAACGGTTCGTCAGATTTTTGGTTCAAAAGGGACTTGGCGCGCTTCATTGAACCTTTGAACCGGTTCAACTAATGGTTCATCGGCCAAATTTCAAAGGGACAGTTCAACACAAAATAAGACTTTTTGAAGGACAAGTACCGTTGTGGAGGGCAATTAATCAAGAAAAGCACCTTTCTGGAGGATCATTTATTTTAAGCCGAAAGGTAATTTTTTTGGATTTGTTTAAGGCAAAACCCAAAGACTTGTTCAAATACTTGGTGGAATTTTACCCAAACTTTTTGGCCACGGGAATTTTCCCTAGACTTTTGTCCGCGAGAATTCTCCCCAGACTTTTGTCCGTGGGAATTCTCCTCGGGGAAATATCTGCGAGAATTTTTTGTCCTCAGGGAGCTTTCAAAGAATAAATCCTAGGGAAATATTTGCCCACGGGGACTGCCAAAGCAAAAGGGGCTGCTGAAGGACCTTGAAGGACAAGTGCCCTTGTGGGGGACTCTCGGCAACCAAAATAGAGGGATATTCTGACTCAACACAGATCACTTCTCAAGGCCCAAAAGGGCAAGTCCCATCCAGAAAGGCAAAGCCAAGAGAAGACCAAGGGGTGACGCCCACAAAGACATCAAATTCAAGATAATGAACTAGTCATTGAGATCAGATTGACGGGCATGTAAACGTCAATTTTAAAGACAATGAAATAGCCTTTGATTTATAGACTTGAATGCATTTCCAGAATTCAAGACCAAAAACTAGTTAAAAGCAAGGAAAGGCAAAATAATGGATGAATCTAGGGCCCGATTCAATTAATGTGGAAAGGAGGAACGATGAAGATAAGATTAGACCACCAAGTAGACATTGAAAGTTGTAATCTTTCAATTGCACGACTTGTTTATCTACATTGAGAAGATCAAATGGGTAAAATGCCCCAAAGTTCCAACTTGTCTTCCTAACATTTCCCAATGCATCATGATGTATTACTATTCCTGAGTCCTTCTTGAAGTGGCTATATAAGGGACTTTCTTTCATTGTAAAATCATCTTCTTTTTGATAATCTGAATGAAACTCTACCAAAATTGAGAGGCATCATTGAGACTTTGTGCTCAATCTGTTGATCATATTCTCTTAATGAAAACAAGAGACTTTTTCAGACTTTGTGCTGTGATATCTTTTTTGTTTCATTAATTTAATAAGCAGGATTAGTAAAATTAGTTAGGAAGGTGTCCTGAAGAATCAACTATGGAGAGACTTTGTGCCCCCATAGCTACCTTCAGTGTGTTTGCTTTTTCATTGCTGTGTAAAGGACTTTGAAAAGACTTTGATCTTTCATTGCCCTTCGTATGTTACTCTTGAGCATTTTAGATAGAGACTTTGTGTTTTATTTTGATTTGCTAGTTACCATACTCCTAGTTACGTTCTACTTTAATTTTAGGAGCATTCTTGTGACTAGCTGAATAGTTTTTCTTGAAAGGATAGGAGAGCTGTCTGTCATTCCCTTGAGTTTTTCCTTTGTTTTGCATACATCATCTCTAAAAAAAGAGAGATGGATGTCTGGTCCTACCCTTGAGTATTATTTTTTGTTCATACATATACATAGCATATCCATAGGGAACCTCCCCTTGATGAGAGGAGATAGTAGTCTCCTTCTGATGTGATAAACTTACACATTAGGATGACTAATCTTCTTGCTTTGGCTGATAAGACCTATTTTGTTTACCAGTAAGCTGATAGACAAAATATTCAACCAACACAATATATGAAATACTTATCTATATCTAGTTTTTATATCAAATATGATTCAGAAGTGTACTTGATTGAGTTGAGAAACATACAAGCTATCACTTTATGATGTAGTTGCAAGTGGTGATACTATATCAAGCCTAAAAATTTTACATAGACAAAACCACTCTTTTCCAGATAGTAATGTGCTTTACTCTTACCCAATTCCACTAGACTTGTTCTAGTGAAGAGATGCCCTAATTTATCAGATCTAAAACAATCACATGTATTATAAAACTTTTGTGCATCACATTAAGTTCACTTGGACTATCTTTTACTCAAGGCTTATCACTCTATGGCTATCCCTTTCATTCTTACTAGTTCCTACTACAATATAATACATTGCTCGCATCTTTCCATATTTGCTCACTTACTTTCACATTATTATTATACTAGATACCTAAATCTCTAAATACAATATTAAAGTTACAAATTACTTATGCAGATCAATTTCACTTATTCATGCATGTTTATCATGTTTGCTTCTTTGCTTCATGTTTTGTGTGTTTTCATTTCTCTTTATTATGGACATTTGAACATGTCCTTGTTTGAAACTCTAATCCTTATTATGTGTTTATATATGTGTAAGAAATTTTTTTACATATCCCTTGTATGTGGTCCCTTGGTTTTCTTTCATGTTTTATGTGCTTTTGTGTGTGCTCTTTGTATATACCTCATGGCCATGACTCTTATTTATTACTATTTACTCAGTATGTGATAACATGATAAATAGAATGCATCTCCCTAGTTTTTTGATGCCCTAATCAATATCATTCATCTTCCCCAAGTAATTTCATATCATTTTCATGTACTCAATTTTGATCATTTATTCACTATGTGCCTAACTGCTAATATCTATCTAGACACGAGACTATGTATGTTTGGTTATACATGTATCATATATTACTTTTTCTTCTCGGATTATCAATATGATGCCATGATATCTGATGATATCATTATTAATCCATATTTAAATATTTATATAACATCATTTACATAACCTTTTATTTTGAGCTAAACTATTACGCAGGCTTCACAACTCACCTCAAAAGAGGGGGCATACACAGTGGTTTGTCTCAAGGATTAAGTTGCAATGTGTCCAATACACAAACATGAAAATACAATACTTTATCAGTTGATCATAATGAATACTTAATTTTTACCCAAAAATTATATTTAGACAACATTGTACCATTTGGATAATAACACAATGCATGGTTGTCCAGAATAACATGCTTTCATCCTAGAAGTCCAAAAAAAAGTCAAATTTTCTCAAAAGTATAGTTAGTCTACATAATAATTTTTAGTGGTTACTTAGAAATAGTTTTTAGATTTTATACACAATATTATCATAGATTTTTCTTAGCTTGGGGACATCATGCATGGGATGTGTTCTAGAGTTTTACACAGTTTTGCACCATTTCTGCATAAAAATAATCTTATTTCATCTACAGTAGTTGACTCAAAAAAGTTCACCAATTTTGCCCTAGAATGATCCATTAGAATTCATATATGGATTCCAAGCTACTATACTGCCTTGAGTTGTGTGATATAAATTTCATCTTGAGTTCTTAATCACATTTTCCTACCAATGAGGATTGGGGCATGCACAATTTGATCTAAATGTTTCAACAAAAATAAATCTCCAAGGGTTTGACCCTCTTCAATCATTAGTTTTACACTAGAAAATACAATAATTTACATACATGAAAGGTGTATTTGTTTCTTATTATTTTATCTATAAGTTTCTTGTCTTTAATTTTAGATTTATATCCTAAGTAAGAAATGATTTATACATGTTTCACTGTAGGTTTTCATGAAGCATAGTTCATTGTATGATTTACATTCAAGCCTACTCAATATATGTAAACTCAGGTATAGATCTTCTTCATTTAATCTAGTACTTTCACTTTGATGCATTACGAGAATACAAGAGGGTCAAATATAATCACTAAAATTAGCATTTAATGCTAAAACATTGCACTTATGACCAATCCTTATGCACACTTAATATATGCTCAATTCCTCAGTTCTAAATCACTTTTTCTCTACTTATATGTAGATGACCCTCTATCCTTAGGCAATTTTGATAATAAATATTCATATTTTTCATTTGAAGCAATCTAGACTTATTATTGGACTAATTTACACTTGCAGTTTAGTTGTCTCTACTTCTCAAACAAGACCACTCCTTTAGAGCAATCTTTCTAGCCAATAGTGTTTGAAAGCACTGGTTTCATCCTCCCATCAAATAATGGTTAGTTACCCAAAATCAAATTCATATAATGGGTTGTTCTACATGTTTTTCAAGTCTCATTTGAGGAAATCTAAAAAATACCACTATATAAGCACATTTTCTATTCATTTGTTCACTAGAGATGGCTAGAGACTTCTATATTAAAAACACTACAATTATGCACATTGAGAGGAAATTACCAATTCTTCTCAATTTTGAGTCCATACAGACCATGTAACCCTAAGCCAAGTCTAAATACAACAATAAGGCCACAAGTCATTATTAAAGCACATAATTTCACCAAAATTATGCCAACATATAATATTTCACTAGTATTTCACACACACCACTATAACATGTAAGAACTACATGGAGTTTGATCCCTCTTCAAAGTATTGGTATGTAGGAAGAACCCAACATAAGGGGTGTTGAGGTCAATCAAAACTTCAACGCCTAACCTATTTTTTCACTTTTACTACATTTGGTCCTCTATCATTGAGCTACAATTTCAAGTGAAGAAGAAGGCACACAATGGCTCCCACAATGAATCGAATAAATTTGATCATACACATAGGACCTGAAAGTGAAAATGCATCTATAAAAATTCATAGAGGGCAAAAACCCTAAAAGATGTTGGTGCACCCTATCAACAATACAAGTTGAACTTGTCCCATAATCAAATGGAGACCTATTTTTAATTCATAATGACCTCACAACATAGAGTCAATTACACAATCTATGTTATAATCCATCAAATCCAAGTTATAACTAAGTTATTTATTTTTTAAAAATTTCTATTTTAACATATTTTTATAAATAACAAGTTTCAAATCAATTATGTGTATTTATTACATAATTTAGATATTCTACGGTCATATATTTGACATGTTGCTTGTTCTAGCACTTTTCATCTAGCGTTTTCTCTATGAGAGCAAGAACTCACACTTATGCTTTACATTGATACTACACTACTTATATCAAACCTCAAATATAATTTATATGATTACAATCGACCTCCCACGCCAACAAAATTTAACCCTAAATGAGATTGAACACAATCAACTAATTTAACTAACTAAACAATATCTATTCAACTTATTAATTTTATATCTTATATTATCCATAATATATATAATTCATATTTTTGAGATATACACTACTCATTATTTCCAAACATTAAAACATTCAACAAAACTTTCACTTAAAAAAAAAAAAACAAAAAACATTTATATTTTATTCACTCCTAAACATACTTAAAACTTGCCACCTAGAAATTCAACACAATTTCCACTTTTATGAAAGGAAGCATTTAGATTTTATTCACTCAACATAGACATACCTAGGACTTGCCACCTATACTCATGACATGGTTTAGTATTATTTTTACTAAAAATATTTCTTTAGTTTAATTTTTGACACTATATTTAAAATTATCACACTTTAGATCAAAGATTTAGAGGCATTTAGTCTCGCAAGGGAATTATCACACTTTAGATAAAATCATTTTTAGCTTGTTGTATTTTTTATAGATTATCATTACATTAACATATAGGAAATAAATAATATTTTTATAATATATTATTTTTATTTAATCATTATTAAATTTTATATATATATATATATATATATATATATATATATATATATATATATTTGATTTTTTTAATTATAAAATATGATTGAAATTTTCTAAAATTTTTGTCTAATAATAAAATGGGAAAATGTTATGTACTTTCAAAATTTTGAAAGATCGCAAGTATATTTATTTAATTAAAATTAAATATAAATTTAAAAGTTTATTATTTCTTTATTTAAAGAATAAATCAATCTTAAATGGATGGTGTCATTAATTTTTAGAAATTTAACTTCCAATTGGAATTTATTCATGCATGTTAAAATCTTAAAAATTTTATTGATAGATTATGATTTTAGAGATACGTAGGTTTGGGGGTGATACTAACAAGAAATTTCAGAGTGGTAAATAGATTTGTAAGGAAACACTATGGCGTGTCAAAAAAATAAGGGGACTAAAATTTTGAATATAAAAAATAAATTATAAATAATCTATTATGAATATAAAGGAGCAATTATAAATAATCTAATCTAAAGTTTATAAAATAATTTTTAAAAATACAAATAGTCTCAGTTTGGTATATAATTATTGTATTTATTTGTTATTTTGAGTAAATAATTTAAATATATACAAGTGAAAAAATTCACAAAAATTAATATATAATTATAATTATTCTTTTCAATTTAATATTAAAATATATAATTATGTTATAATTAAATTAGTTATATATTAATAATAATTGTAAAAAGAAGGAAGATTTATAAAAAAATAAAGTAGTGAATTACATTCATTCCTTCTTTTAAAAAATAAAATTAAATAGTAATTATCATCAAAATATATAAATTAAAAAAAAATAACAATCTTTAAATAAATTAATATATTATAAAAAATTTTCCTTATAAAACCATTTAATTTTAAAATTATTAATTTTAATAAAAAATTAATCTTAAGAATTTAAAAAAATTATTTTCTTTATAAAATCACTTTTAAAAATATCCTCTTCATGTATGAATCCACAGTGAAAATATTTCTTTATAATTTATATATATATATATATATATATATATATATATATATATATATATATATATATATATATATATATATATATAACTACTTTTAAATTAAATGCCTTTTTAATTATAAAATCATTTTTAATTTCAATTTAATCTTGAGATTATTAATTTTAATAGAAAATGAATTTTTAGAACTAAAAAAATTTAAATACTTATTTTTATAAGACAAATTAAAAAAAAACTTATAAAATCATTTTCAAATTAAAAACCTTCAACTTTTAAAACTCTCCCTTCTAAATATACTAAGTGATTACATCCCAAACATTGAGCTTCAAATATTTCTTTATAAAACATATAAACATATATATATATATATATATATATATATATATATATATATATATATATATATATATATATATATATTACTACTTTTAAATTAAATGCCTTTTTAATTATAAAATCTTTTTTAATTTCAATTTAATCTTCAGATTATTAATTTTAATAGAAAATTAATTTTTAGAACTAAAAAAATTTAAATACTTATTTTTATAAGACGAATTAAAAAAAAACTCATGCATGTTAAAATCTTAAATTTTTTATTGATAGATTATGATTTTAGAGATACGTAGGTTTGGAGGTGATACTAACAAGAAATTTCAGAGTGGTAGATAGATTTGTAAGGAAACACTATGACGTGTCAAAAAAAATAAGGGGACTAAAATTTTGAATATAAAAAATAAATCATAAATAATCTATTATGGATATAAAGGAGCAATTATAAATAATCTAATCTAAAGTTTATAAAATAATTTTTAAAAATACAAATAATCTCAGTCTGGTACATAATTATTGTATCTATTTGTTATTTTGAGTAAATAATTCAAATATATACAAGTGAAAAAATTCACAAAAATTAATATATAATTATAATTATTCTTTTCAATTTAATATTAAAATATATAATTATGTTACAATTAAATTAGTTATATATTAATAATAATTGTAAAAAGAAGGTAGATTTATAAAAAAATAAAGTGAATTACATTCATTCCTTCTTTTTTAACAAAAAATTAAATAGTAATTATCATCAAAATATATAAATTAGAAAAAAATAACAATCTTTAAATAAATTAATATATTATAAATTTTTTTCCTTATAAAACCATTTAATTTTAAAATTATTAATTTTAATAAAAAATTAATCTTAAGAATTTAAAAAAATTATTTTCTTTATAAAATCACTTTTAAAAATATCCTCTTCATGTATGAATCCACAATGAAAATATTTCTTTATAAAACATATATCTATATATATATATATATATATATATATATATATATATATATATATATATATATATATATATTACTACTTTTAAATTAAATGCCTTTTTAATTATAAAATCATTTTTAATTTCAATTTAATCTTCAGATTATTAATTTTAATAGAAAATTAATTTTTAGAACTAAAAAAATTTAAATACTTATTTTTTTAAAACGAATTAAAAAAAAACTTATAAAATCATTTTCAAATTTAAAACCTTCAATTTTTAAAACTCTCCCTTCTAAATATACTAAGTGATTACATCCCAGTTAAATGCCTTTTTAATTATAAAATCATTTTTAATTTCAATTTAATCTTCAGATTATTAATTTTAATAGAAAATTAATTTTTAGAACTAAAAAAATTTAAATACTTATTTTTATAAAACGAATTAAAAAAAAATTTATAAAATCATTTTCAAATTTAAAACCTTCTAACTTTTAAAACTCTCCCTTCTAAATATACTAAGTGATTACATCCCAGACATTGAACTTCAAAAATTTAACACAATTTTTTCCAAAAAATTATCTAAAAACTCTTGGTAATAATCATCTTATTAATATAACTATCCACAAGTACGTTTTGGAGGTGGCGACAAGGAGGGCCTACCGAATTGCATTATCCACAAGTATTTTTTCATTGGACGTTTGGAAATAATAGATTTGGGATGAAGAGTTTTTTTGAAATGGGGAATCTTAACTAATGAATGGAAGATAGGTCATTGGCCAATGATAGGTTGTTGATCCTTGTTTATGAGTGGACAAGTCTGATTACAATTGGGAATATACTCTTAGTATATCTTCTTTTACCTAATTTCAGACTCAAACATATTTGATTCCTTAGTAGACAAGGGTTCTTGGAGGGGTAATAATTGGCCCTTCTCATAACATGATTGTTGTTGCACTTGTGGTGGATATTGTTCAATGAGAAATGGTTGTGGTATGGCTATGGGATTAGCAATATTAGAAAAAATGTGGGATATTTGGTACATTTGGGCTACCACACATCTACTAAGGCTTTGTTTTGAACAAAAGGTTGAATTGGATTGGATGGTTGTTGTGATTCAATAATGATATTTCCGTGGTCAATCAAGGTTTGAACATATCTTTTGAAACTCACACATTGATTAAGTGAATGGCCTTGAACCCTATGATACTCACAATATTCTTTTCTTTGGTACCCATAATGTTTGGGAGCATTTTCACCAAAAAGTCGAATATGTGGATACATAATCATGTTTTTTGTGACCAATTGATAAAATATGTCTCTCAAGTATTCATTGGGTAAAATTTCCATTTGATGTGTAAGTCTGAATTAAAAAAATAGAACGGATACAAATAGGGTGGAGTGGTAGATTGGAATGGCCCCAAAAAGCATAAGATAGATATGGTTGGTCCCTAAAAGGGTGGAATTGGCTTGGATTGACTCTAAAATAATTATAGAAATTGGCTTAGATTGGATTGGTTGATGCTTGAAAGGATATTTTGGAACTTTGAAAACTTATATTAAGTTTCTTGATGCAATTAAAAATCTTGTTAGCTTTACGCAAGTTCGCTTTAGAATGGTTGCATTAGATTGAGGCTTGAAGTTGTTTGAATGCAAAAGCAATGTTTGACTTGAAGTTTCCATGATAGATTTGGAATAAGGTTTAGTTGATTTGTTATGTTCAAATGTGGATGTCAAAAGGAATTTAACCCAAGGTAGATTGACTTGAGTTAACAAAGATCGCTGACTCAAGTTGAATGATAAGTTAGACATGGATAAACCAAAAGAAGGCTACCATTAAAATATTTACAAACTGGGTGGATGCTCCTTCTAATCCTATATGACCTATGGAATCACTCACCATTTTCTCCTATTAAAGTTAGGTATTTACAACTTGTTTTATTTGGCTTGTTTCACCTAAAAGGTCAATACTGTCCCATAAGTCAATAAGCCTCCTCTAAGGATAAACTTTGTAATGAAAGGGCCTAAAAATGATTAAGAAGTATATACTTGGTTAGTAATTTTATTTAAAAAAAATTAAAATATAATTAAAATAAAAATTAAAGAAAAAATGACCAATCGTAAAATAATATAATTCACTCTCTATTAGTTTTCTAATTTAATCATGATAAAATATTTTTTAATGTTGTAGAAAAGCCTTTGTAAATGAGTTTGTACCTTTTAGATTTTCAAAAAAAAAAAGAATAAACAACATAATGTAATAAAATGTTACATAATTATTTATTTATTTTAATAAAAAACTTACCCTCATCCTGCAATTTATCATATGCATCCTTAATTTATTTTACAATCCTTATCTGTTTAGGAAATTGGCATAGAAGACATCAATATAATATCTTCCAACTTTTTCACTAAAATGCTCAATATATTTCTTGCATCTAAGTTCATTTGGTAATATTTTATTGCTTGTGAGTATAAACATAATAAGAGATAAATTTAAAATATACTTTATAATTTTAAACATATTAAAATAAATTTAAAATATACATATAATTTAAAATGTATTAATATATCTATCATTTATTTTCAGGTATACATCCTTATAAGCACCTGTAAAAATGTTCTTGTTTATAGTGTTCAATCAAGATGTCTTATATCTCTAGGTGAGATGTTGTTGCAGAGGGGTTAGGACAATCATTATTGTTTCATGCTAACTAAAATGTTTATTAAAAAAATAATAAAATGTATCCAAAAATAACTAGAGGAATTATAAATATTTACATATTATTACAATAAATTTAAAATTACATTTAATAAAAATTTGAATTTTCTTTAATTTTTACAATTATATTATATTTATTTTTATTTGACCTAAGTTTATCTAATTTTCCTTAATTTAGAAATTTAAATATAATTTTTAAAAATTATTCCTAAAGTTATTGAATTCCCTTTAATTTCTCCTATTTTTTTCTAAATTTCTAAATTAACTCCCTAAATTTTATGAAATTTCCCTTATTAGCTATACATTTTTATAATTTGCCTTATTTTTACCAATTTCCCCTAAATTGTTTTAATTTTCCATTAATAAATTTAATTTTCCATAATTTTCTATAATTTTTTTAATTCATCATGATTATCTTAATTTGTCCTTATTTTTAAAATTTTCCTTATTTTTCTTTTTTTTTTTCAAATTTCTTAATTTTTAGTAAGATTTTTAAAATTACTCTAATTTGTCAAAGTTGCTCTAATTTTTCTTAGTTTTTTTAATTTATCATATTTTTCAAATTTTATTTAAACTTCCTTAAATTTTCCTAAATTTTGAATTCATCCTAATTTTTGAAATTTTCATAATTTTCCTTAAATATGTAAAAATTGGCCCAACTTTTCAAAACTATCATGATTTTTCAAACTTTACCTATTTTTTGAATTCAATCGAAATTTGTGGAAGCTTCCTTAAAATAGAGGTTTTTTGTGAATTTAACCTAATTTTTTGAGGTGGTTTGAAATACCATTTTTTTCCAAAGTTTCTCTAAATTACCCTTCTTTACATTAAATTTCCTTAATTTTTTAATTTTTGCTAATTTAAACTAATTTTCAAAATTTCCTTAATTTTGAATTTTTCCTAGTTTAATCTATTGAATTTTACCTAAGTTCTAGTTTTCCTTAAATTTTGGAATTTTCACTATTTTTTTAATATGCCTTAAATTACCTTAATTTTCCATATTTTTTCAAATGTGTACTACATCTTTATAACTTCCAATAATTACTATATCCATTGAACCAATCAAATGATTAATTGAATGTGATACTCAAATAAAGATCATAATTGAGCTCTAAATCACATAAAGTTGTCACAATTATGTTGACGAGGCTTCATTTCACCTAATTGCATTCCCCACTAACCAATCAAGTGATTTGTTAAATGGGGGCCTCAATTAGGAATAATTGAGCCCTAAATCACATTCATTTATCACAATCAAGTTAGGTGGTTCTATTTTTCCTAATTTATTCCCCCGTCTAATCAAATCGAGTGATTGGTTGACTATGAGACTCAATTAGGGAAAATAAAGCCATAAATCACATTAGGTGTGGAAATTAGCTTTAGTAGACTCAATTTCCTTAATTTCATACCCTATCCAATGAATTTAGTAATTGGTTGAAGGAAGCACTCATTTAGGTAAAATTGAGCCACAAATTACATTATGTTATGTCACATCCTGATTTTATCTTATGATTTATAACATTTGAATCCATGGATTAATATGGTTAATAACTGATTATTATTGCTTTGATTTGATCTTTATAACATATACTAGTATGGGATGTTGCCACGCACAGCTCAAGTGGTCGGGCCTTATCCCTTTTAATAATTTTCTTGCAATTATCCCATAATCTTACCCCTTAGCGACTCTGCTCTGTGTGGACAACATTTGAAACTAGTTTTTTCCCACCTAATTGGGCTCCCTGAGTGCGATCGACGGGATCACAGATCCAATGGAGGATACTGCCAATGGTAGTTCCTCTGGGGATCTATTCAAAAATTTGATAATGGATAGTCCATCCAACAGATGGAAGAAGGCACTTACAGGTGAAAAGACTTGCCCCTCGAAAACATGTTAAGCCTCCCTGTTACCTCTGAGGGCATGGCCCTGAATATCCCAGATGATCTGGTGGAGGAAATCATGGCATCCATGGACCTTATGTTGGTAGGTAAGTTTTTTTCTTTCCATCCTAATATTGAAATGGTTAGGAAATGAGTTTTGTCTAAGTGGAAAGTTAAGGGTAGTGTTTTGATCACTGCCATGGCAAGAGGCATATTCCTTTTTATATTTATGAATAGGGAGGACATGATAGCTACTCTTGCTGGAGGACCATGGCTGTATGGCCCACATTCTCTTGCCTTATGCTCGTGGAAACCAAGTTTTGATCCTAACTCAGACCTTAATAAGTTTGCTCTTGCTTGGGTAAGACTGCCAGGGTTCCCTTTGGAATTCTGGGATGAAAATTTTTTCACGGCTATTGGCAATCCTATTGGCCAATATGTCACTACAAATCATATAACCAGAGCAAAGTCTAGATGTGTGTATGCTAGACTTTGTGTCAATGTTGAAATTAATAGGACTCTCCCTACGTCCATAGAGCTAAACTCTAAATATGTGACTTGGACTTAGCCAATCACTTATGAAAATGCTACCACTTTATATCAAATATGTAAGAGAAAGGGACATTTAATGACATAATGCACATCAAAGCAAAAGGGGAGGAAAGATGATTCCCAGGTTGAAGGGGAGGGTTAGGCTCTCAATCACAGAAAGAACAACAAGCAAGAAACGAAGAGTAATGTGGAAAATCTTGACAATATAGAAAAGGGAGAGGAGGAGACGGGGAAGGAGGATATCACTAGTAGTGAGGGAAAAGCTGTCCCAAGGGAAAATATAGTATCAGATGATAGTCAGAAGGCTATATTTAACACAGCCAACCCTCTAGGAAAATATACTAATATGTCTAAGGAAGGAGAAAGAGGTAACCATTTGATAGTGGAAGTTAGTGAAGAAGACAAAGTTCCAAGAGATGGACAGGAAGAAGTAACTCCAGAAAGTCCCACCAAAGGAGAAGCAGACTCACAATTAAATACAGACATTTTCCATGCTCTAGACGTCAGAGACCAAGTAGGAAACTACTTAGCAATAGGTGAAACCGGATAAAGTGGTAGTAATGAACAGAAGGAATGGGTTACCCCAAAGAAAAAGAACTGAAAAGGCAAAAAATTAGTAGATGTTGGCACTGAGCCCAAACAAGGGAGACCAACCCTGAGAGAAACAAGACAAAGAGAGATTGCTAGGGAGATTGCTAGTGGTAAATAGAAAACACTAAGGACCCAACCCCCCAAACCCTCTAAATGAGAATATTATCTTGGAACCTGAGGGGCTTTAACAATCCCTCAAAGTAGTTTGAGGTTAAAAACTGCATTTTAGATAATAAATTAGATATTTTATTACTCCAAGAAGTCAAAATGAATGAGGAGAGTTTTACGAAAATTGCTGCCTATATATGGCCTAAGGTGGCTTTTTGCATTAGTCCAGCTGAAGGGGCTTCGGGGGGGATTGTCACTTGTGGAATAGTGCTAAAATCCAGGGGACTCTTATGGCTTATAATAAGCACTTCTTGATTACCAATTTCTCTATGAAATCTTTGAACTGGTCGTTGATCAATGTCTATGGACTGAATAACAGAGCTTTGAGATAGAAATTATGGATAGACTTGAACAGTTTCAGGAATAATCCCTAGAACATTAGATGGATGTTAGCTATATATTTTAACACTCCTCTATACCCTTCTAAAAAATAGGGTGGAATTATGGATTATTCAGACAGCATGTTTGACTTTGTCGAATTCATCAATGATTGGGGATTATTGGACATAGAGCTGCAAAACCAAAATTTTACCTGGACCAATAGAAGAAGAGGAGATCAAATGATTCAAGTTAAATTAGATAAATTTCTTATATCAAGCAACTAGAAGGATTATCATAATATGCAGGCATAGGCGTTTCCTAGAACCATGTCCGACCACTACCCGATCTTCCTCAGTTGGAGAGAATAGGGACAATCCGGACCTTCCCCATTCCATTTTGAAGCTATGTGGATCAAACACAAAGACTTTAGACAAATGGTGGCTCAATGGTGGAAAATTCCTATTCAAGGTACTCCTATGTTTAGAATAGTCAAGAAACTTTAGCACATTAAACAAGAAGTTTATGGATGGAATAGATACAACTTTGGGCAGGTCTTCCAGCTGAAGAAAAATATAGTGGGAAAACTCAATGATATACAACAAATGATAGATTAAGAGGATGACTCTGAAGACACTTTAGAAGAAGAGAATGCCCTGTCTTCTGAATGGAAGAATCTTATGGAAAGAGAAGAGGTTTTCTGGAAATAGAAATCTCATGTTCAGTGGCTTAAAGAGGGGGATATGAACACTGCCTTTTTTCATCTCTCAACTATGAAACATAGGAAAGCCAACTCAATAACTAAGCTTGTCTTGGATAATGGTGACATTATTACCGAGGATAATGAAATAGGGGAACAAGCCAAGGCTTTATTTCAGAATCTGCTCATGGAAGAAAATAATAATGATAGAATTGATAGACCTATGAATCAATTCATTGATAAAATCCCTTATTTGATAACGGAAGAAGATAATCTGGAGATGTTAAAGCCTATATCTGAGGAAGAAGTCCATGCTATTTTATTCTCCATGGGTGATTTCAAAGCCCCAGGTCCTGATGGCTTTCCTCCTATATTCTTTTAGGAATATTGGGAGATAGTAGGAGTGGATCTCACAGCTATTGTTCATGATTTTTTTCAAATCAGGTAAACTTTTGAAACAAGTTAATAATACCTTCATAATACTTGTTCCTAAAAAATCACAACCTTCACACCTAACTGATTTCAGGCCCATTAGTCTATGCAACACTGTTTGCAAGTTATGTATTAAAATGCTGGTTATGAGGATTCAACCTTTGCTAGACAAAATTATTTCTCCTGCACAAAAAGGTTTCATCCTGGGCAGGCAAATTCTTGATGTTGTGATCACCACACATGAACTATTCACTCCATGGATAAGAGCAAAATCCCTGGTATGGCTCTCAAGCTAGATATTTATAAAGCTTATGATAGACTCTCATGGACTTTTCTGTTTTAAGTGATCAAAAAATTGGGTTTAATGATAAAATATCTCGCTTGATATGGAACGCGGTCTCTTCTACAAAATTCTCAGTGCTGGTTAATGGTGTTCCTAGAGGGTTTTTCTCATCCTTGAGAGGAATTCGTCAGGGAGACCCTCTCTCCCCATACTTATTCATCATTATGGTAGAGGCACTGGGAAGATACATACAAGTAGATATAGCCTCAAAAAAGCTAGTGGGCATCAAACCTGCCTCTTCCCTTCATCCTATGGTGGTACAACAATTTGTGTATGATACCATCTTCTTTGGCATCTCATCAGTGATTGAAGCTAAAATATGGAAGAATATCTTAAATAATTATGCTAGAGAGTCGGGACAAAGGATAAATTTATAGAAAGCAATGTGTATTTCTTTAACACTCCTAATGAACTTAGACATATAATCATTGATATATTAGAATGTGCTAAAGCTTCCCTACCAGCTACCTACCTGTGTCTCCCACTCTCGGTCAAAGAGATATCTCTTAGTTTTTGGAATGGAATTGTGGAAATAATGTAGAGGAAACTTCTTGGTTGGAAGGGAAAACTACTCAGCAGTGCTTGTAAACTGCAACTTCTTCGGGGTTTGTTGTAAGGTATTCCTACATACTTCCTGTCTCTTTTTAAAAAAATTGTGTATATTGCTGAGAAACTGGAATAGATCCAAAGGAAATTTTTATGAATGGGAGTGGAAGATAAACAGAAAATGTCTTTAGTCAGATGGGAAAAGGTGTGTCTTCCAAAATCTCATGGTAGACTCAATATTAGGTCTATTAGGAACATGAACAAAGCCCTTCTCTCAAAATTTAGTTGGAACCTGATCCATAAAAATAATGATTGGGGGGAAATAATGTATGCCAAATACATGCATAGCATTGATGATTCCAACTTTCTTCAATAGACGGGATTACCCCAGGGATCTATGATATGGAATAAAATGCTAAAAAGTAGAAGCCTTCTTAAACAAGGAATTAGATGGAAACTTGGAAATGGTCGGCATATTAAATTCTGGGATGATATCTAGTTAAAGGACAAGGATCTCATCACATAGGGAAACTATGGAGAGATTACTGACTTGGCTACCCAATTTTTTGTAGATAGGGTCAGTTATTATATGGAAAATAACAATGGGACGAGGAGCCAGAAAAATCTATTAGATTGTTGTGATCACTTGCCTAAGCTTTTCCCAAGAGTTTGGGAGATCCAGCAGTGCATTCAGGAGATCAGAATCCCTCTCTTCCCCTAGGAGGATGAACAATACTGGTGGCCAGATAAGAATGGATCATTCTCTGTCAAATCTGTTTACCATCTGCTCATTCCTGAAGCTCAGAATAAAAATGTATGGACAAAGGTTTGGAATCATAAACTTATTCCAAAAATTAACATGTTTTGGTGGGCTTCTGCTCATAACAAAATCCTTTCTCAGGATAACCTTCAAAAGAGAGGGTTTACTCTGGTTAACAGATGTTTCCTGTGTGGTTCAAAAGAGGAATCAGTTTCACACCTCTTTATCCACTGTGATTTTGCTCAAGAATTATGGGGCACAATACATAACAACTTTGGTATTGAATGGGTCTTTAATTCTGACCTTAAAGAAGTAATTCTTAGCTGAAACCCAACCTTCACACATCCCTAGCTTATGGAATTATGGAAGCAAGCTCTGCCATGTTTGAGCTGGATTTTATGGAAAGAGTGCGACCAAAAAAATTTCAGGGACATTGCTAGAAATGCTTCTCAGGTGTTTAACTCATTTGCTAAGACCATTATGGAAAGTGTTACAAAAACTCATATTCATGTTGTGGAGAAACCCCTATCTCAAATTGAAAACCAAATTGCAGCCAAATGGAAGGTTTTAAACCAGATCCCTGGGTATAATAACTCCAAAATGCTACAGAGACTAAATACTAAATGGATCTCCCTTAAACCCAATTGGATGAAACTCAACTTTGATGGGGCATCCAAGTTGGATGGTAAATCTAGTGGAGGAGGAATTATAAGAAATGATAAAGGATGGATGTTTGTTGTCTATGCTAGTGAAATTGGATGCCAGAGCAACAACTATGTTGAAGCAATGGCTTTATTATGGGGATTAAAGTTAGCTATATCCCTAGGAATAAGGAACTTGAATATACAAGGAGACTCTAAGATGGTCATAAATGTCATTAATAAAGCATCAAATGTGGGAATAAAGCTAAAAGACATCATTACTGATATCCAATTTCTTTTACAAAAGTTTTTCGAAGTTGAGATTTCCCATACCTACAAAGAAGGAAACAGGGTCGCTGATGCTTGTGCCAACTTAGGTCACCAATTTTTAGGTTAGAGGGTGTGGCGACAAGGTGTTCATATTCCCTTAAACATTAGGGAGATCATTCAAAAGAAGATGACTTGTTAAGAATGAGGCACATTGATGACAAGGATAGCTCTCGGAGGTGGTCCACATGGAGAGGGCCATCGAGGATCTCAGAACTTGATAACCTTAGTACTTTTTTGGTAGTCATTCATAATTCATTATATCATGAGGTTGAGGCGTGCGGGTCTCATCAGAAAATCAAGGGAAAATTATTTTCAAGCATGGGAGTAGACAACGTCATATCTGTAGAGTATTTCGTTAAATGAGCTATCACATCTACATTCTGCATAAATGGAAGCAAGGGTTAGCTACCAGTTCAAAGCTGAAGGTGGAACTTAGGAACTCCATTGTTTGGGTTTGATCATACAAAATGGGGGGAGATCGTATTCAAATTAAACCTATCTCTTGCTACGAATTTAAAGATAATTCATTGGTTTGGCATTATTATAAAGAAGGGGGTATCAACCCATATTTGGAAACGCTGAATGGTTATGATGAAAACTTGTCTAAGTAGTTTGTGAGATCGTGGTTAAATAGATGGGTCACAGTGGGCGGAATTAGTTTTGAAATCTCTGAAAAGGTGATTTCTATGGCCATGGGAATGACCATGCAAGGTATAAAAATTCAAAGGAAAACCAAAATCATGGTTATGGCTATCCATAAACTATTTTTGGGTGAGGGAGAAGAACTCATCCCATATCAAGGAGGGTTTGAGTGTGCTAAACTTATGGAGCCATGGGATGGAGTGTGCTTCATTCTCATGAAGTACTTCACACTCAAGGGGTGATTTACCAGGTTCTACAATTACCACCTTCCTTTGTTAAATCATTTCAGGTGCAATGTTATTATTAGCTTTCCTTTTTACCTGCTCTCTTCTTTAGAACACTTTGTCCTAAGGGTGAGAGTTAAAATGGCTAAGAAGCCAAATATAAACCCTATTCCCCTACACTAGGGGCTAATTTTTTGCTTATACAACTTTCACCGTGCCCTTGAGCCAACCAGGAATATCATAGTTGATAGTGGAGAAATTCCTTCCAACTTGGTGTCCGGTGATGCTATTGATGAGTCCTGGGTTTCCCCTGCTCCTACCAAAACAAAAGATGTCTCCTTCTCCACCCCTGAAAAGACCCTTCTTAATACCCCTAACTCCTTTGTGAGCAAGAAGGGTAAGAAGAGAAAGGTTGATGAAGAGGAAGAAAATATTAAAGAGACTACAAAGGGAACCCATATGAATCTAGGCAGGGCCACAGGGGGCCAAGGTGGCAAATCTCACAAGCCTCCCAAAATTAATAAGGAAGGATTCTCCTCTGGAGTGTGAAGGTCGGGGTGGATTACTAGTAAACCCACCCTAAAGGCTAGACTGATTGATTACTTAGAAAGTGCTTTAGAAGAAGCAACCCAGGAGGAAGAGTCTAAGGAGCTATAAATCCAAGAAATTTTGGAGGACACTGGAGGGAAGCAGGCTACTAGGGATTTTGAGGTTACTAAGGAGTAGGGTGCTGACACAATGGGAGCTGCTGACAATAAGGGGAAAATGTATGTTGAAGACGCTGGTGAGGGTACTAAGAATGAGACTGATTGGAAAGCTAAAATTGGGGCCCTGAAGGACTGTATTCAGAAGCTGGAGAAGGTTTTCTCCAAAGGACTTCGAAATACAATTTTGCTGAACATGTCTATGTTGGAAGTGGTGGGTAATACTGGGTATGCTGACAACACAGAGAATGAGAAACTTAATGATCTTGTCAAATCAATATTTATGTAATGGGAGTCCTCTCTGACTTTGGTCTTTTCGTTGCTTGTGTTTTGTTTCTGTCTGTTGTTCTTGACTGTGTCGTCGTCTCTCTGAAGGCATATTTTGTTTGTTTGCCTTCTTGTCTTTTTTTATTGTAAAGGGTTCAACCCCTGGTTTTCCACCTTACTTTATAAAAAACATATACTAGTATGGGAGAGTGATATTGTTGATTAGTATACATAATGTGACAGTTATATTTTAATTATTCTTTACATTACAGATATGTATTTATTAGTTTTATATCATTGGTTGATTAGATGATGACTCAGACTAACTACCTACTGGTTGTGAGGTAGATGTAGGATTGATCATACCCTCAAAGCTTGAACAAGGGAGAGCATCATCAGAGAGGATGGGCTAGATGGGACAATTAGGTGATGACAGAGAAGTTGCTCATGACCCTACACATATGCACACTAGATTTAAAATGTTTATGCATACCATGTTTTAAAGGCTAGTGCATAATTAAAAAAATCTTATATGTAATTAAATTAGTATGTAAATTTAGTTCTTAATATGAATTAGATTTCTTTAATTTGATTGTCTTGATTTTCAAGAAAAATCATAAAATAGATATTTAATTGCTACATGTAAATAGTAATTAATTATTCAGTTATATTATTTTGAAAATAATTTAAAAACTATTTATCTATTTGTTAACTAACTATATTTTAATTGTTTTAAAGGATTTGAATTATCTTTAAATTCTAACTTATAGTAAGTTGATCTAAATTTAGTATTTTTAAAGCATGCACAAGATTGCATTGAAAATTAGAAATAAGATATCTTTATTAAATTGGTCAACTAAACTTATGCTTGAGTTAATTGGGGAGAAAGAACACGATAAATAATTTTTTTTTTAAATATTAATTATGGAAGCTAAGTTAAGGTAAGAGTATAGCTTGTTAAGAAAAGATAATTATTATTAGTGAATGTAAAGGAGAGGAAAATGTAATGCATCGGACTTGGAGAAGTATCATGCAAAAAAGGGGCATGACAAAAGTAGAGGACATGAGTTGTATAAATTAAGGCTTAAGAAATTAAAGAGGAGAGACATAAAAAGAGAAAAGTGAAGGATTAAGAGAAAAAGTTTTGGAAAAGCAAGTAGAGAGGCATTTCATATTGCAAGCAAATCCTCTAAAAGTAGGGGCTATAATTAATTTATCTGTGTATGATTTATATATACTCTAAGAAAAATTATTAGATAAAATCAAGGACTACATTTCAATAGAAATAGATAGCATTTTAAATAATGGTCTTCATTTGATTATTTATTCCTGTGTTGCATTTTGAATAGGCCTACATTTTATTCTTTTTAGACTGCATTTTAAATATTTATACGGATTGTGTGATACTTTTGCATGGCTACATTCTAATATATACATGGTTGCATTATCATTATGTTATGGAATGCGTTATTGTAAAACATTGAGCCATTTGAATACAACTCTAAGTATCTTATTTGAAATGCTAATATATAATTGAAAACACTGAATGATAGTGCTAATAGATAGCTATGTCAAAAATGTTGAAATCACTATATATAGAAATAAATGCTGAGTTTAAAGAAATACAACACTAAGTCATAAGTGAATCACTGAGTTCATTCATTTGAAATGTTGAGCCTAGATTATCTAAAGCTTTCCTTAAATTTTTGTATTACCTAATAAACTTGTAGTTTGTAAAAAGAATTATATAATGGCTAAGTTTTATAATAATATTATTTTGAACTTGCATGTTGTTTGTATAGGCAACATTTTATATACCTATGGCTAAATTATATTATGCATGGCTACATTTCTCTTGTTAAGACTATGCTATAAATATATTATGGAAATATTTGCATGTGTCTTATTTCCCTTGGTCTACATCTTATTTCCCTTGGTATGCATTTTAAGTTGCAATGGTAAGTAGATATAAATGAAACACCAAGTAGTTTAACTGAAATGCCAAGTAGTTTAACTAAAATGCCAAATTTTTATATAAATGTTGTGTATAATACAAACCGTTGAGTCCTATATTAAATTGTCTAGTTTTTATTTGAAAAAACAAACTTTAATAAGTCGTTGAGTTAATGAAAAATAATGCATAGTCATTCATATAAAATGTTGAGGCTTTAAAAACTTAGATAGTTGATTATCAATATATAACACCAAGTCTCTTTATGGAGTCATTGTTTATTTATGTGAATGAAATTATTGAATGATTAATATTATAAAGATGCCTAGTATAAATTAAATAACTGAAGTCTTAAATAGATAGTTGAAGTCTTTTTTGGAAAATGCCAAGTCATTAAATTAAGAATGCAAAATCATTAAATTGAGAATGTAATGCCAAGTAATAATTAAAAAGATGAGTATACAAATTAAAAATGCTCAGCATAATGTCTCTTCCTTAACGTAAGATCAAATGTTTGGTGGAACTTTAATTTTGTCTTAGATTTTTGAATTACATTGCCAGCTCGAGTTGCATTATAATTAATCAACATGATTATCATATGAACTTTATGAGGATAGAAAAATAGGAAAATATTAAAAGCTTATTATTAACTCATACCTTGATTAGAAATAAATATTGGATTGTTTTGTATTCTCAGTTTGGTAATAAATAGTAAAATGATAAATGTGGTTATTACCTACAATGCAACATAAATATATGTAAACTAGATTGATTGAAAAATAACTTAACTTTTTAATTTAGTTTAATCATGATGGAGACACCTTGTGAATTATGATAAATATATCCTTATGATCAAAAGTCATTACAAAGAATATTACTCATGCAATTTTAACATGATTATGAATAAGGATTATGGTCAAATGACAAAGAATATGATTATAAGAAATGGTTTATTCTCAATCTTATTGTGATCCTCTAATCTGTACCAGATTAATTGATGAGCTTTAGTCAATGAGTGATTTGATGTGACTATTTATCTTTGTAAATCCATTTACATTGATGACTGTGCTAGAGTTATATAGTTTTAAGAATATCATAAACTATAACAAAGTTATACTTTTTTTAATGGTATTGTTATTATACTTTTGTTTATATTATATCCTTTCTGATAAAATTATATGATTTAAATCTATATTAAGACTATGCTTAGATGCTAGTAGAGACAAATAGTACATCTGTAACACTATAGTATTATGAAAATATGTTGGTAGGGTCAAATTCTATAGCATCAAGTATAGATAAAATCTTTTGTGCTTTATATTTTGTGAGAGTATTTTATATGGAAATGATTTGACATTTATAGAATAAGATAATGCATCATGATGTGTGCCTAGAGATTATGTTTTAATTTGATTAGTATTGAGCAGTATAATTTAAGATATACTTGGGTGGTATAGTCTTGTACTTGTTTAATAAATATAGTGTGAGATTATTGGTCATGTTGAATAGGATGCTCATGCAAAATGAGCTATAATAATATGAAATATTATTGAGTACTTTAGCTTAAATGTATATACCTAGATGGTACATACTACATTTGAATGTTTAGACTCTCACCTACGTAAATATATGTGTGTTGATTGTTACTTTGATTAGTATGTTTAATGAAAGTTAGTAAAACATCATGTATGCATGCATATAACCTTGGAATAGTGTAACCAAATGTTAGATAGACTTTTATGTATTTGAATGAATTGTTATATATATATATATATATATATATATATATATATATATATATATATATATATATATAATTTCAAGTATTTATGACTACTTTGTATGATTGATTGTGGGAAAACTAGTAGTTATGTCTAAGAGCACTAGACTATAAAAATATGAATTGTCATGGGGTGTAGTTGCTTGAATGTTATTGTAAAAATAAAGAAATTGTAGTTGAATGTGAAACATACTTGGGTGGTATGACATGTAGGCATTATTTCCTATTTGAATTAAATAATAGTTTTAGATTCATTATGCATTGATGGATAAAATATATGAATAAGATTGTTCCATTCTTAGTGTATGGAAAATCTGTATGAATCTTTGAGTTATATACTATGTTATATATGCTTATATTATAATTTGCATTGATGATGCTAATAGATAGTGAGACAGATTCTATTGTCCTAGATAGCACCACCAATGTTGGAAGTAGATAACTGATCAAGTGGTGTGTTATGAAATTAATCGATTCAGGTGATCATATGTTATTTGAAAACTTTGATCAAAGTGATGTTATATATACATTGTCATTTCATATATTTGATTTGCATGTTGTATGATATCATGTTAGAGATATATTTTCTTTATGATATGCATCATGTAGTATAAATCTTATAGCACACATGGTACTAGCATGTATCTTTATATTCTTGCACCATTCTATCTACCTATCCGTGAAAGAAGGGCCATTCCTTGATAAGGATTTGTGCAAGAAATCATTGGTCCATGGTTGGTGTATAAAAGTGCTTGGATGATGCTCTCTCTCTCTCTCCCTCTCCCATTGTAGTAATTACTTGAAGATAACACTTGAGATTATCAGTGATACACGAGTTAGTTTGACTTGAGCTCTGAATAAATTAATATTTATTTATTGTATTAGACTAAATGCTTAAAATAAATATAATTTTAATATTTGTTTATTATATTTGAACAATAGTTTTTGTATTATGGGACTAGTAGTAGTTGGAACTTAATGTATTTATTTTTCTTGGAGTTGTAAAAAAATATATATTATTTTTGTTATTTGAATTTATAGGTACTTATGTTCTAAGTTTTTTAGTTAATTATTAAGTATATTTAAGTGGAATGAATTTTAATTGATTAGTTTAAAAATAATTATTACATTATTTTAAGTGCAACTTGAGAGGTTGTAACATGTGGTATCAAAGCTATGGATCAAACTCTAGGACTTAATGAGTCTATTAGCATTTTTGTATCCTTTTGCTTATCATAAAGGAGAATTGAGAATGTGTGTGTAGTACATTAAGTGTGTACCTTAAGAAGTTTCGTACCCCCTAAGAGTTGTTAAAGGGTTGGTTTATCGAGTGTTTCAACAGTGACAATTTTATAAAGTATTTGGGTAGGAGAGTACATAGCTTTGTTCATGAGTTGTGGACAAGGTAAGTCTATCATGTTTTTGATCTTTTAGATTGAACACTTCGAGTGAGATTACATCTTTCTTAGTAATCAAATCACCTTCACCATTTGTGCTTGTGTATTGTGAGTGTTTCAAAAGCATGGAGTGCTCCCCAATTAAGTTTATATGCATTAGTTTTGTATCATATATACATAAATAATAAGAATGAGAATCCTATAAGACCATTCTAGTGTGGTGGAAATTTTCTTATAGTTGAATGTAGATGTCTTAGTTGATATTCCTTTGTGTTAGGATTTTGTTATGTAGATTAACATCCTTATATTTATATAGAATTGAGAATAAGTGTCATCTAACTTAGTTAGCTTAGAGGTGGGTTGTTATACTCTAACTCTCCTCTTACATCATTTTAAGCTATCAAGAAGATTCACATTTGCAGGATGTTGATTTAGTGTTTCCTTTAAAGAAAAATTGGTTTTAAATTGTTATTTGATCTTATTCCCTTGAATTAATGGAATAGTTTTTACTACTTATTTTTAATAGAAACTATAGGATTAGATACATTAATGCATCTTTGAGGTTAGTATATTCCTTCTAGTTGTGGAGGTAGGTTATAATACTACACTTTAAAAAATAAGTATCATTGGGATGATGACCAATTTTAGAGGGAGGGAATGTCACATCCTTATTTCACCCTATGATCTATAAACTTTAAAATTATGGACAATATGGTTAATAACTAATTAATATTACTTTGATTTAAGATTTATGACATGTATTGATATGGGATAGTGATATTATTTATTAGTATAAATAGTGTGACAATCATATTTTAATTATTATATACATTACAGATATGTATTTGTTAGTTTTATATCATCGGTTGCTTAGATGATGATTTAGACTAACTACTTACTTGTTATGACGTGGATGAAAGATTGATCCTACCTTTAGATCTTAATGAGGGAGAACAACATCAGAGAGGATGGGCTAGATGAGATGATTGGGTGATGATAGATAAATTTTTGGTGACCCTACACACACACATCAAATTTAAAATGTTTATGCATAACATGTTTTTAAAGGCTAGTGCATAATTAAGGAAATCTTGTATGTGATTAAATTAGTATGTAAATTTAGTTCTTAATATGCATCAGATTTATTTAATTTAATTGTCTTAATTTTTGAGAATAAATAAAAAAATAGATATTTAATTGCTACATGTAAATAGTAATTAATTATTCAGTTATTTTATTTTGAAAATAATTAGAAAATTATTTATCTATTACTTAACTAACTACTTATATTTTAATTATTTTCAAGGATTTGAATTATCCTAAAATGCGAACTTAGAGTAAGTTGATCTAAATTAATTATTTTTAAAGCATGCACAAGATTGCAATAAAAATTAAAAAAATAAGATATCTTTATTAAATTGGTCAACTAAACTTATGCTTGAGTTAATTTGGGAGCAAAGATGCAATAAACAAATAAAAGGTTTTAAATGTTAATTATGGAAGTTGAATTAAGGTAAGATTATGGCTTGTTAAGAAAAGATAACTATTATTAGTGAATTCAAAGGAGAGCAAAATGCAATGCATGGAAGGGACTTGAAGAAGTATCATGCAAAGAAGGGGTGTGATAGAAGTAGAGGACATGAGTTTTATAAATTTAGGTTTAATAAATTAAAGATGAGAGATAGAAAAAGAGGAAAGTGAAGGATTAAGAGAGAAAGTTTTAGAAAATCAAGTAGAGATGCATTCCATATTGCAAGTAAATCCTCTAAAGGTAGGGGATGCAATTCATTTATCTGTGTATGATTTATGTATACTCTAATAAAAATCATTAGATGAAATCAAGGGCTACATTTCAATAGAAATAGCCAGTATTTTAAATAATGGTCTTCATTTGATTATTTATCCCTATGTTACATTTTGAATAGGCCTATATTTCATTCTTTTTAGACTGCATGATACTTCTACATGGATACATTATCAATATGTTATGGAATGCGTTCTTGTTAAAATGTTGAGCCATTTAAATACAATGCTAAATCTCTTATTTGAAATGCCAATATATATTTAGAAACATTGGATGATAGTGCTAATAGATAGTTGTGTCAAAAATGTTGAAATTATTATATATAAAAATAAAAATTGAGTTGAAATAAATAGAACACTATGTCGTATGTGAATTGTTAAGTTCATTCATTTGAAATGTTGATACTAGATTGTTTAAATCTTGCCTTAGACTTATGTATTGCTTGATCTTCTTTTTCTTTTTTTTCTTTTCCTTATTTCTTTCTTTTCTTCTTTCTTCCCTTTTTTTAAGGATTTTTAATTAAATAAACCAAAACATCCATCATGAGGGCAAGATATTTTGTTTTAAATTTTTAATTTGTCACCCACTCATTATCACCAACAAATTTGATTATGATGTAGTGGAAGCTAAAATATCCCATTTGCCATCTACCTTTCCTTTCACATCCATACAATCCAAACCAATTTAACCATTGTTTTCACAACCCAAGTAATTCTTTCCTTCCTGCCTACAATACTTCCTTTTGTTCTCATAATTTATTTTATTGAATTCCATGCAAAAGGCAACTTTCATCAATATTTTGGTAACAATAATGTTGCCCTCATTGGGAGTCTTTCTCAAGTATGAATGCCATGTTAATATTTTTGACATTATTTTTGTGCATTTTTTTCAGGGTTATATATAGCTATGTAATTTGCATCACCAAAAATTTTACTTAATTTAAATTATACATGGCAAGTTCTGGATCTGCTTGTTGCAGACGCTCATGGGATACCTACCTGCAATTATATATGCAGTTTATGTCATCATCGAATGACAAGATTGATGGGTGATTCTATGGAGTTCCAAGATTCATTGTTTTGGTGTTAAGTTTCAAGTGTTTTTTAAATCTCTTCAGTTTTAAAATACAAAACTGATAATTGGATTTACTAATCTGATCATGTAGATAAGTATTCACAAACTTTTCAAAATAAAGCATATTGGCATATATATTGGATTTAGCATTTATGATTCAATAATAATAGTTTTGGCTTAATATTTATTCAAATGCTAAGTAAATGGGCACCTATAACTTGACAAATTATGCTTGCTAATTTTCTCAAAAACAAATGAGGGTTTATTTGAATAATTTTTCTTGTTTGTGTTAATAAAGTTTATAAAAATATAAAAAAATTGCTTGTTTTTTTGTTTGGGTCTTTTGAGTTATATAGATAGCGACACCTTTGTTCTTAAATAGTTGATTATAATAATTTGATTAAACATATATTTAAATTAAAATCTTTTCAATAAATTTTTTTAATTATTTTGAAAATATAAATTTTATAAATACTATGATAAAAATAATTAATTTTGAAACAAAATTATTACCCTGATACGTCATATTATGTAGTCTAAAAAAATAAAATTATTATATTAATCATACTTATTATTCAATTTTGTTTATAAATTAATAGTCAAAACTTTTAATTATTTAACATAAAATAATGTTATTTTTAAAGTGGGTGGTAGTTTAATGGTGAAGATGATCGTGTAAAAGGTATTACCTACCATCCACTAAGATATAAATCTTAAAAGATACTAAAAGAGATGACATTGGGATTGTATCTAGGATAAAGTTCGTAGAATAGATACCCCTCAATCCTTAACAAAACAATATTTCACTTAAAAAAATATATTATTATTATTATTATTATTATTATTATTATTATTTCATTTTAATTATTCTAAAATCTTATTAATTTGGAGGGTAGAAAGCTTAAAATGGTGGGTTACATATTTTATCTTTTTTCATCAACATATATTGTAAAGTGATGAATTACGCTTATTATCACTCCTTACTAACAAATATTTATAATTCTTATATATTAGATGAAAGAGGAACATACGTTTTTCTAAATACTATATTTTTAATATTAATAACACCATTTTATGCTATAAATATATGTCGTAGGGATATGGAAGGAGGGAACACAAAGCAATTTCAAAATTAGTGTTGGGTGGAATAACCTTGGAGGGGATTAGGACAATGGAGATCTTGAGGATCAGGTGGTTGGATCTAGGGAAAAAGATTGTTGTAAAGTGAAAGTAGACTATAGAGAAGTGAAGGTATACCAAGATCATACATCAATCAATCTAGGGGAGGAAGCTAAAGAGATTCTAAAGTTTACAAAAATAGTTTGAAGTATGTAATAGATACTAGGTAGTTTTATTTCTGAGAAGCAGTTTGAAGACCCTAGTGCAGTCAGAAAAATAGATTTATCTCGATCTAAGGTGGTTGTAGATCCTAAAACAAATGGTTGGAGGAAAGAGAATCCAATAGGATCAAATGATGATACAAAGACTAAGATTGTTCATCTAGAGAAAGTAATGATTGGGGATGGTAGAATATTGATTTAGCACCCTCGAGGCTTGATAAAAAGGTTACTTATGTTAATCTTTCAAGGGTAGATAGAGTAGCTGGGAAGACACTTGTGGGTGTCTCTATTGAGACCCATGGTTTGAATACCATAGTGGAGTAAGGATTTGTATGTCTTAGAGTTCCTAACATATTGTAGAATAGTCTCCGATTAGATGGTCAAATTCTTTAATAATAAAATTTCATGCAAGAAGACCCAATATTGATACCTTTAGGGATTGGGCTAATAGGAAGTGTAACTCCAAAGGATAGGTTGAAATATCAACCCTGATCAAATATTTGGTTTTTATATCCTTCTCTAATAAATAATATTACTCAACTGTGTTGTTAGGAGGCCTCTAGGCTCTAGGGAAAATAAGTTTATCCCTTAAAAAATGGAATCTAGATGTGGATCTAGACAAGGAAAATTTGAACCAGATTCTAATTTGGGTGAAACTTCTAGGCCTCCCACTATAATTTTGGGATGAATAAGTCATGTAGGGAATTGCAAATTACTTCAACCAATTTCTCACTTTGGACCCTGTGACTAAATCTAGAACAATACTTTTATATGATAGATTATGTGTCATTATTTTTATATAAAAAGAGCTCACAACCTTAACAAGTTAGTCTCAAAATATGGAGATGAGTTTCAAAATTTAGAATATGAAAAATTGCCTTCACTCTATTCAACATGTTAAAGAAAAGGACATGAATATGTTTCATGTCCTCTTAAGAAAACACTTGAGATCAAATTGAGGAGGAAGGAAGACCCCATAAATCTCAATGCATCTCTAGATGAAGGGTTAGATAGAAATCATGAATAAAAGGAAGAGGCAAAATAGGCCATAAATCAAGAGATAGAGCTAAAGGCTATAATACCAAATGGAAATCATGAAGAATAAACTTTGGGCACAACTAAAGGGGGACCTTGGTATGCTAAGAATCTAAGGCATTAGTAGGAAAATGAAGAAAACATAGAGAATACAATCATAGAAAAGAATAAAACCTAAAGGATTTCAAGGATGGAAAGGTCGATGAGTTAGAAGGCTAGTTACATGATCATATTGAGGAGAATTAAGAGGGCATGTAGCCTCCCTAGAAGGAAAATAAACAATAAGATTTTGATCTTTAGGATGGAGAGATCAGAGTCTTAGAGGTTCATAATCAAGTCCAACAATAGGGAGAGGAAAATATCGATACCATTGCTTCAAAATAATAAGACAAAACACAAACCCAAACTACTGAGATAGATGTTAGGAATCTGAGAATTATTATTTTTTGGGAAGGATATATGTATAAGGATTGTGTTAGAAATGGAATGATGGAAAGATAAACATAATTCACCCATGAGGATGGAGTAGATAATAATCTCTATAACTTAGTGACTAAGAAATCTAAATCCAAAAGTAAGATTCAGATAAGTGATAGAGTGGCTAGGAGTAATAAGTTGAAGGAACTTGGTAGATCCATATCTAGATACCTAATGAACTATTATTATACTAAGTGGAGAATCTTTACTAAATTTTGGCATCATGTTAGTCCTTTGATCTATCTTCTTGACCAATTTGTACTTGTTGTCTCTAGCTATTTTTTGACATATATAGGATGGTTTGTTGTCAATTAGTCATATTTCAATCTTTTAAGTCTTGAAAATTATTCTTCTTGTAATGTTGAAGCCATAGGAAATATTAAAATCCCTAATGATGAATTGCATGATGTCTTGTTTTTCCCTGATTTGAAATTAAATTTACTTTATATACCTCAATTATGCAAACAAGACTATAAGATAGAATTTATTAATGATACTTGTTATGTTAAATCTACTAATTAAGATTTTCAAGTAGTTGCTACTGATTTTCTAGACAATGATAATTTATTCAAATTTATTGGATTCTCTTCTCCCTCCTCTTCTTATGGTTTGCTTGTTTTGAATGATGCTAACTTATGGCATGAAAGATTATGACATATCATTTAACAAAGTATTACACTTACAAAAAAACTTAATATGGTGAAAGGTTTGCCTAAAATTTCTTCCACTACTTCTAATTGTAATGGTTGTACGAATGGTAAAATTTATAGACAATCTTTTCACAAAAATCACTCTTGGCATGTTACTAAAAAGATTCATTTAATTCATAGTGATATTTTATGCCCTGTGCAAACTCCTCCTATTAATGGTGCTAAGTATGCTTTAGATTTTGTTGATGATTACACTAGGTGAGTTTGGATTTATTTCTTAAAAACTAAAGATTAATTTTTAGACATTTTGAAGTTTTAAGCTTTTGTTGAAAAACAATCTCATTGTTATTTACACATATTATGAACTAATAATGGTACTTAATATGTTAACAATGATTTTATTTCATATTGTAAGCAACATGGAATTAAGCATGAGAAAACTATTTCCTGCACACCTATGTAAAATGGTGTTACTAAACATAAACATAAGACTTTTACTAAAATGGATACATGTATGTTGCATGATAAAAATCTGTATTATAAATTTTGGGCTGAAGCAATGTATTGTGCTTAGGAATCCCACTAAAGTTATTCTAAATATTACACCTGAGGAAGCTTGGAGTAGTAGAAAACCTAATTTAAAACATTTACATGTTTTTAGTTCTGATGCATTCGTTCATATTCTAATTGAAAAATGTAAGAAGTTAAATTCTAAAGTAAATATTTTTATATTTTTTTTGGTTATGATTAATCATCTAAAACTATAAGGTGTATGATCCTCAAACTAACAAAATCAAGATTAAAAAGGATGTTAACATTATTGAAAATGGTGTACTGGATTGTGCTTCCAATTTTGATTCTCCTAATATAGTTTTTGCTTATTTTCCTTTTGAAACTAATGATGATCATAATGATGTGTAGCATAATGAGGTTTTTCCTCTAATTCATTCTCCTTCTTCTAGTCTTTCTCCACATAAAGTGATATGCCTAAATGGGCCAAGACTACTATAGAATATTATGAAATTCATGTAGATCTTAATGATACTCATAGAAATAGAAAACAACTTTGTAATTATGCTTTGATGTCTAAACTTATACATAATAATGATTCTCAAACTCTAAAACAAGCTCAGTGTCACTGTCATTGGGAAAAATCAATGCATGATGAATACACTTGGGACTTAGTTCCCCTAGCTAAAGGGTATAATTTAGTAAGTTGTAAATGATTGTTTAAAACTAAGTTCAATTATGATAATCAAATTAAAAAATATAAAGCTAGACTAATTGCTACAAGTTTTTCTCAAATTGAAAGAATTGACTATAATAAAAAATTTGCTCCTATTGCTAAGATGCCCACTATTAAAGTTGTTTTAGCTTTAGCTACTCACATTCTTTAGCCTATTTATCAAATAGATGTTAAGAGTACTTTATTAAATGATGACTTGGATGAATAAATTTACATGTCTCAACCCCCTGGTTTTATTAAACAAGGAAATGAACATCTTATATTCAAGTTAAACAAATCTATTTATGATTTAAAATAATCTCCTAAAGAATGGTACTCTAGAATCTATCATTTTTTTATAACTCAAGATTTACTTGTTGTTTTAATGATCCTAATCATTTTGTTAAAAATACTCCAAATGGCATAGTTATCATTGTTTTGTATGTTGATGACTTAATCATAACTGGTCGTAATAGTTCAATATTTTCTTTCACTAAAATGCTTTCAAGAATACTTTTGAAATGACTAATTTGGCTCTCTTACATTACTTTTTAGGCATTCAAGTTGGGAAAGAAAATTATAGAATCTCTATTTATCAATCTAAATATGCATATGATTTATTATCTAAATTTAATATGCTATATTGTAAAACTATTGCTACTTCTTGTGAATTTATTGTTAAATTACTTAATGACATGGAAACAACTATTGATCCAACTCTATATAGACAATTAGTTGGTAGTTTGAATTATCTTACTCATACTCATCCTGATATTAGATTTTCTATTGGATTGGTTTCTCACTTTATATCTAATTCTCAAGCTATTCATTTTAAATATGCTAAAAGAATTATTTGTTATATTAAAGACACTTTAACTTTTGGCATCAAGTATACCTTGAACAATAATTTTTTGGGTAGGTTATTCAGATTCTAATTGGGATGGTGATCCTATTGATCATAGATCCACAAGTGGTTATTGCTTCTCTTTGAGTTTCATCACCATTTCATGGAATAGTAAAAATTAAACTACTATATATTTATCTTCCATAGAAGCTGAGTATAAAGTTTCTAATCATGCTACAAAGGAAGTGATTTGGTTTTGAAAACTTCTTGTAGATTTGGGCCACCGACAAAATTTGACTACTCTAATTTTTGGTGATAATCAAAGTACCATTGCCTTAGCAAAAAGCCTAGTTTTCTATGAAAGGTCCAATCACATTGAGATTCAACATCACTTTCAACATGAACTTATTGAATACAATCAAATTCTTCTCTTTTTGTCCTAATAAATAATAAGTAGATGATATCTTCAATGAGTCACTTTGTAAAGATAAGTTTGTCTTCTTTTGTAACAAGTTAGGATTGAAAGAAGTTCTCATCAAGGGAGAGAGTTAGTGATGTTTCCTCCCTTCTTGTTTGTTTGTAAACCCCTAAATAAAGTTTAAGGGAGAGTGTTATAATTATCTTTTATTTAAGATAATTTATTTTATCTTAAGTTTCTTTTTTATATGTGAGGAATTTATATTTATGTGAATTATTAATTCAAATAAATCTAAATTTCATGAAGTGTTATTCACCTATTTGTGATCCCTTAATATTTTGGAGTTACTTGCATGAGTAACTCCTTCCCCATATGGCACACACCTCTCTTCTTTTTGTAAGGGACTAGGACACAAGTTGCACACCCTTAGGGGGCTTGTAAGGTCAAAATAGGATTCTATGTAACTCCTATTTTCCTCTTATAGTTTTATAAAAGAGTTATTCCTCTCATTTTTTCCTCATTAAGGATCATATAGCTCTCTCTATTCTTTTTTTGTGCTCTTGATTTAATCTTGTACTTGTGGATATTTTGGTTACAAACCTTCTAATAAGATCACATGTGTTTTTCTATAATACATTCGGTTTTAAAAATCTTGTCACTTATGGTTTGCTATTTAGAGGTGACTTAGTACTATGCATTCTTGATTTTTATTACACTTTTATGCTATATCATTGATGATTGTTCTTGGGTTAAAATCCTTCAACAATAATAATTAGAGATTTATTTTTTTACGTTTCATAGAAATATATCTAAGGTTTCTGAAATAAAAAATGTATATAATTTATCTCGCCGTTTCAAATCACCAATCATAATCCATAATCAAGGAAAATAGATTTATGGTTGGAACAACAAATTCAGGCTTCCTTAAAATTGGTAAAGATAATGGTCACAACAGGTACTAAATGCAAGCTGGATATATAATTCAAAACTCAACAACAACTACTCTTGCATTTAATACCTCTTGTGACCATTATTATTATATTTTTTGGGGAAGCTTGGGTTTACTATTCTAACCATGAATATATTTATACTCATTACCATGACCCAAAACATCGAGGTAAAAATAGGCACACAATTTATTTTGTAAACTTTAGATATATAATAATCATAATATTTTTTTAGCATATAATTTTGATTCGTATCACCTAAAAGATAAAATTGGGATTGGTATATATTTAATTTTTATTTTGGTTAATATTATTTTTGAGTTTGATGATCTAATATATTTTTAAAATATAAACATTTAATTAAACAATATATAAATTAAATGGGAAAACATGTCCCTTCTCCTCAAACTAGCATACTTTTTTTAAATAAATTATGTAAAAAAATATTGAGAGATATTATTTTTGAGGCACCTATATTATATTATATTTTTTATATAACTAGGATAGGCACCTTAACACTAATATCTCTCGATGTTTAAATTTATCTAAGATATATATAATAGTATAATCAAATTCAAAAGAACGAAAAAAAAAAAAAGAATAAAAAGTAATGTGGAGCAAAGAAACATGTCATTTTTTTATTTTTATATTGTGTGTGTGTCATTAGACACCTAAATTTCATCACATTTAATGGTATAGTTAATTTTGCTAAATATCGACATAAAGTCCATTATTTCTCACTAATTCAACCATCATCTAAAGTCCACTAATATTATTTCTCTCCCTTTTTTAGATAAGTTAATTAATTTATCATGCACATAATTCTATAAAACTAATTAAATATATGGAATTCTAAATCACCAAACATCTTCCACATTTTTCTCAACTAAGCATTGAGTCATCCAACTACTTTCTTAGCTTTCTCAACCAATTTTTGATTCATCATTGAACCTTTCAACCAACATGGTTAGTCATCTAACTACCTTCACTCATTCATAAAAAAAATTCAACTACCAACTAATTTTCTCCTTATTTCTCAAACAAACGAGGAATTGGTCTCTTCTACTTGGATGAGGACTCAAATATGACCATCCAAAATTAACATGTATTTTTTCCAACCATCCATCTTCTCACCCAAAAGTCTATAAATTGAAGTGTCATCCTTTATTGTCAACATCCATTATCAAGTTATCAAATTGCTATAAAAAATACTTTGTACATCCATTGAGTATCAATAATATTATGTCCTTACATTATTGATATTCACTTTGAATTTGGAGAATGAATTAAGCATTCATACCATGTCCAGTGTCATTTACCCCTCCATTTAATCAACATAATGTTAATTTCATTCATACTACGGTCAGTGTCCAATGGCTATATGTAATAAGGTAATTTGGTGATTCGGATAACAATGGTGTTTTAAGGGGTTTTGATGGAGCAACTAATCCTAAATTCTACTCTATCTTGCTTGTAAATGAAAACACTCTATTGTTGATTCAAAAACACACTTGCTAGAATGAGAAACACACTTGATGGAATGGGAAACACACTTGATAGAATGGGTAACACACTTACTAGAATTATAAATACACTTGTTGGAATGAGAAACACACTTGTTGGAATGGGAAACACACTTGATAGAATGGGTAATACACTTGATGTATTTATAAATACACTTGATGGAATTATAAATATACTTGTTAGAATTGGAAACACACTTGCTAAAATTATAAACACACTTGCTATCAAAGATAAAAAAATTAAATTTACATACTAATTAATTGTTCACATTAATGAAATCAATATTAATGGAAACTAATTGGGAAACAAATGTACACACTTAAATATAGATGATCCTATAGGTTAAAAATACAAAATTACACATAAACAATCTTATTAAAACCTTAAATGAATAATGAATGACAAACATAACTACCACACAAGTCCTAGTTTTATCGGGTGAGTGGGCCTTTGCTCTCCCTCAGATTAGAATGAAATCAACTCAATATTTTTGGAATTGGCAAAATCTTCATTGATTGATAAAAAGAGTTATAAATTGAAATAATACATATATTGCTAATAATTCCTTGCATGTTCATCCCTAGGAAGTAGCAATAAATTATACTTTATTCTATTATACTATTTATTTGGTATCCTAGATTACATTTAACAAATTAACAATATAAAAAGATCACAATAGTGATAAAAATAACTTATAAAATAGAAAGATGTGTTACAACTGATCATGCTCTAAGGAGAAATGTTATAAAGCAAGGCAACACATGCTAAGTTTGTTCAATTGGCTACATCATTGTCTTTATAGTATTAGATCAAGTAACCCAAAATATTCTTATAGATACAATGTTGTTATTTTAGATATTCCAAAATTAGAAGTACTATAAGTAGTAAGCCTAAAAGTGGGTGTAAATGCCTAAAAGTGGGTGTAGATATAATCTAGATATAGCCTTCTCGATGCTTCTTCCATATTTGAAGTTTCTGTAGACACTGAAATCGTGTCTACTCCTTGGTAGACTCTCCCCCTTGGTCCCCTTGGTCCACTTCTACACATTCCTAACCCACACACTTATTAATTTAAAATAATAACTTATTTTAAATTAATAACACCCCCTTTGACACTTCACCCATGACACCTCACCCCACCTTGGATACCTCTCCTTGGATGCCTCCCATCACCCTATGACCAATTTATGACCTATTTCAACCCTCTCGCGCTCATTTAATCCACCTTCGACCATTTTCCCATGACCAATGCTTTTGCTTGGCAGTCCACCATCCATCCATCTAACCATCTCTTTGTTTAAGTCTTTCTCTCTACAGGTGTCATTCTTTACAGCCAAAGAGGAGTCCCTACAATGTCTGGATAACGGTGCACAAACTTCATCTGGGTACGTACAAACCCCTGACCATTTTATTTTAGTTTCTTACTTTCTTTGAATGTAGAAAAGTGAAAACGTATAGAAACATTTTGGCACGCCCAGTGGGACCCTAGGAGTTTTCCTTGGGTTCATACTTTTTCTTCTAAGAACAAACTTTTTATATATGTGCATTAGGTCTCTCCTTGCATCCTTTTCCTCTATCTCTTCCAAAAGACACTATCAGTAAAGTTAAAAAGAGTCCTTTTTCTTTCTTTTCTGCATCAAGAGTAGTGAAATTTCATGCTCTTAACCCTTTCTCAACTTGTCTGCATCCGAACACACATTTCAATTTGGGCTTAAAATCTTTTGCATTTCATTTCTGCCTAAATGCATACTTAGCTCTCACATCTAGTAACTTAAACTGCATTATGAATAAAGCATAGTGCACTTATGCTACACAACCTAACCATTTGCACAATCAAACATCAAAACATACCTGAGACAAGGCCCGACTAGGATTTCATCACCTAGTGGATACCTTACCCTTCCTGGTAATCCCACTTGGACTTCACCACCAAGGGGAGAGCCCACTCTGTTCTCTGGCAGAGTATAAACTCTAGGGGAAGTATATACTGGCTAAACGACCCAGCTTATCTCTGGGCTCGTGAAGTGAGGGGAGCTTGCTCCTTAGCACCAGGCCACGTACGGAACCTAACACAGACTCTTGAGCACTGAAACTAACCTGAAACCAACTTTAGACTACTTCTTCTAGGACCCGTTCTAAAAGCCAACTTCCCAAACACACTCTAAGGCATAAACCAACAAGACTCTAAAACTTATTCTTAGGAATTAATGTTTAGGGGTCTACTTGTCTTCATCTTCTTTTCTGCCTTCATCTAGATTTTTGAGCTGGTGAGGACGCATTTTTCTAAGCTTTAAACAACTCAAAACCTTTTTTTTTCTTCCTTCCCAACCACACAGTAACTGACATCGGTTTTACAACTGATGCCGGTAACCTATTTTTCACTGACATCAGCCACTTTTTTTCACCGACATCGGCTATTCTACCGACGTCGGTCACTTTCAAAATCCTTCTTCCAAAATAGTAGGCTTAAAACCCAACTTTCTTGCTATTAGACACACCATTCTGAGTTTCTAAAACTAAAAAAACATAGTTTTTGAAACCTGACTCTTTTTTTTGCCTTGGATGGTTTTGACACGCAGTCAAACCAAAACGCTTGTTGACCACGCAAGGCAACAACCACTCCTGCCTTCACCATCTATGCCTAGTCCTCTAATGGAGTATCATTCAGACACTAAGACTCCTCCTATCCGACCAACTCCAAATCAACCTTCAATTATTCTCAAAGGGGACCAAAACTTTGAGAGATTCCTTGACCATAACATCAAGGCTCTCCAACACTATCTCGCAAGAAACCAAATGCGAGACCTTTCAAGTGAAGCGGTGATGACATCAACACCATCCGCTACCCAGCCTCTTATGACTTAGGCTATTGCCTCAACCATTAACCTGACCATGGCCAATATGTAAAGTTTGGCCTCCCCATCTATTTTTGGACCGACCTCCATCGGGGTTTCATTACCCCCTCAACCACACGCAATTCAACCAAGTTTGTCACATTTGTAGAACTTGATTGTCTCGACTCCACACACTCTTGCACCTATAAATGTAGGAGTGTCTACCTATCCTTTTACCAATGTCGCCATTCAACCACCTTTGGTGGTATCTAGTCAACTTGTGCCTTCCAACTTCATGGCGCAAGCGCCCTTGACTTCAACATCAGTCCCCATGACTAGTCACCAATATGTTACACCTATACAAGCGCAACCAACTATGTCATATGCCCCTCCTAACACCTTTCAAGCACCTTATAACCTAGGGGGTGCCCCACCTACAAATCCATCAACTGATCTAATCAAGATGTTGATGGATAAGATGTCTAACCTTGAGACATCCATTTTCGGTTCAAGCAATGCTCTCTCATATGAGCAAATTTGTAACAAACCCATACACCCTTCTGTCCCCATTCGACCCTATCCTAGTCAGTGGGAACTCCCCAAGTTTACTCATTTTCAGAGTAAAGAGGACCCACAACAACATCTACGAGCATTTAGACATGCTTGTTATCTTATAGCCTATGATGATGTGTTATTGCTACGCACATTTCCCATGTCACTTTCTAGCCTTGCCCTCGATTGGTATAGGTCCCTTGCCAGTCACTCTATCTTTTCATTCACTTAGCTAGCCCAACTTTTCCTTGACCACTTCTCGATCAATATCACCAAAAAGGTCTCCATCACAGACTTATACTCTATCAAACAATTTGACGAGGAATCGATAGCTGACTTTGTCACCCGTTGGAGAGGTTTGATTAACCAACTCTCCTCCTTACCTCAAACTGAGCTCATTAAGCTCTTTTTTAGAGCATGTGCCAAACACATCTCTTCCACTTTGTGGGTTCAGACATTCTGCACTTTTGATGAAGCTTTCACCATGGCTCAAAAGCTTGAACTCCGTGTGGTCGAAGAGGACAAGGTCAAACTGTGAAATAACAATGCAAAAACTAATGACCCTTCTTCGTCCAAACCTTCTTCTTCCCACTCCAAACCCAAGGGAGTGGCAAACGCTGTGGTCTTTAGATCACCATCATCAGCAACAACTAACCAAACTCAACCTTCCACATCAAAAAGTATCACCAAACAATTCTAACAATGGTATATACAGCGTTAGTATACTCCTATAACAGAATCATACGCTTTCATTTTGGATAAACTTGTCAAGTAGGGGGTCCTTAATCTCCCCCAAATTCAACCACCTCAATTCAACCCCTCAAAACCTATCCCTACATGGTACAAGGAAAATGACTTCTGTCATTATCACCGTGTCAAAGGCCATGACACAAACAACTACACAACCTTTAAAAACATCATCCAGAACATGTTAGACAAGGGGGATCTTATTTTGGATAACCCAAACACGCTGCCTAACCAAAACTTGGACATCTTTAGACAACCTTTTCCTAACCATCCCCCTAGCCTAAACAACATTCAGACCATGGCCGATGACTCACAAAAGCGTATTATATGCATAGTCAACACGGTCTTGCCTCTTATTCCTAACCAACCTCTTTCACAGTCTACAGAGGTTAGTCAACCTATTTGTCCATCACAGATAGAAGAGTCTTCTTCTATTTGTCCACCAAAGGTAGAGGAACCTTCCTCTCCTATTTTACTTCCACCAATGGAGGATAATCCTCAATCCACACCTCTTTCACATGTGGGAGAATCTACCTTGACCTCTCACATATTGGAAGATGCCTTGACGACACCAATGCTGACTGCCTCACCCTCATCCTTCTTATCACCAATGGGGGATCATACTTTTTCTACTCTTTGACCACACAAAGAAGCCATGACTATCCCTACGCTCTATCCAACTAAAGAGCCACATTATCCAATTCCTTCTCCACCAAGAGAGGAACTTATCACTTCACCAACTTTGACCAAAGAGGATCCGGTGACAATTCTCTCACAATCACCTGAATCTTTTAAATGACCGACTATAAAACCTCATGCAACCTCATCCAAACCCTTATAGTCATTTACCATGTCAAAATAGGTTAAAACCCTTAGTGTGCGCCCTACATCCAACCTCACTCACCCACAAGTGACGGTAGACTTAAACCTCACCCCACACAATAGTAGTCCCCACACTAAACCAAAGAAGGCTACTAAACCCCATCGAAGAACTCCTCCCCCACCTTCACCATTACCATCCATCTGGGGTCCACATCCATCTACTTTAGTAGGATTGCTCCCACATCCAACACCTCTCAACAAGAACATGCCATATCCACATGTGGCCATACCACCAACTAAAAAGGTGACATGCCAAACCCTCCAAACAACTCTTAAATAGAAATTGTCAACCTCTACTGCAACAAAAAGCGCTGACCCATTAAAGGGTTCTTATGCTTCGATGTTATGTCAATTGTTGCAGTCATCTAACATCATCCTCCCGCCTATCAAGCCTTACCAACCTCTCGGACCAAAACCACCTTGGTTCGATGACACTAAAATATGATGGTATCATCGCACACGTGGACATGACACTGAGTGTTGTTGTGCTCTTAAGGCTGTCATCCATCAACATCTGGCAAAGGATGCCCCTCACGTTGAGGCTTCTTCTGACCACATTTTTTACCAACTATTGACACCATCTCATACCTCTCAAGCCTCTTCACCTAAATTGGGATCCCCATACAAGACTATGGTCCCTCAACCACCTCCTTAACCTTTATTCAAAATCAACACTGTTAACGTGGCCACCATGCCCCAAACTATGAAGAATAAAGGAAAAGACCAGGCTTCTACACCTTTGACATATCCATTATTCATCAAAACCTCTCAACCAACACAACCCAAGATTTCTATCTTGGACATGTCTCGACCATCATCTATGGGGGAAATTCCTCCTAACCTCACTAGTCCACATGACACTTGGTATAAGCGGCTCATGGACTACTTGACATATTCTATCATCCCTCCCAAACTCTCTAGCAATAGACAACTAGCTTTTATCAAGAACATTGCTCGCTACACTATGCTAGGGGGACTTCTTTACAAGTGAGGTCACAATGGCCTCCTTATCCAATGCCAACAACATCTTGACCAACTTCACATCTGACATCAACCAACCAAACATCTACCTCAACCAAGCCTTGACCAAACATCGACCTCAACCAAGCCTCGACCAAACATCGACCTCAACCAAGCCTCGACCAAACATCAATCGACCAAGCCTCGACCAAGTCTCGGCCAAGCATCGACCAAACATCGACCTCAACCAAACCTCAACCAAACATCAACCAACTTCTTGATCATCTTCACATCCAACATCAACCAACATGTGACCAATTTGGAACGAAGCAAATGGGGCAAGTCTGCTCCTAATTGACTTGGACCTTGCATCATGACACACAAGCATGGGTCAGGGACTTATTATAACATGAGCCCCTTTATGCCTTGCATCTTCGACCAGTCTACTGTTAGTCAAGTAATTATTCACTTGACATTTAACTTGAGCTCGATCCCTTGAGCAACCTCCCATCATCATCATTCCTATTCCTTTTCAACCCTCAACCCTCCAAACATCAATCAACCCTTTTTGTCAAGCATGAATGCTTTGTCCTAATAAAAGGGAAACCCTCTAAACCTCTATAGTCAAGTCCATGACCAAAATTTCAGTAAAAATATATATATATATATATATAAAATTGGGATGCCTATCTCAAAAGGTCATAAAATTATAAATGTAGACTGCTCCCTCGAAGGACAACTACATAATTGCTGTAATAAATAGACTACTCCCTTGAAGGACAGCTATTCAAAGACATTTAAATATAAAAAGTAGAATATAGACCACTCCCTCGAAGGATGGCTATGCCTAAATCTTGCTACAAATAGCACTATCTCTGAAGCTTCCTGCATCGATTAGCTTCACAACATGACCACAAAACAAGACAACATCTGCACACAGACTTCCCGCATCGATCAGTCTGCCCCAAAAAAAAACTAACTGACAAACTATAACGTCATGGACTTGTCTATAGTCGTTCTCGGGGTCACCTATAAAAGGGGCAAAGTTATCCCTGCTAAAAAGGGTTACCCTATCCATCCATCTCACATAATCAAACTTAACACCCCAACATACTCAAGGGATTTTGAGCTCACTTAATGTCAAGTGATTCAAGTACTTCTCTAACATCACCAATGGTCAACGACATAATGCATGAACGGGGCTTTTGTTTCTAAACAACCCCTTATCTATGCTATCATTATGGTCCTTGTCAATGAAAGAGCAACACACCTTTTACTTCTTATACATCTTGGTCACACATTCAATCAAACCATTATTTATCCAACCTCCACCAAATTAACCCAAACATTTTCAGACCTCTGACATGACATAGCCCATTTCACATAGTTTCTATGGAAGCCAATACACATGGAAACTATCGACCAGACACAATTTATGTCAAGCATAAACCATTACTTGCTGAAGCATAAATAACCTCAATTCATTCTTAGCATACATCCATCACCAATATGGAAACTTGCTAGGGATGAAAGACCACTCAACCAATGTTACAGAATACACCATCACACAATATGGAAAAGGCTATAACATCATCATGACCAAATCACCTATCGACCACTTTGACTCTTCATCTAAACTACATTGGTCTGAGGCCCTTTAAACAAGGGCTATGTAGGCAGCACTCAGATGACACAACATCTATTGGGGTTAGCTCGGCCACATCTGTTTGTCCGTCTACCTGATGGACAAACCATTTTACCTTTAACTATGACCCAAACCAACTATCGAACACTTTGACCCTTCCTCCCTTTTAGGGAGAACTACATTGGCCTGAGGCCCTTCCATAAGGGCTATGTAGGTAGCACTCAGATGACACAACATCTTTTGGGGTTAGCTCAGCCACATCTGTTTGTCCGTCTACCTGATGGACAAACCATTTTATTTTTTAACCATGACCAAAACCAATCATCGACCACTTTGACCCTTCCTCCCTTTTAGGGAGAACTACATTGGCCTGAGGCCCTCAACACAGGGGCTATGTAGGCAGCACTCAGATGACATGACATCTTTTGGGGCTAGCTCGGCCACATCCGTTTGTTCATCTACTTGATGGACAACCCATTTTATCTTTCACCATGACTTAACCTAGTCCACAATCATGACCAAACAACCAACCCTAACATTGCAAAAGTCACCTTTGAATTTTCATGGGGCACAGTGGCGATCACCGCCATCTTTCTCACCACATCAAACAACCATTTGGGACCAACTATCTATCTCGACTTGACTCGACCAATGACCATGGAGATCGTGACTATCTCCTTAGACCATGACCACTTCTAAGACAAATTTGTCGTAGTTGTTTTGATTGCATGTATGCTATCTCATGAATGGTTAGAAAAATTGTTCACAACCTGCATTTTGACCCTCACAAGTATTGGATCGTGAGCAAGTTGATCCCCACTCCTTGTGACATTTTCATGTTTCCAAGAGCACTTCCTAAGCCCGAGATACTTGGAACATGATGACCATTGGAGCTAAAGCTTGGATCGAATAACCCAATCAGCTACGACTAAATGATGGGGCTTAATTATTTCAATTTTGGCACTCCTTAGCCCTTGACCTGTGACAATTTGACCTGACCATCACGTGAAGTGGTATGCACGCAATCTCAACTATTACAGCATTCACACTCAAACTTCACCTTATCCATCCACTATCTATCAAATCAGCACCCGATTCCAGGTTCCCTTCCCTCGACTCCTAATCCCATAATCAGGGCAACCAACATTCATTTTTGTCTTGCAGTTCATTAGAACAACCAACAAGATGAAAAAGGCCTCATCCCATATCTGGGGCAACATCAACTCCTGTTTTTGTCTTGCAGTTTGTCATAACAACCAACAAGACAAAAAGGGGCAAATGTAGACACCAAAATCGTGTCTACTCCTTGGTTGACTCTCCCCCTTGGTCCCCTTGGTCCACTTCTATACATTCCTAACCCACACACTTATTAATTTAAAATAATAACTTATTTTAAATTAATAACACCCCCTTTGACACTTCACCCATGACACCTCACCCCACCTTGGATACCTCTCCTTGGATGCCTCCCATCACCCTATGACCAATTTATGACCTATTTCAACCCTCTCACACTCATTTAATCCACCTTCAACTGTTTTCCCATGACTAATTGACCCTGGCAATTGGAAGAATGGGCAAAAGGCTAATGTTAGCCCTTTTTCCCATCTTCTAGCCACTGACGCCAGTTACTAGTCAGCTAATGCTGGCGAAATCACCGACGTCGATCGCTTAAAGCAACCCAAAATCAAATTCTCTTACCCTGGGATGCTGAATCAATCAACCACAGACCTAGAATTTGACCTCTCTTCCTCTCTTGGCTCTCAGACTTGGACATCAACAGGGACTCTCTCAAATCAATCATCAGACTTCAACCAACACTCTTCTGGCTACAGACACAACAGGTACAAGTATTTAAAACACCTCTGCCTCTACTCCAAGCAAGAGATAAGTATTTCTTTTGTCCTTTTATTTTAGTAACTTAGAAAGCATCAGTAATTAGTTCTCTTTTTACTATTTCTAAGTACTGTAGACCAGACCAGACTCAACTATCAACTAGACCAGACCTGACTCTCTTCCCAAAAATGTTGAGAGGCCTTTTCCATATCTTACCCCTCTTTTGACAACATATCCCCTACCTTTGTCCCTCATAAGGCCTTATCTACTGTCTTGCATCCCTTCACAGACTCTCTGACTACCACAGACCACTCTGTCGATTAAAAACACAACCTGAGACTCATCCAGAACCCATCCAAAGCCATTGCCTCGACCGATGCTGGCCTCCAGGCCCATTGTCCCTACCGACATCGGTAGACTTAACTGGCATCGACAACATTAGACCTACCGACGATGGTAGACTAACTGGCGTCGGTGACTGTGGAAGGTAGACAGTAGAATACAGGTATGCATTTCCTTTATTTCTTTTGTTTAGTCTTTCATTATTTCTATCTAGCAACATTCTCTTTTATCAAAAGTGGACTTTCATCCCTCTAGGAAGTCCTTGCACTTCCAGGACCAAGCTTTTGCTTGGCAGTCCACCATCCATCCATCTAACCATCTCTTTGTTTAAGTCTTTCTCTCTATAGGTGTCATCCTCCACAGCCAAAGAGAAGTCCCTATAACATCTGGATAATGGTGTGCAAACTTCATCTGGGTATGCACAAACCCTTGACCATTTTATTTTAGTTTCTTACTTTCTTTGAATGTAGAAAAATGAAAACGTATAGAAACAATTTCATCAAAAACATCTTAGGCACATGTTAGAGAAATGTTGGAGTTTAGATGATAATTTAAGGAGATTCATGATTCACTCGTAGAATTCTTGTAGTACTCTATAGATCTATTGTCAAAATCTAAAGCTTTACTGATAAACTCCAAATATCTACTGATAAACTATGAAGCTTTACTAATAAACTTTGGAGCTTCACTATAGGATACCTTCTTGCTTTAGACTCACTCGAGAGGTTGATTTACTAGACCAAAACTTAGTATTTATTTATATTTGATTATACTTCCTACATATGTAAAAATAGCTAACTAACCATGCTAAATATTATAACATGGTGACAATAATGAAAAACTTAGACTCACACAAACCCACAAGATATAAGTAAATATTTTCTACTTTAGATTGACCCTAAGTCTTAAGATGTGTGAAATACTTAATCCAATATAGTAGGTTAATAGGTGTAATAAATATTATTATGAATATAATGAGTCATAAATTGGAATCATCACTAATAGTGAAGGATTATTATTAGGTTTTAAGATTTTTGTGTATTGAATGGGACCTGGGTCATCATAATGATATGCATTAGACTAAGAGATAAGCATTTAAGCACAATGATATGGTGAATATAATCCTTTCATTAAGAGGTAGGATTAGAATTGAAGATTAAATCCATGATTGATATATGTCAAATGTACAAGACTAAGATATAAATATTCAATTTTAGTAGCTACACCCCGTCTAATCTAGTAATGCATAAGGATGAAATTACTAGTTTAAATTAAATAAACGTGTACCTAGGTGTGTATAACACACATTGCCTTTTCTTGAGCCCAATTTGAGTGCTTTGTTGGTGTATGAATTGTAATATAGAGTATGTTATAGTATAAATTAATGCATATAATCTAATTTTTTTAATAATTGAAATTCTTGATAATAAAGAGATAAAGGAAGGAGTACACATGTGTGTCAATGCAACCATGCTACCTCTTGATGCTTTGAACTGGTAAATATGTTTATTTATGAAGCATTGGAGTTGAAAAAGGTTCAAACCTAAACATTAAATATTTTAAGAGGGATATTAAAATTTATTATGCCCCCAACCTAGTGTGAGGATGATTTGTGACATAGCCATTGAGATCATTATATCTCAATCACAAAACTCTTGGGAATATGTAATCTAGTGAGTATGAGTGATTTAATCAAATTTTATTAATAATTTTTTGAGATTGAATGATTTAATCACTCCAACCTATAAATTTGGTGAGGTTTAATGATTTAATCACTTCAACCCATAAAATTAACCAACTATTGTAGTAGAAAAGACTCAATAACAATACATCCTAGTGTAATTGGTGTGTCCTAATGAATAGTATAATTGGTAAATTTAAATTTTTTTGTGAAATAACATGGCATATAAACCTATAATATCTTTGAGCTAGATTACATGTGTCATAAATATGAAAAGAAATTATTTCAAATCTCTACAAAATTGGTGCAATGTATAAGATTCTGACCTAAGTGTATATCTATATCATGAAATTGAACTAGAGATTATAAAAGTGTGGAAGTCATGAATTTATGACATGCCTCCACTAAAATATGGAAACTATTAGAAATGTGGAGGTCATGTTTCTATGTCATCCTCCTACTAATATTCCCTCCTTTATAGGTGAAGGAAATAGAATCTTGTAGGTACATTACCTCAAAATGATAAGGTAAGTGTATAATATATGTATGAGTCATGTAATATATATGTATACAATGTCTAAGTAGGTATATTAATGAAGGTTGCACTATGTGATCACATCAAGTCCTAAGATGCATGATATAGATCATGACAATGTCTAGAGAGTAACAATATAAGCTCAACAAACAATCAAGCACACACAAGATCACTCAATGTAATGCAAAATAAGGATCCAAAAAGACCTCATATGAGGGGCATATTCAAATTCCACACAATATAAATTGAGGGCATATTTAAATGTCCAATCAAGATATAATGGCACAATGGCTAATAAGTAAGGAATATATTCAAATGTTCCATAAGCAAAACAATATCAAGCAATGAAATACACTCAAGAAACTAAAAAATAGTTGGATCATAAACAACCAACATAAGCATATCATACTAGTCCCTACATATATGTGTTAATAAAAACATTATGACACTGTGAAAAATATGAGCATAATATAGGCATGTGTAAGCATTAGTATGTAAGCTCAAACATGATAATGTAGAAATGATCATAAAAAATGTGTAACATGTATCAATCATGATCAAAGAATCAAATGTTCCCAATGTACTATATGGCAAAGGTAGAAGAAAGGTTCAATATTTTGTAAGTTCATATATCATGTATATGGGTATGCATGTATCAGACTCAAAGATGCATGAAACATATGTGTATATAAAAATGAAATGATATGTTATATATTAACATAAAACAAGTAACATAGATACAAAGAGCTAATAAAACATGGAAATGCTAAGTACTTTTTTATTTTTTAATTGTTTGAATGCTTTTGTATTTTCTGTTAATATATATATATATATATATGTATATGTATATTTTGGAATATTTGAAAAGAAAAGGCTAGCCTATAATACCATCCAAGGGATGCTCATAAGTAACTCCAAACTTGAAATATTGTACATTAAATTGGTGGTACTAACAAAGAGCATGCATAACTATCATATATAGATCTATAGAATTTATGGTACTCTATGTATGTATAATTTGACTTTGTGGTCATGAAGAAACAATAGGAGTAGGGTTTTGTGGAACCCATCATTTAGATCTTTTTGGTTTATTTGGAGTAGCAATAATTGGAACAAGTTTAGTTTCTCTATGTAATTAGATATGTTTTGTATGGGTAGATGAAGATTCTATGGAATCCACTATATATCTCTAGTACAAAGGAATATAATGTATGGGCCACCTAAGAAAAGAGATTTATTGTTGCTTACCCTTTTTTGGAAGATTAACCTTATTAGTTTTGATAATTGTCTCTTGGAATAAACTTCTCTTGTTCAAGTCAATGTGCATATGGAAATGTTTCTAAGTTATAGGATAAATTATATACTAAAGTGTAACAATATGCCCCTCTAATGGGTGATCATAATGTGATGGAGGAGGATGTGCCTGATATACCATTTACAATTTTAAATCTTTCAGAGAATGATCCTGCAAAGGATTGTTAAATATTTTATAATTTTGGTGATCACCAGGTTGTGAAATTGAATCCTTTAGAGGATCGTCAAAGTTAATATGATGGTTATCAAGAAGATCTTGGATCTTATTCTTCAAGGTATAACATTTTTTTCATAGAATGCCCAAATATTTGGTGATAGTCACAATATGCATTAACATCATATATTTTTGGGAGAGGTCGAATCATAACAACCTTTATTAGAAGAGAGGGAGATGTGAGTATACACCCTATAATATTCTTATATAACAAAGTCGGAGATTGAGGTAATCATGTAAATTATCTCTTAAGGGAATTGTATAATATGATCCTATTGGATTTTTGTGACATAGTATACATTGGTTTTTATGTTTTCATTCTAACCATTGCATCAAAGTTTAAATGAACATATATTTGAATATGCAAGAGGAAAAAATGGTCATTATTATATTAGAATGGTAAATATTTGATTTGAAGAGATATGTTATGCTTTGTACATTTCATTAAGTTTATTATAAAAGCCACATATGGTTTTTGGGTGATACTGAGCAAGGTTGTGGTATGTAATGTTTGCAAAATAACATATTTGTATTGGGGAGAGTTGAGTATCAAATAAAAAAGTGAGATAACATCATTAATGTTAGTTTCAAGATTATATACTATTGATAATGATTTTATGCATTGCCTTTGGGTTCTTATAGGTTGGATATTTATTTGTGTGGATAAAGGTAAATATTGATTGATTATATCCTTTGATGGTAGATCTTTACTATCTAAAGTAATAATATTTGCATTTTTTGTTAGATCTTGCATAATATTCTTAAATTAAGCCAATGTTATGTCAATTGGTGACTTGGTTTTACACAATTCATCATATAATATATCCTTATAGATAGTTGATTTTTTTAAAAGCTCTCAGATTGAAATCCTAGCATTTGTATTGCATGATTGGTTAATAATATCATATTCATTAGATTTTGTTACTAGATTATGGATTGATTTGACAACATATGAGAAATAACAAGTAATTATGACTGTCATATGATTTTTGGAAAATAAATTATGATTTTTAAATTTTTAATATTTTGAAATAAAAAATCAAAGATCATAAAAATAGTAAATCAAGAAACCCTATGTCAACCTAGAATTTGGAGACTAAAGGTCATGTTCACCAAATGCATAACCCTAAATTTAAATGTGGTGTGGGATGGGGTTAAGAATATATAAATAGTTTAAGAACAAGGCTGATAAAGTAGTCTATAGTAAGACAATTAATAGCAAAACTCAAATAAATGAATATTCTAAATTATAATACTAAGATATGCTAAATATATAAAGTACTAAATTTGAAATATGTTAAATTGATTACAATACCAAAGATAAATTATACTTAACTAGGTATACTATGAACACACATATTTGGACTATAAATAGATAGAAAGTATGTAGGATCAATATTTTGGATCAATCATCAGATTCTAAAGATTGTACTTCTATAACTGTAGACACTATCATCATATCTAAACACTATCATCGACACTAGTGTCTAGCTATGACATTGGTGTCCAGTATAGAGTAATGACTAGATTCAATGTGACCAACTTATTAATTTAGATATTTTTCACCTTTAAGCTGATATATTCAGATTGGGAATATAAGTTGTCATTCTTTTCCAATTGATCAAACCCTATCTCTTCACACTTCTTCACCTTTAAAATGAGTTTTCTAAAAATGGATTAGTAGGATCATGATGTCAAGATGACCTAAAATACCCCTTTGTCAAAGAACATTTATTATATAACCAATACTCCAAGGAGAGCCTTAGAATTATGTAGTTTTCCTATATGTGTGGGAATGTGTGTGCATAAAGGTGAAACGTACTATATGAATATGCATGTATTGATCTATCTTTTAACTTGAAAAATATTGCTCATGGGATAATATTTTAATTATTAATACCTATGATATGATTGATCATATTTTTGATATGAAAATAGTAATGAATATCACGTATTAACTTGTTTATGTAGTTGACTGATTGAGATTGCATAGGTGTTTGTTTAGTATTTTCTATATGAACAATGAGAAGGCTTAGATTTGTATTTATACCAAAATTTTTGAAAATATATCATAATAGGGTTTAATAAGACAAATTAGTTGACCCATAGGTTTCTAAACATTTGAAATTTGGATGACTTTCAACAACTGAACTCTAGATAAGTATCTAGACATTACCATTGGTAGTAGTGTGCCCTGGTAGTATCCATAAGGATAAAAAAAGGTATAGATATGAAACTAATAGTGAAGGATGTTTATCATGTTTTTATTTTTTTTAAATGCATGGGACATGGGTCATAAAAATTATATGGATTGAACTAATAGATAATAATTTAGGCACAGTGAGATGGCAAATGCGAGCCTTTCAGTAGTAGTGAGTTCTAGAACTTTTTTAATCAATATTGAAGGAAAGGGACCTTACCATGTACAAAAAGAGACAAAACAAACAAAAGGGAAGGATTTTGAACATGATTAAATAAACCATTCCAATGCAAACCCAAAAGGGATAGCAATCAAAAACTAAGGAACAAACTCAAATACACAAAGCAAAAAAGACCCCTGATAATAATAAAGACCAAATAAGAAACAATAAAAGAGAAACATGACTATTAACCAAGAAAACCTAGGTTATTATGTTCCATGAGCATATGTATTATAGGGTCGTAAACTTTATCCAATCCTATAATATCCACCATAGTCTATAGTCTTCTCTACATTAAGCAAGAAGCCAAAACCTTTGAGACTTTCACACAACCATTAATTGAGCCCCTAACAACTTCCTCTTCTAAAGTTGCCACACCACAAATCAAGCAAACACCAACCAGGTAACATTCAATATTTTTAATTGCCTCATATTCAAAAAAATTGTGAATGGATGAAGGAATGGTAATGACTAGAGCTAGTACTACACCAGATGGAAACCAGAATGTGAACCATCCAAAAACATCATGAATGAATGATGTAATTAAATAAAATAGGATTCCAATTCCCAAAAATCACTCAAGGGGACTGATCTTAGGTAATGAGAACCTAAGAAATGTAGGAATGGACTGGTCATAACCTCAAAATGATTCATCTAACCCATGAAATCACCATAAATATCTTTCCACACCAATGCCTCCACCACTCATCTGGCCTCTTCCTAATTTTGAACCACCAAAAATAAATTCATAGAAAAACATGACACCACCTCTGAAATTATTTTTTTGCACCATAAAGACTATAAATACACATCAATAATGATGACCTAAATAGTCTCCAAGAATTCCATAGAAGAAATCTAGAAAATTAACTTGAGCCTACAATCAAAAACAAACTCCCAAATTTCCATCCCTCTCTTGTGTGCATATATAAAAAGAAAAGGGGAAGAGATAGCCATATTGAATTCCTTAGAGAACCTTCTTGATAATTCCATCAAATCCAAGAAATAAAATTAGAGATGGGAAGAAAATCATGTCAAAGTAGAGTTATCTTGACCCCTACAGGAATGTGAACCATAATGGTGAAAATATACTGCAACCAAACATTTAATGAACACTTAGTTTAGGATTCAAATCACACATGCCAAATCTTTGGTGAATCCATTCATGAGGGAAAATAAGCATGACGATAATAAAATAACCTCATCAATCCAAGGATTCCTTAAGTGTTAATGAATTCAAGACTCGAACAAGTGTCATACACATTAACAATCACCACTTCATTAAGTTAGTCCGCCCCACTGGCAAGAAAATTGGCTTATTTGTTGGCTTCTCAGAAACATTGGGAGAGGACCAAAATACCCTATTTTCAAGGAGAGGCCAAATAGGATTAAGAATGTTCTTGAGATGCCAAACCTTTTTATTGCAATTCCTAATATCCTCAATTTTTTTAAATCTCCCTTAATTTCCAAAAATTCACTGCCCCATTGACTTGCAAGTTGAATGCCCAAAATAGTTGTCTAAGCTTCAACCTCATTGTTAGTACCATCTTGGAGACTCATCGAAAAGGCTTGAATGATAGACCCAAAGCAATCCTGGATGCTAAAACCAACCCTTAAGGATTGGGTTCCCATGTGTAACTCCATAAAAATTTAATTTGAAAACACCAACATGTGGTGGAACCCAAGAGGACATGACACAAGCATGAGAAGTGCCACTATTTACTCTAGACCCATTAATGAGGAGGGAGGTCTAGAACTTAAGGGTATATCCTTGATTGAAATTGGTCAAATGTATAAGATTGAGATGTTATAAACATTTAGTTTTAGTATCTACATTCAAATAAATCTTCTTACCATGTTTTTTATTTATGATTTTTTGGTCAAGCATGTTTAAGATTTCTCAAAAATTGTAGAAGACCATAGTTAAACTCCCATCCTCTAAAAAATTGAATATAAAACATTAATATAAAAATTATGTGGTTATAATATTTGATATATAAGTTATAATCATAGCAATGAACCCTCAAAGAGGGAAATTTACCCAGTATCTAGAATGATCTATTGTCCACATTACATTACGAATGTGAAAAAAAAAAGATGCATTACCACCATCAAATATTTTTAAATCTAATACCATATCATTTAGGTTTATAAGCAAATAAATTAGTGTACTCTTTATATTTTTAATGATATGATTCTTTGCACATGCAGGGCAAATGAATTTATATAAAAATCAAATGTTTATAATATTCATCCATTAGACAATAATAGTGTCTGGATTTGTTACATGTAAATAAAAAAATATTATTATTAAAATTATAGATTATAATCTTGTAGTAAATCAAAAAAATAAAATAAATATTAAACTTAAATTTTAACATATACATTGTTCATGAAGAGAATAACACATGAAAAATTAAACAATGTCACTAGGAAGTTATTTAGTTGAATTTGCAAATGACTCAATACATTATTTTCTAACATAAACCATAACGAAAAACATTGTGAAATTTAACATTTTTTGTGTGTGAATACAAGATATGGTCATACAATCCCACTCAAGTGACCACTCACTTGTTATATGATGTCATGAAGGCCCCCATACAATAATTTAAAAACCTAATGTTTTTAAAATATGAAGAAAAAGTAAACAAATATACCATTACAAATTCATCTCCAAACATGTTTTGGGTCAAATTAATTATTTTCATGACATGCCTTTATAATAATCTATATTCAAATATAAATTAACCATTGTAGGCTCAATCTTGATATTATATATGGAGTCAAACATATAAAATATTTTAGATACTTAAAATGGCCTTAAAGTATTTATTATAAGTTAAATTGCATTTTTTAAGATATTAGTATACTCGTCAATTATTGGTTCAATTTAGGTGTTATTGGTGTATTTTGTTGACTTTTGATGGTTTTTGACACTTACCTTAGCTTCTCCATATATCATATTCTCTCTCCTTGGATATCCCATAATTTTAATCCCTTAGTTTGAAGCATTCATAAGATTATGAACAACACATCAATACATATGTTTGCTATTTTATTTTTATTTTTACATATGTTTGCATATTTTTATCGATGTCCCTTGTTTTTCAATGCTATTTTTTTATCAATGCCCCTTGTTTATCAGTCCTTATTTTTTCTTGATTGTTTTCTATTTTTGCATAGGATTGTGGAAAACATATATGTTTATTGTATTGCATGTGCTTGTTATCCACTACATTCTGAGTAAGTTCCATTTGAGTGGTAGTTTATTTTGTCATTATGGGGATAATATACATTTCTCCAACTACTGTGCTTTGGCTAAAAGAATATATGTTTGGATTTTCATATCCCAAAGAATGTATTTGTGGCCCTTTTGATGGAGCTAGCTCTGTAAGTGGTATTTTTGAAATCACCATTGCATTAAAATTATGAGCTAGATTAAGGTAATTTTGGTCTGCTTGTTGTACCTATTCTACTTCATCATTCATTTGACCTTTCCATTTCACAAGCGTACTTTGGCTCTGTTGTGGTATTTTCACTAAAGCTTGATTTTAACTAGTTGATGCATATTCAAACTATCAGTTTTGATGCACATTATAAGGGATTCTAATCAAACTAGTTAGACTTTTATGTGGGAAGTCTAGTGGGAATTTATCTCCTACTTCTACTACCTTGACTAGAATTATGTCTTTATTATCTAACAATGGATATCAAATAAGTATGGATGATAACTTGTCTACATTGGTGTCATTATGTAGTAGGGCTCTTGTTTTTGACTTTGATCTAAAATAGGCATCACTTAAGCAAGGTATTTTTCTATTTTCTCTTGTTCTTGGCTTGAATAGGATGGTGTACTCACCAAATACTATGCTGGTGGGTCATTCCTTTATTCTACATATGGAATATCATAAGATGGATTAGGATCCATATCATATGTTATATCATCACCATATGGATCTTGAACAAAAGTGTCACTAGTAGCAAAGTTCTCATAGTCTGGATTATACATAGTCTTGCTATGTGTATAACAAGGCATGTTTGGATCTATGACTAGTTGTATTGAAAAGCAAAGGTCTAAAATGGAAAATAGCTAAGGTTTGAAATAAATAGTTTTAGCTTTGTAAAATAGGTCTAAAGGGTCAAATAATTAATCTAGGTTTACAATAAAGGTGGAATAAAAACATGAAACTGGTATAACAAAGTTATGGATTTTCCTGAAGGCAGTTAGAATCAGTGAAAAAGGTCAAATAAAAGCTCAAAACTAGTTTATGGTTAAGGTACTAATTTTCCAAAAGGTAGTTATAATCATTGGCAAAGGTAACTATACGAGGTAGAATAATTGTTAACTATGTTGAAATAATAATAACAATTTTCCCAAAGGTAGTTATAATCGTTAATGTGAAAAACAAGGATAGATTTAAAAATAAAGTTTGATTTAAAAAACTTGAAAACACTTTAAATATAAAATAATTGGCTTGGATAAACTTGGTAAAAAACTTAGAAAATAATCTAATAGTAAGTTAGTTGGATTATAAGACACTTTATAGTTGTCTTACAAAGACTCAGTATTTGGCTCACAAAAGATTTTTTGAAAATGAAACTAGGAGATCTTAGAAATCAACACAATAAACTCTAAACAAGGAACATGGAAACCAACTTAGTATAATGGATGCTAAGCCAAGGCACATAAAAACAAACAACTGCTAAGTCTAGGCAAGGGGTCTCTAGACCAAAAAAGAAATCAATCCAAGTAACAAAATCCAAATGCAAAAGGTAGACTACTTAATCCCAAATTAGGTGAGGCTTCAATGTAAAATTGCTCAATTTATGATTTATACTTCAAAAGCTTGAATTTTTAATTTAATGGTTAGATGAAAATGGGCAATGTAACCACACGTTTTGAAATAAAAGGTATAAAAATAGTTTTAAATCTTGGTTTTAAATGAGACACGGGTTTTGGAAAAAACTAGGTAGCACAATAATGATCCTTCAAACAAATGGTATGGCAATGGCTTGGACTAAAAATATAAGGCAAATGTTTGAAACAAAATAGCCATCATAATGACACCTCATTAAACAAGTGAGACATAAATAGTTTTGGAATAAAAATCTAAGGAAAATGTGTGAAAAATGAAAAGAGTAACACCTCTTAACTAAAAGTGGTATGAAAACACGTGATGGTTTTGGACTTGTTTCAACTTTGACAAACAAACATGTAAATAAAAGAAAATAGAAATAATACTAATGGCTCATCCTATCCCTAAACTAACAAGGTGTGTGTAGCTTTTGTCAAAGTTTCCACCAATATACCAATATTTAAAAAGAATTATGTGTTAATCCAAAATTAAATAACAGGTGTGAGTAGATTTTTTAAGCCCCTCTTTTTCTCTCAAGCATTGGTACATGGCACAAACTTAGAGTGAGAAGCACTCAAAATTTGTCAAGATTTCTGTGACAAATAGGTTTGACTAAAATCTATAAGTTTCAAAAAGCACTAAATGGTCCCAAGTATGGCTAACACAAGGGTGAATTACATCAATTGGGTTTGAATTTGCTAACTTATTATGAAAATGCCTATCCATTTGCACAATAACTTCAACCATGTACTACTTAGTGAAGTCCAATGTTTAACATGAATCGACCCAAGTTTTCATAAGGATTGGAAGGCTAACAATTCATCCCTAGACAATCCTAGTATCATGTGCCCAACTATATAGCCCACTTTGGATTGGGATTGGTATCATGCTGGGACATGAAACCCTAGGTCAACACAACCCTTAATAAATTGTGAGGAGGTGATAAAATCCCACTTGTTGGGTGAATATTTTGTCAACCAGCTGACTGGTGAGCAAAATAGGTCTCTTCAACCATAGCATAGGGAGATTGGTCTGCCAGATGTGCAGGTTTAATACATCAACATGGGACAAATCTCTCCTCTCATCAAGGGGAGGTTCTCTATGAATATGCAAGAGCTATATACTATAAATATACGCAAAAATTAACACTCAGGGGTAGGATACACCATCCATCTCTCTTCTTTTAGAGATGATGTTCACAAACAAATGAGAAAATCCTAGTGAAAACACTAAAGGCACTTCTCTTCTTTTAGAAGTGTTCTTGTAGGGGACAACAGGAGTTCTTTTAGGTAGGAAACAAGTAACTAGTAATAAGAGCATAGTAACCAACAGACTGAGATGTAGCACAAAGTCTCCACCTCGACTGCCTAAGAGCAAAATACAAAGGATAATGAGGGCACAAAATTTTCCCAAGATCCTTTACATAGGAATAGAAATAAAACACACTAAAGGCAATTGTGGGGGCACAAAGTCTCTCCATAGTTGGCTTCAAGACACCTTCGTGATTACTTTCACTAGTTCTACTTGCCAAATTAAATAAACAAGAACACATTCAGAAGATAGACATAAGAACAATCTCCTAAAATGATACAAGCTATAACAGCACAAAGTCTGTAAACAACTTGCTTTCTCATTCAGATAAAATGATATGAACAACAATCTAAGCTCAAAGTCTCAGTATTCACCTTTCAATATGGGTAGAGTTTTGCTTCTATATTGGCAAGATCTCCTCTAAAACAAACCAAGAGATTACATTATATCACAGCCAAGAAAGGTCTGGCGCTTTGTTCCAGGGGGCAACCGATGCTGCATTCAATGCCTTGAATACATTTTTAGCTTTGTCAAGGAGGACCATGCTAGAACTGGGCAACTTCCTTAACTATGGCATGTTGATTCATCTCAAATGTCTTCTCTTAGGCCTAAGTCATCTGGTGTCTATGCAGTTGTCCACCTCGTCTTTACTCCAAGGGAGACAAACAGGCTGCATCCTTGATTTGGCATGCTCAAAAGTCTATTTGATCCATTATTTCACCTACTAGAAATAACTCCCCTATAGATATTTCTAATCTTTTTGTATTGTTTTCTCTTCCCTGCAGCAATTAGGGCTCTTAGGCTCTCTTTTCAGTTGGTTGCTTATTTTACTTTTTAAATTCCATGCCATATTCAAATATTAATAGATATTCCATGATCTTATATTTGATGTCCACGAGGCCGTTAAAGGTTGCCAACTGCTTGAACCATTATGAACCATGAACCTTGAAGGCTCCTTTTCTGAGTGTTAAGTGCCTCCTGCAAGGGTACCTACCCGCTGGGGCAGTCTTCAGGATTTTATTTATTCAGTGCTTTATCCTTTATTTACTTCAGACAAAATGTCTGAAGGAATTCCTTCAGACAAAAAGTCTAAAGGAAATATTACTTGGCTTTGGCCGCTTGAAAAGGGGAACGGGGACAGGTGGCACTTTTTGCTTACTCAACAAGTGACAAATTGCAACTTCCATCCAGAACAGGTGAGGACACTTGGCAGCTTCTTTTTAAATTATGGAAGCTTTAGATATCTTTGAGAGTCTTGTAAAAGATGACACATGGCATTTTCCACTAAGCTTTATAAGGGACACATGGTGTCTTCCACTACATTTAGAAGCAAATTACAATGGGTCACGACAGATGACACTTGGTAGCTTTCGTAGGACTGAGAGATAAGCTTATTAAAATAAGCTTTGAAACTTATTATAACTTGGAATTACATATGCCAACACTTATCACACTCCACTAAGCTATAATGGGATGTGTGGCACATTCTGTTGCTTTGAAACTTATTAGAAATGGTGTCCTAGAAAATGACACTTGGTAGCTTTTGCTTGACTTTAGCAAACCACCAAGGGCCCACCACAGTCCTTACTCGATAATGAAGCAAAAGGAATAAATTGCAGATGTCAACACTTGGCACTTTTCATCATGTTTTACCAAGAACATGTGGCAACTTTCATAGCTTCTTAAAAACAAATTACAACTTTCCGCTATTGCCACTTGGCACTTTTTGCAGGACTCTGAGAGAGGCTTATTGAAATAAGCTTTGAAAATTATTAGAAACTTGAAATGCAGATTCTGACACTTGTCACACTCTATTAAGTTACAATGGGACACGTGTCACAGTCTGCTTATTTTAGTCAATCACACAGATGATGACACATGGCACGTTCTGCTAATCTTTTTAGAAACAAACTATAATGTGCCCTGGTAGACGACATTTGGCAGCTTTCACTTGACTTTGAGATTTAGGAAAAACCTTAGGTAAAATGAAAAACCCATGCATAGAACCTTGGAACTATCAAACCTGTTAAATTCATTGAACCTATTGAACCAACTAGTTTTGAACCTACAGAGTCAGTAGTTTCGAGCCTGTAAATCTTGAAGAATGGAAAATTTGAATGCACAGAACAAATTTTGAAAAGGGAAGAGACTATTTTTTGGTCTTATAGGACCAAAATAGTTCATATGTTGTCCCAAAAATGAGTGACATTTTTTAGGGACAACATCTGGCTCCAGTTGGGGAACTTCTTTCAGTTGAAAACTTGAAATAGCGGAGGGGAGTAGAAACCAGAATCTCTAGTGCCTTTGAAGTATGTCATTGGGCTATGGAGTCATGCTACCCAAAAAGAAAGGTTCCAAAAAATGAAAATGAACAACACACAATAAAAACAAAGGCTATACAAATATACATATGTACACGTGAACTTATCTGATACTTTAAGAATTGAAATTCTTCAGATGCTGCCCATTGTGAGGCAGAGAAAAGAGAGTGCCATCTTGATACTTCAACAAGAAATTGTTTTCATTATTGAGCTAATGAATAGTGAAAGGGCCTCTCCAAAGGGAATCAAATTTACCATGCATTCCCTTTGGTTCCCTCCTTTTGTCCCACATCAAGACTTGATCTCCAATCTAGAAATCATGGTCTTGTGCTTTCTGGTCGAAGTGTTTCTTCACCAAACTTTGATGGGTAGCAATTCAGTCCACCACTACAATTCTCTGCTCATCCAGCTCAGTTAGGCACATGATCCTCTTATCAAGGGAGATTTCATATGTTTGATCTTCAATTGCCTTAGCCAATTTTAATGCTGGCAATTCCAAGGTGATTGGTTCTCAACATTGATACCATAAAGAAGTTGGAAAAGAGACATACCAGTTGATCTTTTTGGTGTAATTCTATCTGCCTATAGAGCATCAAGCAATGCTTTATGCCATGTCCTTTGGTTGTCATCCACAGCTTCTTAATGATAGTCACCAAGTTCTTATTGCTTGATTCAGCTTGTCCATTCCCTTGTGAAAAGTAATCAAAAGAGTGGGAGAGTGTAATCCCATAGTAGAAATAGAATTGAGTAATTTCCTTGGAAGTGAAACAAGTTGCATTGTTAGTGACAATCTTGGTTGGGACCCCAAACCTCAAAATGATATTCTCCTTAAGGAAATTGCACACTACTTCTGAAGTAGCATGCTTGGTCAGAATCGCTTCCACCTACTTTGTGAAGTAATCTATTGTTGTAAGGACAATCATGTCCAGCACTTGAAGATGGGTTTACAGCTCCAATAAAATTAATTCCCCATTGCTAGAATGGCTCATGTATGACCATTAGATTGAGAGGTAGGGTAGCTAACTTGGGTCTCCCAACAAACTGTTGGCATAGTTCACATTTTCTTACCCACTTGTATGCATCTTGAAAGAGAGTTGGCCAGTAATACTTGGCTCACATAATTTTATGGGCAGTCACAGGAGCAAGAAAATGTCCTCTACAGGCCAGATTGTGAAAGGATTTCAAAAGTTGGTGTAGACACCATAATTGTGTCTAACCCTTGTCGTCCTCCCTCATTTTATTCTCCCATGCCTATCTAACCCTTGTTGACCATTTTCCCACAATTCTTAACCCTGACAGCATGTAAAAATGAGCAGAGAGCTAAAACTAGCCTCTGTCCCCATTTTGCATTTGCCGACAACGGTCACTACCCGGTCGACATCGCCGATGTCGGTCACTTATCGGCCGACGTCGGCAATACTGCCGGTGTCAGTTATCCTTAACACTCTATTATCCATTATTCGATACTTCATTATTCAGTTGCTAATCGGTTTCCCGATCGGTTATCAAACCGTCCTTCGTATCAATCAATCTCTTCATTCGAACAAGCAATCAATTCGAAACGATTAACCATCTCTGGCGATCAATCACTTCTTGCATCCAACCTATCTACATCCAATCTCTCGCGTTCTATTTCTCCAACATAGGGATTCTGCTACACCAAACTTCTGTGACACAGTGACAACACCAATCATGTCTTCGACTTTTATCTTCAGCGCTTAACAGGTAAGTTTTGTTCTATGTTATTATTCTACTCTCTGGTTATTGTTTTTTTTCTATTTGCTATTACCACCCCGATCCTTTTAGACCACAGCCCCAACCTTACCTCCACCCGTATCACTTCTATCCACCCTCTGTCAATCTGCAAATCTATCCAGATCCCTGTACAAACCCTCAAACAAACCCTCTAACTCCCAAACTGGCTTCCCGAACCTGCAGACAAAGACATCAGACCTTTCTGCAAATCTTAAGACCCTGTCCAGACCCGACCAAACCCATCCAAAACTGTTTCCTCGACCGACGCTGGTCATTACCCCGACCGACGTCGGCACTTTAACCGACGTCGGCACCCTTCCCTGACCAATGCCAGCACAGAGACCGACACCGGCGACTGTGCAGAATAGTGCTACATATCAGGTACGCATTTTGTTTTCTATCTTTTATTTCTTTCATTCTGTCTTTTCACTATTACTATTTTCTGTCAAATATTTTGCTTTTTAATTAGTGGGTTGATATCCCTTAAGGAAGTCTTCGTACTTTAGGGATCAAGCGTTTGCTTGACAATGCACCGTCTCCTCGTCTAACATTTTTTGTGTTTAGTCTCTTTTTCTCCGCAAGTGTCATTCCTCCATAGCCAAAGAGGAGTACCTTCCAACGTCTAATTTCGTGTGCACGACTATATCCAGGTATCTTCTAACCCTAGACCATCTCTTAGTTTCTCATTTCTATCTTTTGAATGTAGAAAGCGATTTAGCATAGAAACATTCTGGCACGCCCAGTGGGACACTAGGGCCTTCCTTGGGTTCTTTCTTTCTTTCTTTCGTTCATATAGGGTGCATTAGGTTCCTTCCTTTTCATCTCTTTCGTCTCTTCTAAATGACATCATAAGTAGGACTAAAAAGAACTTTTCTTTTCTTTCTTGCATTTCTAGACTAGTCAAAATTCATATTCTTCGACTCTTTCTCCCTTCGTCTTCATACAAACAAACATTTCAACTTGGACTTAAAACACGTTGCACTTTCATTTTTGCTTGTGCTTGCATTTCTTAGACCACATTTAGTAATTAACAAACGCATATTGAATTAATCTAGATCACTTGATGTTACACGACCAAACCACTTGCACAAAACAAACATCTTAACTTACCTAAGACAAGGCCCGACTGGGATTTCATCCCCCAGTGGATACCTTACCCGTCCCGGTGATCTTACTTGGATTTCATCACCAAGGAGAAAGCCCACTCTGTTCTCTGGCAGAGTCTAAACTATAGGGGAAGTATATTTTGGCTAAGCGGGCCCAGTTTATCACTGGACTCGTGAAGTGAGGGGAGCTTGCTCCTTAGCACCAGGTCTTGTACAAAACTTGACACAGACTTCTTGAGCACCATAACTGACCTGAAACCATCTATAGACTGCTTCTTCTAGGACCTGACTCAAAAGCCAATCTTCCTCCACACACATTCTAAGGCATAAGCCACTATAATCCTAAATATTTACTCTTAGGGTTTTAGGATCTGCTTGTGTTCTTCATCTTTTTAGTTCTTATCTGCTTGTTTGAGCTTGTGAGGACGTTCTTTCTCACCTTGAATGGTTCTGACTCGTAGTCAACCCAAGGCTCTAGTCGATCACGCGAGGCATCACCCACTTCCATCTACCCCGTCCATAACCAGTCCTATAATGGAGTTCCACTCAGAAACTGAAAAAAATCCTACTCGCCCATCCCCGACCCAGACGCCTATCATCCCAGAAGGGGACCAAGATTTTGCATGATTCTTGGACCTCAACGTCAAAGCCTTGCAGCACTATCTCATGAATAGCCGAACGCGAGACTCCCTGGGCAATCTGATCTACGAAATGCTGACCTCTCTTCTCAAAACTGCGGTCGTATCAACAGTGTCTGTAGTTTAACCTTCAGACACCCAGGCTATTACCTCAACCAATGACCAGCCTTTGACCAACCATCTAAGTGTGGCCTCTCCCTCTATCATGGGGCCCACTTCCACTGGGGTTTCAGCCCCCCATCAACCTCAGTCCACTCAACCACTTTCTACCCCCTTTCAGAATCTGGTCGTCTCTATTCCACCTACCCTTGCTCCTATCAACACTAGGGTGGCTACCTATCCATTGGCCCATGTTACCACTAATCAACCTCCCATGGCGACATCGAGCCTAGCCGTGCCTTCTACCCAACCATCCTTAGTCCCCTCTTCTATCCCTACGACTAGTCATCCATACGTTGTGCCCTTACTGGTACAACCGGCTACGTCGTACACCTCTTCTAGCCTCATTCAAGCGCCTTACAATCTATGGGGTGCTCCACCCGCCAATCCATCAGTAGATATCATCAAAATGCTGATGGACAAGATGTCCAGCCTAAAGACCTCCGTTTCTAGCTCACACAATACTCTGTCATACAAACAAATTTGCAACGAGCCTATCCATCCTTCTGTCCTGATCCGACCATATCCCAGCCAGTGGGAACTTCCTAAGTTTTCTCATTTTCAAAGCAAGGAAGACCCACAACACCACTTACAGGCACTCAGACATGCCTATTATCTTATCGCCCATGATGATGTGTTGCTTTTACGCACGTTCCCTATGTCTCTTTCAGGTGCTGCACTTGACTGGTACAGCTCCCTTGCCAGCCATTCCCTCTTCATGTTCACTCAGTTGGCCCAGCTCTTCCTCGACCATTTCTCCATCAACATCACCAAGAAGGTCTCTATCACAGACCTCTATTCTATCTGCCAATTCGAGGACGAATCCATTGCTGATTTTGTTGCTCACTGGAGGGGCCTTATCAATCAACTTTCCTTTTCTTTACCCCAACCTAAACTTATTGAACTCTTTTCCCAAGCCTATGCCAGACATATTTCTTCCACCTTGAGGGTTCAGACCTTCCGCACTTTCGACGAAGCCTTCACGATGGCCCGTAAACTTGAGTTACGTGCCATCGAGGAGAATAAAGTCAAGTTGCGGAGCAAGAATCTCCACTCCAAGACCAATGACCCCTCTTCTAAGCCTTCCTCATCCAATCCTAAATCTAAAGCTTCAGCAAACGCTATGGTCATTAGATCTTCCTCTTCACCTTCAACTAACTAGCTTGAGCCATCCACATCTCAGAGCGCCACTCGCCTATTCTAGCAGAGATACATACAACGACAGTATACTCCACTTGGAGAATCATATGCATCTGTGGTGGAAAAACTCATCAAACAGGGGGTCCTCAATCTCCCTCAGATCTGACCACCACCATAATTTGATCCCTCACGTGCCATCCCTGCGTGGTATAGGGAAAATGACTTCTGTAACTACCACCGTGTTAAGGGACATGACACAGGCAACTATAAAACCCTTAAAAACATCATCCAAGATATGCTTGAAAAGGGTGACCTCATCCTCAATAATCCCAATGCACCACCTAATCAGGGCATTGACATCTTCAAGCAACCATTCCCCAATCATCCACCAACTCAAAACAATGTCCAGACCTTGACTGACAACATTCACGAACACAATATACGAACAGTCAATACGGTCTTGCCCTTCATTTCCGACCAACCTCAAGAGGTAAGTCCACCTATCAGTCCATCACATGTGGACGAACCTCTTTCTCCAGTTAGTTCTCCATCAACCTCTCTCATCTTGGAGGACGCCTTGACCTTACCAGCACCACCGGTTTCACCATCCTCCTTCCTGCTGCCCATGGAGGACCTAACCCTTCCTACTCCTCAACCGCAAGTGGAGCGTACCATCATCCTTGCCCTTTACCCACTTGAGAAGCCTTATTCTCTGATTTCTTCTCCACCCAGGGAAGAACCTGCCTCTCCTTCGTCTCCAACCACAGACAAACCTGTCACGACTCCATCATGCCTTGGGTCTGAAACCACTACACCAGTCTCATCTTCAACCCCACAACCATCCACATCTTCTCAAGAACCCAAACCTCATCCCACATCTTCTCAGCCATTTTCTCGACTAGTGGAGAAACTCAAACTTCTCCCTTCTAGGAAAGTGGAGCATCGGGGATTGTGGGAGCGTCTCACAGCTCTTCAACATGCTCGTGCCCTCTCGTCTCATGCAGCCAATCCTCCTATGGCAAAATCTTCCAAGACCCTTAACAAAAACCAGATTCCCATTTCTAAACCTCAACCGACCCCATCAAAATCAAAACCCGCATCTACCCTATCTAAACCTATCAAGTCACTTGGTGTTCGCCCTGTCTCCAACCTCACTCATCCGCAAGTGAAGGTGGACCTAGACCAGACCTCGACCAATAGTAGTCTTCAACCCAAGTCACAGAAGACTACCAAACCACAGAGGTGAACACCTCCTCCTCCATCACCATTGCCCTCCTTTCTGGGCCCCCATCCTTTGACCTTGACCAGAGTCCTTCCCACTCTGACCTTTAATCAAAACTAGTTGCCTCCTTTACTTCCTCTGCCTACCGCTAGCCTACCCTCTCCCAAAAGGGTGGTGCCTCTCATAAATAAAGTACCATCTTCACATGTCGCCGCACCATCAACCCAAAAGGTGGTACAGAAGCCTCCTCCGACTCTGCCCAAGCAAAAGTCACCAGTATCGCATACATCGACGAGCATAGACCCTTTAGTGGGCTCATACTCTTTGATCTTGCATCGACTTTTGCAAACTTCTAGCATAACCCTTCCGCCCATCAGGCCTTTCCAACCCCTCGAGTCTAAGCCCTCCTGGTTCGATGACACGAAGATTAGTCTATATCATCATACGCCAGGACACGATACCGAGACTTGCTATGCTCTCAAAACCATCATTCGTCGCTATCTAGAGAAAGACACTCTTCTCTTTGAGGACACTCTCGATCGACCCCTGACTCCTTCTCATAACCCTCCAACCTCTTCAAACCCATCAACATCTCATCAGCAAACCATGACCCCTTCATCTCCTTCACCCCTATCTTTGAAATCAATGCCATTCACATAACCACCAGGTCACAAAAGGACAAGGCTAAGGAAAAAGCCGCTATTCCTTGGACCTACCCTTTCGTCTAGCCACCTCAACCACCCAAGCCTAAGATTTCTATCCTTGGCGCACCTCAACCCTCCTCTTCTTCTTCCTCTTCTGGACCAATCCATGACTCCATGTTGAAATAGCTTCACCAGATGCCCGTGAAGATGTCCCTTTATGACCTCATTCAAACCTCGCCTCAACATCGTAAAGCCCTCATCAGAGCCCTGTAGGCAGTGGAGGTCCAACCCGAAGACCCCCAGCCACTTGCTGCCCTTGTCCACTCTTTAGCCCCTGTTGCCTCCATCACATTTAGTGATTTTGAGATTCCCACATCCAACACGAAAGATCAAGACGCCACCCTCTTCATCACTACCTATGTTGATCAGACATGCATTAAATGTGTTATGATCGATGGAGGTGCCAACATCAACATTATCTCCACCCATGCCTTTGAATAGTTGGCCCTTCCCAAGAATTGTGTCTCCAAAATTGATGCAATCTTGTGCTCCTTTAATGACACCACTGCCACGACCATTAGCATAGTCATCCTTCACATTCGCATTGGTCCACGCACAGTCCCAGAGCTCTTCTATATCATCGAAGGAGAGTTTCAATACAACATCTTGCTAGGCTGACCCTGGATCCATGCCATGGCCTATGTCCCCTCCACCCTGCACCATTGTGTGAAATTTGAGCACTATGGGCAAGTCCATATCATTCCCGTTGACCCTTCACCCTTCAAAACCTATAACACCACCTACCGTCCCAATGACATCCTCATCCCTATCAAGCCATCAATCCCGACACCGCCTCCATCTGCGAAAGCTTCAACCAATTCACAACAGACAGTCGCCCTCACACCTCCCCTTCAAGAGACGATCACAGACCCTATGGAAGACATCTTTCAAAGACTTTCATTGGGGGAGTATCGCTTGCTAGCCTTAGACATGTTCCAAACTCCACAAGAGTATGGACGCCTTCATCACAGCCCTAATTACGACCATCAGATCAGGATGATCGTGCCTTATGGTCCCCCTCACCTCTGAACCAACCTTGTATATGGGGGGATAAATCAAGCTCCTGCTGATTGCAATCCTCTTCCTTCACCTCAACCTTTCACATCAGACTTCCCGTTTATTGGCAACCCTACCTTTGCACATACTTACCTTTATAGGTGTGCATGGAAGGGTTTTGGTTTTAGACGTTATGAGTAGGGCTCCCATCAGCCCATCAAACTACTCAACAATGACGATGCCAAGAAATGGTATGGTCTGGGATATCACGACCCCACTCAGACCCCTACAAACCTTTGACCCTTGACCAATCTCTTCCAGGCTCACCCGTCCCTCCTCCTTCACCTACAGAGTCGGTGGTTTCCATCCCTCCTAGTTTTTTTTCCATAAACACCATCCGCCTGGAACCCCTCACTTATCAGCTCAATGGGGTGTCCAAATCTCTCCCTCTCATTTTTCCCAGCATGGTAGAAGATGAGTCAGCGATCATTCACACTGTCCACTGCGTTGACGATGACGCCATTCTTTCCTACATGGGCGCCGATGACTCTTTCATCCAGCATTCTCTCCCTTCTGAGACCCAGGTTATGTTAAATGAATCAACCATTGACATTAACCTCTCTTCTTCTGATGTTCCCCACATCTTAAAGATTGGTCAATATTTAGACGCTCAGGAGCAGCTTGACTATACCCAATTTCTTTTCGACCATAGCAAGGCCTTTGCCTGGACCTACCGTGACATGCCTGGCATCGACCCCGCCATCGCTACCCATAACATTATCACCAAACCAGAGGCTAAGCCTGTCAGGCAAAAGCTTTGAAAGATGCATCCTCACGTTGCCCTCCTTGTCAAAGAGGAGCTTCAGTGCCTCCTTTCTGTCTCCTTCATCCAACCCATCGATTATCCCCAGTGGGTCTCTAACATCATCCCAGTCACCAAGGTGACTAGGGGGATCCAGATCTGCACAGACTATCATGACCTTAACCTAGCCTATCCCAAAGATGACTTTCCTCTTCCTAACATTGACCAGCTTGTTGATCTCATGGCTGGCCATGAGATGCTATCTCTCATGGACGGGTTTTTAGGATACAATCAAATCTTGATTGCTCTAGAAGATCAGCACAAGACCACTTTCATTACCCCATGGGGGACTTTCTGCTATCGAGTCATGCCTTTTGGCTTAAAGAACACAGGTGCCACTTATCAATGTGCCATGACCTACATTTTCCATGATCTCCTCCATAAAATCATGGAGGACTATGTGGATGACCTGCTCGGCAAGTCCAAGCTTCGTCGTGACCATTTGACCATTCTCAAAATCATATTCTCTCACCTTCTTCAATACAATGTCTATCTTAACCCCAAGAAATGTGTCTTTGGGGTCCTCTCCGGTAAGCTCTTAGGCTTTATCGTTTCTTTTCATGGCATCGAGATAGATCCCGCCAAGATCTGCGCTATCCTCGAAATGCCGCCCCTGACCAATCTCAAGAAGCTTCGCAGTCTACAAGGGAAGCTCCAGTCCATTCGCCGTTTCATCTCACAGCTTTCTGACCGCTGATAACCTTTTCATCATCTCCTTAAGAAGGACGTCTCTTTTACATGGGATAAGGACTATTAAGAGGCTTTTGAAGCCCTCAAATGCTATCTGGTCTCTCCACCAGTCCTCATTCTACCTAAAGACGATCAACCCTTCTACCTTTACATCTCTATCACCAACCATTCGTTAGGTGCCATGATCACGCACTGAGATGAGCATCACCGTGAGCAAGCGATCTACTATATCAACTGAACATTGGTTGACTATGAAACTCGGTATACTCATACCGAGAAACTCTGTTTGGCGTTAGTCTTTGCCGCTACCAAGCTCTACCACTATCTTCTTAATCACAAAACCTTTGTCATCACTCACACCGACCCTCTTAAGTTTATGCACTCCAAGCCATATCAACATCAATGTATGGCTCAGTGGCTCATGCTGCTTGTTGAGTTTGACCTTGAATTCATCCAGTAGAAATCTATCAAGGGGGCAAACCATCACTGATCAACTGGCAGATTCCCCTCTTCCCAACAATCAACCTTCGCAATGTGAGTACCCTGACGAGTCTATCACTGCGCTTTCCACCGATGACACTATCTACCAAATGACCATGTTTTTCAATGGATCCAAATGTCAACTTAGTGGGGGTGCAGGAGTCATTCTCATCCCACTCGATGGTGAGACCATGCCTCTGTCTTTCAAGCTCAACTTTAATTGTACCAATAATATGGCTGAATACGAGGCCTTAATTTTGGGACTTCAAACCGCCCTCTCTCTCAGCATCAAGTCCATCAACATCTTCGACGACTCGTAGCTTGTTGTCAATCAGGTCAACGGTTCATACCTCTGTAAAAATAAAATTTTGCAAAGGTACAAAAACCGTGCTGACATTCTTCTTGCATCTTTCAACCATGACCTCTTGCAGACTATTCCTTGATCCATGAATAAGTTTGATGACACCATGGCTTCTCTCGCTTCTCATATCCCATCTTCCTCATCTTCATCCAGACTTTTTTTTACGGTGCAACATGTGTCGTTGCCTTCCTATATCTCTCTTAACATTAATCATGTCAACACCATAGACTCTAGCCCACGAGATGTTTGGTATAAGCAACTTGTGGACTTCTTGTCTTTGTTTGTCATTCCTCCTGACCTCTCTAGCAATGCGCAGTGAGCTTTTATCAAGCGTACCGCTCGTTATACCATGCTAGGGGGTCTTCTTTATAAGAGAGGCTTCGACGGCCTCCTTCTTCACTGTCTCACCTCCACTAAAGCATCTCAGGCCATTAAGTAAGTCCACAATGGGATTTGTGGCAGACATTTCAGTGGGAATTCGATTGCCAAGCGCATCCTTCGTCTGGGCTATTATGGGCCCACCCTTCATCAAGATTGTAGTGATTATGTTCGACATTGCATCAAGTGTCAACAGCACTCTAACTTGCTTCATCTTCCTAGTCACGCCTTACAAGTCGCTCAAGATTTTTGGCTTTTTTCTCAGTGGGGCATAGATCTCATCGATGAGATTAACCCTCATTCGTCTCTTCGTCATCAATCCATCATCACTGCCACCGAGTATTTCACCAAGTGTGTGGAAGCTATTCCTCTCATCTCCACAAAAGCCAACAAGATTGTCGACTTCATCAGCAGCCACATCATCTGTCGTTTCAGTGTCCCTCACAAAATCATCACCGATAATGGCAAGTCCTTCAAAAATAAGACTGTCCAAAAACTCTGCGACTCATTTGGCATCAAGCTCAGTTTCTCTTCGGCTTACTACCCACAAGAAAATGGGCAGGCTGAGGCTTCCAACAAAACCTTGACTAAAATTCTCATGAAGGTGGTTAGCGACACTGGAAGGGATTGGCATATTCACATTCCCTTCGCTTTGTGGGCCTACCGCACTAGCATTCAAACCTCCATGGGTGCTACCCCTTTCTCTCTCATGTACAGAACAGAGGCTGTCCTACCTCTTGAAGTACAGATTCTGTCTCTCCGCATCTCTCTCCATGACATTCTATCTAACGATGACTTTCGTCAAGATCGCTTAGCTCAACTTGAGTTACTTGATGAGCGCCGTCTTGCTGCCCTCAACCATCTCCATGTCTATCAACATCACATCAAGCGAGCCTATGACAAAAATATGTGAGAATGAGATTTCAATATCGGAGACCTCGTCCTCAAAGAGAATCAGCATGTGACCAATATGGAGCGAAGTAAAAGAGGCAAGTTTGCCCCTAATTGGCTCGAACCTTTTATTATCACGCACAAGTATGGATCAAGGACGTATCATTTGTCTTCTCTCGATGGACGACCAGAACCTGAGCCTCTTAATGCGTTGCATCTGTGACCATTCTTCTGTTAGTCGAGTACTCGTCCACTTGACATTTACCTTGAGCTCATCCCTTAAGCAATCCCTGTCCTCTTAGTCCTCATTCCTTTCAACCCTACTCCCTGTAACAAATCCTATATACCCCTTTTATACAGTATGGATGCTTTGTCCTAATAAAAGGGAGCCCTTGACCTTCTATAGTCTTGTCCATGACTCACATTTCTGTCAAAACAAATCAAGATGTCAAAATATCTATGTCACCAAACTCAAATCAAAAGATAGACTGCTCCCTCAAAGGATAGCTGTACTATCATTGTTGTAGCTAATAGACTAATCCCTCGAAGGACAGCTATTCAAACATTATATAAAGCAAAATATAGACCACTCCCTCGAAGGATGGCTATGACTAACTCTTGCTACAAACAGCAATCTTTCTTAGAAGCTTCCTGCATTGATCAGCTTTGCCAATGACCACCAAGCAAATGACATCTCTATGTAGACTTCCCACATTGATCAGTCTGCACTCAAAAAAAAAAAAAAAATGGGTCATGGACTTGGCTTGTAGTTGTCTCAGGGTCTCCTATAAAAAAGGGCAAAGTTATCTCTGCTCTAAAATGGGTTACCCTATCCTCCTCCTATCACCTGCTCAAGGGACTTCGAGCTCACTTTAATGTCAAAGTGATTCGATTACCTCTAACACATATGGTCAACGACGTCATGCATGAACGGGGCTCTTGGTTCTAATCACCCCTATTTATGCTATTTTCCTGGTCCTTGTCAATGAAAGAGCAATATGCCTTTCACTTTTTCTTCACTTTGGTCATGTTCAACTTCATCACTTGTCAAACCTAGCCAACTCAACTCAACTCCATTTTCAGACCTATCACATCATCATAGCCTATTCACTAGTTTCTATGGACACCAATACACATGGAAACTATCGACCAAATGTAATTTATGTTAAGCATAAACCAATACTTGCTGAAGCATAAATAGACCTCAATTCATTTTTAGCATACGTCCATCACGACTATGGAAAATTGCTAGGGAAGAAAGACCACATCACCAATGTTACAGAATACACCATTTGGAAAAGGCTGTAACATCTTTTTTTCCTCATCATTTCGACCTTGACCAAGACCAGTCTATCGACCACTTTCACCACCTGTCTACCACTCAGACTCCTAATATCGAACTACATTGGTCTGAGGCCCTAAGATCGGGGCTATGTAGGCAGCACTCAGATGACACGATATCTTCTAGGGTTAGCTCGACCACCCTCATTTGTTCATCTCTCTGATGGACAAACCTTATTTCCTCCTTTTGACCATGACCTTAACCTCGACCAAGACCAATTCCATCCCTTTGACCCTTCCTCCCTTTTAGAGAGAACTACATTAGCCTGAGGCCCTTCACACAAGGGCTATGTAGGCAGCACTCAGATCACATAATGTCTTATGAGGTCAGCTTGGCCACATCCTTTCGTCCATCCATCCACCTCGACCAATGACCATTGGAGATCATGCCTATCTCCTCCGACTTCGACCACTTCCAAGACAAACTTTGCCTTAGTTGTTTTTGCATGTATGCTACCCCACAACTGGTTAGCAAATTGTGCACAGACTTTTTTTGGACCCTCACAAGTATAGGATCGCAAGTTGGTTGATCCGCACTACTTGTGACTTTTTCATGTTTCTAGGAGCACTTCCTGAGCCCGGGATACTTGAAACACGATGACCATTTGGAGCTACAGCTTCGATTAAATAACCCAATCAGTAGATGACTAAATGTTGGGGCCTGGTTACTTCAATTTTGGCACTCCTCGACCCTTGACCTGCAACAATCTGACCTGACCATCTCGTGAAGTGGTACGCATGCAATCACGACTTTTACAGCGTTCACCCTCACCCCCCTTTTTCATTCACTCTTTGTCAAATCAGCACTCGATTCCCAGTTCCCTTCCTCGACTCCTGCTTTGAGGGGGAATACCTCATCCATAATCGGGGCAATCCATCTCCTATTTTTGTCTTGCAGTTCATTTAAACAACCAACAAGATGAAATCAACCTTATCCTACACCTGGGGCAACCAACTCCTGTTTTTGTCTTGTAGTTCGTCCAGAACAACCAACAAAATAAAAAGGGGCAAATGTAGACACCGTAATTGTGTCTAACCCTTGTCATCCTCCCTCATTTTATTCTCCCACACCTATCTAACCCCTGTTGACCAACCCTGGCAGCATGTAAAAATGAGCAGAGAGCTAAAACTAGCCTCTGTCCCCATTTTGCATCTGCCGACGACAGTCACTACCCAGCCGACATCACCGATGTCGGTCACTTATCGGTCGACATCGGCAATACTATCGGCATCGGTTATCCTTAACACTCTGTTATCCGTTATTTGGTACTTCATTATTCAGTTGCTAATAAGTTTCCTGATTGGTTATCAAACCATCCTTCGTATCAATCAATCTCTTCATTCAAACAAGCAATCAATTCGAAACGTTCAACCATCTCTGGTGATCAATCACTTCTTGCATCCAACCTATCTGCATCTAATCTCTCGCATTTTGTTTCTCCAACATAGGGATTTTGCTACACTAAACTTCTACGACACAGCGACAACACCAATCATGTCTTCAACTTTTATCTTTGGCGCTTAACAGGTAAGTTTTGTTCTGTGTTATTATTCTACTCTCTGGTTATTGTTTTTTTCTATTTGCTATTACCACCTCGATCCTTTCAGACCACAGCCTCGACCTTACCTCCACCTGTATCACTTCTATCCACCCTCTGTCAATCTATAAATCTATCCAGATCCCTGTACAAAACCTCAAACAAACCCTCTGACTCCCAAACCAGCTTCCCGAACCCGTAGACAAAGACATCAGACCTTTCTGCCAATCTTAAGACCCTATCCAGACCCGACCAGACCCTGTCCAGACCTGACCAGACCCGTCCAAAACTGTTGCCCTGATTGATGCCAATCATTACCCCGACCGACGCCGGCACTTTAACCGACATCGGCACCCTTCCCTGACCAATGCCGACACAGAGACCGACACCGGTGACTATGCAGAACAGTGCTGCATATCAGGTATGCATTTTGTTTTCTGTCTTTTATTTCTTTCATTCTGTCTTTTCACTATTACTATTTTCTGTCAAATATTCTACTTTTTAATTAGTGGATTGATATCCCTTAAGGAAGTCTTTGTACTTTAGGGATTAAGCATTTGCTTGACAACCCACCGTCTCCGCGTCTAACATTTTTTGTGTTTAGTCTCTTTTTCTCTGTAGGTGTCATTCCTCCACAGCCAAAGAGGAGTACCTTCCAACATCTGATTTCATGTGCACGACTATATCCGGGTATCTTCTAACTCTAGACCATCTCTTAGTTTCTCATTTCTATCTTTTTAATGTAGAAAGCGATTTAGCATAGAAATAGTTGGCTTTGCTGCTCCCTGTCCACACAGTGAAGGAACACTCCATCAAGGCTCCTCTTGTATAGTCCGTTGTCTTAGAGGATGAAATTTATAGATTTTAGCTTGATAATTATCCTTTCTTTATAAGATAGGTGAGTAGGACACTCACCATAAGTAAGGAAATGATAAATACCTAAATACCACTCATTTGTGGTGGAGACAAAAAGGACTATTGGCGCGTCTTCTTCTTTTGATTCTTCATGCTTTGTTCCTTTTGGCTTGTTATCAACAATTAATTAGCATAAGACTTTTCCTTGTACCAGCTTTGTTGGCTTGATGGCTAGATCAAACTCCTAGATTTTTGCAATCCAATTGCCCCTTTTCATCCCAAACTCCTACTGAGTTAGTATGGATTTGACCGTGGTATCTAGAACCAAGGCAATAGTGTGTGAATTGAAGATGTAGAAGTAGAAATGCTTTACTACCTTCAGCACTGCATAAGCATGCTTCTCCATTTTCAAGTACTTCAGCTCATGAGCTTTGAGAGGACAACTTATGATGGAAATGGGAGATTCCATATCTTCTTTATTCTGTTGAACCAGAATTGTTGAAAGCATGTGTTTTGAAGCATAACTGTATATGGTGAACTCTTTGTTATAGTCTAGATAAACCAAAATTGGGGCATGGGCAATGGCAATCTTGATATCCTCAAATGTTGACTTGCCTTCTTCAGTCTAGCTGAAGGTGGCCTTTCCCTTCATCATGCTTACAATATGTCTAGTCTTCTCAACAAACTCAGGGATGAACCTCCATAATAAATTCACCTTTCCAAAGAAAGAGTGAATAACTGTCTTACTTGTGGGCAAGGCAAGTTCTTGGATAGACTTGACTCTGTCTGAGTCAATCTTTATGCCTCTTTTGGACACAATGTGTCTGAGATGTTTCCCCTCTATTACTCTAAAAACTAACTTCTTGGGGTTTAAATAAATGCCATTTTGGCGATAGTGTTCCAACACTTGTTACAAGTGGCGTATATGATCTAGGTGATGTTTAGAAAAGATAGTCAAGTCATCAAGATAAACTATAATGAACTTACCTATTTCATCTTTGAAGGCAAAGTCCATTGCTCTTTGGAAGGTGGCACTAGTATTTATCAAACCAAAAGGCATCCTTCTATATGTAAACCTGCCCCAAGGTGTGGTGAAAGTAGTCTTATATTGGTCTGCCTCACCAACTTCAACCTAATTATATCTTGAGAAGCCATCTAGCATTGATAACATCTCTAAACCCATCACTGTCTGAAGCACTTGATCCATGATTGGCAAAGGATAGTTATCCTTCAAGGATGACTATTTCAAATTTCTAAAATCTACACAGAGGTGAATTTTGCCATTCTTCTTCATTACAAGCACTATATTGGCAATCCATGTGGAATGATGGATTGGGAAGATTATCCTAGTATTTAGCATTTTTTGTGTCTCAGAAAAAATGGTACCTGATATTTTTGGATTATAATGCCTAGACTTTTGCCTATAAAGTGCCAAATCAGCCTTGAGGGGAATGTCATGACAAATTTCATCAAGCCAGAGTGAATTTCAGTCATCATAAGAGTAAGCAAAGATGTCCATTTACTTGTTAAGAAAAGTAGTGAACATAAACCTCTCCTCAGGAGTACAACATTTCCCAATGTTCACCATCTTGGGGTTTTCATTGGTTCCCAGCTTTACTTGATCAAACTCCTGGGAGGAGCTTGAATCAGTTTGCTACTATTTGATGAACCTATCATGTTTGTCAAATAGTTTATCAAGGGAAAGCAAGCCTTTTGGAATATTATTCCCTTTAACTTTCAAGAACTCTTCATCCATGCTTAAACTTGATTTAGGGGATGGTTCAAGCTTTTGAGGTTCACTACCTTCAAACTGTAGCTATTCAAAGTTGTCCTTTTGCTCCAAGAAGGCAATGATTTGGCTATCATTATTAAACACCTGCCAATGAATAACATTATCAGGTACACTTATTCTAAAGACCAGCTCAATAGTGTACTTGTCTCCTTTGAAGTCTGTGTGGGGGACCAAGAGAGTAGCTAAAACTACTAGTGTATCAGCTCTGTCATTAAATTCCCTAGGGACTGTAGAGATGCTGAAAGCATCAAAGTTTTCAATTTGGTCCTAGACTAGATTAGGGTAGTGGTGCAATCTCTCATTCTTGGTTTGATATAGGTTTTTCACCTAACAAACTACCAATTCAGCATCTCCTTTAGCATGAAGGAGTTTGATGCCTTTGTCCCTGGCAAGCAACAGAGATTCATACTCAGTCGTATTATTGGTATTGCTAAACTGTAACTTGTAGGATGAAGGAAAAATATTTCCTTGAGGAGATATCAGCACAACCCCAGTTCCTGAATTGGTAGAGGAGTAACTGCCATCAAATTCAAGAACCCATATCTCATTAGACATTACTTTTCCTTTGGATTCTTCTTCATTCAGAGGTGGAGATCCTTCCACATTAGTAATGCACTCTACCAATTCTCCTGCTATTCCAGTTGAATGCATTTCTAGGTTGTCACCTACGAGAGCTTCATCAAATGCCTCATGAACTTCATCCATGGATAGAAAGTAGTTACCCATGCCTAAAGACTCAAATATAATTTGAGCTTCAGGTGTCGAGGTCTGGGTAGCCACATATTTTGCTTCCTTCTCAGGGATTAGTCTCTTCATAACACCTTTGACTGGAATCCTTGCCTTGAATAAGTCCATGCTCAATTCACCACCAACATCCCTACAAAAATTCCACCTAAGAAGGATGCCATATGATGCTGGGACATCGGCTACCAAGACAGTCATCTTGATTCTTTTGTCTGGGAATAATACAAATGCAAAATGGGCATCCTTAATTTGTCCCAATAGAGGTACTTGCTTGTTCTTCATGGAGAAGTATCTACCAAACATCTTGGTTAGTGTGAGGCCAATGGATTTAGCCACTTTGGCGGGCATAACATTATCTGAAGCTCCAAAATCAATGATGCAATTGTTTAGCTGATGTCCATTTATCAACAATGAGACAGAAAGTTCAGTCCTACTAGGAGCAATAGGAGGAGTGATGACAAGGTTATTCCTGGTGAGTGCATTCTTGGGGGAATCATGAGTCACCTTGGGAATTGCTTGTCCTATAGGGATAACCTAGTTTTTAACACATTGAACCAATTTTTCTAATTGTTTAGGGTTGGACTGTAGAAATTTAAATTTAGACATTTGAATTTTGGTTTTATTTATATGGTCAATGATATCAAATGTTGGAAATAAACTAGGCACAAAGGGTGGGAGTTCATTCTTTTATGTTTTGGGAAGGGGAGAATTGGACTACGAATTTGAAGTGAAAGGCATAGGGATGTTTGGTGTACTTACCTTTCTAACAGTCACTAGGTCCTTTGGCTAGAAGGGCAAAGTGGTTCCATGCTTATCAATTGAGATTACTGGTTGAGGTCACTCATCTATCTTCTCTTTATTATCTTGTTGAGTTGATTGATTCTTGGACAGGGTGAATACAACATATGATCCCTCAGCTACATTACTTTCACTTCTAGGTTCATCCTGATAATTTAGGAAACTAATATTGGAGTCGTCAGCTAATTCTTCTTCTTCCTCAGTGAAGAGATTAGTGTCGTCTTCATGACTCAACTCAGGTTGGAATGAGAAATCTGATTTAGCTTCAAGATATCCAATTGTTGAGTTAGGTAGAGGTGCTTCAATGGCAAGGTTATTCCTCTAAGGGGGAGGAAGATGATTGGTTTGCCCTTGGTTCCTGGTAGCATTGCCTTGGTAAAAATGATTAGGGAATGTCCTCCTTGGTACATCTCTACATGAAGGAGCAGATGACATCCCTTGTGCCATTTATTTTTTGAGGGTCAACAATTCATTTGCTAGCTTCTGCACCATTGGATCAGTGGTGGTTGAAGGAGAGTATTCAGAGGAAGAAGAAGATCTACCTCTGTTTGGATCTCTCCTTATCTTTCCTACCAAGATAAGGTTATCTTCAACTTCAGTAGCCAAGTCTTGAGCAACCTCAAGGTTTATGTGGCCAGCACGTCTTAGCAAAAAACTCACTTCAAGTAGTTGTGAGTTGATGGAGAAGAATTTGAGGTTTTCAAGTGTCAGCTGAGTAATAGCATAAATTTAGTTCCTCAGCTTATCAAAATTTGTTATGAAATCCCTCATAGGTTCATGAGGTTCCTTCTTCATCTGTGTGAGTTGGGCTAGCAAGGCATGTGCATCTTCTGTAGGCTTGAACCTAGCTTTAATTTTGGCTTTGAGTGTGTCCCAATTAGTTACTAATCTAGCTTGCAAATGGTAGAACCAGTCTACAACAGCACCTTGTAATGTTTCCATGAAAAGCCTAACTGCCATGTCCTCAAATTCCACTCCTATTATGCCACAGGCTATGCTGAAGACTACAATGTGTTCATCAGGATGAACTCTTCCATAACCAAAAAATTTGGGGAAATTCTTTCTTAAGCTACGTGGGAGTTCATGTAGAGGTAGAGTGAGGTTGAGTGGGCCAAAAGAGTTACCCCAGGGGCCTTGAACTGCCATGATGAGATTATGAAAAAGAGGGATAACAAATTTGGATAGCATGTGGATAGGCAAAGCTCTGCTAACAGTAGAAAAAGTAGCTTTGCCTTGTCTTGGTATCCTGGTACGAGAAAGAGGAACACTTTTGGATCATTGAACTTGAAGTTGGGGAGGAAATAAGTTGAAATTTCCTTATTGCACCAACTCAAAGATAGGGTCAACAACACCTTGAACTCTCTAGCTTCTGGTATAACGTGGAGTTGCTAGATTGTGAAACAAAAATAGAAAAGGACTGGTCTTGCTTCAACTTGAAGCTTAAGGCTTCAAACTGCTTGTCCTTCCCCAATAGGGTCACCAAAAATTATTGGGTGAATATTTTGTCAACCAGCTAACTAGTGAGCAAAATAAGTCTCTTCAACCACAGCATAGAGAGATTAGTCAGCCAGATGTGCAGGTTTACTACATCAACAGGAGACAAATCTCTCCTCTCATCAAGGGGAAGTTCCTTATGAATATGCAAGAGCTATATACTATAAATATAAGTAGAAAATAACACTCAGGGGTAGGATACACCATCCATCTCTCTTCTTTCAAAGATGATGTTCACAAACAAAGGAGAAAATCTTGGTGAAAATACTGAGGGCACTTCTCTTCTTTTAGAAGTGTTCTTACAGGGGACAACAGGAGTTTTTTCAGGTAGGAAATAAGTAACTAGTAACAAGGGCATAGTAACCAGCAGACTGAGATGTAGCACAAAGTCTCCTAAATACAAAGGATAATGAGGGCACAAATTCATCCCAAGATCTTTTACATAGGAACAGAAAGAAAACACACTAAAGGCAATTATGGGGGCACAAAGTCTCTCCATAGTTGGATTCAAGACACCTTCCTAATTACTTTCACTAGTTTTGCTTGCCAAATTAAATAAACAAGAACACATTCAGAAGTTAGACATAAGAACAATCTCCTAAAATGATACATGCTATAACAGCACAAAGTCTACAAACAACTTGCTTTCTCATTCAGATAAAATGATATGAACAACAGTCTGAGCTCAAAGTCTTAGTATTCGCCTTTCAATTTGGGCAGATTTTTGCTTTTGTATTGGGAAGATCTCCTCTAAAACAAACTAGGAGATTACATTATATAACAGCCAAGAAAGGTCTGGTGCTTTGTTCCATGGGGTGGCCAATGTTGCATTTAATGCCTTGAATGCATTTTCAGCTTTGTCAAGGAGGGCCATGCTAGAATTGGGTGGCTACTTTAATTGTGGCATGTTGATTCATATCAACTGTCTTCTCTTGGGCCTGGGTCATCTGGTGTCTACGCAGATGTCCACCTCATCTTTACTCCAAGGGAGACAAACAGGCTGCATCCTTGATTTGGTGTGCTCAAAAGTCTATTTGATCCACTATTTCACCTACTGGAAATAACTCCCCTATAGATATTTCTGATATTTTTGTATTGTTTTCTCTTCCCTATAGCAATTAGGGCTCTTGGGCTCTCTTTTTAGCTAGTTGCTTGTTTTACTTTTTAAATTCCTTGCCATATTCAAATATTAATGGATAATCCATCATCTTAAATTTGACGTGCACGAGGCCATCAAAGGTTGCCAACTGCTTGAACCATTATGAACCATGAACCTTGAAGGCTCCTTTTTTGAGTGTCAAGTGCCTCCCACAAGGGTACCTACCCTTCAGGCTCAGTCGGGTGGTCTTTGGGATTTTGTTTATTTTGCGGACTTTATCCTTTATTTTCTTTGGACAAAATGTCTAAAGGAAATCTTCCTTGGCTTTGGTTGCTTGAAAAGGGGATGGGGACAGGTGGTGCTTTCTACTTACTCAACAAGTGACATGTGGCAACATCTGCCTAGAATAGGTGAGGACACTTGGTAGCTTCTATTTAAATTACAGAAGCTTTAGATACCTTTGAGAGTCATGTGGAAGATGACACGTGGAATTTTATACTGAGCTTTATAAGGGACACGTGGCATCTTCCACTGCATTTAGAAGCAAACTACAATGGGTCTCGACAGATGACACTTGGTAGCTTCTGCAGGATTGCGAGAAAATCTTATTGAAATAAGCTTTGAAACTTATTAGAACTTGGAAGTGCAGATGCTGACACTTGTCACACTCTGCTGAGCTATAATGGGATGCATGGCACATTTCATTACTTTGAAACTTATTAAAAATGGTGTCCTATAAAATGACACTTGGTAGCTTCCACTTGACTTTAGCAAACCGCCTAGGGCCCACCACAGTCCTTACTCGATAATGAAGCAAAAGGGAAAAACTGTGGATGTCGACACTTGGCACTTTCCACCAAGTTTTACTAAGAACACATGGCAACTTCCATAGCTTATTAAAAACAAATTACAACTTTTCATTATTGCCACTTGGCACTTTCCATGGGACTCTGAGAGAGGCTTATTGAAATAAGCTTTGAAACTTATTAGAAACTCAAAATGCAGACGTCGACACTTGTTGTGATCTGCTGAGTTATAATGGGACACGTGGCATGGTCCACTTAGTTTATTCAATCACATGGATGATGACACATGTCACACTCCACTACTCTTTTTAGAAACAAACTATAATGTGCCCCGATAGATGACATTTGGTAGCTTCCACTCGACTTTGAGATTTAGGCAAAACCTTAGGCAAAATGAAAAACCTGCGCGTTGAACCTTAGAATTGTTGAACCTGTTAAAGTCATTGAACTTGTTGAATCAAATTATTTTAAGCCTGTAGAGTCAGTATTTTCAAGCCTACAAAGCTTGAGTAATGGAGAATTTGAATGCACATAACAAATTTTGAAAAGGGAAGAGACAATTTTTTGGTCTTGTAGGACCAAAATAGTTCATATGTTGTCCCAAAAATAAGTGACATTTTTTGGGGACAACACCACCCATACGACAAATGTAAAAAAATAAATAAATGAAAATTGGAAAGACTTTAGGGGTCATTTTTAGGTCACCCAAATCACTCAAAGATTGGGGAGAGCATACACGAAGTTTTTTCTAATCTATGCTAAACAAACAAGGCAATAAATAAATCAATTTTGGTCACTTGAGTTCTCTATAGGGGAAGGGGAAGTGCATACACGTAAAGTTTTTGGTTTTCCACAAATAAAAAATTTAATCTAGGAACTTTGAAACTAGATAATAAATAAAGAACAAACAAAAAGAGAAAAGATCTTAAGAGCTCTAAAATAAAGTGGATGTCCTTTCAAAAATCACCAACTCGAATGTGAATGAAGTTTTGACCCCTTGGCCTTTTTTTTTCTTGTAAAAACTTGAAATGCAAAAAAGACAAGTTTGGTAAGGTTAATTTTAAGCACTAAAACAAAAGTGTATGTGAGACTTAGAAGTGTTTAGGCTTCTCCTTCTCCACCTTGGTTCCTAAAAAAATGTTAGGGGGTTCTCTTGTATTTAGTCCAAAAATCAAATCAACAAATAACATTCCTTTTTCATCTCTCAAATTTCTAAAAAACATAAAGTGAAGTCACCAATTATGCAACAGAGTGAAACCATCGATTATAGCAAAGTCATTATTTCCCTATGAACATAGATAGTAATTATTTTTGGAGAAGTCATTGTTAGACAATGGTGAAGTCATCAATTAGGCCTAGCAAAGTCATTGAATATAGTTTAAAATATGGTAAAGTCACCAAAATTATTTAAAATTATACTTGTCAATGTCACTAAATGGTAGGGTTGATGTCGATATTTTTGTTTGGTGATGTTGTTAATACATAGGTAAAAATCATTGATTCCCTTGGTGAATCCACCATTTTCCTAAAATACAAATGGTGACTTCACCATTTTTTGACCTATTCCTAACATTAAATGCATAAAAAATGACATTAATGACAAATGTGTAAGTACTTACTAGTGGCCAATCATGTGGTGGTCGCATATGCTTCCTCACTCATTCAGAAACATGATGTCAAGATCCTCCACGTACCATTTTTCTCAACTCACTAGTGTATAAAACTAAAGCTTAGAAATTCAAAATGGATAGGGTGAAAATGACGTATTTTTCAACCTAGGGTTGAATATGTATCTTTAAATTTGAATTTTTACCCCCCAAAGTGCCTACTCTAATATTTTGGCAACACTATAATACCTCTAGGCCTATGGGTTGCCTATAGTAGAGGTAGACCCCTAGGTTTAAGGGCTAGCTCCATAGATTGACCTTTAAGTGCTTATCATGTACATTAACTAATTAATTATATGAAAATAAGGAAAAATATGCATAAAATTGAACTATTATAAGGGAGTGATACACCATAAGTATTTCCACAAGATCATCATACTCATACACTAAGATCAAATATTTACAACACTAGCTTCAAAGTCCTAAGATATTCGAACCTTAATATTTCAATATGGAGGTGATATACATAATAATACTCAAGGTAAGTGTACTAAAGGTTATATTTTAGACTCTAAATATGCTTGAAAAATTTAAAGGATCCAAACACACTAGCTACACTCCATATGACCTGTTAGAATGAGAACTTCTTGCACTAAACATGAAAGGATAAAGAGAAGCAAGGAGAGAAGATTATCACTAGACCTCACCATACATCACCTCACACAATTAGATGACATGGTTGTGAACTCAAAACCATATTTATTGTATTATTCAAAGGCAAATTACAACATCAAACCAATAAGGCTTTGCCATACATGGTATGGAATTATAAAATAAGAACCAAAATGGCTAGTACTTATAAAATGTGTGTGTGAGAGAGAAATGGAGATCAAGGGTCAAAATGCCACTATTCAAAGCATGAGAATAAATTATGTTGTATAATAGTATATTATGAAATAGAACATGAAATTTATCCTTGGATAAATGTCCCTCCAAGTCATGACAACTCCTCAAATCTAGTGTAGGACCCTTCAACTGGCTTCTTTGAAACTATCTTCGTCATTGGCTTCTCTTGAGTGCTTCACAAAAGACTAGGAACAATTACCACATGTACACTATAATGCGGGGGTGGGGGTGGAGTTAATAACAAGCTCTAACATACATTGGATGTGTCCCTAATCACTGATCTTCTTCTGGACAAGTGTTCTCACTACCTATAATCACCATCATCCTTCTCTCACTCATTCCTCACACTTTTCATCCAAGTGACCTTCAATTTTATAAAAAATATATGAATGGGGTGGTATTACACCTATAAATTCCTCATGTGCTTTAATCCATTATGCAAACCTTAAAAGGCCTCCCAATTATAGTTATCACCTTCTAACTTAGTGATCACCTTCCTTTCACTATTCCAATTTATACTGCCTAAAGTGAAGGAGCTAACATAGGTATCTATGTGTTTATTTGAGTAAATAAATGAACATTATGGGTTAAATTAGGTTCCACTTGATCTCCCAAAGTGATCTTCATCTTTCAACTCTCCCTTGACCTTGAAAAACATAAAAATTTATCAAGAAAACTAGTTTTGTACCCTATTCATATAAATAGGGTACAAGTAAATCTAATGAGAAGGATCTTGAGAGATTTATTTACAAGCCCAAATCATTTTCCTACCCAAAATATCCCTCTTTGATGCATTTCTTTCTACTTCTTTCCTATTAGGTCATGAACAAGGGTTTTGGAGGATTTTGAGTAGTTTTGACCCTTAGCATTTATTCATAAAAATATGACATTTAATCAATGAAAAAATCTCACTAGAATCAATTTTAAGACCCTCTTTAAAATCCTCTAACTCCTTAGCTCTCCATGTTGAGAATACGTACATATATGAGATTTCAAAGATGCCTTCTTGAGCTCCTCTCTACAAACTTGCACCTTGAGTTTCTCTTAACATAAGAAATTACCTTCTCATAAATTTCTCTACAAACTAAAGATTTCAACTCACCTTATAACTCTCCATGAATATATTCCAATTCTTTTCAAAGATCATCTAGACCTATAAGTGGTCTTAGACCCCCTTTAGTGCTTTATCCACATCTAGGAATAATAGGCTTAGTCTATGCTTTGTTACTCATAACTACCTCTGAGTGGATTATCATGACTATAGGTTATTTACCATGTCAATCCATGTTCAACACAAATCTTCCCATATTTATTTCAATATTTAAATCCTCTATGCATCTTTCTCTCATCATTTTCATATATTGCTTGCAGACCTTACTACCTAGGAGTGCCCTCTATTTGAGACATAATAGAGGGAACTTCCCCTATTTTACCAAGAAAAATAATGATATGAGAGGTTATTTAAATTCATGGGAACCCTCTTAACAAAAGTTGTATCACACTTTTATCACTCTCAACACTCAAACTCTTTAAGACAGACATTTAGACATTGACTATGCACCAAGTTTGTGTATTGACTGTTTGGATTGAATCCTTCCTTGACCTATTTCCATGTGATGATAATTAGGTGATATGTTCATTATCATTTTAAATGTGTTCTCAAACATATATAACACTCTACTCTTCTACCAACTCCACACATCTGTCCAAACTTAGGCCTAGTCTGTAGACAGTGTATTGTGTATCGACTTTAAATGCATGTCTTGGAGCTCTTTTGTAGGTATATTCTATGTTAAAACTTGTATCTCACACTCCAATATCTTATTTAAATATTTTAGGCTCATCTCATGGTTTTACTTTTCTATACTACATCTTAATATGCACCAACACACCAATTGTGGTGTTCAACTTTCACCATCACCCTACAATCAATTGTAGATGACCATTCTTCAACCAAAAAGGGCTCTGTAGGTGGTAGTATGTGTCAAAATATTGTACTTTAACTTCTTTGAATGTTATTTTATCTATTAGTGTCACCCTTGTTCATGTGGTGTCACTTAAAATTAGGGTTTGCTTCTATTTCCAATGCCAATAGAGTATGTTATAGACCTTGACTATAGATACCTCATTTGAGAAGCCTGAGATCCTCTTGTAGGTGAACATATACACTAATCATTTAATATCAACTCTCTTGATTTCCATTAGAGGTAAAACACCATATTTGACTCACACAAGGTCACACTCCTTAAAAACATGCCGCTACCTATCATTGTTGCCTTATAGGATCACTTGAATTTCAAAGTGTTGTAAATAACACTCAAAAACTATAGTGAAAGATTACATGAGTTAGGAGCCCTCTAGCATCATACTCTTTTGGCCAAATCATTGATTATCATGTCAAATCACTACCACTATGATTGGGTTATATCATGGATGCATTCAAATCCATCTAGACTTCATGTCACCCCATTATATGATACCACCAAGTATGGATAAGGCCTTATTTTGGAGGAATTAAGGTAACATGTCCCTAAACTCACTTTATTCAATCATGAACATGATTCAAGTCTTCTTGGTACTATATGGCTCCACCATTTATTGATATGACATTCCTGAACTTATCCAACCTCTATTAAGGTATCCAACATATTCAAACACCTCCATGAAAAACCCTTGGGCCTCTATTAAAACCATATATAGGTGCATATGCAAGATACATGGCAGTGAATAGAGTTTGAATTATTTGCCAAAATCCAATATATATCATTTGAAAATATTATCTTGATTTCTCATGTTCTAAGAGTGTGTTTAACATTTTGAAACTCTTCATTACATCTCCATGACTATGCTCAGAACTTTCATTCACATGACTGTAGGTGAACACATGCAGGGAACTGACCATGTTGGCCTTTCTGGACATCTCACTCCCTCAAGAGATTCATTGGGAATAAAAAATTCTTGGATATGATTATCATAATATTTTTAGAAGTGGAAAACCACATCAACCTTGATTTGAAAGCCAAAATAGGAAGGGAAACTCTATTACTGAGGAAATTTTGTTTGTAGACTATGATAGTGTCCCTCACTAGAAATATAAGATGATTCATGCCCATATTTTGACCTCAAAACATTAAATACATTCCAATAATCATGTGAAGAGGATTTTCATGCTCTTAAGTACCATGTACACTACTTGGTTTATACATACCAATGCAAATAGAAGCAAAACTTGTAGGGTATGAAGATAGGCATTGAGAAAGGAGTAGTCAAATTCTAAATAATGATTCATAAAGAATGAATAACTAATATCACAACCCCTAAAATTAATATGAATTATACCAAGTTTACTAACATCCCACAAGATCATTTGACCTATTTCAACTCCTATTAGTCGTACCATGAGAAAACAGGTTGACCAATTTTGCATGCCAAGAAGAGCGATAGAGGAGAAGAATGGTTTTAGGATAATTTTGGGAATTATAAAGCTGATAAAACATATAATTGAAATTAGGGAAGCTGAAGAGTCATTGCACAACCTTCCACATGTGCCAAAACACTTGCATAAGTCATACAACTGCTCAAATTCTCCATTTTTCAACTATTTTCTTGATTTCAACATAGTACCTACAATTTTTTAGTTATAACTAACATATTTAACAAGGTTATGACATTAAATATGTTAAAAGAGACTTTTGAACACTTTTATACTATAGTAAACCATACAGCCTTCATAAATGGCTCAAATAGTGACCTTAAATGACATGGAGTGACTTAGGACCAAAATTGACTATGACCAACATTAATATCATATCAAATGACATCAATTATGACCATGAAACACCTTATTACATCCTAATATGCCCCTATACAATTTTTTTATTATAGGGGGTTGAGTTATTTTTACTTGTGGTCAAAATAGTCAATAGTGCTTAAGGTTCATTTCGTGCACTCTATGAAGTGTATTTTTCACATATCTGATCGATTTTATGTGCCATTTGATCTCTCATGCCTTATTTTTAGGCCATGTTGAAACTAGATCATCTTTTTGGTCCTCTTTTGATAATCATTTAATAACATTATTTTCTACCTATACCCTGAGTTTGTTTAAATTTGCATCTTCATACTCACACTTAGGATAGAAATGTATTGTTATTCTTTGCCAGTTCATCATAAATTCATTTTATATATTTTTCACATTAGACCCCATTGATAATTTACCTAGATGTGGAAAATTCCTTTCCACTCTATAAATGATATATTCTACCTTTCTGGGTTAAGATCATTTTAAATCATTTGATTCAACATGTGAATGATTATAACCACCTTTGGGAAAATCATTCTTTTTTAGCCAATCTAATGATTATTCCTTTTTGACCAATATAATGATTATAGCCACCTTTGGTAAAATCATCAAATGCCCCACCCACCCTATTGGGGCAAATAATTGTGTCACTGACTATAACCATATTTAGTAAAATTAGTGTCTTCACATTTTGTTAATGATTATAACCACCAATGGGCAAATCAGTTTCCATCCCACCACCATAGCAAGGCATATATCTGTGCCACTGATTATAAATTCCTTTGGGAAAATTAGTGTCCCACCCTTCATTACTAATTATAACTACCTTTAGGCAAATTAGTGACTCTACCACCATTATTGATTGTAATTGGCTTTGGACAAATTGGTAGTTCCACCTCTGTTGCCATTAGATCATGTCAATTTCTTCATTTTGAGGCAATATTTGATTACTCTATTTTGCTACTCACTCCCTCGAGGTGGCATCAAGGGTTAATTAACTACCCTTTGGGGCATGAACCTCTCATTTTAATGGCTTTTGTATTCTTTAAAAATATGTTACTGTGCATGTGTCTCGCAATGTCTTCTCAAATAGGGGAAAACTATAAACACTCATATTTTTCCACTTTCATGCCTAAACTAGGATTAAGATCAATTTCTAGCAAAAGACATAATTTAAGCATAGAAATCACTTGAATTTCCCAAATTCATCCATGTAAAGGATTTAGTTGCTTTTAAATATGATGAGTCTTGTTTATTTGGGGTATTACCCTGTATGTACTAATAACCTAGTTCAGTTTCAACCTTTAGTCAAGTTTTGGCTTAACAAATTGACATTCTTGGCCTATCAAGCTATTAATTCAAAACATATAAAATAATTTCCAAAAGCTAATAAATCACTAAACAAGATTAATTAAAAAATAAATCTCAATTAACTTGCCTAAGTAAATATTCTAAGTTGAATTGATGAATTTCATTTATTAGAAAAAGGATTTTTTAGCCAAATATGAATTCAAAGTCAAGCAAACTAATAAAGTGATATATTAATTCCTAAAATTCCAAAAGGGTGAATCATAAGCTCCCAAATATCTAAAGTGAGTTGTCATAGATCATAAATATCTAAAAATGAGTTGTCAAGTCTTAATGAGTGTTTTGACCCAACCCAAGGTTAACCTGATTCAACATATGTTATTTTAGACTCAACCAAAGTTAAAACTAAACCTAACCTCCCTAGGGTTAGATTTAGTTATGAGAGCTATAAATACAAGTGCCCTCACTCTACACAAAAAAAAATATGTGTAAGGTTATTTTGTAGGAATGCCTTCAAGAAGCCATCAAGGTAATGTTATAATGCCCATTTGATACCAATATTCACACCAAGACAAGCCAAGCCTAACAAAGCCACAAGTGGCCATTGGATAAATTCTACCAACATGAAGAATCATTGATCAAAGTCTCTAATTCCATAAACTGAGCATAGACATATACTATGTGAATAAGTAGACATCAATTTTGATAAAGGAGGTAAAATTCTTGTGTGTTTTTATCTCTATTTTGTGATCTTGTCCACGATGTTATGTTCTCCCTCGTTCTTAGGCAAGATTGTTTAGTTTCATTATATTTTTATGCATAGATTTTTATTATCTTCACTAACAAGAAACTAATCAACATTTATGTGCTCTTTGAACTCCTAAGATATAGTTATGATATGAGCAATATGTGCTTCAAATATATGTATATTTTTTATGGTCTAAGGAAATAAGTGATAATATTTAATTATGCTCCAATTACTAATAGGATCAAATTAAATGGTTCATATTATGTAGCTCTTATTCATGGTCTTGTCACTCTATTTTATCAGAATGTGGTTGTTGAAAGAAATTAAAAAATAATGTGTTACCATATGTCTATTAAATTTTATGTAAGAGACAATAATATAATCACACTTCAAACACAGGCAGTGTCACTTATGCAAAATTTTGTCAATGTAAAAATCAATTATGTGCATGATGATAGGGATGTGAAAGTAATGGTAAAGTGGGGTAAACCAAGTAGTGGTGGTGTTTCTTCCGGTGTTAGTAGCCTAGTTTCACCACCTAAGGAGTTAGAACACATTGTTAGTGTGTCTCTTTTTCCACTTGTTGAGTTAGATTTGAATACAAATACAGAAAAACATACACCTGCATTAGTACTAAGAGCATGATATTTTTCCAATGATGGTCGATCAAGTAATGTGATATGTCCAAAATGTAACTCTATTATATAGTTTAGGGGGATTTAGGAGGGTATATATGTTAGTTTAATGTAAATATTTCTACTTATTTGCATTATTGTCATGATATGTGTTTCATGCATAATATTGGGGTATTTCATGGGGACTAAGGAGTAAAAGAATGTAGGTACAAACAATGAATTAAATCTTTCTCTCAGTAAATAGTACTTACCATGTTCAGTTTAATCAGAATTATAAATTATTAAAACTTTAGTTATGATCTTCAAAAAACTTTGAATTTGATGATGTTAATGTTTTAATGACTTTTTTCATTAGAAGAATTTTCACTTGGTTTTAAAAGCTTAGAAATATCATAAGAAAGTAAAGTCAATTCCAATATATGATTGAAGCTTAATGTTTAGATGTGAGAAAGATAAATGCTTTTCAATTATGAAAAGGATAAGATGCATAAATATATGTGCACATTTATTATGTTTTAATGAAAATTCTTCTATGTACTTGCATATACACAACAAATTTAAAAATATCTATAATATGTTAGCCGTGAGGTTTACACGAAAGCTAATTTTTTTCATATTTGTGAAAATGAGGAGTATGACCAACACTAAACCTATCAATAGATAAGTGTGCCTCATCATTCATCACATTATCCCCGTTAGAATTTGGGCTTCATAATTTAGAACTTCCACCAGCTTTGTTATATCTAACCCTGAATAAATGATATCTCAATGGCCTTAAAGTGACTTCCCAGATATAATAAAATGCTCGATTGCCAAAAAATAAACTTGTTGATATAACAAGTAGCTTGATGATATTGAAGTAACATTAATAATACATTTTATATCAAATAACTTGTTCCCCAAAAGCATCCTCACTAATAAAATAAATTTACACTGGCCCCCATAAAACATCAGTAGTGTGACATTTGCAAGTCAACCATCCAAGTGTTGTAATATTAATTTATAATATCGACATGTGTACAAAATAAATTAAAATTTACAATAATATTTATGTCATATTTAAATATAAAAGAACTCTAAAATAATTAGAATCAAAACACTTGTTGCAATGTAACAATAAATTAATTTAAGATTATATAGGAAGTCTTTAGGGATGAATACAGATCCAAATGATTTTGCAGAGGCTCCCTAAGGGTCTTGACACATTTTTTGATTCAAAATCCTCTTGTGTCACCTAAAAAAACTTAAAATTGCACATGAATACATATAAATGTAAACATGAATATATTTTAAATTGAGCACACATGACTAACTAGTCTTAATTAACTTTATTAATATAAATGCACACATGAATGCATGTCAGATTAAGTAATAAATAGGAAAATTCACACCATTTAGTGTATTTGACCATATTCATCAATTATATGAAATATAGTATATGATAATGCAATTCCCTATTTTACTTATAAATTAATTTTTTTAAATGCAATGTTGATGGGTTTATAAACCATAGACAATAAAATTTAATCAATAATTTCTTAAAAATGCTTGTTATTAACATGTTTACCTTGCTTGGTACATTTTCCATTTTGATAACTCAAAGGAAACTATTGTGACAAATACACCCATTTTAAATTTTTTAAATAGGGACCCATTTGATCTTCAAAATTACATATTTAGGTCTCATTCTTTCATCAAATAACTTCAAACCAAAGCATATTTGGGCATAAGTATTTATTATTCATGAGTTATTTTTTGGCTTATAATTCAAGAATTATTTGATAAAAGACATATTTTATTTCATGACTAACAAATATTAATCCATGTTTGTCTGAAGTTATTTGGTTCACATGTATAGGTTAATGCTAGATTTGACACAAGTTTATCTCATGTTCAAAAATGATTAATGGCTTAAGTATTTATAATATCATTGACATTTCAATTATAAAAAATAAAGCTCATTCAAAAACCTTAACCAAAATCAATTGACTCTTTCACGTCTTCAGTGTTTTGGTGTAGTGAGATCATTTTGCATGTTTTTATCATGTTTCATCACAATCTTTCTATGGAAAAGGATAGTTCTAACTTCTCCAAATGACCCAATTTAATGATATCACGACATACATCACTCTTACACCTCATCATCGATATGTGCCAAAGATTTAAAGTTAAAAAAGTAGTGATAAATTAATGTAGAAATATCACACTATGCATCACTCTCTCAGCTCATCATTGACCTATACTCAAATGTTTAAAATTAAAAAATTTAATGAATAAGAAACTTAGTAAGGTAATACCAATTGTCATCATTTTGGTTCATCATCAACTTATGTTCAAAACTCTAAAGTTACAAAATCAATGGCAAAGTTATATAGTAAGATCATGCTATGTGCCACTCTTTTCGCTCATCATCAACATGTACTCAAATTTTTAAAATTAAAAAATTGGTGACTGAGCAACTCAATGAGATCATGTCAATTGTCACCATTTTGCTACATATACACAATGACTAAAGTGCAAAATTATAAAACTTGTAACTAAGTAATCAAGAAACAACGCATCACATGTCCAACCTAGTAAAATTAAAAACCATGTGTCATTCATGGATGAAGCCACATATCTCCACTAGGACAATAAGTATCCACATGTCATTCCATTTGGCACCACCTCATTCCATCATAAGTAAACATCCAAAGGCTTAAATGGGAGCTAAAAAATGAGTGATCAAGTGACAACATGCCACATGCCTCATATCAATACAACTAGAGTGTAGACCTAATATGAGCACGGAGAGATCTATACATAAAAATAAAATAATTCAAGGCTAAGAGAAATAATGACAACTATTAGCTAAAGATATATGGATGACTAAGCAACCAAAATAAGTGATAACAAGACACGTGTTAATTAAAATCTTGTGAAATTATACATCATAAAAAATCAAATTAAAAATGGAAATACAATTGACATAGAGTGTTTCTATGTAATAAATTCCCATGGATGAAATATTAGTGAAATGAATTCAATGCTTATAGTTATTCATCATCCCCAATTCAGATTAGTTACTATTTTCAAAAAGAATTAATGTGTTGACTAAAATATAGATCCCTTTGTTCCCTATGAAATTTAAAATATATAGTTTGAAGAATAAAATTACTAATATAGAATAATTTACATGGAAGAGAATACTCTTGCACCACCAATATTCTATTTTGAGACAAAAGTAGAGTTTACATATATAATTTTTGATAGTAGTGCACTAAGTAACAAGTTACATAAAGATACACATAATCCAACTATATAGAGATGAATAAGATTTACCATTATCTGAAATGGAATACACATACAACCTATTGGTCATTAAAGTCATAGGACTACATAAGGATACTATGAAACTGGAGACATTTCTTTGCATTAATGTTTTACATAATTTATTTATGGCTGGAGCATGTACCTATGATATATTCCATAAGATCAAAAGTAAGGAACCCATATCCTTCTTAGCCAAAATTTCCTTTGAGAAATATAATAGCCTACCTCAAATTGATATAGTATATGACTTTTCTACAATTTTAAACTGGCTCAAAGACAACAATGTTAGAGAAACACTTAAAGCCTAGGCTAATGACCCTAATAACTTTAAAAAATAAGAATCTTCCCATTATGCAACTCAATCTAGGAGTTAGGATATATATGGCCCTTATGGGAAAAATACATGGAGCATCAACTATAAAATATTAAATGATATGTGGGTCCCCTTATTATCCATGATTCTAGATGACAGGAAAATTCTTACCATTGGGGAGATCATTAGCTACAATTTTATATGATGTGATATTTTTTAGATGTTTTTTATGTCATAGTCACCCCATCGGAGGAATCTAAAATGCAACCAAAGGGAATGAATAGTAGAATTTGAAATTATTTTAACATGTTCCATATTCATAAGTTTAGATACTATATACATAAACTTATATATATCTTTTACCCTCTGGTTTATAAGGATGTCAATGACAAACTTATGCCCCAACTCTCATGGGCATCAAAAGGTCATTAAATACATTGGTAAATTAATGGTATTACCCAAATCACACTGCATTGAAATAGAAAGAACATTGGTGGCCCCTTTTTATCTCCCTAGCATGTACTAGAAAAATTAATAGAGCAACAGATAGTTTAGTAATTGTCTAATAATGTGGATGCTGATTATAAAACATCTACATTAAGGTTTTTGCACAAAACACTCTCAAATATTGGAAGACATAAATATAATTATTGTATCCAAATCTTTGGAACCTCAAAGCATGGTAATTTTGTTTGTCTTGACCTAGTAGAATTTATATATTAGGATCCAAATAGATGAAAGGAATGAAGACTAGATTGTTCCAAACCACAAAGATCATAGGTGATAAAAACAAAACATCATATGACAATTAAATGTAAAAAACAAATATCAATATCATATATCTCCATAAGACTTATTCTATAAGCTTAACTTATGGATTTGCCTAAGAGATTTAAGCTTTATAACTTGTTTAATACAAACAAATATCCTTGCATATATAGGCAAGGAAGATAAATAAATAAAACATCCTAACCAAAGTGGGATAAATCCACAATGGGAAAAGAAAATAGTTCTAAATAGTGCACCTAGTAAACATAAGATAAGGTATGTCAATAACATACTCTAACACCCCCCCCCCTCTCAAGTGAAACTAGGGGATAAAACTAGACAAATAACAAAGTGACATATCCATAGTATGAGTCCTGATAATAAGTCCTAATTAGGTACTCATGTAAAATATATTAAAGAAGTGGAGAGATAAAACCCATAGGAAACAAAAATCCCTCCAAGGATAATTATCATTGATATTAAAGTTATCGATAATCTAAGTCAGGTTCACAAGATGACTAGTGTTGATGTCAAAATCCTTAGCTATAAAACTGCATAAGCCCTATCTACATTGAATAATGTTTCTTTAATTTGCCAAATGACGAACATGAATGGTGTACTGGAAGTCTGCCCACTTTATAATGAAAGATGAAGGAGGCAGTAGTACAAATATCTCTAAATCATGTCCAAATTTAAAGTGTGGCATAGGTTTAGCAAGATAATGCACATGAATTAGATGTAGTGCCATGGAAATGGACCAATCAGAATAAAGACATGGAAAATTTTCTAAAATAATGTCCATGGGAAGTGGAGCATAATGCTCAACAAGTGTACACTTACTAAAACTAGTAGATTCCTCTGAAGTGATAATCTATACTAACTCAACATCCTACATAGGAATAAAGGTAGGTTCTATAAATAGACATCCCAAGTTTGGAAAAAATCATCCCATAGAGGTGGCTCGATAAAAATAAGAGCAATGTCCATCAGGAATGTGTCATCAAAAGAAACTATAGTAGGAGGAGAGAGTACATCATCAAGAGAGAAAACTTATTTGATAAGAAGAGAAGAAGGAAGTGCCAATAATGTTTCACCATGTCACTATCAAGACTCAAATATTGAATAACATCAATGTCATCATCAAAATATAAATCCTTGCTAATAGGAGGAGAGGGAAGTGGAATAGAAGGAAATGGAGTAAAAGAGGGTGAAAAAGACCAAGAAGACTTAATATCCTTCTTAAATAAGGATACGATAACATCTCAAGCTTCCTTTGGTGATGTGGAACTTGTGACATATCACTGAAAACTATTAGAAATATGGAAGACAATCAAATAAAGAGCATCATCTTGCTTAGATGCAAACAAGCAAGAACTTTCTCATCTGTATAGTGGGGAGTGTCACCGAGAATAACTCTCCACAAACCTTTCAGCTAAATGTGTATCTTCATTTTTATTTTCCAAGTGGTGTAATTTGAGTTATTAAGGGGATCCATTATCAAATTACAAGGAAGAGTCTAGGAATAATTAGAAGAATAACTCCCGATTCAAATAATGATAATGAACAAATAAACCCCCAAAAATGTGTAAGGCCCTCCCAAATTGGCACTTTATAATTGAGTGAATTTTTAAAATTGGTGACACTAATGAATATATAGTTGAAAACCATACACTTTTGAAAAAAACTAAACTCAAATCCGAGTTATGGTTTAAAAGTTATAGGCTTTACAAATTCTCAAAAAATAGGTCAAAAATGTTTAAAATTACACTACAAGTTGATTTTAGTGACCAAATTAAAAAATAAGATAGCCTTCTAACCACTCATTAGAACCAAAATTGAACCATAGAGAATTGAAAATATCATACAATCCTCTCATACACTTTTGTGTGCATTTTAATGGAAAAAATAATTCCACTTAAGAGCTAAGAAATAAAAAAAGTATATTTTCTACTTAGGAAAAATAAAAAATAATTGTTTGTAAAACTACCATAACTTTTACATCTCTCAATGAAATTAAGAATTTAAAAATGATCTAGATAGCTAAAATAAAGTCGCACAAAATATAGAAATTTTTTGGTGAGATTCATCATAGATCAAGAGCAATTAGTAGAAAACCAGATTTTTTGTAATATGGATAAAGAGGAGCACCCAACTCACTGAAAATGCCTCTATGAGAGAAAACTGCACATACAAATGTTACAAGGGGAAAGAATCCAATTGTAAAATAATGTCCACAATAAGAATCAAACAATGGCACAACTACTTGCAAGTTTATTCCACAACTGGGTATGCTTTGACCTGTAATAAGGCAAAAATAAAACAATCCACAAAGCCTCCAAAACATGCTGACTTGAGTTTTTTGCACACATTTTTAATTATCAAGACCACCCAAAGAGGATGCAAGAGAAGAGCATACTTAGTATGAAAATAATATCTCTAGAAAGAAGAATATCTATGAAAATAAGATCTATGGAATGATCACAAGCCCTTTTGATGCAAACTCCAAGTGGATGCCTGTAACACCTCATGTTATGATACCATTGAAGGAATGAAGGCTAGATCATTCCAAGCCACAAAGATCATAGGTGATAACAAAAAAACATCACATGACAAGCAAATGAAAAAATAAAGAGCAATATCATATATCTCTATATCACTTCTTCTATAAGCTTAGCTTATGGATTTTCGTAAGAGTTTTGAGCTTTAAAACTTGTTTAATACAAAAAAAGAGAATTGCATATATATGTAAGGAAGATCAAGAAGCAAATCATCCTAACCAATGTGGGATAAATCCACAATTGGAAAATCAAATAGTGTTAGATAGTGCATCTAGTAAACATGAGCTAAGGTAGGTAAATAACCTATTCTAACAATGGAAGAGCAAAAACAAATTATGGTCATATTTATTACTCATGTGACCATATTTTTATGGATAAAGAAGATGATTATAAATTATGGATCAAAATTAATTCAATAGGGATGACCATGGAGATTTCTCAGAACATCCAATATGATCCCCACATAAAAAAGAGTGATGTAGTTCCTATATAGGATCAAAAATAAGAGTTTGGTGGAGAGACTAATGAACAATTAACAAGGAAGATACTCAGAGGGCTTCCACCACCTATAATTTTTTATCCACAAGCCTCTTCAAAAGATATGGGCATTCCATTGGTCCCTCAAATTACTATTACATTTTATGTTCTAATTTATCTATCTTAACCACCTCTATATAAAACACCTATGGAAAGATAGAATCCTTAATTGGCAGAGAGATTTTCTCCAAATATTTAGATTAGGAGGACATTGCACAGCTCTTTCAAGTCCCTTGAAGCTACAATGGAAGAAAGACATCCTCCACATGCAGAAATACCATTAAGATTAATCTATTTATAATTAGAATAGTAATCTCTTGAAAGGGGCTTAGTAGACATAATTGATTTAGAAGATCACTCGATAAAAAAAGAGGAAGATGGCATTGAATATCAGTTACAACATGACATTTTTTAGAGGACATATCTATAGGTACATTTTATAACTTATGACTCCATTTCCCTTTCTAAAAATATTATAGATCAAGAATTAATAAGGACATAAGAACAAAACATTGGGGTAAGCAAGGTTGTAGACCCACTCATCACAACAAATACTCCTCTAGTTGACATATCAATTACATGTGGTGTGGATAGTCTAGTCTTAATAACAGTAGATACTACCTAGGTTATGGATCTTGTTTCCATTATTTTATATGCTCTCCCAATCTCTACCACTCAATTTTATACGCTTGAGGTTTTAGTTCAATCTGATTCTATGGGTATTTCTATTTCATTGCTCAATACTTCTAGTACTTCTACAGTCATAGTTCTTATTATTTGATTTGGTTCACTTTTTAGTACCATTGCCATTCCCATAAGTACTATTTTTTTCCCTGTCACATGTACACTAGTGCTTCAAGCACTAAATTTTTTGGCACAAGTAGCCATGGTAAACCTGAAAATGTAATAGAACCTCAAGGACCTATTTGTACTATTTCCTAACCAATATATATGGAGTACTTAGTTTCTCAATCATTGTTTTATCTATTCCAAAACCATTCATCCATTCAAATAAGATATCATATGCCCTCAATCACCCAAGTAGATTATTCTATTATTACAAATGTTTAAGACTTCCCTAATGTATTAAAATACATTATTCAGTCTCCACTCAAGATTAATATATCTAGTAAGAATATGGTTGATCCCCCATTCCCTATACCTCCTTCATCTACCCATTAATAACTCATGGTACCACCATCAACCACTTCATCCATTTTCACCTCATCTCAATACCCTATCTTTAACATTTGTATAGTCCCAACCATTCTACGAATGCAACAATTACAAGCAGAGAAACAAGCTAGACAACACTTGGTGCTCATTGAGCCACCCAAGTTAAGTCTAGAATTGGATGAAAATACTAACCAACCAAAAAGGATAAAAAAATAAAAATATATATTTTATGGAAAATAAATTGAATTTAGAAGAAAATAAAAATTATTCTGCTTGATAAAGAAGAGGAAAACTCAGCTTGATGAACATGACAAGTTTGAATCCCCATAAGATATATTGGAACAAGTACAAAATTCTACTTGATCAATGTATGATTTGGTATGTTTTATCTACAGAGCATGAACATAGTCAAAACCATAAAGGTTTAGGGTAGTATAATTTCATCATATCTTAAAAACATTAGATGTCAAATTACACACAATAGAACAATCAGTTATGGAGAAATCATATCCAGAGTTGAATCTATTAACACTCACAAATATTAATTTGTCTTAGAATTATGTGAGAATTATAAGAGATGATCTTATGGAGTGACACCTAGCAATGGAATATATATTTAAACATTTAACTATTCAATAACATCAGGCCACATAAGTGCTTGGAGACATGTGAATCCAATCTATATTAATCCATAGGGGTAGATAGTCAACATGGCAATTTTTGACACCTTTATTCGAACCTCTATTAACCATTTTAAGGAAAATTTTGAGGATACTTTCTATGTAACCAATGATCAAGTTTTCCAATTAATCACATTCACCAAGGAAAATATAGATCATGCATATAACTAAACAAATAATTTGATACTTCAATGATCACTGACACAAAATTAATGGAAAAGATTATTGTTTTTATTGAAAATTACCATTATCAATTATGAAGTGAGTGGATTGAACTTCACCTTGTATGCTAATTCCTACAAGAAAAAGGATCAAGAACAATTGGATGTTTAAATAGGGGATTCACAAGTTTAAATAATGGTTGTAGCACCTTCAATTACTATTGTAATAACTAGTTCTTATACTTTGAGTGTCACATCATCACACCTACTTCTAAAATACCTATTGGAGTTCAATTCAATTTAACTTCAGCTACCATGATAGTACCACTCAGACATCATAGGCTGATTTTGGAGTTTAGTTTTGGCATAATTATTTATATCTTTACTTTATCTATAAGTAAACTTTTACAAATACATGAATGCAAAACTAAATTAATACCAAGACTTATTTTTAATTTTTTGTACATGAAATCCTATTCTAAAGATGAGGGATTGACCATCCATAACTATTTATACATGTTTATCATATATTATAAAAACAAGATAATTTTGGAAATTGATGCAAGCAAATAAAGTATTCTACAACTATTTTGTGAGGTTGTATGAATGTGTTATCTCTTCCAAATTTATATGTTTCATTAAGGAATTTCCATTGAGTTGATAAATTTATATTAGGTTGAGTGTGTGTTATTTATAGGGATAAGATTGGAAATCACATTAGTCTTGTGAGTTCTTTGGCTATATATCATACATATCACTTGTTAGTGACATTTTTTATGCATAGTAGTATGGTACTAATAATATATTTAATTATAATCACCAAATTTTTCTACACTTATTCCCTTAGACTCTTCACTATGTTTTTTTATGTTCTATGGTTTTAGCTCATCCACAATAGACATTGGTTTTTGACATGTGCTTGGACTGGTATTGTAAGTTGGCTTGAAAGGTTTTAATATCTAATAAGATCATAGGACCCTTTATTTTCTACCTTATCCTTATTTTTATATTTTTATACAAAATCATCTTAACTTATTTCCACTCATACACCTAAGTATAATTTATATTTAGATTTAAACATCCAAACCATCCATGATAAATAACCACTTTACTCACTGCTATTCCACCACATAGTTATTTATAAAATTGAGACCCACAACTCGTGCTTTGGAGTGAGTTTTCATTAATCTAAAAAATTTAGGGAACATCTTGGAAAAATATTTAATATGCATAAAACCCATATCAATAGTTTTATTTTGTGTTATAATAAGGGCATGATTCTATGAATCATTTTAAAATTCACTTGAGCTATGTACACTGGATCTGCCAGTAGGATTAATAAGGTCTAATTTTGATTTCAATTTACTATACTATCACCTTTACAAGTTCATCAAAGATCCATACTATATATAGGTTTCCCTAGGGGATCCATCACTCAACTAAATTCAATAATCCAAAGGAATTAATCTCAATGTTTTAATATGTCTTGGTTAGCTAGTTCTACCATCACCATAGCTAGTTTACTCCATGATTTACCTAGGAATCTCGAGAAGTAATTTCCTTTGTTCTCTCCACTACAGAGGAACATATGAAATACCTTAAGATTTATTTTGTATTGTTAAATGTGATTCATGATGATGTTACATATAGATTATTTCCCTTGATCTTACAATATGTTATTTATGATAAGTTCCTTAATCTCCTAGATAATTCAATCACATCATGGAACCTATTCCATGAAACATTCATTATATAATTCAAGAAAGTTACTAACCCTGGTATTTTATACCAACATTTTGGTGGTATGAAATGGAACCAAATGAACCAATTATAGTTTTCAATGTAAGATTTAAAAATATGTATAGTTGTGTGGATACTACATATAGACTTATTTCTATGCTAGCCCTTGAGATGTATAAAAATGCTTAGATTATATGAATACAATATTTTTGAATAGAGATCAAAATATAAATAAATTATCAAATTATTATGTTGAATCCCTCAATATTTATTGATAGTTCAATCCTTAATTACAAGATCTGACCATACTTAACATCAATCTAGATTTCTTGGCCCTGAATCCCATTCTAAATGTCAATCAGAATGTCATAGCCAACAATCAAAATGAATAATCCCAAACCTATGCCTAATAAATAGAATCAAAATCAATCTTTAGTCCTAGTTAATGCTTCTACCACACAGGGTATAACTTCTAATTCCACCAAATCTGAATTAGAAGCCATTCAATGCATGGTGTAGAAACTTAGCAATGAGTTTCTAGGCATGTAAAAATGCTTAGGAAACACTATAGGGAAAACAAATAATATGAATTTAACATTCCAAATGTATAACATGCTAATTAATAGGTTAGTCAATAACTCAAATCCATAGCGCAAGAAATTTCTTGAGATAAACATTCATGAGGTAGCTTTACCCAACTAGTGTAGAGTTCAAAGTATCAAAAACAAAGTGAGTTAGATTGTATAGATTTATGTAATGCATTTTAAATATTTAATAAAGAGATTCAAATATATAATATTATCCTAAATTATCCTGATACATACACACTTAGTGCCTATAGTACCTCTAACATTGTAATGGTGTTTGAAACATATGACTTTTGATTCCTTGTTGAGGATGATAATGAACCAAAAGAAAAAATGAATGATATTCATGATTTTCATAAATTTCAAAGAAATAAATATAATCTAATAAATAATAATCAATATTGTCAGGATCTTAACAAGAACAATTGATTACTTTTGCAAGCAACTAAACACGAAATTAAACCAGAATTGAAAGTAACTAGAAATCAGAATCAGCAAAGAATAAGAGATACAAGACACAATGAAAACTTGTATTAAACTCTTCTAGAAGGAAATAAAATCGAAGAAATCTCTCTTTCTTACACACCTTTTACATGTATAGATCTCTTTCCCTCAAGAGTTCTCACTCACAATTACAAACACAATTCAGCTACTTGAATTGTCTATCTTACATCTTACAAGCTATGAAGATCTATCCCTATTATAAAGAATTAGGGATCATGAGCTAAGCATTATCAACCATTAGATACACCTCCTAATCAAAGGCTAAAAATAGTCCTGCCAAAAATAGAAACATGAACTCAACACCAACAGTTCAACTTATCATGCAAACAATCTGTTACATCCACGAAAATAGAATTTTGGAACGCACAGGTGACCGACATCGGTCCCTATTTGCCTGCACATGACCGAAGTTGGCCAATCCATAACCGATGCCGGTAGCTCCCAGTCGACCACTGACCGATGTCAGTTGATCCTTATCGACGTCAGTGACTGTGTAACTCTAGCAACCATGCAATTAGCTCATCTAGTGAAGCTTTTAGCTCCACAACTCAACAATCTCCCACTTGGAGATAAATAGCTACACCTGTACCTATACAACAACATCTTCTAGCTTCTCCATATTCAAGCTCAATCTTGAAGACCAACAAAAGTTGAATGAAGATTCAACTTCTCCTTTGTTACTAGCTTTGTTAGCATATCAGTAGGGTTCTTATCTGTATGGATCTTTTCCAGCTTCAATAATGAAGTGGTACCTAAGCTGTATATGTTTGGTTCTTGAATGAAAGGCTGAATTCTTTGCCAAATGAATTGCACTTTGACTATCACTATATAATCTGCAACTCTCTTGCTCCTTTCCCAACTCTTCCATGAACCGTGTCATCCATATCATCTCCTTGCTAGCCTCTATGACTGCAATATATTTTGTCTCTGTAGTAGACAAGGCAACAACCTTCTGTAACTTTTAAATCCAGCTAACTGTTGTTCCACCAACAGTGAACACATATCTTGTGGTGCTTCTCCTACCATCTAAGTCACCTACCATATCCGCATATACATATCCATGTAGAGAAGTGTTTGACCCTCCATAGCATAAATGCCTACTGCTAGTCCCTCTTAGATATCTGAGAATCCATTGAACTACTTTCCAGTGTTCCTTCCTTGGATTGGCCATAAACTTACTGACAACTCCCACTGCTTGGGTAATATCAGGTCTAGTACATACCATTACATACATCAAGCTCCCAACTGCGGAAGCATATGGAACTCTACTCATGTACTCTACCTCATCATGTGATTTAGGACACTATTCTTTGCTCAACTTGAAGTGTCCAGCCATAGGTGTGCCTACCGGTTTTTCATCCTGCATATTGAACCTCTCCAACACCTTGTTCACATAATCCTCTTGAAACAAAATCAAACTATGATTTTTCCTGTCTCTCTTAATACTCATGCCAAGGATTTTCTTTGTTGCTCCCAAATCCTTCATGGCAAATGTATGAGCTAATTTTACCTTAAGCTCAGAAATATCCTGCATGTTTGAACTTGCAACAAGCATATCATCTAAATACAGCAATAGGATAATATATCTACCATTATCCATTCTCTTAAAATACACACAATGGTCAGATTGACATCTACTGAAGCCATGCTTAGTTATAAACCTATCAAATCTCAGATACCATTGTCTAGGAGCTTGCTTAAGACCATATAAGCTTTTCTTCAACCTGCACACAAGTTTCTCCTTACCTTTGACCTCAAAACCTTTCGGCTGATCCATATATATTTCTTCATCCAAATCTCCATGAAGAAACATTGTCTTAACATCACGCTGCTCAAGATGCAAATCCTCAATAACAACTAAAGACAATACAGTCCGAATAGAAGTCATCTTTACTACAAGAGAAAAAATTTCACCAAAATCAATACCTGGTTTCTGTGTAAATCTCTTTACTACCAATCTGGCCTTATGTCTCATTTGTCCATTCTCACCTTCCTTTAACCTGTAAACCCATTTGTTTTTCAATGCTCTCTTACCCACTAGCAACTCAACCAAATCCCATGTTTGGTTCTTTTCCAAGGAATCAATCTCCTCATTCATGCCAAGCTCCCACTATTTCCAAGTTTCTACCTGCATTGCTTCATCAAAACTCTTTGGTTCTCCACTATCAGTGAGCAATAAGTAGAATAATGAAGGGGAATATCTAATTGGAGGTTGACTTACATTTTATGACCTCCTCAAGGGCATTTGAGACTCATTCACTACTTGTTATCCACCCAAATTCTCTGTTAGTGACTGATCTCAGTCATCTCTAGGTCTATACTTGACTGATGTCGGTTCCACCCGATAGATGTCAGTTCCTGTCTGACCAATGTCGATTCTTGCATGACCGACGTTGGTTACTATTTGACCTATCTGATTGGCATCGATTCTTGCCTGACCGATGTCGGTGTCTATGTTTTTTTGGAAGTGATTTCCCACGATCTCATTTTGGATCACAATCTCGTCCAAATCTCCATTGCCCTACTCAGAATCATTCAGCCTCTTGAGCTAATCACTATACATCACTTTCTCATTGAAAACAACATCATGGCTTCTAATAATTTTGTTAGTTCCTAAATTCCATAACCAGAATCTAAAATCTCCAGAGCCATAACCAATAAAAGTGCACCTCATAGATTTAGCATCCAACTTCTTTCTATTTTCTTTATCAACGTGCACAAAAGCTTCAGAACTAAAAACTCTGAGAAATGAAAGATATACCTTTTTACCTATCCAAGCCTCTTCTAGAATTCCACCATCTAGAGTCGTAGAGGGTCCTCTGTTAATCAAGTAAGTTGTAGTGTCTATAGCTTCTGCCCAAAACTGTAAGGGCAAACCAGCATGCAATCTCATACTTCGTGCATGCTCCAATATTATTCTGTTCATCCTTTCAGCAACTCCATTTTGCTGAGGTGTCCTTGGAACCATCTTTTGCCTGTGTATTCCATTCATAGAATAGTAACTTTCAAATTTATTGTTGTAGTACTCACCACCATTGTCAGATCTAAGGCACTTCAATCTCATACCTGTTTCATTCTCAACTAAAGCTTTCCATTTCTTAAATGTGTCAAATACATCAGATTTCTTCTTTATGCAATAAACCCATACCTTTCTTGTAGCATCATCAATGAAAGTAAAAAAATACTATGATCCTCCAATAAAAGCTACCTGAGCTGGTCCCCACACATCTATGTGAACAAGCTCTAACTTGTGTTTCCTCCTTGTTGGCCCAGTTTTGAGAAACCTCACTCTCTTCTACTTTCCAAAAATACAATGCTCATAGATATCTAGATCTATGCTTTTCAAATCTGAAAGCTTACCTTTCGACTTAAGAACTTTCATTCCCTTCTCACTCATGTGGCCGAGCCTATAGTGCCACAACTTTGCATCTACATCTAAAGTAGATAATACAGAAGGAGAATAATCAGTAATACAATCACATAAATAGAGAGTACCTTCTCTTTTACCTCTGGCTAATACAAGTGCACCCTTGGACACTTTCCAAGATTCAACTGTGAGAGTTACTGTGCAACCCTCATCCCCCAATTTTCCTATAGAAATCAGATTCCTCTTCAAGATGGGTACATGCATGACATCCCTCAACACCCATGTGTTGCCATTCTACAATTTCAGCTGAACTTTTCCTTTGCCAACAATTTTACAAGGCTCATCATCCCCTAAATAAACTTTTTCAAAATCTCCCTGGACATAATCATTGAAAAATTCTCTATTTAGGGTTGCATGAAAAGAGGCACCAAAATCTACAACCCAAGATTCTATTCTATTATCCAAAGAAAGTATAAGAGCATCTTGTGCAACAATACCTGCAACTTTTGCTTCTTCTTTACCTTCATGCTGATTTTCTTCTTTAACTGGGAACCAACAATCTTTCTTTGCATGCCCTATCTTTCCACAATTCCAGTAGGTTATTCTTCTTCCATTTTTGGATTTGGATCTTCTTCTCATCTTTGACTTAGACCTTGATCTCCCTTGCTTGCCCTTCTCTTTTTGCCTTCCCCTGCTTTCAATACTTAAAGCATTACCTGATGATTCCCCTGTGCTTTTCCTGCGAGTTTCCTCATTCAAGATTACACTAACAACATCATCTACTTTTAAGATATTTGTAGTAGATGTAGTATTACTAACTGCCATTACCAAACTATGCCAACTTTTAGGCAAAGAGCATAAAATTAAAAGATCCTTAATTTCATCATCAAAAACTATTTTGATTGAATTTAACTGATTTACTATACCATGGAAATCATTAAGATGACTAGATACAGATCCACCTTCCTGCATTTGCAAATTAAATAATTGCTTCATAAGATATACCTTATTTGAAGCTGAGGGATTTTCATATAAATTTGCTAATGTATCCATTAACTCTATCGTTGTCTTTGCTTGTGACAAGTTGGAAATCACAGAAGATGCCAAACTCAACCTTATGGATCCCAGAGCCTTTCTATCAAGAACATTCCATTCTTCATCTTCCATATCTGTGGGCTTCTTTGAAACCCCTCCCAACGGTAAGTATGAATCTTTTTGATATAGATAATCTTCTATCTGCATCCTCTATAATTGATAATTCTTGTCGTTAAATTTCTCCATTCTGAGTTTACTTTCTTCTGCCATTGCTATACTCCCACTCAAACAGAAATCCCTGTGAGTGACCTGTAATCAACACACACTAAACAGATCTGAAACCACCTATTAGTGAACCCAAGCTCTGATACCACTTGTCAGGATCTTAACAAGAACAATTGATTACTTTTGCAAGCAAATAAACACGGAATTAAACCAGAATTGAAAGTAACTAGAAATCAGAATCATCAAAGAATAAGAGATACAAGAAACAATAAAAACTTGTATTAAACTCTTCCAGAAGGAAATATAATTGAATAAATCTCTCTTTCTTCCACACCTCTTAGATGTACAAATCTCTTTCCCTTAAGAGTTCTCACTCACAATTACAAAAACAATTCAGCTACTTGAATTGTCTATCTTACATCTTACAAGCTATGAAGATCTATCCCTATTATAAAGAATTAGGGATCATGAGCTAAGCATTCTCAACCATTAGATACACCTCTTAATCAAAGGCTTAAAATAGTCCTGCCAAAAATAAAAACATGGACTCAACACCAACAGTTCAACTTATCATGCAAACAAACCATTACATCCACGAAAATAGAATTTTGGAATGCACAGGTGACCGACGTCGATCCCTGTTTGTCTGCACATAACCGACGTCGGCCAATCCATAACCGATGCCGGCAGCTCCCAGTTGACCACTGACCGACGTCGGTTGATCCTTACCGATGTCAGTGATTGTGTAACTCCAGCAACCTTGCAATTAGCTCATCTAGTGAAGCTTTTAGCTCCACAACTCAACAAATATCATGTCACAACTTTTATGCCTCCAAACAACAATGTAGTCATTTCTCCTAATCTAAATGCCAATATTAATCCACCTCCATATAAAGGAAATGGTTAACAATAAGCAGTTGATTTACACCATAATAATTTATATAATATATTTGAGGAAATGAATAAAATCAAGGTAAACATTACCCTTCATTATTTGGCATAAATTATAGAAAAAAGATAACTCTTACTCAAAGCTTTGATTATCAATCCATATATAGACAAGTTAAAAGTTATGCATACCAACATGGTCATCTATAAAGATAAACCCCAGGTCCAACCTCTCCTACTAACTATTAGAAATTTTAGGAAATTTGTACACAACTACTTAGTTTACTCAAATGCTTTAGCTAATGTGATGTTCATAGGAAAATGTAAACCTAGGGTTGACTCTAGATAAGTCCAAAAGGGTGGTCTTACAAATAGATAAGTCTTTAGTCTTAGTAATTGGGGAATTATTGAATGTGTACTTGCAACTTGATTTTAAACCATATGTTCAACAATACATTGACATTCCAATAGTTGATATTATTTAAGCTTATGGTCTACTCCTGAGTTGGGATTGGTCAAAAACATTGAATGGATATATGACGACTAAATTTTTCACATAAGTGGTTGCCTTAAATGGAGTACCCAATCATATTAGGGTTGATAGAGAATAAAATATGAAATACAAAATCATATAATAAAATGCTAAAAATGAAATAATTAATTTTGAAGGCCCTTCACAATTATTGACCTTATCTTTTGATGGTGCTCCATCCAAATAGGGTTCAAAGGTATGTATAACTCTGATTGATCTCAATGGAAGATAATATCTTGTTATTTTCATGTTATAGTTTCCATGAATTAAAAATCATTTCTAATATGAAACCTTGATCTTGGGGCTCCAATTCACACTAAAACATAATGTTAAATAGTTTCTAATGTTGGAGATTCAGAACTAGTTGTTAACCAAGTTAGGAGTCAATATCAATGCAAGTTGTCATATCTAAATAAATTTAAGTATAGATCTTGGGACCTAATCAAATTATTTGAATTTGAATGTTTAAATATAAAATCAATCCTAGGAGAGAAAAACTAGATAGTAGATTCATTGGCTACCTCTCTTGTAAATTGGCCCAATTTTAGGATTATAAAATGTAAACATTTTATATAAAGCTAGTACCATATCCTTCAGTCCTTGATAATGTTGACAACTTTAAAATATTTAATGATCATAAATGGATAATATAGTTCATAGGTAATTTTAGTATTTTCAAGTCACAAATCATTGATGAAAGAGATTTTGACCCAATAAATAAAGATGAAAGAGAAAACTATGGTATCATCTAATTGAGAGAAAAAAAGATATGTAAATGGATAGTCTCCTTAGAACAAGTATTTGATATGACCACCAAGATGAAAAATAAAAGTAATCTATGAAACACAAATTCAAATTTTCCAAGGCAAACTTAGGAATAGACAAGCATCCCCAACTTGTCAACATTGGATTGAGTTGTACTAAACAAGAAAAGTAGAGGCTAAAGAACTACTGATTGAATAAAAAGATGTGATTTCCTAGACCTATGAAGAGTTATAAGTTTTTGACCCTAGACTTATCACACATTCCATACCACTAATAAAACACAAACCTTTTAAGAAGAGAAAAAGATCAGTTAATCCCATTCTAGATCCTCTCATACAAAAAGAAGTTCAGAATTTGTTAGATGCTAAAATTGTATTTCCCATCAAACATTTTACTTGGGTGGCTAATTTGGTTCCTATGCAAAACAAAAATGTTTAAATTAGACTAAGCTTCAAAAAAATATTAGTATACCCTAACTTCCTTAGATGAAGTAATTCAAATAGTTAGTGGGTCAAAAAAGATGTCTTTTCTAGATGGATTTTGAAGCCACAATTAGGTCTTGGTAGATAATGATGATTGTATGAAACTAATTTTACAACTAAATGGGGAACATTTGCATGAAAGATAATGCATTTTATAATAATCAATGTAGGTGTTAACTTTCAATGTGCCATGAATTTTGATTTTTAAGGACTTATTGGTAAGTGCATCACTATTTACATAGATGATCTAACTATCTTTTCTAAAGATAGGGTAGATCATGTGGCCCACTTTTAGAGAGTAATTGATAGATATATAAGGTATAAAATCTCACTAAATCCTAAGAAAAGTATTTTTAGAGTCATAAAGGTAAATTATTGTGCAATTTTATCACCAAGGAAGGTATTTAAATTGACTTGAAAGAGTCCAAGCTAATCTAAAAATCTCATATCATAATAGCAAGAAGGAGCTCAAGTCTTTTTTAGAAAAATAAATTTTATACAAAAATTTATTTCAATATTTATAATTTTTTTGAAGATATTGAATGCAATGTTGAAACCAAAGGCAAAATTTGAATGGAAATATGAAGTTAATAAGCTATTTTAGGACATTAAAAGTGATATTTCCCATGATTTAATTTTGATCATTCTAGATTTGAACAAATATTTCTTCATGTATTCATTTTCATCTTGACATATTGTATTAGGTTTTTTCACCCAAAAGGTTGAATCGAATAAACATCCCATAGCCTTCATGAGAACCAATCTAAAAGAAGAAAAAATAAATTATTCTATGTTTGACAAGGATATTTATCCCTTGATTAAAGAAATGAATAAATTCAAGTATTACATTCTATACATTAAAATTTATGCCATTATCCAAGATCTAACTATCAAGCTCACACTCAAACATAATGAACTAGGAAAAAGGAGAGGCAAATGGATGGCTAAATTATAAAAAAATGACCTAGAAATCAACCCTGCTAAGATGGTATGAAGAGAAGGTATTATTTAGATAATGATAGAGAATGGTCTATGCATATCCATAGAGTAGGTTAACCAGATTCATATAGTTAGAGGTGATTGGTATACCTAGATCATTGACTATTTACTTACATGCACATGCCATCTAGAACTACATAGAGAGAAAATATGAGCAATCAAGCTCAAATCAACAAACTATATGATTACTAGAGGGGTGTTTTATCAAAAAGATATGAAGTAATTTATTTAAAATGTGTCTCTATAGAAGAAGCTATAGACATCCTTGATAACTTTCCCTAAAAGGTAAGTAACATACATCCTTTAGGAAATATTAAAGCACACAAAATTTCTAAGGATATTTAAGGATGGAATACTATTGGCCTTCCATTTTTAAGGATTCCCAAAATCATGTTATAAATTTCTACCAATGTTAAGTGTTCAAGAAAATATAAATCCATGTTGCCATGCCTTTATAGCTTGTGACAAAAGGATTCCCTTTTACACAATGGGGTATGGACTTTGTAGGAGTTATTAATTCCAATTCATTAGTTGGACACAAGTTCATACTAATGAATACAAACTACTACATGAAATGGACTAAGTTAATATATAAAAAAAAAAAATTAGAGCACAATATGTGATAAAATTCCTTGAATAAAATACTCTGACCATGTTTGGAATGCCAGCTTCCTTAGTGTGTGACAATGGTCTTGATTTTCAATCAATAAAATTTACTTAGTGGGCTTATAATAACTAGATAACTATTAAGTTATCTTCAAATTATTATCCACAAGGTAATGGGTTTTCTTGATCTACCAATAAGAATTTGATCGATGCCATAAATAAATAAATATAATAAAAACCAATAAAATGGCATCTACTGTTGAAGTATGCATTATGAAAATATAGGACCAAGCATAAATAGGCTCTAAAGGCTTCACCTTTCCTATTGGTATATCGAAAACCACCTTATTTACATAGTACTCTTAAATTTCCAAATATCAATTTATGTAAGAATATATAAAAGATGATGACTAAATTCATGTTAGATTGTTAGACATAGTTTAAATGGAAGATGCATGAACAAGTTCTTTACAAAACTTTAACAAACATTAGGACATTGTTAACAGATGGTTTGACAAAAGATTGAAGATCAAGGTTTTTATGATTTCATATTTAGTTCTCCTATGGGATAAATCACTTGAAAATAAAGGACAACATGAACATTTCACTCCATTATATATTGGACCATATTAAATCTCTAAAATTCTGGGTAATAATTGTTTTTATTTGAGAGATCTCCAAGGTAATGATTTGTATTTTTCAGTTAATAGATAACTTTTGAAACATTATTTCATGGCTAATCCAATTGAAAGCATATCAAAATGATTGTGAGTTATGATTTAGTAGGATTAGATTATATTTCATATTTTCCTAGATTATATTTCATATTTTCTTAGATTAGATTTCTTGTTCTCCTAGATTAGATTTCTTGTTTTCCTAGGTTAGTAAATAAATTCATTTGGACCAACTCGCAGAAAAATTGCCAAATTTATCCCAGAGGGGATAGTTAATCACACTTAGGGGTATTCATGGATTTACTCATGATGAATTTGGGTCTGAGAGTTAAGGTGTGTATCATGCCTAAATGGAAAATTTTATTTGAAATAAATAAGTTTATTAGGTAATTAAAACTTTCTTTAATAATTTCATGTAATTTTAGAAAGACTTCTCATCTTGAAATATTAATTGCACATTGTCATAATTAAAATTTTTGGGGGAGATAAATAACATTGAAAAATACAAAATCTAAGTGAAATCTCTAATTTACACTAAATTTCATTCATATATACCCAGCCAATGGTGGTTCCCAACCTTTCTTCCAAGAAATTGTTCAAAAAAAACTTTTGAAAGAGTGGTGATTCAAGTAATTTATATCAATGATATGGATGCCTAGATAGAAGTACAAAAATTATTAGAGTGGAACTAGAGGTATCTTTGTTGGTGTTATGGATACCTGAATGACAACTGAGCAATGCATGGCTTCCCAAATACTTGTGCTTAAAATTTATAATATTATTATGAAAAGATAAGATCAATGTAATATTTAGTTTTGTCTAATCTTCATTAGATTTATCATAACAAGGAGGAATGAACATTCACATAATCACACACACTATGAGAGGTGAGAAGAGTTAGTATGTTACATGATTATGTTTGAAGTCTCTTTCAATTTTCTAATTTATTTATTTCTTTCTTGTAAAATTTGAAGTTCATTATGATATTTAAACCAATAATTCTAGGTTCTCAAATACTCATGAGTATTTTTCCACTACGTACCATTTTTTATGACCAACACACCCCATTTTCAAATTGGAAACCATTTGATCTTCATAATTGCATACTCAAGTCTAATTCAAGCATTAGATAACTTTAGACCAAAGCATACCTAGGCCTAAGTCTTTATTATTCATGAGTTATTTTTTAGCTTAAAATTTAGGCATTATTTGATAAATGTTAGATTTTGGTTTCATCACTAAAAAATACTAATCCATGCTTGTCCAAATTTATTTAGTTCCTATGTACATGTCAGTGTTATATTTACCACATGTTTTTCTCATTATCAAAGTTAGTCAATGGCCTAAGTATTTTTAATATCATTGATGTGTCAATTATTAAGAATAAATCTCCTTCAATAACTTTACCCAAAATCAATTGAATATTTCATGTCTTCAATGTTTTGGTGTAGTGAGATTATGCTGCACATTTTTATCATGTTTCACTACAAGATTTATATGAAAAAGGCTAAATATATCTTCTCTAAACACCTTGATTTATCAAGATCATGCTATGTGTCACTCTCTTAGCTCATCACCGATCTATGCCAAAGATTCAATGTTACAAAAGAAGTGACAAAGTAATGCATTGAGATCACATTATGCATCACTCTCTTAGCTCATAATTAGTATGTACTCAAATATTTAAAATTACAAAAGTGATGAATAAACAACTCAATGTGATCATGCCAAGTGTCATGATTTTAGTTCATCATCAAATTATGTTCAAAACTCTAAAGTTACAAAAGTAGCAACAAATCAATGCAGTGAAATCACTTTATGCATCACTCTCATCTCATCATCGACTTGTACTCAAATGTATAAGATTATAAAAGTAGTGACTGTAGAACCTATTTCTAAATTATATAGTACCTTAGTCCTATACACTTATAAAATACATATCATGGATGTACCTTCAACTTCTATACCTTTTGCACTTCTAAAAGGCTTGCATACACTATCTATCTACATCTAATTTCTTATCTCTTATTTGACCAATGTTATTATGATGACCCAAGATATATACCTTACCTAGAATGTAATAAACCTACTTATCTTCCATCTCTATAAGTTTTGTACCTGCACCTATTTTCTAACTACCCAAAAACTTACATCCTAGTTAGATGCCTACATCAATTCAAGTGACCTATCCTAATGCAAGTGCCTATTTCCCTAAAGGCATCTAATTTACAAATGAAATGTATTCCTATGGTTGGCTTAAGTGATTTAATGCAAGATATTATCTAAATGGATTGGTATAAATATAACATTAGCCCTCATTCATTCCTCACCTAGCATAGACCTAGAAACTTACAAGGTAACTTACCAAAAGCATTCCATCAAGTACTCAAGTGATAAAAGATTCCTTATTTTATCTTATTTCCATACCAGTCATAGGGAAAACACATCTACAAGTATAAATTACTAAAAGAGTAGGTAAAGATCTATATTTTCCAAGTTACAATCTAGGTTATTATTGCACTTAGTTATTTGCATGATTCACACACAAGCCAATACGTAGGAGAGAAATACATAAGTTTGATCCTCTTTGGAGTATTGGATATGCAAGTATTACTCATTGATAAAGGATTATTTGTAGTATCTCGACATCATGTTCCAATTAATTTATTTTTCCCACAGCCACTTTGAAGATGAAGAACTAAGGGTTTTATATTTGGCAAGGAGAGATAATCCATGACCTAGATCTGAATGCACCAGAGTGAAGGAAACATAGAACCCAAAAGAATCCATGTTGTTACATCATATTTCAATAAGTTTTCCATACTGGACATTTGAGTTAGACAATAGTGTCGATGCAACCATCCTAGATCAACACAAGTGTCTATACTATAGAGGTAAAATTTATATAATGAGGTGATTATTGTAGAATCTAGATCTAATCCAATTTCTACCTATTCTATATATAAATCTATATTAGCATCAAAATCAACTAATTATCTTATTTTCCTTATCATTTCAATATCTAGAATAGCTATACTTTCTATTTTTAGCATCTTAGCATAATATATTAGTATATATTCTATTTGAGTTATGCCCTAGGCTATATCGATCCCTTTAACCCTAGATTCCCCTAATCTATATTTTAGGGTTGAAAATTTAGTGAACCCAATATTTGAACATCATTCTTTCCTAAGTGTACCATTTAGAATGTTTCTTACCTATTTTGTCCTAATCCTTGTGTTCTTTATCTCTCTTATCATGGATGATATTGATTTCTTTAATGACTATGATTATGAAAATCTCCAACTTATTATCAAAGAAGGGATAAAATTTATTACTCTTGTATTCTTACAAATGCTAAAGCATCTAATCTCAAATCTTTGAATGGTGGTATCTATCATCCCTCTAATCAGGTCCCTGATCCCATAATTTTAGGAAATGAGTTGATCCATCTTAAGTAAGATAAAGATCCTTTAGACGTACTTCCTACACTATCATCATATGATTTTGGCATTTGATATTTGTTAAAATATGGATACAAAGGCCAAAGATTGGGAACATTGAATAAGGTATAACCCACCCTATATCTCTTTAAAATAATACAACTAGGACAAGATTGGGATTTTTAGAAAAATCCATGAGTCACAAGTGAGGCAAGTCATCTAATCATGCCCTTCAAACACATTCTATCATAAAAGTGGGTATATATGACCAAGATTCTCCTACATATGATCACTTAAACTTATGATAAATACACAAGGAATTTATGATTGATTTAAAAATTGCTTATAAGGGGGATATTTCTTTAAATAAATTAATTCAAACCCCCATAAATCCAACATTCATAAATAATGGCCCCATTATCAAGGGTGATGATTCTTTTTTCCCCTCATTTGACATTGATAATTTTAAAAAGGTTAAGCAAGACATAATGGAATCTTTATGTTTTATGTGATTTAGGAGTTTTACAAGATAATACCCTAACAAATAAATTTGTTTGAAATGAATGAAAATATTCAGATTTACACTAAAATATAGTCAATAATATAGATTTTCCTAATCTAGCATGTGTAATAAATATTGTAAGTACAAAGAAACTAAGTGATAAAAAGAGTGTATCTTATTTAATGTTTTGTTCTAGATCATGATAGTGGCTAGGGGTCATCACAATATTGTGTTGAAGATCTAGATTTTGTTTATTTTATGTTTTGACCATTTCCAACCTTCATACAATTGTATCGATCTAGGATAGTAGCATCGATGCTTATGTTTATAACCAACACTAGTATCTAGTGAGATATAGACGTAGGAGTGACCTCAAATTTGGATTATACTTATGTTACCCCTTGTGTAATCATTCTATATCTCAACTTATGCTTGATTATATGTCAAATCTAGATAATAAACCAACACTAGTTCTTTTTCATTGTACCTCTTGCACCTAAAAAAGGGTTAGTAATGTGAGTAAATCTATCCCTAATAACTTTTTTTTTGCTAAGTACCACCTACATAGCCAATACTCCTAAGAGGTCCTCAGACTCACATGTAGTTCTCCTTCTTATACACTTGTGTGGAATTATAATATTATGACTATATGTTATTTCTCATAGTAACCCTTGGTAGAAGTGATGAAATAGTATATTTGACTTTTTGAATGCTTCAGATGTTTAAAACAATGTTGTAATGCAATTTGATAGTTTGAAATAGATAGTACTTTCTTATTACAAAGTTGCCTTATCAAATTAGAAGGTGTGTTAATTAGACCATAGACTTTGTATATATATGAACCTTTTGAATTTGAATTATAACCTAGTGACGCATGAAAATATGACCATAGGATGGGCAAATAGGGCTAACAAAATAGTCAGAACATGAAAGATATAATAAAAGATAAAAGATAAGATTGGATAGTTGTGTTGATACTGGACACTAAACTTAATGTTAGTGTCCAATATGGATGTAAGTTTCAGGGGGATAAAAACATGCATAAAATAATCACAATAGGTAGGGTTATCTCATATACAATGAATTAGGATAAGAAAACATATCACACAGGCCCAAGGTGCAGGTATATTAAGCAAAATAAGATGGAACTGAAGAGGCCCCTAAGAGACCATGTCACTAGATGTATAATTATTAGTAAAGAGGTATATACATAAAATAATACTAGTAATATGTGTATCTTTACCGAAATAGGTGTTTACATTCCCCCCCTTTAATCTAATAATGTAAGAAAAATTGGAATTATTAATTTAAAGGAAAAGAAAATGTATATCATGGTGTGGACAACATGCCTTGTCTTTGCTCGAGTTGTGCCTTCAATATTTCATTCCTTAAACATTACCTATAAATAAACATAAGCCTAAAATTATAAATTAATGTATATAATCTATATTTAAGTAACATTAAAATGTAGCATAAATAAATAGGATGGATAGAGAACACGTGTATGTGTTGCATAGAAAGTAGGTTTGGATTGATATAAAATGGAGAAGTAGACAACAGAACTTATAACCTCATCCATATTATATCCAAGAATATGAGTCAGTCCACAATTGGTAAGAGTGTATTTCACCATGGTGGTGTTGTGCCTATAAGGAGAGTTGGGAGGTGACCATTCCCCCAACCTAAAATAGGAATAATGGTGCTTTAACCATTGGGGGTATCATTTCATGATGATTACAACTCAAATGTAAAATATGTGTGTGTGTGTGTGTGTGTGTGTGTGTGTGTGTGTGTGTGTGTCTTAGTATAGGTTAAGTGGTGAAATCAAGCTAGCCCAAAAAACCTGATGAGACTAGATGATTTAACCCCTTCAATCACACTAAAAATAAGAACCAACCATTGTAGATAGGTAAGGCTCGATATTGTCATTAAATTCTCAATCTGAGTATCATTAATTCAGGGTATCAATACATAAAAGTTTTGTAATTTTGGATCTGATTTATATTTTTTCAATATTAGGCACATGTTGTATGGCATATGCACCTTGGATATGTCTCATGCCGGAACTCTATATAATAAATGGTACCACTGTATAATATGTTGCTATGACTATGAATCTGGATCATATATTGTGTATGTTTTTCCAATTTTTAAAAGTGTGGAAAACATTATTCTAAAGCATTCACTCACTATGTATAAAGGAATATGAAATTTGAATAATTACCAATGTGGAGGACATGTTTTTTAAAACATGCCCTCACTATAAATTGGAGCTATTGAATACTAAATAGTTGTGGATAACATGCTTCTCAAGCATGCCCCCATGGTAATCTAGAAACTATGAATGTGTGGAATCCATGTCTATATGACATGCCCCCACTAAATCTAAAAGTTTATATAAGTATCACATACTGAATAAATATAGAGAACATGCCTCCAAAGCTTGCCCTCACTATATCTGAGAAATGTACCAAGTGTGTTTTGATTTTTTAGAACATGTTTATAAAGATGCCCCTACTAATATTCCCCCCTTTTGGGAGGATATAATATGGTGCCTATTGGTGGTCTCCTCATAAAAATAATAACAGAGAATTTGTTTGATAACATTTGACATGGCAATGTTCTGGTAAAGTGTAGCCAAGCATTTGTAACATTATTTTTGGTAGTATCTGGAATATTTTAGGATATATGTGTAGCCAAATTTTTAGTGATTCTTGACAATGCCAAAAAAATTCAAATTTGGTATAATTGGAAGGGCTCATTGTCTATATCCCAATGCAACTTGTGGTTTCAAATTTGGACAATCAGGGCTCAAGATATGGCCATTTGAAGTTGTGCTAAATTGATATATTTGGTGGGTTAGAATAGAATTTTGACATAATTTGCATTTTGAACCTTTTTTTGAGCTCTAGGACTAGAGAGAAACAATTCCATGTGGTATAAATCCTTATCCTTTGTGATTTTATATTCTCCAAAGTGCCCTAGTTGAACAAGACTTTTTTGAGTTGGTAAGTAGTTTGTTGGCAAGTTATTGATAAATTTTATTTTTTGAAAATATGCATTTGAGCCTTTTTTTTGAATTTTATTAGTCTATGAAATTATTTCATTGGTTTCCAATATTCTTGTGTTGGGTTGGTGATACAACTATCCATTTCTAGATATTATCGTTTGACATATGTGTCTAGTGTAGATGTTAGCATTTGATGCAACTGTTCTAAGTGGATGCTAGTGTCCAACACTAGTATCTTTGTATTTTTTGCTTAGTTTATTAATATTATATATTTATATAACAAAATGTGATCACTAATGAGTTTTATTATTATTTTCTTAATTATAGAAGAATGTGCATACTCAAGAGTTTTGGCATAACTAACATTATTCGATTCCAATAGAGTTGGGTTTAGATGCAATTGATTGGGTCATTATTGATTAGATAGGATTGAGGATTGTGTCCCGCTTGGAATAGGTTTCTTATGATATTCAATTCATTCCTAATATAGTGAAGAGGTGGAACCTAAATACTTATACATTCTATCACCTTATGGGTGAGATGACCGTCACCCTAGTGGATGTTTATTGGATATTTTATTTATCGATTAGAGTTGAGAGGGTGCAGGTTGTCATTGATGGTAATCACAACTATATTTAATGGTCACATGTATATTTTACTAGTCAGATTAATCTTGGGGTAGATCTAAGTAGTATGATTCATCTTTATAACATTATTGGTGGTGATGTTCCATGACTATGGAAGTTTATTAATGTATTACTAGCATCATTTGTAGTTATGAAGGGTGGGACACTTGGGATTTCTTATCATATGTACTAGGTGGTTCATCATATTGATTTGGATAAGACCAAATAATCTTGGGATCACACTACATTATCCCACTTGTATAGAGATCTGTATAGGTTTACACTAGAGATCAATGGTGGAAGGATTGGTGTAATGACTATGTTACACATCTGGGTGTATGAGCATATTACAATAGTGTGACTAGTTGGTGGTTCATTTCTTGGATGGGCCCACCCATAGGGTTTTTTTGAGTGGTGGGTATTCCCATGTGTTATATTCCATACCATGATGTAATATTAGACTATGTTAGATAGGATTACTCCTAATCAAATTGTGGGGCATCCTTTTAAGACTTTTGTTCAGTGGCCTAAGGATGGTCATGAGTTACAGAGAGTTTGTGTTAATATGTGGTTGATTGATAAATTTCATAGTGTATGAGTTTTTTCAGTATGATCAAGTGACATAGTATTTTGGGATCATGTAGGGTGTGCCCTCAACACCATATCCATGGCATCACATAGTATAGAGTGGTCATAAGCCATGTGAGAGGCCAACACCCATTATGTTATATTTATACCCATGCCCAGGTGATGAGTAAGACCTTGTGGTTCCCATGGTAGTAGGAGATGATGTGGGTTGTATTGATTGGTATGTGTAGTGGTGGGTTGCTTGATGGCCTCTATTATTCCATATTATAATTATGGCTCTAGGTGTCATTCTTATAGCATAGGGTGGTGGTAGAGAGACAAGTGGTGATGTAGAAGATGATGCTCTAGAAGGACCAACACTAGTTGATGAGGCATTCATTAAATCCACATGTTAGTGTCTTAGTTTCAAGTTTTTGTACTTTATTTTACTGGAAAAGTATTAGGTTTTATATATGTCACTAACTGGTGTATTATATCAAACATGTGTAGGTGACTAGGAGTGGTTAAACATGGTAGATTATGTGATTCAGGCCCTTACTTGTAGTGTGCTAATAAACATATCTAGAGGAGGATTTATAAAGAGATTTGTTGAGATTTTTGGTGCACATGCACCATTATTTGATCCAATTATGAGAGTTGTGGTGGTATACCATATGGTAACCATAAAGCATGAGGAGTTACATGCATAGATAGATATATGGGACATACCAGAGTATATTCCACTAAGATCATTTAAGACACTTATTGAGTGCTATGATTCTTTGAGAAGAGATAATGAGGAGATAGTGTGGAGGCTAGGTGTTTTTGAGGAGAGAGTACATGCACTTTCATGTGCACATGTCCTATAATTTGATCCTAGTGTATCTACTTCTAGAAGTGCTATATTTATGGATGTCGATAGTGATGAGGACTATACCCCAAGGGATATTCCCCCTACTTATGATCGATATGTTTATTTGTAAAAAAATTGTATTAGTCTATATGTGTATGACAATGTTCACATGGATTTGGTATCTAATATATTTGCACTATTTTATTCTCTATTGATTATTATATGATTTGTTAATTATATTTGAATTTCATGGTGTATGTTTTGGGTATGGTAAAAGTTATAAAAAATATTTCAATTAAATGAATTACTTGTATGATTTGAATCAATAAATTACTCATTATATGTAATGGAACCTGGCAGGAAATAAGAATGCTTTATTGTAATGATCATGTGGCAAAGTAACTATTAGTTTTGATTTTGTAGTTAACTCTGATATAATTATAGGTGTGATTGGTGAATCTATAGGTACTTATTTAGGAAAAAAAATCCATTATGTGGGTATATCCCCTCTACACGTACCTCTATCCAAGACATGATCAACCAATGGTTCCTTTGTAGGATCAATGTGGGAATGATAAATCCTAGTAGAGAGCACACTAGGAGAAGGACTTATACTAGTGGGCCTCCTTTGTGAAGGTTGATGTACCATGTTTTCCTTATAAGGATTATCATGTGATGGATCGATCCTATTTTTGTTTCTTTCACAACATGCCCCATTTTTAGACTAAAAATGGAGACCCTCTTTTTTTACTTTGAAGTATGATCATATACCTTCAAGAGTTCATTGTGGTTACTAGTTTAAATCAGCTTTCTTGGGGAGGTATTATTTTTGTGAGATATCCCTCCTTTCAAGAGAGGCTAGGGATTAATAACCCCATCACTTAATTATTATCTACATGTCAAAACCTATATCAACATGTTCTGGCACTAGAAGGAGGGTCTGAACCATGATTTGAATTCATTAGTTGAAAACATGAGCTAAGGCATTTTAGAACCCATCAATCCCACTAAGCTAATTTTTTTATTATGATGGAGGGTAAAATAATTAACATCCAATCAAAATATGTTGGGGATAATGTAGAGCTCTTTATACTCCCTAACCATAGAATACCAAAACTAAGAGTTAACAAAGGGAAAGGGAAAGCTAAGCCCATATAGTTGGTTGGTAATTCTCCAATCATTAAATTTATCCCTTTAGTTAACCCATTTGTTATCCCCTAAACTTTATCAAAGGCTAACATGGCCTAGCTTGGATAAGAAGGATTTTGTCATGTAGCTATCTAGGGCATAGATCATGATTTTCCCAAAAATATAAACATGTTTTATCCCAAGTTCATAATGGGAGGTGTTCAAACTATGAAGGAACATATTCAATCCTTTAAAGATGCTCTAATTAGAACCTAGTCCCAACATGAGGATGTTACTTGTATATTATTTCCCTAATCCTTAGGAGAAGTAGTGTATGCTTGGTATGTAATTCTTTGATTGTTGCATTTATCCCTTTGGTTAACCCATTTTTTATCCCCCAACCTTTATCAATGGTCAACATGGCTTGGCTTGGACAAGAAAGCTTTTGTCATGTAGTTGTCTTAGGTGTAGCTCATGATTTGCCCAAAAATCTAAATAATTGTTTTCCCAAGTTCATAATGGGAGGTGTTCAAACTATGAAGGAACATATTAAAGCCTTTAAATATGCTCTAATTAGAACTTGTTGGACTATTTTTATTGATCTAAAGTATTTTGTTTATTTTTAGTTTGTTTGTTTTAATGTTTATAATAAAGTTGGTTCATGAGAATTTGTTAGATCGCGTAACCACTCATAAAAGATTATAAAGATTTTACCTGCATTGTAAATATTAACTTGAAATAATACATTATCAAGTTTGTGTATAAAAAATTATTCATGATGTAATTTCTCTCTAATTCCTAAGGCAACAATGGTATCATAGAACAAGATCATTATTTTTTGCTTATCCTACTACAAATTCTTATCCCTAACTGTACCAATTTTTGTGTAAATATACCAATATCTATGTAGGCCATATGATATAAAAATATCATTGAGATTAAAGCATTAGATTTGTGCACAAGTTTTAAGCATCCAACACCTCTTAGGGAAAAGGATTCAAGTCTTCTTACACTTCTAAATCAAATGTTTGATCATATAGGCCATCATGGTAAAGGCCATAATTGATAAGGAAATTACCAATGACAACAAATCACCATATTCATCATTTTAAACTATGTTGAAAATGCCCTCTAGCCTTATGAAGCTACAGATTAAATTGTGCAGATGGAATTCCAAATCACCAATGTACACATGCTTCTTATAATTGTTATTATAATTATTGATGAGTTTGCCATTACTTTTGAAATATTTGTAGTGGTTTTGAAGGAGGATGAGAAGATGAGAATTTGAACTAATGATGCATAAATAAAATTTGAATTTCATTGGTATCCATTGCATAAGGAAGAAGATATGATTTGATAAAATCAAAGAGTTGAGGTGTAATAGTTGTCAATTTCTTGTTTGGCAAAAAATCTCCCTTGAAAGAAAATAATGTCACAGTCAAAAGATATGTAGGAGAATTGAAGATTATTTATTTAATATTTATCAAAGGACTCAGTGTGTTTAGATCCTCAACAATTGACAACACTTCAATTTTTGAAAAACCTAATATCTGTGTGGGCTCCACAAGAAGGCAACAAATTTGTTTTTCATAAAAGTAATAATAATAACAAAATATAGGTATATATATATATATATATATATATATATATATATCATTTTTCACAAATTGAAAACAAAGGATATATAGGAACATTATGTTTATTTATAATATTGTTTCATTATATCCCAAGCTTACATATGGAGGGATTGGCAAATGTATTTTGGTAATCACCCACTAAATAGGAGGCCACGGGATCAAAACCCTTTCAATTTTTTTTCAAATTCTTTTTTACCCTATTTTGTAAAGGAAGAATATTTTTTCAGAGATATAAGGGTGTATTAGAATGGAATTATTTATTATTTTTGAATCATCCATCATTTAATTTTAGCATCCAACTATATTGAAAATGATGTATAAATGTGCATTTTTGATTGAATTCGACACCTTTGAAATGAAAATTATCATAATATCACTTCATGCTTGTGCTCTTGAATACTATAGAAGGATTTTTGGGCACAATATAGATTTAAATATGGAAATTCAAACCCAAACATCAAACTACCTAGTTAAAGTCTAGGGTCATTGCCATTAGAACCAAAATGCAAGTGGATGAACATAATTCAAAACTAACACTATGATCCTAAAGATAAATTATCTAGACATGATTAAATGGATTCAAAATGAAAGGATTAGATGTACCTTATACTCAGATTGGACATTGTGATGGCATGATTCAAGGATTGTTGATGAAGGATTAGACAATTCAATGACTAGTTGGACATGGATTCCTCACTTGATTTCTTATTGGCTCCAATGGAGAAGTGGCCTTATTTAAATAGAGGAAGGAGGGAAGGATAAATGGTGTATATTCAAATTTTGATGAGGGATATCAAGGGTTGAGTATTAAAAGGAATCTAAAATTCCTTGGAAGCTTCTAGATTAAGAGGCTTCTAGAGAGGAGGGTGAGAATAGAGAAGGTTCTAGATTTGGAGGATTCTATAATCCTTCTTAAGGATTAATGATGATTATATGGGGGATTAGATAGGTATTATGTGGATAATTAGGGACTAGGGATGTAGGAAAGCCTAGGAATAGGCTTAGTAGGTGGTTAGGTGGGTCATGGGAATTTAAAATTCCCAAATAATGAATAAGTGGGGATTAGGATGGAAATAATGGGGATTTAAAAGAATTAATGATGATATGGGATAGAATAAGGTTAGTAAATGAAGGGGGATAAAGGGGAGTGTTATATTAATGATTAGTAAGGGAGGATAAATTATCAAGATAAAATGGGATAAATGAGATTAGTAAAATTAGTGTTGACTAATAGGAATATTAGTAACGATAATGTAGGTAAGTGAATTTAGGTGCATAAATTTTACCCCTCTTTGAAAGGGTATTGTGAGTGAATAAAATTGGAAGGAGTAATGGTCTTTCAAAAATAAACTATGTCATGGATGAATTCTAGTAGATGATTTTAGTGGATATGATGCCCCCTTGAGGGGACATGTGAAGAAGAATGCGATGGATGACCACTCAAAAGAGGAAATGAGGGGTGAGATGTGATGGATAGATGAGTGGATGGGATTATAGATGTGAGATAGATGGTGAAGAAGATAAAATAACTAAGTATATCAATGAGCTACAAGTTGATGATGCCCCTTGTAAGGACACATGCATAGGGAGTAAAGATGGATGTGTCATAGTTATCGACACATCCCAAGGGGGAATCAACCATAACATGATGATGATAGGATTAAAAAGGTCATAAGATATAGATGCATACCAATCAAGGATGCATGTAAGGGAGAGCTATGGGTCAGGATAGACTAATGATTTGATGATAATAATGATGGGTGTAGCTCAAAGCTAAAGTTTGGTCAATATGATAAAGAGAAGGAAAAGGAAGAATGATGTGATAACGTGACCAATAGACTGCATTGTGTCAACTCAATGAGCCATAATATTCTGATAAAGTTATGGTTTGTGTCATGCCATAATCGAGGGAAGAAATTATATACTATAAATAATGAATTGACCAATAAGTGATGATGGATGTCAGATAAAGAAAATATGAATTTTGTGATTTGTCAGGCCAATCAATAGATGTGGGCAATTGATAAAAGGATTGAGGAGATGATTATGATGATGTAGATTGATCAATTGATTTATTGATGATTATAACTCAATTATTTTACTTATGAAAGATTTGGGTATGATGATAGATGATGAGGAAAGAAGAGATAGTGGCTGAGCTATCTTTGAGCACTAAAAAGTGACCAAATGTTGCCTACATAGTCTAAAAATACCTCAAGCTAATGTAGTTCTGATTTAGAAATAAATGATAAGTGATATAGGAAATGATGATGATGATGATGATGATGATGATGATGATGATGATGATGATGATGATGATGATGATGATGATGATGATGATGATGATGATGATGATGATGATGATGATGATGATGATGATGAGGATGAGGATGATGATGAGGATGAGGATTAGTGATTATAGGATAATGTTAGTGATTAGAGGATGTGACTCAGATGATGAGAGGATTAAATAGTGATGGGAATAAGGATGATTAGATGATTAGATAAAAGATGAGGGTGTAAATGATCAAGCCATCATATATGTCATAAGTCTTATCATATTCTAATTAATCTGATAGATATGGCACTTGATGATATGCCCCATGATATATATATGACCCAAGAGGACATGGTGCCAAAGTGTGTAAAAATGGTCAAGTAGTGAACTCTACATCCTCAAGGGAACTTATAAGTAGTATTGTGGCTTTGGTGACCTCATATCATCTTTGTTAATAGCCTAATAAATAAAAATACATGATTCAAAAATAATACAAACAATATACATATGATAAATAAAAACAAGATAAATAACAAATAAGCAACATACACAAGTATTTACATGTAATGTCACAATGTCTTGTCAAATGATGGGATGAGTGATTGGGTGATGGGATGGACTAGGATTGTCATGATGTGATTTTGGAATAAGGATAAACTTGGATGTGGATAGGATGATTAATTATGATGATGATATTGGATAGGGTTCAGACAAGGATAGACTTTGAACTTGGATTAGATTTAGATAAGGATAAGAAGTTGGACAAGGTATGGATGTGGAACATACTAGGGATGTAGAATAGACTAACAAAGATGATATGGATTTGGAGACCTAGACTAGGGTTAGGATAAGGATAATTATTATTTGGGATACTATGAGGGTCTAGGAATAAAACCTAAGAGGGGATAAAGGAGGTGATTAAGATTACCAAGGGTTACCAAAAGATAACATCTGACAAGATTTCAATCTAGAAAGAAGATTATGAGATGATGGGATCAAATACCTTCCATACTAGAATAATAATGATTGTATGGGTGTTAGGTATGGAGAGGAATTAATAGAGATGTGATGGGATCATAGTAATTTCATACTAGCAAATAAGGATTGGATGGGTGCAAGATATGAAGAGGTAATGATAAACAAGTGATGGGTGCAAGACTAAATTCTTTGATAAGGTTGTGTATGTTGATAATACATTTGTCAAAAAGGATGAGGATGAAGATATGGGTGGGTGACTATTAGGAGTGGGTTCTTATATGGAATATGAAATGGATATTAGATAGTTTTTTGGGATGGGGATATGAACAAAATGATAAATGGGATGAGTATTGGAAGTGGTTTAGGATGGTAAAGTGGATGGTATAATGTGACTAGGGGTTTATGTATAAGACAAAACACCATGGATTATTTTTGACTATTTTTAATTTTATGTTTTTTAGGGATTTTTAGAATATGTATGTACACTATACAAATGGGGTTAATAGCAAAGGGAATACCAAGCCTAGAAACCAAGACAAAAATGGATGGATTAATGGATGAGTGATGAGGGTGATGTCAAAAAGGGGATGGAGACCAAGGAAGAATGGACTATAGATCACTGATGACCACATCGTGAAGGAGCCAGATGTTTAGTTGCTTAAGTGTCCATTGGAGGATATGCCAAAATGGGTTGACAACATTTCCCAAGGCACCGTCTACTTCTTTATGAAGGTCAATATGGGAAGGAATGAGAGATAAGATGAATGATATGATGGCCAATGATGGGTAAGGAAAATGGACCAAAGGATAAGATAGATAAGGATGGGTGATATAGATAAGGTGGGAAAGGGATGTGATGATGGAATGGATTGTTCCCCCAAGTGTTGAGGTACAATGTGGATAATAGATTATTTTACCATGACACTGAAAACTAGTTTTCATCATGGTACTTGCCCAAGGTGCTAGAAGAGTGATTTTTACCATTGGATTAATCATTTTTTTAACTTTTTGGATGGCATCTTGATATATTAGACATGTGTGTGGGATGCAAGAATGTTGATACTAGATAGATCTTTAGCCAACATCTATTTTGGGGATGTGTGATGTTAGGACCACGTTTTCACCACTACATGTATTAATGTCCTCATGACCTTTAGTGATTCTTGATGGCAACCCCTCTAGATATCTAGACCAGGTATCTTCATCACCCCTAGGAGAGACAATGTTATCTAAAAAGGTGGTGAGAGGTAGGGATTTAATTATATATTGATGGGGATGTATGGGTCTTGAATTAATGATAAGATCATGATAATATGGGGTGATGGGTGATGGAGGATTGGGACTAGAAGTCACATACATCTTTGGAGATTTTGGACATTCTTCATTTGATTAGTGCCAATTGACAAAGGACTGATATAAGACACTTTGACTTTGTTATTCATCGTTGATCTAATTATTTGAAGGTTTTTCAACCATTAGGATACTAATTTTGATATTATTTTGATTTTGAGATAGGATTTGAATTTGACTTCCCCTCAGTGCCTGATTTTAAGCTTCACCAAAGAAGGTTAATTTTTGACTTGAAAGATTATTTTGACTTTAGTGGTTACCTAGTGTCAAAATTGGGGCTTCACTAAGGGAAGAAATTTTGTTATTAGGCTAAGGATTTTATTCTTCTTGATTTTTAATGATGGGATCAAAGATGACTTGATTATTGTGATTGATTTTTTGAATATGTTCTTGGACCTCTATATTAGAGGCACTTATCATATTGTTCAAGGAAGAGTCAAATGATGTATGTTCCTATTCATCCTTATGGAGGTAGGTGATCAAATGTTCATTAACAATAATAAAGGGATCAATTATGGATAAAGGTGGTGGAGATGGTATGATGAGGTCAATGAGTAGTGATGTGGTTTCTTAGGACATTGGGATTTGACATTGGAGAAAATCTCTTCAAGATCAGTAAAAGGATCACTAGGAATAGTTGTAGTGGATGCATCCAAAATAGGATTAGATTCACTCTAACAATATTTGACATATAAATCTTGTAATAACTCTATTATGACTTCATCATCCTGATCAAGATTGATAGGTATGTCTGGTGACTGATTAGAGGTATCCTTAAGAAGACAAGTATTATCAGTATTTATTATAGTATCAATGAGGGATGATATTTTTGATGAGGAATCTGATTCAAATACTAGTGTTGAACATGATCTTGATGTAGATAATTCCCCTAATGATAACATTGGTGTACAAGATGCAATGTTTCTAGTAGAAGAGTGATTGTCTATAATTGATCTATAAATATGGGGTATTTGATGTGATGGGTGAGAGGGATATGGTGGATGAATGATGGATTTAGTAAAGAGAGGGCCATGGAAAAATTCATGAGATATGGGAGTGCTAGGCTCATGGGGAATAGACTCAACTTTGATGGAGGATTTTTCAAAGATAGGAGTGGCTTCTTGATGTTGGCTTAGAAGGGGAAGAGCTTGATCATGATTGGGAATGGAATCTTGGTGTTCCTCTTCTTGTTCACCCAGGGATGCATCTGGTTTGTCTTCAATTACTATGTCACCATAGTTGATGAGGTTTTAGACATAATCTTTAAAAGGTTGACATCAATTAATGGTATGCCCCCAAGTTTGGTGATATGCACAATATTGATTAGATTTATACCAGGAGGGTTGAGGCTTAGTGGGATCAAGATGTCAGATAGGTGGATAAACCATCATTTTCTTAGCGACTAGTTGTTGGAAAATAGCTTCTAATGACATGGGAAGGGGGTGTAAGGTCCCACTTCACTTTGTGAATTAAAGGTGGAAGCATTGGGTTTTATATCAGATGGTTTTTGGCATGATTGGGAAGGTAGATAGGTAGTAGGCAAGGTGACCATGATTGGATTCCCTTTACTAGTGTAATAAGGGGTAGATGGTGGGTTATGACTAGTGTATGGAGGATTTGTATGAGACTCACATGAAGGGACTTATATGGGAGGTGCAATGAGTTTAAGGGGATCAACACCTTTAGGAAGTGGAATACCCATTAGAATAAGCTGCAACAAGATCTCATCCTTGTTGGCAGCTATGTATTGGTCTATGAAGGTAGGGTTTAGCTTCATGGTGATATATGACAAAGGATGGATGAGGAAGGGGGTTTATGGGGAGGTAGACTAAGGATTAGAGATGGTTTCTTAAACAAAGTAGGTTGGAAGGACTGAGATAGTTTGACAAGTGATGATGAGGATGAAATATACTAATGGTTTAAAGACTAAGATCAGACTTCACACTGATAATATAATAGGTGATAATGACCTATGAATAATTCTTAGTTTTCAAGATAGAAAAAGAATTAAGGATTTGATGGGTGCCTAGATTCACACAAGTAAGATGATGATTATACAGGTGCTAGTTATGAATAGGCAACATGATTGGATTAGAGATGACTAGATTAACAATGATGGGTTTGCTAGATTTAAACCAATTAAGTGATAATATCTTAACAAGATATCATCTAGGTATGATATTTGACCAAATTATGAGTGATGTTGGACTAGGTTGATAGGATGATATGAAGGGACAAAAGGACTAGTTCAAGTCTTAGACTAATTTACTCAAGATGGGATCGGATAGGATTATGTGATGAAGGTGATAAGATAATGGGTCAATGACAAGTATGGATAGGTGATGATGAAAGGATAAGGGGTAAGATGAGATGGGGGATGGTGTGGACCTATGTATGACCTAATGAGCCAATTATGATAAGATAGGACAAAGATAGACTAGATGGGTGATGAAGGCAAGGTCAAGATAAATGGTTGGTTGTAGATGATATGTGACTAGGATATGTGATGGGGTATGACTAGTGACTGGTAAGACCAAGGTAGGATATGACTAAAAGGATGTGAAAGAAAACAAATTATATACAAAAGGGGATGATGAAAAAGATATACAAGCTGTAACTAGGATATGCAGGTGATAAGTGGAGATGACTAGACTAAGACAGGATGAAGGCAAAATAAGAGATGGGATAAGACAATGAAAATGATACAAAAATATGATAACAAGGATATATAAGGAGATATGATAGGATGAGGATTTAAAAGCTGATAGATATGATGAGACAAGAATATATAAGGGGATGATAGGATAATGATGAGGAGTTATGGGTGATTGGGTATGACTAATGATAAGGATGTATGAGAGGATAGACTATGTAAAATATGATGATGACAAAGATGTGCAAGATGATAGTGAGGTAAGATGATAATACAAAAGGATGATTGGATAAAGATGTACAATATGATAAAATGATGAGGAAAGGATATACAAGATGGGTTATGAAAAGGACCTAGATAACATCTATAGGCTTGGGTAAAGGTTGAATCGATTCACAAACATCACTGGTTTACACAACACATAGAAAATAAAGCAAGACATAATCCTATTATTAGTAAATGGATGGGCATGTAACTTGATGCTTACAACATCAAATGGCTCTATAGGTGAGGTTGTAGCTAGTGGCCCATTACAGAATTGACCAAATCCTCTCAACCTCTTTTGCACATGATGGCTACTTAAGATCTGATACTGACTCTGGTAGTAGTATGCCTATTATGGCTAAAAGGTCCTTATGCTAGGTTTGCATAAGGTTTCTAGGTTCATCCCCTATATACGTGAAGGTGTAGTGTCGCCCAAGTCCATATAGGATGTTGTCTAGCCACCTTGTATTTTGGAGCCTAATTTCTCCTCACTCCATGGAACCCTTTATGGGGAATTTTTCTTTGGCATCAGAAAATAGATCTTTTGATATTTATATTTCATCAAAACATGAATTTTGGTCAAGTGCATGGTGATTAAATCCATGCACCAACCCCTAAAAAAAAATGGGGGAGGGTTTATAGGTGGTTTTTAATCTTCCAAGAATCACTACTAGGATGCAAGGAGGAGAGCATACACCACCATAGCCCTCAGGATACAAATAGGCAAAAAAATATTAATTAACCAATTAAAATTAAGTGTATGATATAGGCAAGAAGAAATAATAGACAAAACAAAGAGATAAAATGATATATATAAGACAAAATGATCAGGATGATTCAAAAATGATTTTTAAAGTGCCATAAGGAGTCTTTGACAGGTGGCTTGCAAGCAAACGATTAGTAAATTTCTAGTGGCACTCAAAAGGAGGAAACTTGTAAGATAATGATTAGTAGTTTGACTAATAATCTTGAGGGGAAACTTGAAAAACAAATGTTAGTAGTTTTTAATAATTTTACCTCAAATAAAATGCCCCATCAATCACACTGTTAGTGGTCTTTACTACTTAACAATATCAATTTTTGAAAATGACAATCACAATCATCAACAAGTCAATAGCTTAAATTGGATTTTTTGAAAAAATTACACCCTTATACATACCAATAAAAATACTTTGATTAAACATATAGATGTGAATGAATACTTATCAATGCTTTATGATGGATGAGGGGGCGTTATATTTCATAGAATGATATTAAAAAATTGACTCTCCTTTTGAAACTCAAAATTATTAGCCAAAAATTTAATTTTTATTAATACATACTCTCATGGTTACTAAGACAAATGATTTATTATGAATGCTATTAAATCTTTCATACATCTAAAACATATATTTATATAATACCACATATAACTTTGTAAAAAAAATAATAATAACTAAATCACTCCACCTAATGGAAATTTAGATGCAAAATGTATTCTATTGAATATGGAGATTTTCTACAACTAAAACTATTAAAACATTATGCATTAATAAGCTCATGGTTCCAAACTTAACAATTTTGATTATAACATTCCCAAAGTAATGATGTTTCCAAGTGCATGGTTAGGTGGGTAGAATTTTAAAACATTCTCAATAGTCAACTAGACCTTCCAAAGGTAGGTATATGGGAGTTGTTTTACCTAGTATGCTAGCATTGTGATCAGTCCAACCTTGATATCATCTTCCCAAAACATGGCATTTGATCTATTTGAAAAATAGCTTAAGAGATACCAATGTTAGCTATTAGTATCTTTCGAAGCTTCAAGAAACTATTAAACATACCTAGATTGTAACATTACTTAAATATTCCATCCAAGAAGGAGAGAGATAAACAAACTTCATGCAAGGCTAGGAATCTATTAAAAGTGGCATTAATTTATTTTCATGTTGTACCCAAAGTGCAAGCAGAGTTCATAGTTTGAAAACCATAGGAACATGCATGTGACTTGCTTGAAAAAAGTCTCTGAAAAGATATCTTACGGATTGTAGTGGTTTGTTGAGAAATGCTTCAAAAATTTTGAATTAAATAAAAATCGGTGAGCTTAAAGTCAAAACTCTACCACATTGGCCAACACTATTAATAGATTTAAAATAGGATACAAACATCTATCTAAGTACACACAATTTTAAGGTGCTTTTGGCAATGATTTCAAGGTATGCACAAAATGATTTGGTTGAATATGCTTCAAAAACTTTTCATTCAAATGTGATGTGTAGCTGTAAGACCAAAATTTATGACTCTTACTAGCATCCTCCTAACCTATGTGTGAAAATGGGAGTTTTAGAATAGAATACAGACATGCATTAATGGAATTTAGGTGCATGGGGTACAAATTTATGGATAATCATTCGCATGACCCATCTATCATCTACCATTGTGTCATCCACCCTATCTATCATTCCTTCCCATCTTGACCTTTGTAAGGAAGTGTAAGGTTTATTAATTCATGTCCTCACATCATCTTGGCATATCCTCCAATGGACACTCAGGTAGTTAAACATCTGGTTCCTTCACAATGTTGTCATTAGCAATCTCTAGTCTATTTCTCCTTGGTCCCCATCACCCTCATCATTTTGTCATCCCATCAATAATTCCATCCATCCTTATCCTAGTTCCTAAGCTTTGTATTATCTTTTCTAGTAACTCCATTTGTATAGTGTACATACATATTCCAAAAAAGCCCTAAAATTTTGAAATATGTCAAAAACCCTAAAAATCATAAAATCTAAAAAAGTAAAAAATAAGCCTATTGTGTCTTGTATTATGCCTAATCCCATAATCACATCCATATCCATCTGTCTTATATTTTCCCATCTTTGGATACCACATTCTATCTTGGAACCAAATTGGAGTGGTTACCCATCTCCCCATATCTTCCTCATCCTTTTGACTAAGTGTTATTTACATGCATCACCTTGTCAAATATTTTGATCTGACACCCATCACTTTCCTTATCAATGGATTTTCATACCTAGCACCTATCCAATTGCTCTTTTACTAGTATAGAAGGTACTTGATCTCATCACTTCTCCCTATCATTTCCTCTTCATACCTAACACCCATCCAATCACTACTTTTAAAGTAAGAAATTTATTTAATCCCATCATCTCCTTCTCCTCTTTCTATATTGGACTCTTATAACATTTTGTCTATTAGTAATCCTTAATTATCTTAATTCCCACATCTAAAAACACTACTTTTCCAAATCACTCTTATATTCAATTTCTAGACTAAATCCATATTCAAAGACCTTATCCCACCACTAGGGGGGAAAATATACTCCATATCAATCCTAATCCTTATTCAAGCCCCCATATCCAAATCCTAATTCAAGTCCCTTAACCTAATAATAATCCACATCCATATCCTTACCATCATCATTAGTCTATTCCAAATCTAAGTCTATCCTACGTCCACCATCACATCATACCCAACTTATTCCAACCCATGACCCAATCCCTCATCCTATCATTAGACAAGGCACAATAACACTGCATGTAGATACTTGTGTGCATTACTTGTTTGTTTTGTTTGACTTGTTTGACTATCTTTTATCATGTATATATCTACTTGTTTGTTAACCATTTATGTCTTACATCATGTCTCTTTTTGTCTATTGGGAAATGAATGAGGATGCTCTGAGATAACCAAAGCCACAATATTACTTATAAGTGCCCTTGATGATGCATAGTTCACTATTTGCCCATGAACTTTGGTATAACATCCTCTTGGTCATGTTTATATCATGGGGAAAACTACCAAGTGATATATTTATTAGATTACTTAGACTATGATGAGATTTATGAAAGTTGTGATGGCTTGATCACCTACACCATTCACCATTTATCTAATTATCTAATCATCCTTATTCCTATCCATAATCTAAACCTATCAACCCATCCAACTAAAATCCAATATTTTATCCTTTAATCACTAACATCACCTTCTAATCACTAATCATCTCCATCATCATCATCATCATCATCTTCTACTCCATCAATTATATTGAACTACATCAGCCTCAGGGCTTTTCAGACTATGTAGGTAGTACTTGACCACTTTTCAGTACCTAAGGATAGCTTGGCCACTCTCATTTCTTTCCTCATCATTCTTCATCACATATATTTTATCTTTCATCATCTTTAAGTCCTACATTAGTCAAATCATTGAGCTATAATCATTTAATCTATTCATCAATCTCCATCCTCACCATCATCTCCTTAATCTTTGCATCAATCACTTGCACCTGTTAATTGGGCCCAACAAAATCACAACATCCATATTTTCTTCCATCAATCATTGATTATTTAATTTGTCATCTATCATTCCTTACATATGTCCTTTTTAGGGGCATCATCACTACTAATCATATTATGGCTCATTTAGTTTCTTTTATGCACTTTGATGGTCACTCGATCATATCATTCTTTCTTATCACCTTCATCATATTGTGTGACTTTAGCTTTGAGATATACCCATCATTAATCTTATTAAATCATCATCTTATCATGGCTTATAGCTCTCCCTTGCATGCATATTTTCCTGGGATACATCCAAATCTTACGGCCTTTTTAATCCTATCATCATCATGTTATGGTTAATTCTCCCTTGTAAGGGGTAGACAATCAAGATGTAGTCATCTCTCCTCATTATGCATGTATCTATAGCTCATTGATCTAGTTGAACTAATATTCTTCATCTCACATCTCACATCCCATCCCCTTATCTCTTCATCACCTCCCACACCTCATCTCTTCTTTTGAGTGACCATCCATCTCCTTCTTTTCCACATTTCCCCTCAAGGGGGCATCATAGTCACTAGAATCGTATCCACTAGCATCGCATCTACTAATATTTATCTATGACATGGTTTTTCTTTGAAATACCATTAGTCCTTCCACTTTGCTTCACTCACAATTCCATTTCAAATAGGGGAAAATAAATTCACCTAAATTCACTTGCTTACATTATCATCATTAATATTACTATTAGTCGACACTAATTCTACTCATCTCATTTATTTTAATTTATCTCGCTAATTAATCCCCCCTTTATAAGTATTAATATAATGTCCCCACTCAATATTTATTCATCTACTAGCATTATTATATCCCACTTCATCATTAATTCACCTAATTATTTACTTATCTTAATCTAACCCCACTTACCTATTATTTGGGAATTTTAAATTCTTATGACCCACCTACCCACCTACTAGCCTATTCCTAGGGTCTCTTACACCCCTAGTCCCCAATCACTCACCTACTCCCTATCTAACCCCCCATATAATCATCATTAACCCAAATAAGGGCTCTACAACCTTCTCTATTCTCACCCCTCCTCTTTAGAAGCCTCTAAATCTAGAGGTTTCCAAGTAATTTGATATTCCTTTTCATTATCCACCTTTGTTCTCATTCAACCAACTTCAAATCTCATCCATAGATCTTTCCCTCCTATTTATATTTAAACCACTCCTCTCTTTATTGGATCCATCTTGGAAAATCATAAAGCCTTCATGTCCAACTAGAAACCAAGCATTGAATCCTTGTCCATGAATCAATCATCAACAAACATTGATTATACAACATCACTGTGTAATATTTCTAAGTCAAGGTAAGCAATCTCATCATCTTATCTTTTTATTTCATTTGATATTTGTTTAGAGCATTTATCTTTAGGATTTAAATGTAGGATTGAATATTTTATCCATCTAATTGCATATATGTTCTAATGTCCCTAGACTATAATTAAGTAGTTTGATATTTGGGGTTGAATTTTACATAGTTGAATCCATATTGTGCTCAAATTTCTCTCTACAGAGATAATACCGTCCATTACAAGTTCCAAGATATTTTTTATTTACACCATCTAAGTAAAAACTAGATGTTGGAGGATCCCTTGGAGGTTGGAGGACAATTACCCTCTCTAGTTAGTTATTCACTTGAAGTTTAGATTAATTCTTGAATGACAAATTTTAGATTGTGTTCTTGTTTTTAGTTTTAGTTTTGGCTTTCTATATATGATATTCATGACATGGTGTAGATAGAGTTAGTTTTTTTTTTCTCTTGATACACAGCTTCTCACCTCTCACCTGATATGGGGAGAATATTTAGGCATTCGTTGGACTTTGATGATAGTATGAGCTTATAGTGGTTTTTATCACATTCAAAGTTGAGAAAAGGTCATCAATGTTTGTTAGACATCATGGAGATGTGCCATATAGAGTATGCATTTATCACTTGGATGGGCTCATATATGGGACCTTATGTGGTTCAATGTTGTTGGACATTCTAGATTGTGTTCTATTATAGTATGGTATGATGATCACTAGGGATGAACAAGACTTGATCATGTTCATCAACCATTTTTTACCACAACTCATGGGAATGGGCTTCTTTATGGAGTGGTATAGTTTTTGGTAGATGCTAGAGGTATAGTGCACCACTTATAGTTGTGATAAAGTTCTTTTGATGACTTCAGAGTCATTACTTTAGATATTTTATACCCCTTTAGATCAAAGGAGAGTTTATTGGATTATTTTAATGATCCAAATTATTTTATTTATTTTTAGTTAGTTAGTTTTAATGTTTATAATAAATTTAGTTCATGGAAATTGGTTACATCCCGTAACCACTCGTAAAAGCTTATAAAGATCTTACCTGCATTGTAAATATTAACTTGAAATAATATATTATCAATTTTGTGTAGAAAAAAAATATTCATGATGTAATTTATTTCCAATTCCTAAGCCAACAAAACCTATGTCTGACATGAGGATGTTACCTATAGATTATGTCCCTAATCCTTAGGGGAAGAAGTGTATGCTTGGTATATTAGATTACCCATTGGGTCTATTACTACTTAAGCTGAGTTAGAATCCATGTTTGTAAACCACTCTAGAGTTCTCATTGACCTTGAAGTCCTATATCATTAATTTGTAGCTACCAAGAGGGAACATAATGATCCCATGAGTATGTTTAATGCTTATTTCCATAAGTTGTACCAATGTCTTAAGGACCTTTACACCCAAGGCAAAGTAGCTTGTCAAAGTAGCTTCCATATAAACCTACCTTAGATCTCTAGATTTGATGACCTCTATGTTCCTTAGGAGGACCCCAATAGCCTTAGCATCATCATCATCATCATCATTGGCCTATAATAAATTTGTCACCATTGAGCAACAAATTATTCCACAAGGTTATGGAGTTGGACCTTTACCCTCATTGAATCAGCTAGGTGCATATAACCAAATATCAATGATTAACCAAGCCCTATATCAACATCTTTAGTTGATGAATCTTATTCTAGGAGCCCTATATTCAAGCCCTAATCTAGTTTACAATATGAATCTAATGAACTATCAACCTAATCGTATACCTTATATGCCTCCCAACCATGTATTTCCCCAAATGAATAACCAACAATTGATCCTAATGGATTAGAATAATGTTATTATTACACTAACCACTAGTGGATATGTTGTGTCTATAAGTACCAAATAGGTCATTCAATCTTAATGAAAACCCCAAGCCTAGGCTAGAAACACTCATACCCATACACCTACTACTAGTGTGCAACCTAAATCACCAAAATAAGCAAGTGTTATCATAGATTCAAAAAATAGAAATATGAAATAGTTGTTTTAGAAGCTATCTACTGATGTGACCAAATTGCACAGTAGGGACCTCAAAATTCTAGTCAAAATGCTAATAACTAGTCTCATGGCAGGAATTTCAATTTATAAAGACCCAATAGGTAATGGGATTTTTTTCCTAATAATGGGAATGTGCCCAGTCCCCTTGATGGTGGTAATCAGAACTATAATTGATCTGTAAACAGGCACTCATTTTCATGCAAAAAAATTTACCTTGGATCTTTTAATCAAATCACATAATTTCATGAAACATTCACGAAAATGAAATTGAATTTGATCTTTTATCTTATTCTAGCTATTTATGAATTCAATAGTGATTAATAAATGATTAATCAAAATATGGAAAAAGAATGCACAAATAAAATTAACTCACGACAAGCACATGATAACAGATTTTGGCAATGCCTATGTCTTTGGGTTCACTTATAGTATGAACTGATCTATTTCCTTGAAAAGTGAGTACATGGCCAATTCCTCATGATTGTCAAATGGATACTCTAAAATTACACACAACTCAAATAATAGAGCTTTAAAAAGTCTTGGTAAACCCATGAACAACCTTCCACCTTACTATCACATGAATACAATCTTGCAATTTTGTGGATTTCCATTAAAAAGTCTCAAAAATAGACTTATAAAATGGTCTTACAAAAAACACCATACGTATTTCAACATACCATTGAAATCATCTTGGATTCTAGGACATTTTCTTAGTTTACACTGAAGTTTGTAAAGCTCTCTAAGTCCTTCAAAACTTATGATATATGCAGACTAGTCTCTAAATTGGCCATTACACAATCTAAAAATCTTCACTTTGAGACATCAAATGATGTCAAATATAGACACTCAGCATATGGTTGGAACATGTAGCTCTAGATCTTGGCTCTCAGCGCTAGCTCTGGCGCTCATCTCTTGGCTCTCAGCTCTCAGCTCTTGACTCTTTGGATCTTGGCTATGGAAATAAGATATTTTAAACTTTTGAATGAAATTAATTGAACCTATGTCTACTTTATATACTTTTTATGGGTCCACTTTTTCCAATTGGGATGATTATCCACAATCTATTTTAATAAATTTCATAAATATCCCATACCCAATTTTTATGGGATTTTAAATTATCCATCACATTAAAAAACATGGGGTGATAATTACTACCAAACATATGATGGAGTATTTTTATGCTCAAATATTAAATACTTGGGTTGAACCATATTGCCATGTCATTTTATTGCCACATCATCGAGTTTGACCATAACTTTGACTGGTCATAACTTGCACATATGGACTCCATTTTTTGAACCATAAAATGTGACAAAAATCTTACGATGAGATATACATCATGGAACTAGCTTTGAAATATTTTATTATGTTCAATTTTTGTATTTTTACCAACTTTGACTACCTGTTGATTGGTTTTGACTGAAACTTTGATTGGCTGCACTAGGAGCATATGAACTCTATTTCTAAAATTCCACATACTATCGAAAAGGTCTCAATGGGACCTACGTAATGGTGTAAGTTTCGGTATGATATGGGACCTTTTTTTAATTTATCTCTAGATCAATCCTCTCGATTAAGAAGGCTTTTGTCCTCAAAAAGTTGGTACTAGACTTGGTACTCCATGTGAGGATATTTACATGGCTCTAACTACTGTGAAAATGTTGCATGTCACCTGGTGTTATAAAAATCACCATTTTACAATTTACCTCTTAGGTTTTTACATAGCAACACAATTTACAAATATGTCATAAATTGATGCATTCCAAAATAGTAGTTATTCTGAAACAAGTATTGTAAGAAAGCCAAATCCTACCCAACAACTTATGCAACTGCTATCAAATCTCCCAAGATGATTAATGAGTTAAATTTCTTATAAATTCAATAGGAAACTCATAAAGCTAACACTGAAGATTTCAAAAATAAATATTTCCAAAACATAAGTGTGAGAATTAAAAATTTTGCATTATAAACTTGTCTCAAAGTGTTCCCACTATAGTAGCTCCAAAATGAATTTATCAAAGTGAGGTAAATTTTCGTTGTCAACATATAATAGGAATCCCAATAATTCTTTGAAACATAAATGCATATATCAATCCACTATTCATGACACCATGAAATTTAAAAATTGTTTACTAACCCTCTTTATCAGATTTTCCTATTTAGTGTGTTTAATTTATTTAGTCAATTGATTGACTTCTGCATGGGTTGATTGAAGAAAAAAATTATTAATTACCTTATCAACAGGTTTATAAACCATTTTCTTCTTATCATTAGCAAGATGGTGGGATGGTCAAAGTTTCCAACACTTCTCAACTCGATGTCCACTCACGTGATAATGAGTTTAAACATCCCTCTTCTTAGGTGAGGTCACCCATTTACCATTTCTCACTTTGACAGTACAAGAATGGTCTTTATCACCTACAAGCTGCTTCAATAAAACTTGTCTTTGCCATCAATATATGGCATAATGGTTATTCAATCTGTAAAATGTAAAAAGAAATTAATGCAACATCTTTTGAATATTGAAACCAAATTTATTAAATGGCAATAGTGATTCAGAAGTCTTGGAATTCACATTATTATTGGTGCCTTTTCTAGTGTAAGATCGAGAGGTGGAATCTCAATACCTCTTTTACCTAATTTCTTACACTTCTCATTATTCCTTTGCAAGGAGGAATTTTGCTTTGATAATGGTCTTAGATATTAATTGTTTGAAGTTTGTCCACTTCCAACAATATAGGAACTCTATCCAATATCCACTTTCTCACTAGCATAACCAATCATGCATGATGAGATCTATGCTCTACATGTATTGGGTTAGCAATACCTTAGCCATTCTTACCAAGGCCCCTTCTATCAAATCCCATTTTCAATAATAGTTTAGATCTAATGCCCTTAGTGTGTTTCTCAAAACTACCAAAAGCAACATTTGAAATGTATGAAATTGCATGAAAGGAATTACTAGATGAATAACTTATAATGCACTCATTAGTCATAGTCCTTGCATCTATAGTGGAAGGCAATTGATGAAGATAGTGTTTCTCTTCATCCTATATCTGTGCCAAGAGCTCATCCTTGGCTTTCAGATCTAATTTTAAGTGGGCAATATCCTCTTCTAAGGAGTAAAAATGAGCTCTCAAGAAATCAAAGAAAGCATTCTCTTCTTAGATTTGTCGATTAATTGCTTCAAGCTCATTAAGCCTCTCTCTTTTCAAGGCTTTACCCATGGCTTTTTGTTCCCTGAAAACAACCTAATTCCACAAAATTCACACTATAAATGGAATATTAACAAGGCCAAAAGTCTAAAATAATATTGTAAACCATACTAAAAATAATTGATATCAAATCCACACATTCAGAAGCTAAATTAACATACTAACAAATCTGATACCAAACCTAATCTGTAAACTGGCACTTATTTCCATGCAAAATTTTTTACCTTGGATCCTTTAGTCAAATAACATAATTTCCCAAAACATTCATAGAAATGAAACTAAATTTGACCTTTTATCTTATTTTAGCTATTTATGCATTCAATAGTGATTAATAAATGATTAATCAAAATATGGTAAAAGAATGCACAAATAGAATCAACTCATGACAAGCACATGATAATAGAGTTTGGAAATGCCTACATCTCTAGGTTTTATTATAGTACAAATCAATCCATTTCATTAAAAACTAATTACATGGTTAATTCTTCATGATTGTCAAATGGATACTCTAAGATTGCACACAACTCAAACAATAAAGCTTCAGAAAGTCCTAGTAAACCCATGAATAGACCTTCCACCTCACTATAACGTGAATGTAATCTCACAATTCTATAGATTTCCACCAAAAAGTCTCAAAAATGGACTTATAAAATGGTCTTACAAAAATCATCATAGGGATTTCAACACACCATTGAAATTGTCTCAGAGTCTAGGACATTTTCCTAGTTTACACTGAAGTCTGAAAAGATCTCTAAGTCCTTAAAAACTTAGGATATATGTAGATTGGTCTTTATATTTTCCATTACACAATCTACAAATCTTCACTTTGAGGCATCAAATGACCTCAAATCCAAACACTCAACATATGGCTAGAACCTCTAGCTCTAGATCTTAGCTCTTGGCTCTGGCTCTCATCTCTTGGCTCTTGGCTCTTAGCGCTGGCTCTCAGCTCTAGGATCTCAGACCTTTGACTCTCGGCTATGGCAATGAGATATTTGAAACTTTTTAATGAAATGAATTGAACCTCTGACCCTTTATATACTTGTTATGGGTCCACTTTTTTTTTATCGGGATGATTATCCATAATCTATTTTAATAAATTTCATAATTATCCCATACCCAATTTTTATAGGATTTTAAATTATCCATCACATTTAAAAATATGGGGTGATAATTATTCACCAATATATGATTTAATATCCCCAAATATTAAAGACCTAGGTTGAACCATATTGCCACGTCACATTATCACCACATCATCGAGTTTGACTGGTCATAACTTGCACATACAGACTCTATTTTTTTAACCATAAAATGTGATAGAAAGCTTATCATGAGATATAAATCATATAAATGGATTTTAAATATTCAATGATGATCAATTTTTTCAATTTGACCAACTTTGACCACCTATTGACTAGCTTTGACTAGAACTTTGATCGACTGTACTAGGAGCATGTGAGCTTTATTTATAAAGTTTCACATACCATCAAAAATGTTTCAATGGGCCCTATTTAATGGTGTAGGTTTTAGTATGATTTGGGACCTGTTCCAAATTAATCTTTGAAATAACAATGCCCCCCTAATCTTTGAATTTCATGGACTTAACCTTAAATACTTGGAGTAGGTTGTACAATACTATAGACCACATAGAAACCAAGTGCACAAAATTCATAGATGATTCAAATATATTACAAAAGGATTTAGATAACATGGAAATCATGCCTACTCCTAGTGATAACTAGAACTAGGGAGGGGGAAACCTAGACATGGCCTTTGTGTTAGACACTTATGAATTTCCATGCTAAGATTATAATGAGTATGAGGATAACCTAAAAGAGATCCATGCTTTCAAATAGCTATACATAATCAATAATTACCAACAAAAGAGTAAATCATCCAACCCTTTGACCACCTCTACTCCCATGAATAACATTCAAGATCCACCTAATGTGAATTCAAGTAATAATCTTCCTCCACCTAAAGGACCTCCAAATTCTTATCCACCAAGAAATCCTATTATGTATACCCTGGATAATAAGAAACTAGAGAATACCAAACATAGTCATGATATATTTAATGATATTAAGAAAACTAAATCCAATATAACTATGTATGAGTTGCTTCAAATTTATAATTAAAGATAAGTGCTTTTAAAAGAGTTATCTGGTAGTAAATGGAAAGACTCTGCTAATATTTCTCATGCACATTTTGTTCTCTACAAGGAGAAGACTGACACTCATCCTTTCCTCTTAACAATCAGGATATTTATCAAAAACTTACATAATTATTTATTTGATTTAGGTGCTTTATGGAATTCCATTCCCTACACCATGTACCAGTAGTTAAGCCTAACACATATAAAGTCAAGTAAAAAGGTTATCCAATTATATAAAATTGAGGTGAAGGTAGTGAGAGAACTGAATAATGTCCACATGAAATTGTCCTCTAATATAAGGATTCAACAATTCATCGATATCCAAGTGGTGTACATCCCAAATGGTTATGTCATTTTGTTAAGTCATTACTAGTCGAAGACTCTAAATAGACATGTAGCAATGGATTTCATCCACATGTGGCTACCTTGGCATGGTTTGTCAAATCAAATCATGATAGATCAATAACCCAAGGTGGTTCACATGATCACTGAGTACATTAATATAAATTATATTCTCTATTAGAAATATAAAATGGAAGTGTATATGTTGGACAAAGAATATGGGAAGCAAAATTCCCGCTCTATTAACATGCTCAACATACATTCGAGCACAAAGATGGAAGAATTAGATCTTCTCAATGAAGGAGACTTTGGTGAAGCACCTAAGTTAAAATATTTTTTATATAACCATCTTTCATATTAAATCCCAAGGCATGACAATTCAATCCAAAGTGAATAAAGTTTATGTTCTTCTCAAATAAATCAAAGCAATAACATAATCCAAGCATCTTATAAACCTAGAAGAGAGAAAAAAGTGTATCTTGATATTTATAAGGTCTCAATACCTCATTAATTTTTAATTTTAACCTATAATATCTCCCACAACTTATCCAATAAATATATTGCATCATCCAGCCTTTTAAACCTCTCAAAAATGTTTTTTTTGACTATCTCCACTTGCATGCCAAAATCTTGCATTTTGTAAATTTGTACTTCTTCGTGTTTAGCCTTGAAATTATTAATGTGATCCCTCTAACTAGGTGTTTCAAGACTTAAATTAAAAATAAACTTCATTTAAAACCCTCACATTATGTGCAAACTATATGTCATACCTTATAGCCCTCCAAGACGTCTGCCTAGCTCCATGTTGATTGTCAATAGATAAGTATAGGACTGTGACAAAAAAAGGATTATTATACTATTAGTGTGAAATAAAAAATAATATTTTAGTTTTATACCACTATTTATCATCACATCTACCAATTTTCATAGTCATATCTTACCTTTAGAGGCCTGTAGATACATTTTTCTCAAAACTAGCAGTGGGCTCCTTGAGGGAATGACTATTTAGGACTGCAAGAGGTCCGTGACAAAAGAGTGACTAATTACACTAATTATGTGGAATTAAGGATGTAATATAAAGCTTAAATTTTTTATTATTACCATTTTTTCCAAATTAGATAGCTTAAATCCATCTTTAGAGGACTCAAAATGACAAAATTCCCCAAAATCATCAAAGGAGTTGATTGTGTTTGTAACTTTCATGGTTTTTCAACTATACAAGTTGAGTTATAACATTTTAATTCTTTTCAATATGAAATGGGAGTGTAAAAAATTCTTTTATGTTTTTTAATTGACTTTCATGCAATAGGATTGATCAATCATTGGTCAAACTCAGTCCTATTTCATCGTATCAAACACCATTTGTATTCATTTATTTCAATATAACTACCTTTGAAAACACTATTGTATGTGATCATTGGGTAAATGGAGGTGATTTAGGTATATTTCATCATCATTTTTCACATCTAATTCAACATATACACACCATATCATACTGTCTCCAAGACTCTCTTATCTCTCCCTTTCTTCATTCTCCAATCATGGATAGGTTTGTAGAGTGTATTACTTGGAGAGTGCCTCAGCTCTGAGACAAAAAAAAATGGGTATCTCCCTTATATATATGGCAAATGGGAAACAATATAGTCATATTTTGGGTCATGAGGACCCTCTATACCAAATTTTGAGGTTAGATCACCTCTCTAGCATCTTCAACTCTTCAAATCTTCTCCAAATTACCCCTCAAGCTTATGAATGTGTGTACGGTCTAAAACCATTTGTTCAAATTTGTACATGATTGACTGCCATATTAGTGTTATTTGTAATTTCATTATATCAATATTGATAGTGAATTCATCATATTCATCTCGTTATACAACCTTGTGACCTTCATAAGGAGAACTCCATCTGATGCTTATGAGAGCACACTAGGTCAATGAACTTCTTAACACTATTATGTGTGTATAACCCCTAAGAGATCATCATAGTGTCTTCAAAACATCATAGAAAAATTTATGACCTTGATGTAAACCTTGAATTTTGTTATAATTTCCAAGCACTATGTCATTCATCTCACTGTATCATGGTTTCTTCATTGCATAAGCTAGTAATCAAGACTTTTCAAGTGTATGGACTGCAACTTCCAATAATGGAATCTATAAGAAAATGAATTGCAATACTTTAATTTATTAGTGAATAATAATTTATTATGGAATTTATGTCTTTCAAACTGATCCTAACTAAGTCACTTGTCCATTCTAGGATAATTTGCACCCTTAACTCTCCTATCAAGCATTCGCACACAACTGTAGGTGGTGATTCTGCCCTATGTATAGACTGAGCACTTGTGGTGATCTAGCCTTGAAATGACCTTAGACATTGAATTTATATTTTATTCTAGACAATATCCATGAATTACTATTTAACCTCGTGATTTATTTAAGATCTCATTTCATAGAAACTTATAACCCAAAACTTTATTCACTTACCTCACATTATCATAATAACTATAGGTGTTTTCTCTTTGCATACTTGAAGATGCTTGTGATACATGGAGTGATTTGATGAGGACTATATCTTGAAGTTTAATCTAATTTATTATATGCTTTAAGGTCCTTCCACTTTTTCAAGATCACTCAAGACCCAAAGATTTACTTTGAAAACCTTAACATTGAGAGACCTAACAAAGCTCTGATGTACGGACTAAGTACATTATCTATAAAGCTTGTGAATTAAAGACATTAATAAATCCATTGGTGTTCATTTGAGTGTTTTTAATCCATTCACTTCCCTCTCAAACTTCATTATTGGCAATTTGTCTCTGAAAATAACCAAAGCTACTAAAGTTGTTTGTTATGTACTCATGTACAAACTATTGGGAGGTGAAAAACTGGTTTCAAAAGGCAAGATGGCTCCATGACCATTATTGGCACCTTTAATAAAATATAAATAAGCTTGTGATAAATAAACTCAAACAAGTGAACTCCAAAACTAATCCATAACTCTTTTGCACTCCGATACAAATCCAAGACTATTGTAGGTTATGATTTTAGGTGTTCTTTAGATGACTAGGACTGCTACCTTATAGTGAGGTATCTCCTCAAGATCTCCTTAATCATTTGATGTAATTCATGAATATTTAATTGATAATCTTGATATCTTGAGCACATATAGAATCCAACTCACCTTCAATATTGTACTTGATCCACATGGAGATGGTTGTAAGTGGCCATTTTCACTCCTTCGATGCCAACAGAGACTCTTAGATGATCGACCTAGTCCTTGAATTACTTGATTTCCTCCTTAGATAATGAGGTGATTTAAATTTTTTAACTATTTAAAACACTCAAACTTGGATTTCTTTCCACCTCTAACATCTTCCATCATTGGTCAAAGCTTCATTCAACCTCGACCTAACTATAGGTACATACTGAGTGCCTTGTATAGACTATTAGAAAGAGACCTTAATAAGTTCAAAATATTTTTGATTAACCTTTTATTCACTAAAATAAACCTGAGGAGAAGTTTAAATAAGGACCTTCAATGAGATGCCCATGTTTTCTAGTCTTCTCAAGATAGTACCTCCATGAAGCATATCTTGACTGAGTTTGACCTAGTTGTAGATGGAGATAAATTTGTTGATTGTATGGATTGAGATAAGGATTGGTTGATAGAGGATATTTAGGAGGCTACCAACATATAATATTTGAGATTATGTAATAAATAAAACCTTCAAAAACCTACTCAACCATGCTCCAAAAGGCCCAAAAATGCATCTTCTTGCACCCAAACTCCTCCTCTCCACTCCAAATGACTCGAAATGGTCTTGAACATGTCTAAATAAGGAAAAAACGCCATAAAAATGTGGAAGGAATTCAAATCCAATTTGTCTTCTCCAAAAATTCACTTTTTCACTTAAACTTTTTATTTAGAAGCTCCTCAAGTCATCTAATGTACTTTTGAGGGTATTTTGGGAAAATTAGCTTAATTAGACATCATATTTGACTTTTTAGAATCTCTGATACTTTGTACAAACCTAATTCCTACCCCTGAATGCTCAAACACCTTTTAAACCAATTAGATCCTTCACTTGTAACTCAACACCCATTTTTAGGCCTTTACCATAAAATCTCCAAATATACCTTAACTTTTGCTAAGAGCTTCTCAAGAAGGCAATGAACATGGCATAAGGATTTTAATCTCGTATTATATTTACACCATTTATCATCCACTACACTAAGACTTTGTATAGCTCCCAACACCACACTAAGACCTTCCAAGGTACTGCACTACATCAGCAAGTCAGGACTGGAAAGAGACTAGTCATGAAGGCAAGAGGTCACTAAATGGTCTAGGAGAGTGGCTTGATCCATCTAGGTAAATTTTTTTTATGTAGGACAATTTTGGCCAACATTTTTGGTGACCTCCTCGGATGGCATGCCTATCTATGCAAAAGACTAGTTGCTTTAGTTTATCCATTGGACTCATGGGGTCATAAAGGTCTTTCTCAAATTAGTTTTCAACTGATCACAAGGCTGAAAATATTCTAATTGGAACTCTAAAAACATCAAGGATAACCCAAAACAAAATAACCACGTGATAAAAACACTTAGGGAAGGGAAACACAATAAAAGGAAAATGTGCACAATGCACTTGGAGGAAAACAACAAAATCTACTATAATATGTATAAGGCTGCAACTTTATTTTAATAATATGGCTTTATATTAATCCCATTAATTAGGATGGGTAATACTTCTCCATCTAGCTTGGAAAGTTGAAAGGCATTATGTTGTTTGCATCCATGGATCAAGGTATACTTCAAAAGCTGTCAAACTTAGTATGGTTGCCTAGCTTGGCCTTATTTAAATCCCACTCGAGGACTAGATCACCCTCCTTGAAGTCTCTTACTATGTATCTATTGTCAAAGAATTTTTTGACTTGATTTGATGTGATTCCATTGTCTTCATTACAAGAAACCTCATTTCTTCAAGCTCTATAAGTTTTTCCATTCTCACACTCATAGGTTCACTTTCCATCAACTCAAGTTGATGGGCTAGCTCCAAGGTAGGTAACTCAAGAGAGATGGGTAATGTGGCTTCTCTCCCATATACTATGACAAATGGTGAGTTTCCAATGGAAACCTTGGGGGTCACTCTATCATCCCATAAGGTTGTCCTTAACTTTGAATGCCATGCTCTTTGGTTCTCCTCCATAGTCCTCTTAATTATTATAATCAAATTCTTATTCATTGACTCTACAAGTCCATTACCTTGGGGTTAGTAATTGGAGGATGTGATAAGGTAGATGCCCATCTAAAATTACCATTCCCTCATCTTCATGCCCACAAATGCTAAGGCATTATTTGAAATGATGGTTATTGGTGCACCAAACCTTGTCACTATATTGTCATAGAATTCCAATATTAGTATTTCGTTAGCCTTTTTTAGAGAAGTTTCCTCTACCCAACTAATGAAGTAATTAGTGGTAGTGAGTACCCACTTGTTTCCTCCACTAGAAGGTGGACTGATCATTCCTATTAATTCTAGGCTCCACTATATGAAGGGGTACTCTACATGAGTAGGGTTAAGAGTAAGGGCTGCCAACCTTTGGTTGTCTACAAAGAGAGCACACTTTTAGCACTTATTCACCCATGCATATGCATATTTGAATAGACTAGGCCAATAATAACCATCCCTCATTACTTTTTTTAGATATAGTTCTTGGGGCAAAATGACCTCCTGTAGGCCCATCATGGAATTTCTCCAAGAGTCTAGTCACTTGATCATCATCTATGCATCTAAGTAACACCCCATTGAGGTATTTTTTGAAGATAAACCCATCAATCAAAGCATAAGGTATGGACTAAAATCTGAAGTATCTTTCCTTTTTCCTATACATACCTTGAGGACACTCACTTGTTAGCAATAACTTTGCCATGTCCTAGACCCAACTAGTGTGAGGTGGAGGTGCAACTATCTATAGGTTATCTTGTGTCACCAAAACACCCTCTTTATCTTCATGAAGGTTAGTAACCATGTGTTCACATAGGCCTTTACCTATTACTAGATTAGTGACTCTGATTTCTACATCATATTCCATAACTCTTGTAATCCAACCAGCCCTCTTCTCATTCAGGTCCTTGTTGAGAAGGAAGTCTCTCACTCCAAGATGAAACACCATAAGGTATATTTTGTTGTTAGATAGCATAAGACTAATTTTTTTTAGAATACTCACAAATACAAGGACTTATTTATCTATGAAAGTATACCTTTCTTCATACCCTTCAATCCCTTGGTTGAAAAATGCAATTTGTTGTTCAAGCCCTTCTCCATTATTTGCATTAGCATAGCTAACATGTTATCAATGTTGGCAAAGGCATACAAGATGAAAGATCTTGAGAACTCAAGATTCATTAGTGTAGGTGCTTGAGTAATGACCTATTTGATAGTTTCAAATATTGGTTTTCCTTCTCTTATCTAAGTGAACACCTGATTCTTCTTCAACATAGCAGTGATAGGTTTAAAAAAGCTTGCAAAACTAGGTATGAGCCTTCTTACAAAGTTTATCTTTTCAAGGAACTTTGAAGTCCCTTCTTATGCTTGGGTTAGGATCAATGGTTAGTCCATGCTTTAATATTATATGCCCCAAGAGCTTACCCTCATGGATAGCAAGCACATACTTTTTGGGAGTCAATGAGATCCCATACTCTCTACACCTTTCAAAGATCAGCCTCAAGTGGTCCAAGTGCTCACTAGCTTTCTTGGAGAATACCATTATGTCATTTAGGTAAAAAATCACCATATGATTTAGCAAACCTTATAAATCCATGTTGATGAATCTTTGAAAAGTAGCTCTAGCATTTGAGATGTCAAAAGACATATTATTACAAGCATAGCTATCACACTTTATGGTGAAGGAAGTCATGTATTGGTCTTCTTCCCTAACTATCACCTAATTATACCCTGAGTATCCATCCAATAGAGAGAAACATTATGAACCAACAACCATTTGAAGGATTTACTCCATGGATGGAAAGGGATAATGGTCATTCAAAGAGGCCCTATTAAAGTCTCTAAAGTCCACACATAACTAGATCTCACATTCTTCTTTCTCACAGGCACCAAGTTAGCCACCCATGAGGAGTGTTTGATAAGAAAAATGATATTAGACTGAATCAACTTGGTTAACTCTTTTCTCGTCAGCTCTTTAATCTTTGGGTTGATTGGCCTTTATTTCTTCCTAACAAATTTGACATTGGCCTCTAACTCTATGGTGTGTTGGGCTAGCTTGGGCTCAAAACCTCTTATATCATTATACTTCCAAGCAAAGATATCAAATTATTCTCGACAAAGTTCAATAAATGCATGTTTTTATGTCTCACTACTCACCTTTCTAAGCTTGCAAAGTTTGTCCTTCAAGATGAGGACTCTCTCATAGTTTTCTTCATTAGTAGACCTAACTACTTTATCTTCCTCACATGATCTCCTTCATGGAAAACACCCTCAAGGGTGACCATCCCTTTAGGAAGTTTATTTGACTTTAATTGAAAATTTTGGTCCTCATACTACTGTTAAAGTCTACTTTGGTTTGTTGAGCATAATTCCACCTCTTGCTTTAGGAAACAAATAATATGCTTGTCACTATCAAATACTTTCCAATGAGCTTCATTATCTAGAACTAATGGTCTCACTATCACTTTGACATGTGGATATATTTTACACCTCTTCAACTCATTTGAAATGTCAAACTGAGCCCCTACTACTGCCAACCTATCAACATGTTGATTTTATTCTATTGGCACTACTTGGATATTGAAGGCTTCAAAGTCTTCAATTAGGTCCCACACTCTATGTTTTTAGGACTTCATTAATGGGTTATTGGTTGTGTTTTGACCTCTCACCTGATGTAATATCATCTCACTATCCCCGTACACCTGTAATTGCTTTATCCCCCTCTTATTGTCCCACTAAAGACCATGGATGAGGTACTCATATTCAAATTCATTGCAAGAACAACTAAATTGGAATCTATATGATGAGAAGTATTTGTCATTAGAGGGAAATATTAGCATTATACTTTCCCCTACTCCATTCTTTCTCCTTGATCCATTAAAGAACATCTTCCATAATCCACTAGTATCATCTTATGGCCTAGTGAGGGATGGCATGAACTCATTCTCTTCATGCAGGAAATAAAATACCATGTATGTTTCTTCAACACCTCCCAAAGGGTCAAGTAGATTATTCTCACTCCATAACTCATCTAATAATACATCAGGTATCCCCTCAGAATGAATGCGTAGTTCTTGACCAACAGGGTAGTCTTCTTCATCTAGAATAATACAATTGATATTCGGTATTCTTGGCCCATAAGGCTCAATATGAAATTTGGAAATAGGTTCAGCTTGGATAGACACCTTGGTCCCATACCTTGTCCTAAAAACCATATAGGACCAATTTGCTTCTAGGTAAACCCCAATTTTGGTTGTGAAGTCTCTAGATTAGCATAGAGCAAAGTGGGGACGCACCTCTAGAACCACTACATCATGAGTCACTAAAATACTAGGACAAGCATGTAGGGTTAATTTTATATCTATGATATACCAACTAGTTTGGTGGAAGATCCATCAAGCTACCACACCCCCTTAGCTTGGGGCTCATACTTCAAACCAAGTTGATTTGCTATTGATTTTGTCATTACTAAAGTATTTGTTCCATTGTATACCATGTAGTTGTGTACCAAGGAGATTCAAATGATTAAATAAACATATAATGGAGGAGGTTTGACCACTTTTTTTTACTTCCCTTCATTTTATTTGGTTGCATTAGTGAGAACTACACTCTCCTTGCTTGGTGGCTTCTCTAAAACACTAATCTTTGACAAGCCCTCTTGAAGGATATTCACTTGACTAGGTATAAAAAGCATTTCCCACATTTGATCACTCACATTAGATTTCATTTTCTTAACAATATTTATTTTCAAACCACCAACCCTTTTTCTTGTGCTTTGGGAGCCACAACTGTGCTTTAAAACTATGAGTTTTGGGGTGCAAAGATGTTTCCTTGGTTCTAATTTTTTTGAGTTATTAAAACTTTTAGGGTATCAAGAGGCTTATTTGCTTTTGATAGAAATGGAGGAAGAGTATAAGAATATCTAAATTCTTATTGACTTCCCTTCATGTTCCTTCTCTTGAACCTTGTGTTGGCTACCACAGGGATGTTTGCTTGGCTACAACTAGTCTACTGATTGAACTCATATCACTCTTCTTGTTAAGAGTTAATCATCATAGAACCCACTAGTTTTGTTATTCATTATCCCCTTAGCCTTTTTGAGGCTCTTCTAGTTTAGTCATCATAGGAACTTCTATATTTTGAGCTATGAGATCTTGATTGAACCTATAACTGCCACCCTATTGCCACTGATCAATGAAATTCTAATTGAACTCAGTGCTTGGGACAATGGCTTGATTGAATTACTGATTCCAAGGTATAGAACCCTCACCTTCTTGTGTAATGTTTTTTTGAATAGGGACCAAGGTATTGGAAGCACTTGTAGCATTAGGATTGTAACTATTTTGCCCAGCATAGTTGAGTTGTCCTTGTCCTTAGAAATTTTCTTTAAAGGGTGGTGTATTGGCTTGGTAAGATTGTTGAGGATAATATGGTGGTTTATAAGGTATATTATATTAATCTTGATACCTATTTACATTTACCAACTCATTACCAAATCTTTGAAATATATTCTTGAGTTCTTAAAGCTCACTAGACTAACTAGTTAAAGCTTTTTCTTATTTTGGTGCAGATATGGCATCAAGTATTGAAAAAGGAGGAATGGCAGCAAGGGGAGGAATGAAAATAGGAGGTGGTTTAATCTTCGGAAACAATGGCACAGGTGGCCTAGGTGTGAGTTTTTGGCCTGTATTAAGTTATTCACTACTCTAATTTCCACTTCATAAGCATTTGGTAGTGATTTCCCCTATCAACTATATCATTAGTATAATGTCACTATTGAGTTCTCTTAGATAGTAGAGGAAAGCATAGTTAAGAGTGGGATTGACATGGATTGGAATCGTATCCCATGTCTTTTAAAACCTATTTTAAAAATCCTGCATAACCTCTTGAGGAACTCTCTTCATTGTAGTCAACTATTCTTTTAGTGATAAGTGGTCACTCTTGTCTTCAAACCTCTTGCATAAAGCATCCCCTAACTAGTCCCATGATGTGATGGAGTTTGGAGTTAGGTTCATATACCAATATAGGGATTTTCCCTTGAAATAAATGGCCAACAACCTAATAGCTAGGTTCTCTTCATTTATGTCATGGATATTTAAAATTTTTGCTATATCTCTGATATGTTTAGAAGGAGTTGTAGAGTTTTCTTCTATGTAGTAAGGCACACTCTTAAGGTTTGCCACTAGGATATGATCATACTAGTTGAGGTCCAAAGTACTTTGACCATTGAAATCCACAAAAGGTAAGGCTCTAGGGATAGCCATGGTAATGAAAGGAGCTAACAAGGATCTTCCAGTAGAGGTAGACATTTGAATTGGCTTAGAAAGGAAGCTTCTTAAGTACATATGAATGTTAGCAAACCTCAATCTTCTTGCTGAATTAAAAAGAAATTCAACAAATTCAAAATGAATACCTCTAGAAGCTAACCTTGTAGTCACCTTTGGCTTGAAATATAGGCACTTCTCTATCACCAATATATTGAGCTTTCTTAGGATTTTCTAGATGCTGAGGGTGTGGATGAAATAAATGCTACAAATGGATCAATACCAACATCAGTCTCAATCAATATTATTTGAATGTAGTCTCATTGGGCATGCTAAAAACTATTGTAGCACATAATTTCACCCTATGAGAGGGTTCTTCAGGCTCTCTCACTCTTGGCTACAAAATGGGATCAACCCCAGGCTGTGGGTATCCTATAATGGGATTGAACCTCCAAAGAAGGGTGGTTCCTCTTGGTAGATCACCTAAACTATTGGTTTTGAATTGGAAAAGGGGTAAAAGCGATGCAAGAGATAACTGAAAACATATAAAGGATGATACACCAAATTGAAAGACACTCCAAATTTCTTGAAACTGACACAAAATAAGCTCAAAGATAACTTTCACTCACACAATCTCTCAAACTGGGCATTTTGTATCAATATTTCTAAACTAGACTCGCTAGACAAGAGATGGAACATGGAAGAGTATCAAAATTCACACTATACCTTCATTAGTGGTAAAAAAATCACAAATTCAGACCTACAAACTCTTTAAAATAACTACAAAAAGGCAAGAAAGAAGGATAATCACCAAGGAAGAATACTCCTCCATAAAGTAATCATGCACAAGCTGACTAGAACACTAGATGTAGGAAAAGAGATAGGCAAAATAAGTTGTCTTATTACTTCAATAGGTTGTTCTTAAAAATTTTAACAATGTTTTACCTTGTCAAATGAGAGTATATCTTTACAATAGAGAATAAAAAGAATATATAGGAGGAAAAAGGAAGGGAGAGGAGAAGAAAGCTTTCAAAAATTAATAAATGTAATTTAACCACCCTCCATGGAGCTCTAACAAAGAATAGAAAGAGGTAAATGAGTCTCAACAACTTTCAAACCACTTAAGCACTGATCTTTCTTAGCAAATTAACCTTCCAAGGTTAAAAAAGGTCTTCAAGCTCTCCCATTGGCCTAAAAAGGCACTAAAAGACAAAATTTGCTCGAGGAAGATGACATCATGCTCCACTAACTTGAGAAAGGTCTCCAAACATCTATAAGTTTCATTAAATTCTCCATCTTTCTCCTCAACTTCCTAAAAACTCCTTCACTTGACTTATACATCCCATCTCCACTTGGCTTGTAGAATCAACTTGACAACATGGCTAGTCACCTTGACATTTGATGCTTACACTAAATTTGAGGGTTAAATTTTTTGTGATTTCTATTTTGTTCCCAACTCATATTTTCTCCTCTAACCTATAAAAGTCACCATGGAACCTACAAATCCCTTGGACTCCATTAATGGAGGTCATCAAGTTCAAGCCATCTTTTAACTAGTAGTGATAGAACTTACTTTCAAGGCCATTTTTCACCATGAGAGCCACTTTTGGACATGTATAAGGCTTTTAGGAGTCAATGGTGGAAATCTCCATTAAACTTGCAACTATTCACAAATTATCAAAAACTTAGGTTTTTGGCCTTTTAGCTCAAAAAATCACCCTATAAACCCTTGGTAAGGGATCCTAGTGCCATATGATTTAGGTCCCGTTAGGTTTCCTCCATTCATTTATACAATTTCATCCTTTGAAGACCTACAAAAAGGGGCATATATAGGCCATTTTGGGCCTCCTAATCACCCACACGTGCCAGTTTTTCCTTAAAATAGGTCAAACATGAACTTTAAATATTTCCCTATATTCTCCATGTGATTCCAGGTCATTTCATGGGCTTATGAGCTCAAAAACTCAAAACTGGTCAAAGTAGGCTCTTTTGGTAGCTTATATAGGCTTACCTTATTAACATTTGTTCATAAGATACGAACCTCCAAATGAAAACTTATTTCCATGGATATTTATTCCAAAGACCCTTTAAAATTTTATGAGAATCTTGGGTTCCCATGCAAAAGATGTGAAAAGATACGTCCATAGATAAAATTACTTGTAGGGTTTTCCATGCATTCTAGACCTGCTTATATTCTTAGCGATGATTCATAAGTATTAACCTCAATCCTTAATGTAATTTTAAGTTCATAGGGATCCTAAAATCATGTTAAAATCATTTGGTCCAATTCCTTATGTGGTGAAATATATGAGCATCTAAAAAGGCCACTCGAATTGATTGTCAAGATTGAAAAGTTTGAATTTGCTCCTTAAAGACTAAAATTAATTTTATCCCATTATTTTGTGATTTAAAACACATTTATTATACTTTTAACAACCTTTCACACCTTTTCCTTATCTCAATTTTCTTAGAAAGGTTTGTAAGTGTCTTCATAATGGTATGGGCCTTCTAGGCCTAATTGGCCAAATCTTTTTGACTCATAGTCCAATTTTTACATCTTGTCGATCTAGACAAGTTGAAATGGGCATTAAATTTAAGTTTTAAATTGGTTCATATAAGTCCATATATTAGATTTATGAAGATCATCTTATACGAGGTATGAGTGACATGTAGGTGAGTTTGGGATTAAAACTCATCATATTATATTCTTTCCAATTTTTTTCAACCTTAAACAACTTTCAATCTTCTCAAAACCTCCTATGTCTTCATCACCGCATGAGGCTACATATAGGGTTACACTGCTAGTCTATGTGTATGTGGAAGTCAGAGGTCTGCAAGTCATTCCTCTTACATGAACAGAGTTATAAGTTTTTAAACTTATAAAACATGATCTTATAATTATAATCATTATTTTTTATAAGTCTCGGGGTCACCTTATGCTCTGTATGCCTTGATCCTTCTAGCTTAGGGTTTCTTGACAACGAAGCCTGTGTAACCCTTATGGTTGGGTTTGGTGCTTTTCCATTTTATCAAGGTTTCAAAATCCTATATTAACCTTATAAAATATCCATTTAACCCTATTGAGTCTTTAAAACCTCCCAAAACATTCTCAAGTGGTCAAATACTCAGTTTTCACTTCTAGGCCTAAGTATGCCTAATTAGGCCTAATAGACCTAATGACCTACTTGAGATTTTATCCATATTATTAGTTTTTTCTCTATGAATTGACCATTTTAAAATCTCAATTCACTTACATTTATTCTTATGAACCTATAAAAAAAACTTTAAGTAGTCACTTAGTTTCTCACTCCAAGGTGTGAGTAGTCAAGTGAGAATTCTTGACATCCTTGTTTAACATACTTGTAATCTGCCCTTTTCTCTCTCTCATAAAGTATATTAGGAGAATGAAACCACTTTAAAATTTAAAATACATAAAAACATACCTCCAAATCAAATTTCAATTCATTTCATTGAGTATAACTCAAAAAATACATCTTGTGGGGTTGCCTCAACTTGCCTTGTCAAATTTATGGGTATGTGTAGCTCTGAGTTTTGTCATTTTATCAAGTTTTATGAGGTCTCAATACTTAATTATTTTTTAATTAGGACCATGAGGGACCACCACAACTATTCCGATCATTTTTTTTTCTATTCTCAACCATTAAAACTAATCGAAACCACATATTTAGACCTGCTACACACTCAAAAAGTAAGAACCAAAAAACCTAAGAAGATATAAAAAGGTGTATCTTGAGATTTATGAGGTCTCAGGACCTAAATATTTTTGAATTATAAATTTTAATAGATACCACAACTTATCCAATTGCATTATCCAACCCTTTAAACCTCTTAAAAACATTTTTTCCAACTTTCTCCACTTGCATGCCAAAACACTGAATTTTGTAAATTTGCACTTCTTCACATTTAGATTTGAAATTATGAATGTGATAAATCTCATCATGTTTTATAATAATTAAAATCACCTTAAATTTCCTTAAAAACCTTGAAATGAAGTTTAAACAATCTGTCATATCTTATAGCCCTCCAAGAAGTATGTGTAGCTCTGTGTTGATTGTCAACATACAAGCATAGGACTATGACAAAATAGAAAATGATTCCACTATTAATGTGACCTAAAAAAGACTATGTTCAGTTATAACCACTCATGATCACCACATATACCAATTTTCATAGTTGGATCTTACCTGTAGAGGCCTGTAGATACATTTTTATCAAAATTAGGAATGGGTTACTTGTGGGAATGATTGTTCATGACTGCAAGAGGTCTGTGAAAAAATAGCACCTACTTTAAATGATAATGTGGACTTAAGTATGGAATATAAATATTAAACAAGTTATTAATACCATTTTTTCTAAATTAAAAAGCTTAACTCCATCTATAGAGGACTCAAAATGACAAAATTCCCCAAAACTATCAATGGAGTTGATTGTGTTTGCAACTTTCATGGTTTTTCAATTATATCAATTGAGTTTTGACCTTTTCATGCTTTTAACTATGAAATGGGAGTTTCAACAAGGCTTTTATGATGTTTTATTGACCTTCATGCAATAGTCTTGATCATTCATTGGTCAAACTCAGTCCTATTTCACCCTATCAAACACCATTTCTTTTCATTTATTTTAATGTAACTACCTTTGACAACATTGTTGTAGGTGATCATTGGGGAAATGGACGTGATTGAGGTCTATTTCATAATCATTTGGCACATCCAAATCAACCTCTACACACTATTTCATACTATCTCCAAGACTCTCTTATCTCTCCCTTTCTTCATTCTCCAATCACGGATAGGTTTGCAGAGTGTATTACTTGGACAGTGACTCAGCTCTGAGACAAAATAGGGGGTATCTCCCCTATATATATGTCATGCCCAATTTTTGCATGACTAAAAACACACATTTTTTTTAAGACAAATAAGAACAACAATACAACTCATATAAGACTTGAAGACACGTAATCTGCACTTCACAGCTTCCCATGTGCACAATTCTGACTAGCACAAATCAGATATGAAACAAACTCTTAAAATATAGTAATAAGAGTCATGTCTGACTATTCACAATGTCACTACACCAGCTACCCTGACAAAAAGAATCTAAAATATCCTTAGATTCTTGAGAACAAACAAGCTTTCAAACCAAACACAAGTGATATCAAATCACTTTCGATGAGGAAACACGGAACACACTCAAGAAAAAAAACACCAAAGTAAAATATTCTCCCTCGATGCAACTATTTAAGTAAGAAAACTCCTACGAATATTTAGACGTAACATGACTAAAAGGGTCCATATGACGATCCTAAAAATAAATACTCGGATAATTAAATATAATTTTCTAAATCCAAGAACCAGTTTTGTAATCTAATACCATCTCAAAAGGAGCATTGTTGAGTTCTAGGGTGACTAGGATGAAAAAGTCACTGCCATTTCAAACCACACTTGATGATGAAAACTGAGTCACCCACGGAAAACTATGGCAAACAGGTTTCAAGGAGGACTTATTAAAAATATCAAACAGGGTTGAAGACTAAATACAAAAGGTCAAACATTAATATTAAACTCAAAATAAGAGATTAAAACTTACATAACACAACCTTAAAGAATGAGATGCCAAAATAAGCTATCAATCCAAATAGGTTTTGGCATTAAAAGTGTTGAATAACTCAGAATTGCAGAACAAACAGGGTTTGAAATGAGCCTACCGAAAATAGAAAATGATTCCAAAAGAACCAAAATGAAGCTTCAGAGATAATATAAAGTTAAAAAGAATCAGGGTCAACTTTTTTTTTTTCATAAATACAAATCTAATTATTTTTAGTCAGTCAATTTCAAATTGACTTTGCACAACCAAACTGTTCTGCCTAGAAATTTTCTGAATAAATCGGGTTTAAAATTGAACCGCTAAAAATAGAAAAAGTATACAAAAACGATTAAAAAAATTGTTTTAAAATTTTAAAAGTAAAATAAAACACTAACATCATTTTTTTTTTACTAAAAAAATTATTTAGCTATTAATGGCAAACTGATTTTGTAATGACTTTACGCAGTCAAAACAAGACAGCACAGAAAAAAACAGTCAGTGTCACCCGGACATGGGTTTCCAAATCAACATCAAATCTAGTAATAAATTAAAGGGTTGATGTTTTATGCTCTCTTATGATAGGTAATTGTATTAAAAAATCAATATTTTTAAATACGACAGACCATTGCCTTAGACAAGTCCATTTCGAAGCCAACTTACTTAGATTTGCACAAAATTACAAAATAATTTGCCTTAGAAAATGGATCACTAAAACTATGCAACAATCAAATGGAAACTAAAAAAAAGTCTCTCACATAAAATAAGACTAATTTAAACATGTTACAACACTTGTTTCAAAATATCCTACTATCAAATATTAAGTTGAAGTGGGTTCTAAACTGATTTTATAATGGTTTGTAATCGGTTAAACAAGCCTAAAGTAAGATATATTACTCCTACTAAGACATTGTTAATCCCACTATCGAACTTAGTGGATCCAAAATGAGCGTAAAAACACTAATATTAAAACATCCTAGACTACAACTATGCAATGTTTATTAATCCACACACGCTAGGTACATCAAGTTGCTTAAGTTGGAGTAGGTGTCTGTATCATCTAGACCTTATAATTATTAACAAGAATTTAATAATTTTAACAAGATTTAAATCAATTTTCAAATCTCAATGAAACAAAAATGTTTGCTATCAAACACGGCCATTATATACCCCACACAACTCAATTATAAGGTAGTTCAAGAATTTGTAACACCATCTCAAAGATGACAGTGTTTTTTTTTTTTTTTTTTAAAATGTTACAGAGAATTTTAAAAATCTCAAGAATATTTATTTAATTAATTACATTCCAAGACCACTCCTTACAAGGTTCTTCATTCCACTTGAAGCCAACGATTTTGTGCTTCCTCACACCCTGCACTAAAACCACCTAAAGACAAGTATCAACATAACACTGAGCAAGTGAAATCTTATAGCAATCGTCTAAATTAACCAGACAATGAACAAATAAAAAAGATAACTAAAATGATTTACACTTTGGTTTACATCAATAACTCATATAAAACTCGAGATTAACAATTGGGTTAGGCATAAACACACATAATTATGAATTTATATAAAATCTACACATTCATTCTATCACCTCTGAGACAAAATGATACACTCTTTCCTAAATGAGAATAACAATACTAAAGCTCAGAGTTAAACAATGTAAGAAGGAACTTGAGGTACAAACGATGCTATGCTTGTTACTACACTGCATCCCAATTAACATCTACAACTGGACACTAGAATAATAGTCATAATCAAAATCTTGCAAGTAACTAAAGACGCAGAGGTACTATTCAAATAATTTCTATTTATATAAGTAAAACAAAACCCACTATGGGTCTAGCAAACCAAAATACAAAAATACCAACTCAACACTAATTGTCTTAAAAAGAAAGCAATTAGTTTAAATTATTTTATTCGAATTTGATTAATATCCTTAAACCAGGTAATGCACGTATCTCCTACTAATCTCTCTTGTTCACCTCTGTTTACTATATGTATTTGCAAAAAGAAATGCCAGATATTTACACCTAGATTAATAGAACCCCTACCTCAAAATAAGCATAATATAGTTATATCATTCATATACTTGATACTACTGATCACTGGTATACATATCCCATAACCACAAAATGGCTCACCATCCACATCAGGTAAAGAAATGTAAAAACAATAATCTAAAAACAAACACAAATTTTGCATTATTCTTTTCTACTCAAGGCGTCTTAGCTGTCAAGCTAAATAGTGCAAATCTGAACTTTGTTATGCTGGAATAAATTCCAAAAACCTAGTGACCTCATCTCAATGCGTCGAAAAGAGGAATGCAGGTCAGTCTCTATGATTTAAAAAGAAGGAATAGGCGTCTTAGCTGTCATGCTTCCACTCCCCATTTGTCCTGCAACGCGGTCCTCTTAAGCAATATTTTATTCTCCTAATCTCATGAATAAAGGGAACATTACACTCCTATCCAAGCTGGATGTAAATATGGACAATACGCTACAGGTAAAGATCAAATCATATAAATATTATTCTTACAAGTCTACTGCTGCACCATACCTACCAATTGCACCATAACCAAGACCTTATTAAGAGTGTTGAAAGCATATTCATTCTACTGCTGCGCTATTCATTCTACAGCTGCGCTACACAGACCGCTAACAAAATAATTTGGTTTCCAAACAGCAGCGCCACATCACATTATCAAGTAAGGAAAATAAATTCAATTCTATGTCTGAGTTGTGTCATACCAGTCATCACAAAGGACATTTATTTCCAAATCCACTTCAGCTATGCCATAACTAGACATTCTCAAATGGTTTAAATCCATTTTCCAGGCCATTTTCCGTAGATGAATAATTTTCCAAATCTATGCAGGTGTAACGTCATTTTCAGAATTTAAATACATACACCTAAATTTAAAAGTTGATTTCCAGCAACTACAAATACAGGTTCACAGGCAGAAAACAAAACGAAACCAAGCATTCCAGGTACTACTCAAACTAAACTCTCACGAGCCAATGATGAAACACAAGCAAAATCACTATTGTACATCCATCGGTTCATTATCTAATTACTATAAAAGATTGAATGAAGATTTGCACTTGCTTGATTAATTCAAAACTCCTTGATACGATTTAATTCTTATAATGCCTGCTGGTCATAGCTCGTCCTGGCTCCTTCTTCCTTCTTCAAAACAGTTTCAAGAAAAACTCCATGACTGCTCCATTTCTCCCACAAGCTCTCCCTCCAAACATGGCATCCCACATCCATGTGGAATGTTGGGCATCCACACAACCTTCACTCAAAAACGCAACTTGTCTGCCAGCAACCTTCCACCATGACCCACTTACTACGCCCCACACTCCCCTTTGGCCTAATTAAATGCCAATTTATTCATTTATAGAAATAGATCCCTTTTCAACATTTAATGTATTTTAATTTATTTAAATGCCATTTCCATTAAATTTATGATATATTTTATTTGATTAATTATCTGTTATTAATTTGAATTAGCCTCCATTAATTAACTAGAATTGAAAAAGAGATGTTTACAAACATCTTTGATAAGAGACTCAATTGTAGTTCTTCGTGTAGGTATATACATAAAATAAACGTTTAAGTATAAGTTATATTGTATATGTATACCTTTCAGGGTGTTTGAAAGTGGTTTCGGATCTCAAGGAGTTATAACGCAAAACCTAGATTTTGGAGGATTCTATAATATTTCAGACTTGCTTAGATTTTAGTGTTTCAGGATTTCAGGGATAAGGAGAGTCATGAGATCACGAGTGAAACCTTTGATGACCAACTAATTGCAATCATCAAATAATGGAAAGAAGCTTCACACAAGGGTATTATAATATATGGCAAATGGGAATCCATAGAGTCATAGTTTGGATCATGAGGACCCTCTGTACCAAATTTGGAGGTTAGATCACCTCTCTAGCATCTTCAACTCTTCAAATCTTCTCCAAATTAGCCTTCAAGCTTATGACTGTGTATATAGTCTGAAACCATTTTCTCAACCTTGGCCATGCTTGACTACTATATTAGTGTTGTGTGGAGTGTGATGAGATCACTCTTGAGAGTGACTTTAGTATAATCATCTAGTTATACAGCCCTACAACCTTCATAAGGAGATCTCCATATGATGTTTGTGAGAGCACACTAGGTCAGTGAACTTCTTAACACTATTTTGCATATATAACCCGTAAGAGATGATCATAGTGTCTTCAACACATCATAGACACATTTCTCACCTTGAACTCAACCTTGCAAAGTTTTAGAATTGCCAAACACTATGCCATTCATCTCATTCTATCATGGTTTCTTCATTGCATAAGCTAGTAACCGAGACTTCTCAAGTGTATAGATTTCAACTTCCAATCATGGAGTCTATGAGAAAATGACTTGGCATCCTTTCATTTTTTAGTGAATAAGACTTTTTTATGACCCTTTAGGTCTTTCAAACTGATCCTAACTAAGACAATTTTTCATTCTAAGATAATTTGCACCCTTAACTCTCTTGTCAAGCATTCACACATAGTTGTAGGTGGTGATTCTACCGTATGTGCAGACTAAGCACTTGTGGTGATCTAGCCTTGAAATTACCTTAGACATTGAGTGTGTCTTTTAGTCTAGAGAAGCTCCATGAATTACTAGTTGACCTCATGATTGAAATAATACCTCATTTCATAGAAACCTATGACCCAAAACTTTCTTCACTTACCTCACATTATCATAATAGTTGTAGGTGTTTTCTCTTTGCATACTTGAAGATGCTTGTGATACATGGAGTGAGTTGATGAGGACTATATCTTGAAGTTGAATCTACTGTATTATGTACTTTAAGGTCCTTCCACTTTTTCAAGATCACTCAAGACCCAAAGACTTACTTTGAAAACCTTGACATTAAGAGGCCTAACAAAGCTATGATGTAAGGACTGAGTACATTATCTATGAAGCATGTGAAGTAAAGACCTTAATCAATCCATTGGTGTTCATTTGAGTGTTTTGTATCCATTCAATTCCCTCTCAGACTTCCTTATTGACAATTTGTCTCTGAAAACAACCAAAGCTGTTGAAGGTGCTTGTTATATAGTTGTGTACGGACTGTTGTGAGGTGAGAGATTGGTTTCAAATGGCAAGATGGCTCCAAGACCATTATTGGTTCCTTTGATCAATTATGAACTTGAAGAGACATCAAATTGTGATAAAGAAACTCAAATGAGTGAACTCCAAAACTCTTTTAAACTCCAAGACAAATCCAAGACTACTGTAGGTTATGGTTTTAGGTGTTCTTTAGATGACTAGGACTGCTACCTTGTAGTGAGGTATCTCCTCAAGATCTCCTTAATCATTTGATTTCCTTCATGAAGCTTGAATTAGTCCTCTTGATACCCTGAACACCTATAAAACCTAACTCACTGTCAATATTGTACTTGAGCCACATGGAGGTGGCTGTAGGTGGCCATTTTCACTCCTTAGCAATGGAGACTCTTAGATGATCAACCTAGTCCTTGACTTACCTAATTGCCTACTTGGATAATGAGGTGATTTAAACTTGTTACCTATTTCAAACACTCAAACTTGGATTTCTTGCCACCTCTAACATCTTCCATCATTGGTCAAAGCTTCATTCAACCCTGGTGTGACTGTAGGTACATATTGAGTGCCTTGTATGCACTGTTGGAAAGAGACCTTAAGAAGGTCAAAAGATTGTTGATGAACCTTTTATTCATTCAAAGCAACCTGAGGACAAGTTTAAACAAAGACCTTCAATGAAATACCCATGTTTTCTAGTCTTCTAAAGGCAATACCTTCATGAAGCATATCTTAATTGAGTTTGACATCGTTGTAGATGGAGATCCCTTTTCGGATTGTATGGACTGAAACAAGGATTAAGTGATAGAAGAGCTTGAGGAAGCTACCAACATGTTCATGGTGTTCTTCCAACTAAATAAAAGTGCAAACCTTGCTTTAAAGACCTCAAACCACAAACTTTCCTTGAAATTGACCTTAACAAGATACAATGGATGTTCCTCATCATGAAGGTTTTTTTCCCTCTTAGGGATCACATGTGTGAACCAGAGAATAAAAATGATGTGAATTAGTTGGGATGACCTCTTCAACACTCTCAAAGTTGATTGCATTTCTACTTTGTCCCTGAAGGGCCAAAACCAAGGAAAACTTGCCTCTTGGGTTTTGAAGGCACTCAAGAGCTAGTCATCAAGAGCTAGTCACTGGTTTTCTCTTAGTGTGTGAGGCAGAGACCTTTCTTGAACTGAAAGTACCAGCCGTGTAAACTTTAATAAATAAGCATATTTATATCATTTCTAGTATTTTTCCAATGTATGCACACATTGCATGCCTTTAATCTAAATATTTTTAACGAACCAAACTTATCCTTAGCATCTCCATTCTATTGTGTGAGGCAGAGACGTTTCTTGAATTGAAAGAACCAGCCGTGTAAACTTTAAAAACAAACTTTAATAAATAAGCATATTTATATCATTTCTAGTATTTTTCCAATGTATGCACACATTGCATGCCTTTAATCTAAATATTTTTAACAAACCAAACTTATACTTAGCATCTCCATTCTATTTATAATCCTATTACAATGAATGCAATGTTTGCATGCCTTTTATTCTAAATACTCTTAACAAACCAGACATCATAAAGTCCATTGCCTGGTTTGGGACACAAGATTATACAAGGATATTAAAATCGAAGCATACAGCAAGGAGACGAAGTCGTCTAGCCATTCGGGATGGTGAAGATTGTTTGCAAAAGAGTCAATATTAAAAGAACGGTTGCAGCTCCTACTGATGCTGCTCGCCATGGACTGGAAAAATGCTCCTTTACGAATTCCGCAAACATGACTCGGTATTTGCTGTGATAATAATCATTAATTGCTTTTCTTTCATCCATGAAGATGTCATGGGAGCCTATTATCATTCCCTTGCACGGGCTGTTGAAAAAGTCGGCTACTTGCTTATCGCTCCCCAGTGTGTGGTATCGAATTATGCCATACCTTCTCAACAGCGCCACGTCCCTCTGGTCATTAACTAGCTCATCCATCAAGATTGCGAGGCTGGGTATGAGAAATAATCTCATGTCAGTTGAAGAACACGATCGAAATATTTGGTAAGCCATTAGATTGCGAAGAATTATTTCGACACAGGTCGATATGTTCATCACGGGAAGCTCAAGAGTGGCCTTTTCCTCGATGAACTTTATATTCATCACACCTCCGTCGAAACCTTTGAATTTGACTCCAACATCATGCAATTCTGAAACTGTTGGGATATTACGCAAATGTTGAGGTTTGCTTCCACCACGCTGACTATCAATGTTGGGTTGAGGGAAACGCGCCAACGGCGAAGGTCCACCAGCTAAGCGACTGGCCAGATCCAAGAGGTGTGCTGGGCGGGGTGCCACTCTTGACGTAATTTCAACCTCAACCTGTGCCTTCAATTCTTCTGCTGCATCTTCTGCATTAATTATAAAAGGATAGAACAATCTCCCTGTCAGACGGTGGTTAACAAGCATCCGAGAAAGCTCTTTGGCTGCTTCTTCATTGCTTCCTAGCTCTAATTCCAATATTTTTATGAGCACACAGAGAGGAATTTGATTTTCAAGGAGCAGCATATCGGTCAGGAGTACGTAGCCAGTGTACTCCATCCTATACAGATCAAAAATAGGATCAAAAGAAGATGAATGTGCTTCTGCTGAGCCGCCGGAGAGTGTCCTGATAATTTCCAGGACAAAGCAGCCGTCTATTGCCATCATCCAAGCCAGGTCTTTATCACTGAATCCAATTACCTGCTCGTAGCTGTTCCTAATTTCGCAATCCAATTTCTGGATTTCATGGACTACACCTTCAAAGCAGGATATATTTGGCTTAAGACATCCAAGCCTGTCAAGCATTCTCTTAACAGCTCTCAATTTGTGGGTTTGCATAGGTGGAAGATGGGCGGCGTTGTGATGGTAAGGCCCCAAAGACACCCATCGAAGAGCATATGCCTCTTTGTCGACGTCCGTCAGACGCGCATTGTAGATGCGCACACTCTCTGGTCGTCGAAAGCTTTCATCATTCTTTTTAGCCAACTCCGCTTTTATCTCTGCAATATCTATTTTATGCAATGACTCCATCTTTCCAATCTCGCGAATAATGTCCAGTGGAAGGGAAATACTGGAGAATAATACAATAGGGGAAAAACACACTCAATTTAATGTCCAAATTGCTTAGAGGGTAAAAAAGAACAACAAATGCAGTACCATTGTCATCATATTTTCCTGCTTCAGTCTAACTTACTTGGAAAAAATGAATAAAAAATGGGAGTAGGTGATATTAGGGGAAGTATGGTCATGTCACTATTATGGATAGGAAATATGGCTATATCATTAACTATCAATCACATCAATTATATGTTTATGTAAACACTTCTTTAGATCTATTCTACGATTTGTTTTCACATAAAATATTTTTGTTTTTTTTCAATGATGTGTAAAATATCAAAATTATTTAAAATTGCATTACATCATATCACATCAAAGTTTAAATCTTTGATTAACTATCAAATAAAAGGTATAAATTTATCACATTTATTTTACCATGTGCTTTGACATAAACACTTGTGTTTTCTTCCAATGATGTGTAAAATCACATCACATGACATCAAAGTCCAAATCTTTGGCCAACTATCAAACAAGAGGCATAGATTTATCATAAATATATTTATTTATTTTAGTATAAATTATCCAAACATTTGAAACGCAATGATTAATAAATAATCATAATTCAATAAAATTACATAATTTTTTATTTGTCATTGTTATTTAAGGTTTAATGAAATTGGTTTGGTTAAATATTAATTATTATTAAAAAAAATAGATTTGTATTCATGTATTTTTTAATTCATCTTAAGATTATCTTTATAAGTGATTATTAAACTATTAATATTTATTTCTTTTTTATTTTTATAATAATTGTAAGGTAAATGAACCAACTTAACACACAAGTACTCATAAACATTTATTAGTAGGTGGAATAAGAGTGGATTTAATTAACTACTTTTTATTAGTTTTTTTATTAGATAGGGTTAACAACACCTTTGACTAGGGTGCAGACTAGCTTGGGTATAAACAGGTGGTCCAAATTTATCAATCACTATCACCAAAAAATACTAAGAACATCATCATCAACCATCCACACAAATAATACTGATGGGATGTGATAACCAATAACATCGTCAACCACTCAAACTATCCAAATGCTATCATAAACCACTAAAAATAACCAAGATGAGATTCTGACTGGAACTATAACTAGAACAAAGAGGGGAGTTAACAAATCTCCATAACCGAAAACCAAACAAGGCACAAACCTACTAGACAGGCAACACAACAGGGATTTTGGACAAACCCCAAAACCCTAGCTAGCTAAGAAATAGGGTCAAAACCAAACTTGCATGAGACAAGCTCCCCTAAAGATGAATAATACAAACAAGAGCAAAACAAGGGTTTTAAATTGCACCCTAAAACTAGGTGGTCTTCTTGAAGAAGATCCTCCACACAATTGATCTTCAACAAAATTTATGTGCATCTAACGCACATGTGAAGCGCAACTAGTGGGCATGCACACCCACTTAGCGAAATAATAACCATAGAGAGGGATCCAAAAAACTACATTGTGGAGGTGGGATCCTTTGATATCGACCCAAGCCATAAGAAATAATCGAGTGGACTCCTCTATCATCCACAAAGATAATGAACGCTTTGATGAAGAATCCTCTAACTTCCCTAACCAAAGCCCAGAAGAGGGAAAAACCCAACAAAGCTAGAGAAGAAACATGGTTCTTAAGGAGGGGCCCATCCCTAACACCACCCCCAGGATCCATGTTGAAAAGCTTTGAGAAAACTATCTTAAAACAAGGTCTCCAAGCCATAACTGTCTATTGAATAGTTGGGTTGAACACCAGAACATAAATGGCACCAAAAGGAATTCCTTTATCCTCCAATTTCATGCCCAACTAAAATAACCTAGCCCTCCCCACAAAGGGTAGTGATGGTTGAGATGAAAAATTACTACTTGGAGGTCAACATACCATAACCATAAAGAGTCGACTTCCAACCATTTGGAGCAGGCAATACCAAACAAAACCAAACTAGATTCCTCCCCTAAATGCCAATGCAAGGCCCAAACATTTGTTTATAACACCTAGTCTGTGAGCTTCCTCCAGGATGAAGATGCAACACCAACCAATAAAAGAAGCGGCCTCCGACCACAAGCACACTGAACCACCATTGCTCTGCAAGTGTACTTGCCTTTTTCACAACCAGCACTTTACCTTTCGGGTCTGGCTCCTCTCCTTCATCCTCTCCAAACTCTTGAATCAAATCAGACGATCCCCACCCATGGCTATTTTTATTAGTATTTTCAAAATGCTAAAATTTTACTATGCAAAAAATATTTGCACATAGTTTTCAGTGTATTAAAACCCTTATTCTATAGTCATTAATAAATATTATTTTTTAAATTGTTGAAATTGGTAGAGGTCAATGCCCTTCAAATAAATGCATTATCTCTTTGCACACACACTTATATTAATAGAAGGGGCCAGTAATTAGGGAGGATCCAATAATTATGACCCATTTCCTTGGTTATAATATATTAACATTTATTTAGTTATGTATTATGGGTTGTATGGTTTTTGGTAAAATTTACTTAAACATTTTATAAAGGTGTTTTCGTTATTTGAATAAATAATTTAAAAAACAAGAACATTTATATAAAATGAAAAGTAAATATTTTCAAAATAGATTTGCACTACAATTAAAAATAAAATGTACGTCATATTACACAAACTGTATATGATATTCATAATAATATATATATTTTTTTTATTAATATCAATATATTTTTCAAAATAAAATAGAACTTTTAAAAAGTTATATATAAAAATAGGGAGTTGAGACCTCTCATGAGAACTTTACCATGTTGAGCTATATAATTGTAGATGTATATATCCTTTACTAATATTTTTAAAATTTAAACATTTTAAAAACACCAACTTCAACCACAAAAATGAATCTCTTAAATTCACTTTAGGGATCTTCATTGCAAACTACACAAAACAAAATATAAAATATCTAGGGATTTATAATAATTTAATATGCCTCCCCTGTAAAAATAAATAAAAATCTAAGCCTCACCATTCACAAACTATTCAAAATTCAAATTATGTTGGTATACAATCTGTCTATAAATAACAAAAATGTGAAAACCAACAAAGTTCTCCACGATGGTACGCTACATAGAGGAATTTCAGTCAAAAATGGAGAAATTAAAGTTTGCGTGTAGGTGTGTGTTTCTTGTAACTGAACCCACAACTATGTTTGTTGTATTTTTGCATGGCTATTATTGTTGTTGTGTCTTCTATGTCCATGTTTTTTGTTGTATGCCTTCTTTCTTAATTTTTCTTGCATGCATTAACATTTGAGTAAACGTTTACTGGACTATGTTAATGAAAGGATATAGTTGTTGTTCGTATATGTTACATTCACTCTGTTGTGTTATTTATTCAATTTCAATTCGAAATGGAAAATGTATCGCTCATTAATGTAAAAACCACCCCTATTTTCCACATAATTAGATGAGCTTTTTGTGCTGATATTCTTTTACAAATTTGAAAAACTAAAAATAAAGATTGTTTTAATCATAACGAAATGAAAATGAAATTTTTTATAACTAAAAACTTTAACATAATTTCTAATGTTACCTTCTAAATCCAAATTCAAATTGTTAAATTTTAACTTGAACTTCTATCATTTACATACCCTCTTGAATCACTAGTAAACTATTCCTTATGTTTCGAGTGGTGAGCCTCTAGATCCCCTGGTCTATATCCATCAAACGCACATTGTATATACGCACACTATCTGAGCGTCAAATTCATCATTTTTATCAGCCAACTCATTTTTTATCTTTTCATTATCACCAAGCCATTCTTTTTCTTGCAAAGGAAAATGCAATAGCTCCATCTTTCGAATCTCGCGAATAATTGTCTAGTTGACACGCAAATACTGAAGAACACCCTAGGCCTTATCACAATATATTCTTCCAAATTGTATAGAAATAAACGAACAATATAATAAATGGACTCGGTGAGGAGAATATGAGTTCAGTCCAAATTAAATAGAAAAAATGAACAATAATTGGGGGTACGGGAAGTTAGGCGAAACATGGCTATATCTCTCATACAGTCCAAATTGCTTTGAAAATAATGAACATTAAATAGACGTTAAGTGATTATTTCATTTATTTCAAAGCTCAAGGTTTCCACGCAATGTCTTTCAGTACACTCTAGACTGGTTTTATCGCTTCGCTAGACTGGTTTCATTAAACACTTCCCTTTTCAACATTCAATTTGATGGTGATATTTGTTACACAATCTGATTTGTTATAAAACAATAAATAGAGTTGGTCATTTCTTTTATTAAAAAGTACAAACGTTATTATACAATGTATGTATCTATATATATTATATATTTATTATTTTTTATATATAAGATTCATATGGATCTATATAGATTAAGATCCATATGGATCTATATAGGTTCAGTATAAACTTGCTTTTTCAACATTTAATTTGATGGTGATATTTGTTATAAAACAATAAATGGAATCGGTCATTTCTTTTACTAAAAAGTACAAATGTTATTATACAATATATGAATCTATATATATTATATATTTATTATTTTATATATATAATTTTTATCGGGACGAAATTGAGACTTCCGACTTGACATATAAAGTTCATTGTTTTAGTATAAGATAAGTTTTTTATAATTTCTAGATAATGTGATGTAGGCCCTCACCCCATCATCAAGATTATCTATACAAACGACCAAGACTAAGTTAATTATATCCCAATACTAAATACTTTCTCAAACTTATTCTATCATATGTAAACACTTACATTTCAATATTAAATGTAATGGTTATGTTACTCATACAATACAAATGAACAATAAATGATGTAAAACGTTTTATTTACTACAAATTACAAGGTCACAACATAGTGTCTATCAATACATTATCCTATACATCAATGTAAACACTTCAGTATCATATACGTCTATGTAAATACTTCCCTAGACCTATTTTATCATGTACTTTCTTATAAACACTACTTGTTTATTTCAAGATTAAATTTGTTGTGTAAAATACTATCAAAATTATTTAAACTCACATCAAAGTCCAAATCTTTGCCCAACATTACTTGTTTCTTTCAAGATTAAATATGATACGTAAAATATTATTAAAATTATTTAAAATTACATCATATCTCATCAAAGTCCAAATCTTTGGCCAACCATCAAACAAAAGGTATAGATTTGTCAACACTTACTTTGTCAATATTAAATTTAATGGTTTTGTTACTAATACAATCCAAATGAATAATAAATGATGTAAGGTGTGTTGGTTGAATATTTTGTCGATCAGCGTACTGATAAACAAAATAGGTCTGATCAGCGAAAGTAGGAAGATTAGTCGTCCAAATGTGTAGTTTTACCACATCAGAAAGACACTGATCTCTCCTCTCATCAAGGGGAGGTTCCCTGTAGGTATGCTATATATATATATAAACAGAAAATAATACTCATGGGTGGGACAAACCATCCATCTCTCTTCTTTCAGAGATGATGCGCTTGGATCAAAGAAAAAACTTAGGGGAAATGACAGACAGTACTCCTCTTCTTCCAGAAGTACTATTCAGCAAACCACAAGAATACTCCTGGCAGTAACAACAAAAGTAGCAAAGGATGTGATAACCAGCAAATCGAGATGCAGCACAAAGTCTTCACCTGGATTGCTCAAGAGTAAGATACGAAGGACAATGAGGGCACAAAGTCGCCTCAAGGTCCTTTACACAGAAATGAAAAGAACACACACTAAAGGCAATTATGGGGGTGCAAAGTCTCTCCACAGTCGACTCTTTAGGACACCTTCTTGACTATTGTCACTAATTTTGCTTGTTTAATTAAAGGAACAAAAGATATATTGAAGAAAAAGACATAAGAACAATTTCCTCAATAACAAAGATATTACAACACAAAGTCTGAAAAACCACTTGCTTTCTTATTCTAGTAACAAAATATGATCGGCAATCTGAGCTCAAAGTCTCAGTAATGCCTTACAATTTGGGCAGAGTTTCGTTTTAAATGTCAAAAAAGAGATCCTTATTAAAATAGAAGAAAGTCCCTTATATAGCCTCTTCAAGAAGGACTCAAGAACAGTAAATACATTATTTTGCATTAGAATCTGTTAAGAAGACACGCTGGAACTTAGGGGCGCTTTACCCATTTGATTTTATCAATGCAAGGAAATAAGTCGCACTTATTGAAAGTTGCAACTTCCAATGTTCTCCTGGCGATCTGATCTTATCTTCATTGTTCCTCCTTTTTTGGTTAATTGAATCAGGTCCTAGATTTAGTTTACTGTTCTGTTCTTCCTCCGCTTTCTACTGGTCTTGGCTTTGAGATCTGTGATTGTATTTTGGTCTGTATGTTTAAAAGATCAACGGCTAATTCACTGTGTTGAATTTGACATTTTCGGCTCGTCATTCCTTTGTCTTCTTTCAGCTTTTCTGTTTGTCACTTTTCCAGATTGGACTTGCCCTTTCGAGCCTTGAGAAATGACCCATTTTGAGTCGAAATAGCCTCTCGCAAGGATATCTATCCTTCGGGCAATCTTTAAATGGCCTTTCGGGCTTCTTCGGGTGATCCTTCAGATATCCCCTGGGCTTTTCTTTCGTTTCCTCCCACGGACATTTTCCCCGGGGAAAATTCCCACGAACAAAAAGTTTGGGGAAACAATTTTAAATGCCTTGAACAAATCTGAAATAATTATCTTTCGGCTTCCTGTAAAACGACCCTTCTGAAGGGTGCTTTTATCGATTAAGTGTCCTCTGCAAGGGCACTTGTCCTTTGGGAAGCTTCCTTTGCATTGAACTGAACATTGAACTTGCCTTTGAACCATTTGACGTCGAACCAAAGGATGAACCAAATGTTGAACCTGTTGTTGATGCTTGTCGATGGATATTTCTATTTGAACCAAGGTGATGAACCAATTCCAAAAATGACCAATTGTTAGAAACTGATTCTTTTGATTGAACCCACCTGCAAAAGCTGTGAATCCCAAAAAATGAGGAATTTGAATGCCCAAGACAAAATTTGGAAAGGGAAGAGATAATTTTGGTCTGTAAGACCAAAATAGTTCAAATGTTGTCCCAAAAATGAGTGATATTTTTTGGAGACAACAACTGGCTCCAGTTGGGGAACTTCTGTCAATTACAAAATGAACTGAAAGGAGTAGAATCCAGAATCTCCAGTGTCTTCAAGTATGCCATTGGGTTACGGAGTCATGCTACCCAGAAATGAAAGGCATCAAAAATGGAAACAAACAAAACAAAATAGAATTAAAAACTGTACAAATATACATATATACATATGTAATGATCTGATACTTCAAGAATTGAAGTATTTCAGATGCTGCTTCTTGAGAGACAGTGAAAATAGTGCGCCATCTTGGTAAACCAGCAAGAAGACATTTTATCCCCAGAAACGGTGACGAGTGAATGGAGCTCTCCACCAGGAAACCAATTTTCTGCGTCTTGATAGGACCTAGGTTCCCCAAAGCTCTGACACAACTTGTCAGATTTAAGAGCACACATGATTACCATTGTATAAGCAAATTAAGATGCAAAAATAACTAGAAGAACAAATAACTATCAATGAGAAATAACACATAATATGAGAGGCAACACACAATTGTATTCAACTCATTACAAAGGAAATTACAATAAAGAGATCACACTCTTCTTCCACCTCTGTGAGGCTTCCTCCTCAAGGGTTCCCAGTAATCTTCCCTCCAAAGTAATCTTCTCTCAATAGGTCACAACACATAGCTAACACAAGCTGTTGTTCACCTCATTGTACGTCTAGTACAATCGAGTACGAACCGGTACTCCAAGTAGATCTCACCATGATCTTGCTCCTTGATGTATTGTTGTCACCTTGGATCTTGCTCCCCCGCCGATCTCCTTTTGACCCTCACATATACACACCCCTGCAAACCAACCTGATCTTACTTATCACATGTAGATCTCCACCATGATCCTGCAACACCCTACATATCAAACCTGATCTTACATACATGAAGAATCCTACTTGATTCTACCATGGGAAGAACTCTCCAAGTTCTACACTTGAGTTCTACACTTAACAATACAACCCATGAGTCTATTATATAGATCTCATGCATACAATGATTAGACTTGCGGCTCAAGACTCGAACTAGTCTTCATCATGCAAACAACCCGTTCACTTAACTGACTGTTCGTCAACAGCAGTTCTAGAACTGCCACAAGTGATCGACGTCGGTCCCTATCTGACTAGAGGTGACTGACGTCGACCGATCCCTGTCGATGTCAGTTTCTTGTACACTGATCCCTGACCGACGTTGGTTGTGGCCTGTCAACATCGGCGACTGTCATGCTCAAAAACCTCCATGTTTGCAGTAAGGTGAAGATTTTAGCTCCACACCCTAACACATCTTCTTCTTGGTCTTTCCTTCTTTTTGCTCTGTGGCAGGACGTGGTCTTCAAACTAAAAACCATAACTCCTTGCCCTCCCTGCGAAGGGTTCCTTTGCCTGATTTTGATTTGCAGCAGCATGGTCCATTACCATAATTGATTGTTCTTTTGGTTCAGTCCAGCATATGATTGGATTGTCCATATCAAACTCCTGACAAACTATCAGCTTAGTATCTCCTTTGATGTGAAGAAGTTTGACTTCATCTTGAGTAATCTTCAATCTGAGCAACAGAGATTTGCATCCAGCTATGTTGAAGGTGTTGTTGACTTGCAAATTGCTTGAAGGAAGAATATTTCCTTGAGGAGATATCAACACAGTCCCAACTTCCTCATTGATGGAAGAATTGCTGTCAGCATCAGAAGCTGATCTCTTATCAGATTTATCTTCATTAGAGATGGAAGATCCTTTCTTGTTTATACTGCACCCTACTAATTCTTCTGATGCCTTGTTTGGATCAAATCCTAGATCACCAGCTACAGGACTTTCATCAGCTGAGACATGAGCATCCTCTGTGGTCAAAAAGTAATTACCCTTGCCTGAAGGTTCAAATAGAATTTGAGCTGCAGGGGCCGACGTTTGGGTGACTACAATTTTTACCTCAGACAGGTCTGCACCTGGTTCTCCATCAATGTCCAATTGCTCAGGATTGGCTTGCAGGGATTCAAACCCAGTCATCTAAATTTTGGATTTTTTGACATGATTAATCATGTCAAATGCCTGAAATGGGCTTGGAAGAGAAGATGGGAGTTCATCCTTTTGATTTTCAAGAGGGGGAGGACTGGTTTGCGAAGTTGAAGTAGAAGGTGCAGAGATGTTTGATGCACTTACTTTTTTGGTAATCACCGAGTCCTTTGATTGAAAAGGAAGAGGGGTTCTCTACTCAGTAATTGAAATTGTTAGTTGGGGTCACTCCTCTATATTCTCTTTGTCGGCCTGCTGGGCTAACTGATTCTAGGACTGGGTGAATACTACATATGATCCTTTGATTGCTTCACCTTCACTTCTGGGTTCATCCTGGTAATTCAGGAAACCAATGTGGGAGTCACCAGCTGATTCTTCTAGATCCTCCCTGAAGAGATCAGTGCCATGTTCTTTCTCTAACTCAGGTTGGAAATAAGAAACATGCTCTGTTTCTAGATATCCAACTACCGAGTTTGTTGGAGGTGCTTCAAGGGCAGGATTCCTCTATGGAGGAAGAAGACGATTTTATTACCCTTGAATTCTGGCAGTCTTGCCTTGATATGGCTGATTAGGGAATGTTCTCTTTGGTATATCTTTATATAGAGGAGCAAAAGACATACTTTGTGCCATTTGCCTTTTCAAGGCTAGCAATTCATTTGTCAGCTTTTGTACCATTGGATCAGTGGTGACTGTGGGTGAGTATTCAGAAGATGAAGAGGGTTTAGCTCTGTTAGGATCTCTCCTTATCTTTCCTGCCAAGATAAGGTCATCTTCTAGCTCAGTAGCCAAGTCTTGAGCAACCTCAAGGTCTATGTGTCTAGCCCATCTCAACAAAAAACTCACTTCAGGTAGCTGTGAGTTGATGAAGAAACACATGATATTCTGAGGTGTCGGCTGGGTGATCATGGGAATCCTATGCCTCAGCTTGTTGAACATGGCAATGAAGTCCCTCATAGGTTCATGGGGCTCCTTTTCATCTGTGTGAGCTGGGCCAGCAAGGCATGTGCATCTTCTTCGAGCTTGAATCTTGCTTCGAACTTGGCTTTAAGTGTATCCTAGTTAGTCACTGATCCAGCTTGTAGATGGTAGAACCAGTCTACAATAGCACCTTGTAGTGTCTCCACAAAAAACCTGACTGCTACGTCTTCAAATTCCACCCCTATCACACCACAGGCTATGGTGAAGGCTGTAATGTGTTCATCAGGGTGGACTCTTCCACAAACAAAGAATTTGGAGAAATTTTTCCTTGAACTGAGTGGTAGCTCATGCAGGGGTGGAGTTAAATTAAGTGGGCCAAATGAGTTACCCCAGGGGCCTTGAACTCCCATGATCGGATTATGAACAATAGGGATAACACATCTAAGCGGAGTTGCCAGATTATAGGACAAAAATGGAAAAGAAACTGGCCCTGCTTTAGCTTAAAGCTTGAGGCTTCAAACTGCACTTTCTTTCCTAGCAGCTCTGGTTTTGCAGACCAGATAATATAATAGAGATGGATGAAAAATGGTAAGGCTATAAATGGATAATGGGTAAGACCCAGATGGGAGTCGCCAGACTGTATAATGGATAAGGTGACAATGATAATGGGTAAGACACAAGTGATGTTTCAATCTGAAACTTGAGGTTCCAAATTGCACAAAATTACTGTGTCCCCAGTAGAGTCACCAAAAATTGTTAGTTGAATATTTTGTCGATCAACATACTGATAAACAAAATAGGTTTGATCAGCCAAAGTAGGAAGATTAGTCATCCAAATGTGTAGTTTTACCACATCAGAAAGACACTGATCTCTCCTCTCATCAAGGGGAGGTTCCCTGTAGGTATGTGTGTGTGTGTGTGTGTGTGTGTGTGTGTGTGTGTGTGTGTGTGTGTGTGTGTGTGTATATGTATATGTATAGTTGTTACTGCCAAGAGTATTCTTGTGGTTTGTTGAATAGTACTTATGAAAGAAGAGGAGTACTGTCTGTCATTTCCCCTGAGTTTTTCCTTTGATCTGAGCGCATCATATTTGAAAGAAGAGAGATGGATGGTTTGTCCCACCCATGGGACAAACCATCCATCTCTCTTCTTTCAAATATGATGCGCTCAGATCAAAGGAAAAACTCAGGGGAAATGACAGACAGTACTCCTCTTCTTTCATAAGTACTATTCAACAAACCACAAGAATACTCTTGGCAGTAACAACAAAAGTAGCAAAGGATGTGATAACCAACAAATCGAGATGCAACACAAAGTCTTCACCTGGATTGCTCAAGAGTAAGATACGAAGGACAATGAGGGCACAAAGTCACCTCAAAATCCTTTACACAGAAATGAAAAGAACACACACTAAAGACAATTATGAGGGCGCAAAGTCTCTCCACAATCGACTCTTTAGGACACCTTCTTGACTACTGTCACTAATTCTACTTGTTTAATTAAAGGAATAGAAGATATATTGAAGAAAAAGACATAAGAACAATTTCCTCAATAACAAAGATATTACAACACAAAGTCTGAAAAACCACTTGCTTTCTTATTCCAATAACAAAATATGATCGGCAATTTGAGCTCAAAGTCTCAGTAATGCCTTACAATTTGGGTAGAGTTTCATTCTAAATGTCAAAAAAGAGATCCTTATTACAATAAAAGAAAGTCCCTTATATAGTCTCTTCAAGAAGGACTCAGGAATAGTAAATACATCATTTTGCGTTAGAATCTGTTAAGAAGACACGTTGGAACTTAGGGGCACTTTACCCATTTGATTTTATCAATGCAAAGAAATAAGTCACGCTTATTGAAAGTTGCAACTTCCAATGTTCTCCTGGGGATCTAATCTTATCTTCATCATTCTTCCTTTTCTGGTTAATTGAATCGGGTCCTAGATTTAGTTTACTGTTCTGTTCTTTCTCCGCTTTCTGCTGGTCTTGGCTTTGAGATATGTGATTGTATTTTGGTCTGTATGTTTAAAATATCAACGGCTAATTCACTGTGTTGAATTTGACGTTTTCGGGCGCGTCATTCATTTGTCTTCTTTCATCTTTTCTGTTTGGCACTTTACCAGATTGGACTTGCCCTTTCGAGCCTTGAGAAATGACCCATTTTGAGTCGAAATAGCCTCCCGCAAGGATATCTATCCTTTGGGCAGTCTTTAAATGGCCTTTCAGGCTTCTTCCGGTGATCCTTCGGATATCCCCCGGGCTTTTCTTACGTTTCCTCCCGCGGACATTTTCCCCAGGGAAAATTCCTATGAACAAAAAGTTCGGGGAAACAATTTTAAATGCCTTGAACAAATCTAAAATAATTATCTTTCGGCTTCCTTGAAAACGACCCTTCCGAAGGGTGCTTTTATCGATTAAGTGTCCTCCGCAAGGGCACTTGTCCTTCGGGAAGCTTCCTTTTGCATTGAACTGAACATTGAACTTGCCTTTGAACCATTTGATGTCGAACCAAAGGATGAACCAAACATTGAACCTGCTGCTGATGCTTGTCGATGGAGATTTCTATTTGAACCAAGGCGATGAAACAATTCCAAAAATGACCAATTGTTAGAAACTGATTCTTTTGATTGAACCTACCTGCAGAAGTCGTGAAGCCCGAAAAATGAGGAATTTGAATGCCCAAGACAAAATTTGGAAAGGGAAGAGATAATTTTGGTCTGTAAGACCAAAATAGTTCAAATGTTGTCCCAAAAATGAGTGATATTTTTGGGGGACAACAAGGTGTTTCATTTACTACAAAATATGAGGTTATAACACAATGTCTATCAATACATTATCATGTATATCAAATGTAAATGCCTCACTATCTTATATGTTTATGTAAACACTTCTTTAATCTATTCTACCATGTGTTTTGACATAAATATTTTTGTTTTTTTTCAATGATGTGTAATATATCAAAATTATTTAAAATTGCATTACATCATATCACATCAAAGTCTAAATCTTTGATTAACTATCCAATAAAAGGTATAAATTTATCACATTTATTTTACCATGTGCTTTGACATAAACACTTGTGTTTTCTTCCAATGATGTGTAAAATACTATCAAAGTTATTTAAAATCACATCACATGACATCAAAGTCCAAATCTTTGGCCAATTATCAAACAAGAGGCATAGATTTGTCATTAATATATTTCTTTCTTTTAGTATAATTTATCCAAACATTTGAAGTGCAATGATTAATAAATAATCATAATACAATAAAATTACATAATTTTTTATTTGTCATTGTTATGTAAGGTTTATTGAAATTGGTTTGGTTAAATATTAATTATTATTAAAAAAAATAGATTTGTATTCATGTATTTTTAAATTCATCTTGAGATTATCTTTATAAGTGATTATTAAACTATTAATATTTATTTATTTTTTATTTTTATAATAATCATAAGGTAAATGATCCAACTTAACACACAAGTACTCATAAACATTTATTAGTAGGTGGAATAAGAGTGGATTTAATTAACTACTTTTTATTAGTTTTTTTATTAGATAGGGTTAACAACACCTTTGACTAGGGTGCAAACTAGTTTCGGTATAAACAAGGGGTCCAAATTTCCCAATCACTATCACCAAAAAATATTAAGAACATCATGACCAACCATCCACACAAATAATACTGATGGGATGTGATAACCAATAACATCGTCAACCGCTCAAACTATCCAAACGTTATCACAAATCACTAAAAACCACCAAGATGAGATTCTGATTGGAACTATAACTAGAAAAAAGAGAGGTTTTAACTGATCTCCATTATCGAAAACCAAACAGGGCACAAACCTACTGGACAGGCAACACAATAGGTATTTTGGACAAACCCCAAAACCCTAGCTAGCTAAGAAATAGGGTCAAAACCAAACCTGCATGAGACAAGCTCCCCTAAAGATGAATAACACAAACAAGAGCAAAACAAGGGTTTTAAATTTCACCCTAAAACTAGGTGGTCTTCTTGAAGAAGATCCTCCACACAACAGATCTTCAACAAAATTTATGTGCATCTAATGCACATGTGAAGCACAACTAGTGGGCATGCACACCCACTTAGCGAAATAATAACCCATAGAGAGGGATCCAAAAAACTACATTGTGGAGGTGGAATCCTTTGATATCCACCCAAGCCATAAGAAATAATCGAGTGGACTCCTCTATCATCCACAAAGATAATGAATGCTTTGATGAAGAATCCTCTAACTTCCCCAACCAAAGCCCACAAGATGGAAAGACCTAACAAAGCTAGAGAAGAAACATGGTTCTTAAGGAGGGGGCCATCCCTAGCACCACCCCCAAAATCCATGTTGAAAAGCTTTGAGAAAACTATCTTAAAACAAGGTCTCCAAGCCATAATAGTCTATTGAATATTTGGGTTGAACACCAGAACATAGATGGCACCAAAAGGAATTCCTCTAACCTCAAATTTCATGCCCAACTAAAATAACCTAGCCCTCCCCACAAAGGGTAGTGATGGTTGAGATGACAAATTACTACTTGAAGGTTAACATACCATAACCATAAAGAGTCGACTTCCAACCGTCTGGAGCAGGCAATACCAAACAAAACCAAACTAGAGTCCTCCCCTAAATGCCAATGCAAGGCCCAAACCTTTGTCTATAACACCTAGTCAGTGAACTTCCTCTAGGACGAAGATGCAACACCAACCAAGAAAAGAAGTGGCCTCGACCACAAGCACACTGAACCACCATTGCTCTGCAAGTGTCCTTGCATTTTTCACAACCAACACCTTACCTTCCAGGTTTGGCTCCTCTCCTTCATCCTCTCCAAACTCTTGAATCAAATCAAATGATCCCCACCCATGGCTATTTTTATTAGTATTTTCAAAATGTTAAAATTTTACTATGCAAAAAATATTTGCACATAGTTTTCAGTTGTATTAAAACCCTTATTCTATAATCATTAATAAATATTATTTTTTAAATTGTTGAAATTGGTAGAGGTCAATGCCCTTCAAATAAATGCATTATCTCTTTGCACACACACCTATATTAAGAGAAGGGGATAGTAATTAGGGAGGGTCCAATAATTATGAGCCATTTCCTTGGTTATAATATATTAACATTTATTTAGTTATGTATTATGGGTTGTATGGTTTTTGGTAAAATTTACTTAAACATTTTATAAAGGTGTTTTCGTTATTTTGAATAAAAATTTAAAAGACAAGAACATTTATATAAAATGAAAATTAAATATTTTCAAAATAGATTTGCACTACAATTAAAAATAAAATGTACATCATATTACACAAACTGTATATGATATTCATAATAATGAATATCTTTTTTTATTAATATCAATATATTTTTCAAAATAAACTAGAACTTCTAAAAAGTTATATATAAAAATAAGGAATTGAGACCTCTCATGAGAACTTTACTATGTTGAGATATATAATTGTAGATGTATATATCCTTTACTAATATTTTTAAAATGTAAACATTTTAAAAACACCAACTTCAACCACAAAAATGAATCTCATAAATTCACTTTAGGGATCTTCATTGCAAATTACACAAAACAAAATATAAAATATCTAGGGATTTATAATAATTTAATATGCCTCCCCTGTAAAAATAAATAAAAATCTAAGTCTCACCATTCACAAACCATTCAAAATTCAAATTATGTTGGCATACAATCTGTCTATAAATAACAACAAAGTGAATACCAACAAAGTTCTCCACCATGGTACATTACATAGAGGAATTTCAGTCAAAAATGGAGAAATTAATGTTTGCGTGTAAGTGTGTGTTTCCTGTAACTGAACCCACAACTATGTTTGTTGTATTTTTGCATGGCTATTATTGTTGTTGTGCCTTCTATGTCCATGTTTTTTGTTGTATGCCTTCTTTCTTAATTTTTCTTGCATGCATTAACATCTGAGTAAATGTTTACTGGACTATGTTAATGAAAGGATATAGTTGTTGTTCATATATGTTACATTCACTCTGTTGTGTTATTTATTCAATTTCGATTCGAGATGCAAAATATATCACTCATTAATGTGGAAACCACCATTATTTTCCATATGATTAAATGGGCTTTTTGTGCTGATATTCTTTTACAAATTTGGAAAACTAAAAAGAAAGATCGTTTTCATCATGATGAAATGGAAATGAAATTTTCTATAACTAAAAACGTTGACATGATTTCTAATGTTACCTTCTAAATCCGAATTCAAATTATTAAATTTTAACTTGAACTTCATCATTTACATACCCTCTTGAATCACTAGTAAACTATTCCTTATGTTTCGAGTGGTGAGCCTCTAGATCCCCTGGTCTATATCCATCAAACGCACATTGTATATACGCACACTATCTGAGCGTCAAATTCATCATTTTTATCAGCCAACTCATTTTTTATCTTTTCATTATCACCAAGCCATTCTTTTTCTTGCAAAGGAAAATGCAATAGCTCCATCTTTCGAATCTCGCGAATAATTGTCTAGTTGACACGCAAATACTGAAGAACACCCTTGGCCTTATCACAATATATTCTTCCAAATTGTTTTAGAAATAAACGAACAATATAATAAATGGAGTCGGTGAGGAGGATATGAGTCGGTGATATCCTCCTCGTTCAGTCCAAATTAATTAGAAAAAATGAACAATAATTGGGGTACGGGAAGTTAGGCGAAACATGGCTATATCTCTCATACAGTCCAAATTGCTTTGAAAAAAATGAACATTAAATAGACGTTAGGTGATTATTTCATTTATTTCACAGCACAAGGTTTCCACGCAATGTCTTTCAGTACAATCTAGACTGGTTTTATCACTTCGCTAGACGTATCCTATCATATAGGTTCATTAAACACTTCCCTTTTCAAGATTCAATTTGATGGTGATATGTGTTACACAATTTAATTTGTTATAAAACAATAAATGGAGTAGGTCATTTCTTTTATTAAAAAGCACAAACGTTATTATATAATGTATGGATTTATATATATTATATATAAGATCCATACGGATCTATATAAGTTCATTACACATTTTCCTTTTCAACATTTAATTTGATGGTGATATTTGTTACAAAACAATAAATGGAGTCGGTCATTTCTTTTACTAAAAAGTACAAACATTATTATACAATGTATGGATTTATATATATTATATATTTATTATTTTATATATATAATTTTTATCGAGAAGAAATTGAGACTTTCGACTTGACATTTAAAGTTTATTGTTTTAGTATAAGATAATTTTGTTTATAATTTCTGGATAATGTGATGTAGGTCTTCACCCCATGATCAAGATTATCTATACAAATGACCAAGACTAAGTTAATTATATCCCAATACTAAATACTTTCCCAAACTTATTCTATCATATGTAAACCCCTACCTTTCAATATTAAATTTAATGGTTATGTTACTCATACAATACAAATGAACAATAAATGATATAAAACGTTTTATTTACTACAAAGGTCACAACATAGTGTCTATCAATACATTATCCTATACATCAATGTAAACACTTCAATATCATATATGTCTATGTAAACACTTCCCTAGACCTATTTTATCATGTACTTTCATATAAATACTACTTGTTTCTTTCAAGATTAAATTTGATGTGTAAAATACTATCAAAATTATTTAAACTCGCATCAAAATCCAAATCTTTGCTCAACACTACTTGTTTCTTTCAAGATTAAATATGATATGTAAAATATTATTAAAATTATTTAAAATTGCATCATATCACATCAAAGTCCAAATATTTGGCCAACCATCAAACGAAAGGTATAGATTTGTCATAAATATATTTATTTCTTTTAGTATGACTTATCCAAACATTTGAAAGGCAATGTTGAATAAATAACTATACAACAAAATTATATAGTTTTTTATTAGTTATAATATTTAATAAATTTGAATATGGAGGAACCATAAATCTCGATTCTTAACCTCATGGAAACCTAAAAATCTTATAATTATTTTTTTGTCAGGTTTATTAAAATTAGTAAGGTTAAATTTTAATTACTATTAACTTTTTGGGGGATTTTTGTTTGTATATTTTAAAGTCATCTCAAGATTATCTCCATAAATAGTTATTAACCTAATAACTTTACTTTCGTCATGCATTCTTGGTAATAATCATAAGGAAAGAGAACCAACTTAGCATATATGTACTTATAACCCATGTATTATTGGTAATAATCATAAAGAAAGAAATCAACTTAGCATATAAGTATTTATTAGTAGGGGGAACAATAAATTTAAGCAACCACCTTTTATTGGAATTTTTAAAATGCTAAAATTTTGCAAAACAATATTGACTCAAAGCTCTGGCTGGAGGTATTTTTATCAACCCTATCTGACCATCTATTAATTAGTCAATTCGAGATTCTAGATGAGAAAACTAGATCTGTGAAAGACCGATTAACAAGGAAAATTCATTTGTTAGCTCGTCAATTAGTCAATCTTTGTATTTGACTCAAATTTATTTCCTTAGATCTAGCCTTACCCCATTTATTCACTTTTACAGATGACATTACCTAGACGATACCATTGGTAATTCAACTTGGATTTTGTTCATCCAAAGTAAACAACATTGACCAAGAGCTATCCTATCTAGTCCTCTTAGAGTATTGCCATTCTATAGACATCATTGCTAGATAATTTATTGCATTAAACGAACACTATGAGGTAACAAAATAATATTGGTATAGAGGAGGACACTCATTAATGTGTATAGTCCATAACCCAGAAAGGGTAGTCCAACGTATCAAAAAAGCTCATCTAGTTCATGTTGGGAAATTAGAGTTCCCATGGTGATTAGTTTAGTGGGATTGGTAGTTGGAACAATCTCCTAATTTATAGGAGATATTATTCCTATATCTTTAATAGTCTTTTGCAAAATAAAAATGTATTGATTTGATGGACAAACAAAATATTGTGCTTTATACATTTGAGCCTTCAGCGCTTCACTGTAAAATAGGATAAAACCCATCAGTGGTATCATAACAGGTTCCACCCTGGACCTCTCTACAACTCAGAGCTTGTGCTTTACAAGAATTTTGGAGTGTAAACCACGCCCATTATCCTTATCATTTGAAAGTCCTTATTTATGATTGGTAGTAGTAATGTAGTGCAGACCACTACACATTCTGCTAGCATTCAGAGAGTTTTTGTAAGAAAAAAAGAAAAAAGAGGTACTTATTATTCTATATTTTTATAGTGTTTTTTGGTTTCCAACTATAATCTATATACAAAGAAATAAATTTAATATGATAAGGGAATAACACAGCTCTACACAAAAATAGTAAGGCATTAGAAGATCTGAGAATGAAGATCTAACTTTATGTGAATCACTGAGTGGATTGATGAGAATCACTAGGTTTAGATTCATCTTTGTAGTTGAAACCTATGAAGCAAAACCACTTTAAAAATAATGGATAAATTGTATTGCATTGCATCAGAGTTTGATTAGATTATGGATCTCCTTTGCATGGATCATGGACTGCAAAATTTTGAATGGTGTATCATCTGATGCAATAGAATAGATATCTCGACATCGAACTGTGAATCCCTCCCCACTATGGCTGCCTCTAAATCTCTTTTATTCACTTTGAAGTAGACACCTGATCTAGTTTCAAACCTTGAAATCCTACATTTAGGTGTGGCCACATCCTGAAACACCTAGAATGCCTCAGAGTAAATCCTAAGTTCCCATCACAATGGCAATACAAGTTTTCAAATGGTAATACAAGTTTTAAATGTAGCTGGTTCATTAACTTGATGATCCAATTTCCTCAGATCAATCTTTCCCTCCTTGTCACCATCTATCTTTGCCTTCCGCAAGGCAATGGAAGATGCGATAACAAAAGAGTTTTGTTATTAGTCTCAAAGGGTGAACTAAAGAATTCAATTTAGTTTAACTCCTAATTAAATTTTACTTTTTGGATCAGTGAAAATCCATGGTTTTTTGTGTATTCAAATATTTACAATTAGCCAATAGTGAACTTGTGCATTTGATAACCAAAAATATGAAAATAGGCATTTATCTGTATTTTCATTGGTTGAATTTATATGCATCTAAATTCACTCACTTCATTAACACCACTAATATTACTATTAGTCGACACTAATTCCACTTATCTCATTTATTCTAATTAATCTTGTCCTAATATCCCCACTCCTAATCATTTATCTAAAATCTCCATTCATTATTCTTCATCTACTAACCTTATTCTATCCAACTTCTTCATTAATTATCCTAAATCCTCGTTATCCCATTTTAATCCCACTCATCTATTATTTGGGAATTTTAAATTCCCATGACCCACCTACTAAGTCTATTCTTAGGCTCTCCTACATCCCTAGTCCCTAATCACTCACCCATTATCCTTATCTAATCCCCCATCTGATCATTATTAACTCTTAAAAAGGATTCTAGAACCCTCAAAATCTAGAACCTTCTCTATTTCTACCCCTCCTCTCTAGAAGAATCTAAATCTAGAGGCTTTCAAAGAATTTTAAATTCCTTTTAATTCTCCACCCTTGATCTCCTCCATCCAGCTTCAATCTCCACCATGGATCTTTCCCTCTTCGTTCTATTTAAATCACTCCTCTCCTCCATTAGATCCATCTTGGGAATCCATAGCAAATCCATGTCAATATAGTCCTTCAATCATAAGCATCCAACATCCTTGATCAAGCATCATAACATCAAATTACTAAGTCTAAGGTAATCAATCCAACCTCTTTGTATTTTATTATGAACTATTTGCATTAAAACTTAATGGATCTAGACTATAACTAAGTAATTTGATATTTGAGTGATTGAATTATGTAAATTTAATCAAAAAGCTAAAAAATCCTTCTACAAAATGGTGACCATGGTGGGACTTTCCCCTTTTGGACTAATCTTATGAGTGTGAAGTGTGATAATCCAGTTTGTAAGAGAGAGTTAGAACAAATTCGATAACTCCAAGTTTTAAAATTTGTTTCATTCATAATCAATCTCCAGGTGACTAGTGGCCTTGTTGCAGTAAGTAGTAATGGTGTTTTATCAGTTTTCACATAAGCTACCCACTTTTTATTCTCTTAGCATTTTGGCCTTTATATAATTTATGTCCTCTATAGTTGCATTTGATTTTAGTGATATTTTTAAAATTATGATAATAACATTAGGAAAAATCATAAAAATCATGTATACTTCATAATATTTCAAGTATTTGAATATTTACGTATCTCTATTTTTGTGTATATTCAAAGAATTTAGAAGTGTAAATATTTTACTAATCATGATATTCATGTTTTCATAACTAGATTTATCTGTGATATTCATCCACTACCTGAGAACTATCTACTGATTCACCATCACTATCATCCATCCATTGGTTTTTCCTTTATTGATTTGTGCAGGCATGTTTACCATTTCACCTATTTTTTTACCATTGGATCTTCCATGCACATCCAACATAATTACTAATAAATACTCTACCAACAAGTCCATCTTGGGCATATCCTGACAACACCTCTTTGAGGCACTTTGTCCAACTGTCCAATACATTATTATTTGAGGCATTTTATCAAATGGTTCTCGTGCCCTCCATTATTTTGTTGTTGAATATCCATACCCTGTTTCGAAGTTCCCATTTTGGGCACATAATGGTATTATGTTGGTAAAGGTGGATGAGTTTTAATTTACACCTGACAATTGCATTTGTTAAAAAATTCTAATACATATTTAACAAGGCCAATCTACGCATATCCTATAATCATAACATTCCATGAGACCACGTTTTGTATTACACATTTTGTCAAATAGTTCAAATGCCTTTGTATAGCGAGGGAACTGACAAAGGTGAAGGAAAATGAAGGGAGAATGCTAGTAAAGTTTGTGGAGTTTGGATTTACACCTGTTAATGCGTTGACTTAAATAACCTCCAAAGCGATCTACACACACCCTACAACCATCTATGTACCACAACACTAGCAAACACATTATCTAGATACCCAGGGTGTATTCAGTTCATTCACCATATATTGTATGGGGGACATTTTTCCTATATTCTCTCATGTTGCTCCATAGACAAAGGGAAGACACCTATCTATTATATTTCATAGCACTAAAGGCTAGTTCTAGGTTTCAAACCGTGAATCTACAGTAGCATCTTTTTTTAGGAAAACATTTTGGGAATTACAATCAAAATGCAAACCATTAAATCCTGGATATTATAGATGTGAATAGGAGATTCTAGTCAAAGCCTTTAATGATCTCTAGTTTTTATGAGTTTCATGGCACAAATTTGAAGTTTTAAATTTTGTGTCTTGACTTTAGTCAATGTTTAAACTTTTCAACGAAAACATAGAGATCTGATATTGATTTGACTTCAAATTATGAAGGTATGCATTGTAAGTTATTAAAATTTTGATTTTAATAATAGTTTGTACTATTATATAGTCAACTAGATTGCATTGATTTGAGTAAATAGTAAAAGAAAGTTTCCTTTGTATATATAATGTTATCTGAATAGTCATGTTTATTTGAATATTACTTTTTAGCCATTTCTTTTAGAACATGATAGTTAATATGATAATTTAGTCGTATTACTATCAAAATAATAAGCATATAAAAAGGTAAAATTTTCAACATTTGGGTGAGTAAAAAAGAATCAACTTTGTTCAAAATACTAACATTGTAGGTGGCCTTATATTTCTCTAGAAAATGATTGGTCAAAGATTAAAATCAATCAAATTACTAATCATTTGTAGGTTGAATAGTTTTATAATCAAATACAAACATCATTTTTAATTATCCATCTGATTTTGCTTGATTTGATGTGTGCTTGTAGGTCTAATCATTTCAAGCTAAAACTACTAACCATGTGCTTGCAGGTCGCCTATCAAAGACTACTTTTTTGGGCATCTTAAAAATCATTTTTGAATCATTTCAATCATCTTGATCATTTTGTCTTGTATATATCATTTTCATCATTTTGTCATGTATATATCTATTTTGTATATTTTTACTTCTTGTAAATATCTCACACTTAATCTTAAGTGGTTAATTAAACTTCTTCTTGTTTGCTTGTTTGTATCTCGAGGGCTACAGTGTTGTATGCTCTCCCCCTTGCATCCTTGCAGTGATTCATGGGGGATTAAAAACTGCCTATAAGCCTTCCTCTTTTTTTATTTTTATAGGGTTCAGTGACGTGGATTTCACCACCATGCACTTGACCAAACTACATGTTATGGTGGAGTCTAAACATTAGGGGAGTTGTCATTCAGTACCAAAGCAAAATTACCCATAAAGGGTTTCATTGAGTTAGGGGCATTTAAGCTCCAAGGTAGTTAGATAGCATCCTATATGGACTTGGCCCCCACTATACTTTCATGTATATAGGGGATACACCTAGAGAAGCCTTGTAAAAAATGAACATAGAATCCTTTGGTCATAATAGGCATACTATTGTCAGAGTTAATATCAGCTCCTAAGTAGCCATCGTGTGCAGATGGGTTTGAGAGGGTTTGATCAATTCCATAATGGGTCACAATCCTACAGGCTCACCCATGAATCCATTTGATGGTGCGAGTGTTAGGTTACACATCCATCATTTTACTAATAATAGGTTTTGTGGTTTGTTTTCTTGGGTGTGTGTCATGCTAAACCAGTACTATTTTTGAGCTGAGTCAGCCTTCACCCAAACCTATATAACTATCTAGGCCTTTGCACAACCCATCTTGTATATTCTTGCCTCATCATTCTACCATGTTGTACATCCTTATCCCATCATCCTTTGTGCATATCATCTTAGTCTTGCTTCATCCTATTGGATATCCTTGTCATCATCCCCATTTGTATATATTGTATCTTATATATCCTTGTCTCAAAACTATCTTCCATTATCACCTTGACTTCATCCCATCCTAATCTATTTATATCTGTAATGTCCCTTACTTAGGGGCTCTCTTATCTGCACAAAAAACTCTGATACCAAAGACCAAAGCTCTGATACCACTGTGATGTCCCTTCAAATAGGGAATATATAAACTCTAAAGCTCTGATCACAATATAAACTTGCAGAATATATTCAAATAAGCATAAACAAATCACAGTATAATCTCTTAATAACAAATCAAGACCTCATTACTTGTTCTTCTATGATGATTACACAATTGAGTCTCTGGCATACAAATTAAAGAATATTACAGTCTGGTCTTAAAACCCTGTGTTTTGAAAATCTGGGAGTGAAATCTGAATCTGGAAGGGTCTCGGCCTTTCTGTGTCGACACACAGACGCCGTCGTCGGTCGATATCTCGCCGACGTCGGTCTCTGTCGGTCGGATTCTGCCGACGTCGGTCCTTAGTCGACCGATGTCGGTCTCTATAAGCCCTCTCTCTGTCGATGTCGGTGCCTGATCGGATCTGTACGGATCTGTACGGACTTAGTACGGCCACCAACTCAGCACAACCTGTCTGTTGATCCCTGATCTGGTAATCTATTGTGTCTAATACAGCAGATCTCTCTCTGTCTAATTTATTGAAACAAAAACATGAACGAAATCAAGAAATACCTGGAAAGCTCTGTGATAAACTTCTGTGTGAAGTTATCTCTCAAACCTGGAATTCTGTGATAACTCCTGAATGAAGCTATCTCTCAATTTGGCGATAAATCAGCTGATATCTCACAGCCTCTAAATCACACACAATGAAGAGGGAACGTTCTCCACTGCAATGGAATCCTGGAACCCTTGGCTCAGTCTTCACAGAAGAAATTCTTCAATTTTCAATAATCAATAATCAATGCATAATCAACAATGGCCTCCATGAGAAACCCTTATACCCTCAAAAGATATGCTTGCCCTAATTAGGGTTTTCTTAAATTAGCATTAGGGTTTCTAATTTAAAATTAGAGCAAATAATTAATAATTAATAATTAATTATTAATGAGACCAAATAATTAATATTTGATTAAATCAATCAAATATTAATATCTCCCTCAATATACGTCGGATCCTCAAACCGATCGACGCAGGTGAATCAGGGAGTGATTCCGCATATGACCATACCAAAATAAAGGTGCTCCGCTGCATGTCAAATATCCCTAAATAATAGGAGCATCAATCAAACATGTCTGAAAGACCCTGAATGAAAACCAAATGTAGAAATTTTGCGAATCAAAGTCAAGCCAAGCTCCATTATGACCCTCTATCCTTCATATTAGCCTACGAAGGTCGCATAATAAGCTAATCATCAAGCCTGTCAATGTCCACGAAAAAGGGGACATGACAATCCGCCCCTCCGAAAATTGCTTGTCCCCAAGCAATCTCGGAACAATGAACTACTCGATCCACCTGGATTTCAAATGTAATTATGCTCTGCACTACTGTGAATCAATGCAAGTACCTGTAACATCAACAGAAGTAGAACAAAGAGGAACCCATAACCAAATTGGCGAACACAACTCAACCAATCTCTGAAATCACAACTGCCCTGGATGTGTCGATACCGTAGACTGTGTACTTGGCAACTGTAAATTCCATCTACAAAAGATGGTGTTAATCCATCCCATAACTGATCCCTCTGTAACGGTGGCACAACCAACTGTACCATACTATCAAATGTGTGAGAAGAATCAGTATAGAGACTCAAGTCTACTGGGCTCTCAAACTCATTAGAATCAGGGACTCCCAAATCCTGAATATATGTGTTAGCCTCAACAATATGCTCCTCATCAGCAGCTACAAAAACATACTCAGCACCAATACTCAATGTACTAACCTCTGAGTATACCTCCACACTCTGAATGCAAGCATCAGGCTCATCCTCACTGTATAACACATGCGCTGAACTCACCTGAAGACAAAGCTCATCCACAACATCCTCAACTACCCCTATCGGTGAAGGTACTACAGATAAATCATCACCTGAAGATGTGTTAATATCTCCCTGTACTGGATCAGCATGTCTGTCAAACTCATTATGCAAGTTGCTGCTTGTCATAGGGAAAGCACTACGATCCTTGGGCCTATTAATTAGACTCTTTAACCACTTACAAGCTCTAGGTGAGACATTTCTCCCTTTTGTCCAGACATACCATAAATCTTCTGCCAAAAGTTTAGAGATTTTATCCTCCTCAAACAAGATTGTGAACATGATAGAGTGCATGGATGCTAATACATCACTGGAATGAAACTCATCTAAAATATTCCAAAATATTTTAAACATATTTCGAATGCCAGCAATAAAACCTACTAACATCATAATGTTTTCAAATCCATACCTTGCAAAAGTTTCAAGTAATCTCGCCCTCTTTGCGAAATGAGGATCTCTAATGTCACCCAACTTTTCAAAGCTTGTCACCATGGCATGAAGTACCTCTCTCATAATCCGGTCATCATAAAAAGTAAAGCCAGCTACTATTCTCATGATTTCACTAATACAAGAGAGAGTTGCAAGTCTTACCACCTCATGATGATGTCTCAATAATCGGGGCTTCACCAAAGAATCAAACGCTGGAGATAACACTGTTTGCATCTCATAAGAATTTGACTGCTCAACATTGTGTAAGTGAATTTCTAACTCCTCCAGATTTTGTAGAAGGTCATCTGCTTGCTGTAATGGATGTTCTATCTGCTTCTTTGCATTGTGCACTCTCTCTACCAAATCTTTGACACTTGGTAGCGCCATGCTGATACCCAAACTACCCAACAGGATGGCAAGACATTAGCTCTGATGTGCCCAACAGGATGGCAGGAATTTAGCTCTGATACCACTGTAATGTCCCTTACTTAGGGGCTCTCTTATCTGCACAAAAAACTCTGATACCAAAGACCAAAGCTCTGATACCACTGTGATGTCCCTTCAAATAGGGAATATATAAACTCTAAAGCTCTGATCACAATATAAACTTGCAGAATATATTCAAATAAGCATAAACAAATCACAGTATAATCTCTTAATAACAAATCAAGACCTCATTACTTGTTCTTCTATGATGATTACACAATTGAGTCTCTGGCATACAAATTAAAGAATATTACAGTCTGGTCTTAAAACCCTGTGTTTTGCAAATCTGGGAGTGAAATCTGAATCTGGAAGGGTCTCGACCTTTCTGTGTCGACACACAGACGCCGTCGTCGGTCGATATCTCGCCGACGTCGGTCTCTGTCGGTCGGATTCTGCCGACGTCGGTCCTTAGTCAACCGATGTCGGTCTCTATAAGCCCTCTCTCTGCCGATGTCGGTGCCTGATCGGATCTGTACGGATCTGTACGGACTTAGTACGGCCGCCAACTCAGCACAACCTGTCTGTTGATCCCTGATCTGGTAATCTATTGTGTCTAATACAGCAGATCTCTCTCTGTCTAATTTATTGAAACAAAAACATGAACGAAATCAAGAAATACCTGGAAAGCTCTGTGATAAACTTCTGTGTGAAGTTATCTCTCAAACCTGGAATTCTGTGATAACTCTTGAATGAAGCTATCTCTCAATTTGGTGATAAATCAGCTGATATCTCACAGCCTCTAAATCACACACAATGAAGAGGGAACGTTCTCCACTGCAATGGAATCCTGGAACCCTTGGCTCAGTCTTCACAGAAGAAATTCTTCAATTTTCAATAATCAATAATCAATGCATAATCAACAATGGCCTCCATGAGAAACCCTTATACCCTCAAAAGATATGCTTGCCCTAATTAGGGTTTTCTTAAATTAGCATTAGGGTTTCTAATTTAAAATTAGAGCAAATAATTAATAATTAATAATTAATTATTAATGAGACCAAATAATTAATATTTGATTAAATCAATCAAATATTAATATCTCCCTCAATATACGTCGGATCCTCAAACCGATCGACGCAGGTGAATCAGGGAGTGATTCCGCATATGACCATACCAAAATAAAGGTGCTCCGCTGCATGTCAAATATCCCTAAATAATAGGAGCATCAATCAAACATGTCTGAAAGACCCTGAATGAAAACCAAATGTAGAAATTCTGCGAATCAAAGTCAAGCCAAGCTCCATTATGACCCTCTATCCTTCATATTAGCCTACGAAGGTCGCATAATAAGCTAATCATCAAGCCTGTCAATGTCCACGAAAAAGGGGACATGACAATATCCACCCATTATTAATCATACCTTTATCACCTACATACCCCAATCACATCTTACATTATGACCTAAGTCCATAACATCAAATACTTACCTTCACATAGTCACCTCATCCCCCTCTTAGTCTAACCACCTGTCATTGATCATCATCCCATCACCCACATAACCTAGTCATCACCTTGTATATCCTTATCTCTCCTTCTTGTACATATCCTTATTTTCTTGTACATCCTTCTAGTCACATCCTATCCTAGACCAATCCGTCATTAATCACACCCCCATTACCTATATATCCTAATCACATCTTGTTTTATCCTCCACACATGATCCTAAGTCCATCACTAATTATTTATCTTGACCTTGTCTTCATTACCCATCTGGTCTATCCTTGTTGGTTGCTTAGGTCATATACGGGTCCACACCATCCCCATCTCATCTTACCCCCTTCATCACTTCATCATCACCTATCATCATACTTGTCCTTATCCTATCATCCAATCACCCTCATCATGTCATCCCATCCCATTCCATCTTGAGAAAATTAGTCTAAGGCTCTTGAGCTAATCCTATCATCCACATTATTCTATCATCCTATTGCTTATCATCTAATTAGATATCATACCTAGTCAATATCCTATTAGCATATTATCACTCTATCAGTTTAAATATAGCAAACCCATCATTAATATAATCATATCTAGTCCAATAATCTTGCCTATTTATAACTAGAAACCCATCCAATCATCCTCTTGCTAGTTTAAATCTAGGCACCTGTCGAATCCCCATTCCTTTTGTTAGCTTGACAACTAGACATTGTTGATAGGTTGTTAGCACCTATTGTGTTATTAGTTTGAAATATGAACCTCATCCTATATCATCTCTATCACATTTCATCCACCTCCTCCTAATTATTACCTACCATAATAGCTTGGTCCTTCTATCTCTAATCCTTAATCTACCATCATCCATCTTTTATCAACTATCCTCATGGATTGAGATCCAGTTCATGTAGACAAATACATCATGGCCAATAAAGATGATATCCTTTTACAAGCTCTAGAAATGGGTACTACCTACCTTCTAACCTTGATCTCATTCATCCCAAATCAACATCTCATATCCTTCCCCTTCAGCAACCCTATAGCCTATCAAAATCAATACCAACATTCCTTGATGTAGTCACCCTAATCAATCAATACATTCGAAAGAATAAAGATGAATTCCTCTTACGACTATGGAATATGGGTGCCCGAATTCCCAATGATGCTGAGCCCAAATACCTAAGACCCTCCCCCAAGAAAGATTCTCATCAATCCTCATCCCCATCCTATTCCATTCTACCATCCATTAGTCCTCATCCTAGCCATGGCCTTTCTAATTCACAAATTTCCTCATTATATAAATACCTTGATGACAACCCACATGCAATTTTCTTGCTGCTCCTAGAGTTGGGTGTCCAATTTATCGAAGACCTCAACCCTACCCAATTCCCCTTACCTTTAAACCATCCCCATCCATAGTCAAACCCTCCATCCACTCATCATAGCCAATCATCCACCCCTTCCTCTACTAGAAAAGGGAATTCTATCCTAGACACCTCATATACTACCAAACCATTGACCTAGTTATGCCACCAACCATATAATATAAAGTCCAATCCTTTGACATCTAAATCACATAGTAAAGTGGGTCCTTACACTCCCCTTCCTATGTCCTTGGAATCACTTTTCCAACAACTCGTCACCGCTAACATGATGGTCCACCCACCCATATGACATCTTAATCCCAACAAGCCTAAGCCCTCCTAGTATAAAACAAATTGATATCATATCTATCATTGAACTTTGGGGCATTCCATTAAAAGATGTCAAAATTTTTGAGATTATGTCCAAGACCTCATCGACTGTGGTGACATAGTAATTGAGGAGGAACCAGATGAATTTCTCTCTCTCTAGATGAACATGAAGAGGAATGCCAAGATTCCATTCCTGATCATGATAAAGCCCTTCCCCTTCCAAGCCAAAGTTAAGACATCCTATCTATCTTTCATGATCCCCCTATCTTCAACCACCCATCCATTCAAAACAAGTATATTTCCCATAAGCCTAGTCCTCCCATATCCCATTATTCCTTTCATCATTTTCCCTCCATCATCTTTCTCTCACCCATCATACCAAAAACCCCACGTTGAGAGGATAATCATGAAAAATCACTCCTTTACTCGTAGCATTGCATCATGTACATAAAAGTCAGCATCAGAGTTAGAACAAGTTTCATCTACCTCAGGATCGTGTGCAGTGCCAGTCTCTGAATTAGATCCCTCATCTAAAACATAACCCCTCATCAATATTGTAGTAGATAATGATAATGCCTATATTTTTTAGGATACCTCTAATCCATGTACCTCCAATACATCACCAGGCATACCTTTGGATACCAATTAGGATGATGAAGTCATAACCTAATTCTTGAATGCTTTATCTAATTTTTAGAGTGGATCTGATCCCACATCAGATGCATGTCTTAGTGATCCTTTTGAGATTTTTTAAGACACTTTCTTGGGTGTTGAGGTTAGGGGTCATAGTAACATTTATAAGGACTATGCTTCCCATTATCCCCTTAATCCATCACTCAACATTACTCATCCACCTTACCTCCACAATCCTTACATCCCACTACATGATGGGAATGAATAGGGGCATGCATCATTTGATTCTCCTTTGTATTCCATATCATGTGTTGTAAATACAAAGATCCAAGACCATCATCCAAAATTCATAAGTCTTTGATCCTATCAGTCAAAATCAAGCAAAATCAAATCATCGGCCTAATAAAAAATGTCTTCCCTTAGCGAAGCCCAAAATCTGGCACTAAGGGCATATCAAAGTCAAAATAATCATATGTCAAGTGAAAAATAAATCTCCTCTAGTGAAGCCTAAAATCAAGCACCAGGGGGTAATCAAAGTCAAATCCAATTAGCAATTCAAAAGAAAGTCAAAAATAATAATCGTAGGGCTGATTATCTTTTTAATGCTTGGGTCAAAGAATCAACAAGTCAAAATATTCTAGATCCCATGATGTCATGGCACCAATCTAAATAATCCCCTCCACCCTATCCAATGGTGTATGCAACTATTGAACCCCATTTCCATTCACCATCTTATCATATCATCCATCATGATCATATCCTTCCTTCGCATCCTATATCCCATCATCATATTCATAGCATACTCCCATCCCTACCATGCCTCAAATCCCTAGGCATCATTGTCCCTCATAGGGGTTATAAAGACACCTAGTTAAAACACTCGGAGGATGTTAAATCAAGAATCAATAAAGGCCACCAGAACATCAAAGAATCTATCATCCATCATATGGTCTAAGCATCACACATCTCTTGAATAGGTGTTGGTTAAAGATCCATTTGGTGTCAACATTTTTGCATCTTGTGCTCATATCCAATAAATCGAGATACCAATCAAAAATCAAATAAATAAAGAAATAAAAACATTCATCCAATGGTGAAAACTAGTCTTCTGGCACCTAGGGCAAGTACCATGATGAAAATTAGTTTCTAACATCATGGTAAAATAATCCACTATCTATATTATACCTCAACACTTGGGGGAAAAATCTATTAAAAAACCATCTTATCAATCCTGCTTGTCACATCCTTTGTCCCCCTTGCCTATATCACCTATCCTTATTCATCTTATCCCCTAGTCTATTGTTCCTACACATCATCTTCCATCCTATCGCATTCCTTCCCATCTTGGCCTTCATAAAGAATGGAAGGTGTCTTGAGAAATGTTCTCAAATCATCTTGGCATATCCTCTAAAGGACACTTAGGAAACTAAGCATTTGGTTCCTTCACAATGTGGTCTTTGGCAATCCCTAGTCCATTCCTTTCTTGGTCCTTATATCCTTTTCTATATCATCCTCATCATCTTATCACTCATCCATCTTTCCATCCATCCTCATCTCAGTGGCTAGGCTTGGTATTCCCTTTGCTAGTAACCCCATTTGTATAGTGTACATACATATTTGTAAAAAACCCTAAAAAATGAAATATTCCAAAAATCCTAAAAAATCTAAAATTTAAAAAAGCCAAAAATAGTCCATGTCTTGTCTTCATGTCTTTATCCCCTAGTCGCATTCATCTCCATGATGCTCATCTTTTATCGTATCTAACACCTATATTATATATTCCATTCCCTATTCTAAAGATCCATATTATATATCGCATCTTATATCTACCATCCATCCCCTATCCATCCCCCATCCATCATCCCTGGATGTTATGTTTGGTCTTGAAACCCAATTTGAGTGGTCACCGATCTCTCTTTTTCATCATTTTGACTAGGTATTATTGATGCACATCACTTTGTTAGTGAATTTAATCTAACACCCATTACTTATCTATAAATTCCTTTTCATACCTAGCACCCATCCAATCACTTTTTTGCTAGTATGGGAGGTATTTGATCCCATCATCTCTTAGTCTCTTTCCTAGATTGAACTCTTACAAGGCCTTGTCTGTTGGTAATACTTGGTCATCTTCAACATCACTTTTCTAAATAACCTTCTTTGACCACTTTTAGATTTGATTTCTAGACCAAATTAGTGTTCAAAGACCTTATCACACCCCATCATGTTATCCATCCTCCTATTTCCAAACCAGGGGAAAAATATACTCCATATCATTCATAATACTTATCCAAGTCCCCATATCCAAATCCTCATCCAAGTCCTTATCCTAATTCTAATCCATATCCACATCCATATCCTTATCTAAGTCTTAATCCTAATCATCATCATTAGTCCATATAAGTATATCCTAAGTCCATAATCAAATCATGATCATCCTAGTCCAACACATCACCCTATCATTTATCCCATCATTAGATAAGACATTTTGACAGTATATGTGTGTGTGTTGTTTGTCTTGTTTTCCTCATGTATATATCTTGTTTGTCTTATGTTTTATTTGCATCATGTTTCTTTTTATCTATTGGGTAATGAATGAGGATGCTATGGGGACACCATTATAGCTTATAAGTACCCTCGATGATGCAAAATTCGCTATTTGCCCATGCACTTTGGCATAATGTCCCTTTGATCATGCTTATATCATGGGGCATAATGACAAGTGCCATATTTATCGGATTGCTTAGACTATGATGAGCTTTATGAAAACTATGATGGCTTGATCACCTCCTCCTCATTATTTATCAAATCATCTAATCATCCTGATCCCCATCCATTCAACTAACATCTAATATTTTATCCTCATCATCTGAGTCATATCCTTTCATCACTAACATATCCTCTAATCACTAATCATATTCGTCATCATCCTCTATCATCTAGTTAGAATTACATCGGTCTGAAATCTTTCAGATTATGTAGGCATCACTTGGCCACATTTTCATGCCTAAGGATAACTCAACCACTATCTGTCTCATCCATCCTCATCCCCCAATCTTGCTTCAAGTCTTGAATTTCTATTGGTCACTTGATCATATCATTCTCTATCATCACCTTCATCATATCAATCAACTTTACCTTTGAGTTACACCCATAATTAATCTCATTGAATCAGTCTTATCCTAGCCAATAACTCTCTCTAGCATGCATCCTTGCTTGGGATATGATTAAATCTTGTGACCTTTTAATCTTATCATCATCATAATATGATTGATTCCTCCTTGGGATGTGTCAACAACTATGACACACATCATCTCTACTCCCTGTACAAGTGTCTTTGCCACATGCATCATCAATTTATATCTTATTGCTCAAGTCAACTTTATCATTTCATCATCTATCTCTCATCTCACATCCCATCTCCTCATCTATCCATCACATCCCACCCCTCGTTTCTTCTTTCGAGTGTCCATCCATCTCATTCTTCCCTACATGTCCCCTTGAGGCATCACATATCCAATAACATCATATTTACTAATATTCATGCTTGAAATAATTTTTTTTTTTGAAAGACCATTACTCATTCCACTTCTCTTCACTTACAATGCCCTTTCAAAGAGAGGCAAAATGTATGCATCTAAATTCATTTGTTTCATTAACATCATGAATATTACTATTAGTGGACACTAATTTCGTATATCTTATTTATTCTAATTAATTCCATTCTAATATCCCCTCTCCTAATCATTTATGTAACATCCCTTTCATTCTTCTTCATCTACTAACCTTATCCTATCCCACTTCTTCATTAATTCTTCTAAATCCCCATTATCCCATTTTAATCCCACTTATCTATTATTTGAGAATTTTAAATTCCCATGGCCCACCTACTAAGCCTATTCCTAGGCTCTCTTATATACCTAGTACATAATCACTTATCCTTAATCTCTATCCAATCCCCCATCTAATCATCATTAACTCTTAAGAAGGATTCTATAACCCTCCAAATTTAGAATTTATTCCTACCCCTACTTTCTAGAAGCTTCTATATCTATAGGCTTCCAAGGAATTTTAAATTCTTTTTAATTTTCCACCATTGATCTCCTCCATCTAACTTCAAATCTTTCCCTCCTCTTTCTATTTAAATAACTCCTCTCCTCCATTGGAGCCATCTTGGGAATCCATAGCAAATCCATGTCAATATAATCTTTTAATCACAAGCATCCAACAGCCTGGATCAAGTATCATAATATCAAATTATTGAGTCTAAGGTAATCAATCTAACCTCTTTATCTTTTATTCTGTTTGATCATAGTTTAAAGCATTTAGTTTTAAGATTGTAATGCTGTTTTAAATTGTTTGTTCATCTATTTGCATTAGAACTTAATAGCTCTAGACTATAACTAAGTAGTTTGATGTTTGAGTGATTGAATTGTGTAAATTTACTCAAAAAACTCAAAAATCCTTCTATAAGATTGTTGAGATGTTATTAAAGAACAAGGCGCTGATGTAGACCACAGTCCATCGAAATAAATGCACTATTAGGAACAAGTCTCCAAAAAATCTTGGACAAGTCTCAAAAAATATGAACTGGCATTTTGCTTTGAAAATAGGCGTAGAAAATTTTAATCTATTAAAATTTGCACGCGCAGTGGGGAATGGACTGGCCGACTATATTTTGTCTGCCAGCTTCTTGAGACACCTGCTAGTGGCCTCTATAAGTGTTGAGCCTTCTTTGGGCATAGAATCCCACCGATCGATCGACAAACTCACAACATTTTTGGCTGCCTCAGCTGTCGTAGCAATGAAATGACTAGCGAATCTCTGTTGGAAATGGTCAAAACTCTACGTATCGACATTTAGGATCGAAGCTCTGTTTTGGTTGCAAAGAGGTTTTAATACAGATGCACAATTGTTTCTAGCCTTCTTTCCTTACATTCATTTACTGGAAATTTGGAATCATTTTATCTCTATCCCTCTTCTGTCCTTATATTTCTCTGGTCTCTTTCTCTGGAATCATTTTATCTATATATCTTTATTATCTGTGTGGTAAGAGAATAGAGGATGGATAAAAAAAAAGCAGCAGAGCCATAAAAGAAGAAAATTAAAATAGCAGCTGCAACAAGAAGAAATTGAAACAGAGCTTTGTAGAAAATAGTATATTTTGATAGATATAATTTATTTTTGTATTTGCTAACAGGCAAGTCCATAACAAAAGCCTGCCGTCTCCCCACATTAAATTTAATAGTATATTTTTCAAATGAATGCAACTCTTTGCCAGGTTAAATTTACATAAATATTGTAAATCAACAGATTGCTCCTGGTTTAGTGAATCTGAATTGAAAATTATTCATCTAGGCTATCAATGATAATGTTAAAAACCTTTAATATAAAAAATTCAGTATGATTGTTCCCTATCTATTTCTCAATTCGCACTAAATGCTTAATTTAAGAATAAGCAATGCATCTTTAAATGATTCATCCAAAAATACACATGAAGTTTTAACAGCCTCACTCATGGAAAAGAGAAACATATCTTGTAGAAAATGAAAGACTATTCCTGAAGAGTAACCAGTCCCTGAGCGGCCCCTTCCTTCTGCTGCACTTCATTTCTTTGTTACAAGAATACGTTTCCATTCCCAAAACACTCTTTTTAACATTGAATTAGCATAGGCTGCTAGGGAAGGAGATCAGGTAAATTTTGGAGACACGTTAGTTGCATTTACTGCCATCAGTTGTTTTGTTTTATTAGTTTAGATTTTTATGTTCGTACGTGGCTTGAATTTTATTTAACTTAGTTTTGGATTTTGTAATTTCGTTTTATTTTATATTTTTGTCATTGGTTTTGTTTTATAGAGTGGTGTTTTGTTTTAATAGTGGTTTTAGGTATGTTTTTAGTTTTTATCTTAATTGTTTTATTTGATTTTACTTTTTATGAATCCAGATTTTATTTTTAAAAATGGTTTAGGTTTTGTGTTTTTTTATTTTGATTTATTTTTTAATATTTTTTTTAAATTTTAAATTTTATGTTAAATTTTTGTTTTTATGATTAGAATTTTTATTTATTTTTAATATTATTATTAGTATTAGTTTAACTATTTCATTATTTTGAAATTAAGTATTTAAATGTTTTTTTATATGTGGTTTTTTTTAATTTAAGTTTAGTTTTATATGATGTTATATTATTTAGTATTTATTTTTGTTATTTAAGTTTGGAATTATTTTTATATTGTCTAAAATATGCGGTCAGTTATTTTTAAGTTTTTTTTTGTTGATTATAATTATTTATTATTTTGAATATTGTAAATATTTTTTCGGGACAATATATTGATGTGTATTTGTCCCTTCTTTCCCATGTGATTTTTAAGGGAGGGAATGTTGAGAAATTAGAGTTCTCATGGTAATTAGTTTAATGGGATTGATACTTGGAACAATTTCCTAATTTATAGAAAATATTATTCCTATATATGTAATACTCTTTTGCAAAATAAAAATGTTTTGATTTGACAGATAAACAAAATATTATGCTCTGCACATTTAAGCCTTCTGCGCTTCATTGCAAAATGGGATAAAACCCATCAGTGCAATGAGCCAAACATATTCATCTCATTCAACCCACTCAACCAAATCATTAGCCAAATTGACCCATATTTCATTCAGATGTCTCAGCATGATCATAGGAATTCAAGTGCATAATGTTAATGTGTTTCTTTCCATACATATAACATATACACTTTGGTACTTACATAATTATTCACGCATGTAGTGAAACACATTCATCCTTGAGCCATTAGTGACACAACATACTTATGATTTGAATCCAAAACACTTGCACCCTATAGATAAGGATCAAATTCTTGAAGTGCAAACACACACACCCACCATGGCACACATCATATTTTTAGAGTTGTCAAAGTGGGGTAGTATGTTTGATCAAGTTAAGTGGTATATCTCTTAGCAACTTCCAAGTTTAGTTTTCATAATTATGCAAGGATACAATGGAGACCATTGTTCTTCAAGAAAAGGTGAATGTTTCATGCATAGCTGCATACACTCCTCATTTGTGCACTTACGATGTTTGCGCATAAATTAGTTTGGAGTCCTTCACTCTACATCACTTACATGCACACACAATTCTTGCAACATTTTTGCACAAAGACACTTGTGCTTAGAAGAACATTTGCACACCACTACATTGCCTTGCGAAACTTCGCTTCTATGTATAGCCTCTTGTACCTCGTAAAACGTGTGTGATATTTTGCATGCCCCACATAGAACATGTCAGCACACCACATCGACGTGGCTGGCTAAGAGGTATTTTTTAGTTTTATGACATGTTTGAGAATCTCCTCAAGTAAACTTTCAACTAAGTAGATCAGCTACCATGCACTTGGAGGAAATTCAACTGTTGTGCAAAAGGAAGATGAAAAAAAAAACATCAATAGTTGTAATTGCCTCTTGTATTTATGTTTATAAACATGTATAATAGGCACTTAACTAAAGCATGGCATGATACACAATTATAGTGATAGATAACATTCTATGACTATTTAATATTTTTCATACATATTGTATTTAGACATTCAGTCTAAGCAAATTAGAGGTAGTGTTTTCCATTATGATCACAAGAACTTGTTGTCCTTGCCTTGCTACAAGAAGTGTACATCTTTATACTTCTCCTAATTCATTTAAATTGATTAGAAATTACATTTTCTATAAACATTAAATTTCAAATTACCATTTATTTGAATGAGTATTAGTTCACTTCCCATAAATTAACATAACACACTCCTTATAACATTATGCCTATCTCTACACGCAAGGTTATCCCTATGACACAAATCAGCGCTTGTTAATGTAGAAAACCAATTCCTCAATTAACATTGATAACATGACAACATTAATACATAATACTTATGTCTAACCTTCATATATTAACAATGAAATATGTTTTTTTATAACTAAGAGAATCGAGTTGTAACCCAGCGTCTTGGAGCTTATTCATCTCTAATTTGTATAGAGCGAGCTCACCCCCGCCCCTACGTCTGCCGTGCCCCTACGTCTGCCCATCCCATGTCCCCCATAACCACCTAGCTGGTTGTGTAAATGCAAAGGTATATATTAAAAATTATGCGATTCACCAAATTTTCTCAAATTGCTCAAATTTCCTTAGAAGTGGCTAATATTCATGAAAATCATAAATGTAGTCCTGACATGTCTTTAATAATTTTACCCGGGAAACAAGTAATATTGTCTGGAAAGGTTTCTATTTACAAATTCTAAATCTAATTCAAAATCATCCTCCAGTTCCCAGAGTTGAAAAGACCGAGTTGAATTCGTAGGGCGATGGAATTCAAAGATAAAAAGGGTGTCTGATCAGGCGCATCATTACAGTATACAGTACATGAGGACTACGTCAATAAATCTCCCGAATCATCTTAAATTTCTATGCAATAATGTTTTGGATAGTGGCCAGGTGAATGACATAGGAGTAAGATGAATGTGGATGCGTCAGACGACAAAATCAAAGAGAAATTGATTTGACAAATTTGATAATCATGTTTGGAGATTGATATTTACTTTCACTTGTTTTTATCTTTGAACACAACGATGCTATACTAGTTTCTTTGAACATAGAAACAATAACTTTAGGGTATAACAACTTTTAAAGTAACATAGCTTGAACACTTAGTCATGTTGTATTCACACAGTTGGAAGTGGTAAGTAGTGGTGGTTTCGGTATAGATGCCTCACTCCGTCATTGACATCACCAGCCTCCTTTATTAAAAAAATATAACTTGAACACTTAATCACATTGTTGTTTTTTCATACGTTTAGTTGATCCCAAATGAGCATTTAAGATAGTTTTTTAACCCCAGACATTTAAAGGTCGACTATTGCTACTAGAAAATGACTGAAATTTTACTTATTATAACCTAATGTTGCAGGTTAGGTGCTAATGCTTATACATGATTTGATTGAAATGAAACATTAAGGATAATTACACTCGATTTAAATCACATGCCTTTGTCCATACATGAAATGTTATCAATGGTGATATGATCTCGCAAATAGTTCATTAGGCCCCTGTGTTCTGTATAATTAGATGAGCGTTCAACTTTTCCTAAGGCTAGATAAAAAGCTTTTCTCTAAAAATATCTATTACGCTGATAGACATGCACTTATTGGAAGAAGCTTTCCAATTTGTTTCTTTTGATTGTCCACATTCAAAGTTGGGGAATGAATACCATCGCATTATTCTACTCTTGATGTGTGGCCTAGCTATCATAAACCTATTGATGAGTATGCGTTGGCCCAATAGTGACAAGTTGGAAGATAGGAAAGAATGATGGTCACTAAAGTTCATTAATTTTATTCTACGAATATTTATCTGTTGTTTTTAGTAGCATTAAAATTTTTTGTGTTGGATTTTAATGCATATGTAAGGATGTAAAAGGTTCATTTGATATATTATTAAGTCAAATTAATGTTGTCATTAACGTCATCTTATAAAAATATAATATATATGAGCTTCTCATGTATGAGAGTAAGTTTGATAATTCATTTTGATAGCTCGATGCACATAATATGAAGACTAAGCATGAAATCATTGTGATGTAAATTAAACTCAATTTAATGCCTCTACATGATTGTGGTGGGAATATTTTATTTGTTTGAGATTTATTACTAACATTAATATTAAATTTTTCTTTTTCTAAATCAATACATTTCTTCATATCCAAAAGTTCATTACAAGATCTGGGAACTATACCATTTTTAGAAATTGAACAAAGCAAATATTATTTGACAGATAGGATGGGCTCTAATCATAACTAAATAGCCAAATCTCAATGGATCTACACCAATATTTTCACATTAAAACATTGTAGACTCGTGTATTTAAATAAATTGTAAGTGCTTTGTGAAGAAACAAACATGTTAAGATGTGGTGGGTGATGGAGAAAAAAAACCCTAAAATGGACCTTGCTTTGGGAGTGGGACCCCGCTATTTTTATTTTTTAAAATATTTCAACACTATTGATTAATTCAGTGGTCAAATTATGTAGCATCTCCAAAAATGATATTAATAATTGTTATGGATGCTTTCACACGCCTTCTTTCATCCCTAGCCCTTTGAGAAGCCTTTCAATCTGTTTAGTTTGATGATCTACATTCGAAGTTGGGAGATGAATACCATCGTATTGTTTTGTTGTTGACATGTGGCCCAACTATCAGAACTCCGGGCCATCAGGGATACATTAAGCCACCTTATGACAAGTTATAAGATAGGCAAGGACGATAGGTCATTAAAGTTTATTGAGTCTCTTCTATGAATATTTATCTAATGCATTTGATGGGATTAAAATATTTTATGTTGAAATTTTAATATTCATTTATTTGAATGTCTCTTTTATTTGATGTGTTATTAAGCTAAACTAATGTTATCATTTATGATACCTTAAAAAATTCTAATTTATATATGATCTTGTTATATGTGAAAGTAAATTTAATGATTCTTTTGATAAATCGATGCACATCATTATATGTAACCAACATACACAATCTAATGAGTCAACAATATTCATATGCAACAAAACACATCTCTAACTCAACTATCCAAATCATGAGTTGTTCCGAATTTTCTTATCCACAAAATAATGAAACATCACTCAGAGATTTACCTCTTTTCTCCATCACTAAGGGATTTACCTCTTTTATGCCTTCCATTCTTCTGCTGCATCTTCTGCATTAATTATAAAAGGGTACAACAATCATCCGAGAAAGCTCTTTTGCTGCTGCTTCATCGCTTCCTAGCTCCAATTCCAATATTTTTATGAGCACAAATACAGGAATTTGATTTTCCAGAAGCAGCATATAGATTTCCCTTTCAAGATTCAATTTGACGGCGATATTTTTTATACAATATAAATATAGTCGATGATTTCCTTTACTAGACGCTTTCTTAGACCTGTTCTATCATACGTGAACACCTATTTTTCAATATTAAATTTAATGTCTATGTTATTAATACAGTTCAAAATGAACAATAAATGACGTAAGACATTTCATTTACTACAAAATATAAGGTTACAACACTTAAACCTATTCTATCTTAAACCTATTCTATCAAAGTAAGATTATATCTGATCTATAAAATACTATCAAAATTATTTTCAAGTTTAAATTTTTGGCCAACCATCAAACACAAGGTATAGATTAATTTTAAATATATATATTTTTTTAATAAGAATTATCCAAACATTTGAAGAGTACTGTTGAATAAATAATTACGATACAATAAAATTACATAATTTTTTATTTATCATTGTTATGTTACATTTATTAAAATCCGTAAGGTTAAATCTTAATTATTTTTAAAAATAATAGATTTTTATTTATGTGTTTTTAAATTGTTTTAAAATAATAATTTTTTATTTGTTATTGTTATGTTATATTTATTGAAATCCGTAAAGTTAAATCTTAATTATCTTTTAAAATAATAGATTTTTATTTATGTGTTTTTAAATCGTTTCAAAATAATCTTCTTGAATAGTTATTAAACTATTAATATCTCTTTGTTCTATGTTTTTGGTAATAATCATAAGATCAGGGAAGCAACTTAATACATAAGTACTCGTAAGCATTTATTAATAGGTAGAGGAAGAGTGAATTTAATCAACCACTTTTTATTAGTATTTTCAAGATGCTAAAATTTTACTATGCAAAAAAATCTGTACATAGTTTTTAGTGTGTTAAAACCCTTATTCTACAACGATTAATTAATATTATTTTTGAAATTGATAGTTGTCAATACCCTTCAGACGAATACATTATCTCTCTGTACACACACCTATATTACTCTTCTCCTACACGTACATAATGCATCTCTTCTACATGTGTATTTTTATGTTAAGAAGGGTTGCATAGTGGCTAGCCCATGTGTTCATATCGTAATTAGAAAATTGAAATAAATAAAGATATAAATGAGCTATGATAGCTATCTTGCTCAAATTTTAAGTTTCTAAACATTAGTAATATTTATTCATAATAATTAGTTCTTACTTCATATACGACGAGTGTATTAGATCGAAGGCTGTTGGTGACTGCTAAACTTGTTGACAATTTAAATTTTGTCTAAGAAACTGTTCATGTCTATCAATATAAATCAATATGTAGCTACCTATTTTTAGGTCATAATATATATGTGGTTTTTAAATAAACATGATATAGAAATCCATTGTTATAGTCTTTTACAATACATTATGGAATGCTATGGATGAATAATCAAATTGAATTCAAGTCAAATTCATTAGTGGAGGTCATTGTGAATAGAAGAAGAAGAAATAAACAAAGTGGTGGGGCATGTGCATGTCAAAGTTTTACACTTGGATTGCTTTTTTGGTGTTTATTGCATGTAAATTGCATAAATGCTATTAGAATAATAAAAATGTGGTAATGGTATATCGCTTTAATATCCAAAACGAACGAAAGGAGGAAGCTGTCAAATTTCATGGAGGACTTAATTGAATTCCCTTAAATTGTGTGTTGTAAATTAAAAATAGAAATAACTACATACAAATATGAAATCCAAGAAAAATAAATAACCTAATAAAAATCATGGTTTATTGTTGGATTACTATGTGCATGAAAAAATATTAAGGAACCAATAAGATCATTGTGCATACTTGATAAGAGACAATTATGTGGAAGTGTCTAATATGGTAATAATGAAATTAACCTGATCAAATGTGTTGGTAAAGATGGAAAAAACATGTAGATTTCCTAAAATCCATGTGGCTTGCTCCATGGTAGGTTTCAGACTAGGTTTCCATTCACCTTCACCTACATATACTCTTGAGAATAAACATGTTCCCATGCTCTATCACCCTCTCTTGTCTCTGAATCAACTTGAAGACACTCCTCTATTATTGGAATGTCATCACCAACCATCTCTTCATCCACTTCTCCTATATCCATCTCTTGGTCAGCTTCTTCACTTCGCCTCTCATACATATGAACATGTTAGACTACACCACATTTAGTCCTCTTCTTAGCCACTCTCTCTATAATTGGACTTGCACATTGCACAAAAATATTAGCGGAAACAAAATCTCCCTCAAAAAATTCATCCACCACTCCATCATGCTCCAAAGGCATGTTATCCAACTCCTTTTCACTTCTAGCATGTTGCTCATGTCTTCCATTCACACTATGGGCTGCCAATGCCCCATTCTTTACAAAAATCATGGTTGTATTCTCCTCATTCACACATATGTGTTCAGCTTCTTCACATGACTAATCCCTAATCATACCTTATGTGTGTACACTAGCTTGCATCACATCCACATCCAATGCTTCTTTCAAAGAAACTTGCAACTCTACATCGCTGCACTCTTCATCCACCTATAACTCTACATGGATGAATTATTCCTTCAACTCAATTATTTCATTCATAGAAACATATGTTATGCCTTGGTTGTCCTCAACCCTACTACCATCCAAAAAAGAATTGACAAATCTCATTGCCATCACGAACCAATGAAAATTTGAATTTTCCCACTCAAGGGACATCAAAATTTCTTGCCCATCATCACATAATGGGTCTCCATCTTCCAGTGAATAATTTATCACATCCACATCATCCATCATGTGAATTTATTCACCTATGGGCTACTCAAAACTCTCATACACCATACTGTTCTGAAAATCAGATTTAGGCTCTACATATAAACACCTCTTCTTGTTGCCTTCTAACATAACCTGCTCTTTCATGCACCTATGAACCTCTATGCTACTTCTCAAAGTAGTCTTTGGATAGTTACATAATAGCTTCCCATCTGTATTGCCTCTCTTGGAAATGTTATTCTCACCAACTCTCTCAAACCTATTCACATAAAGCTTTCACAACCATCACGACTACAATTTTGGGTGTACAAATCAACCCAACATCTTGGAAACCATATGTTACCACTCACACACTTTTCGCTTACTTTTACCTCATCTCCTCACTTAGAGATATTTCCAATATGTTGTTGCACCTCCACACAACTTTTTTCATGCAAACTTCACTCTCATGGGATAAACAATATTCATATGCTCAAAACACATCTTTAGCTCAACTATCTAAGTCATGAGTTGTTCCAAATTTCCTTGTCTACAAAACAAAGAAACATTAGTAACATATTTACCTCTTTTCTCCACCACAACCTTGGTTGGTTTCTTGCATCTGTTGGTCTTTTTTCCTCCACTTGTTTTCCCTCTATCTAAAGTGTCTATTCACACTTTTAAGGACAATAAAACCATCATCAACTCTTCCTCATAACCATCACACATAGTTGTACCATCGTCACTTTGTGCAGACATATCCAATCTTCCTTGGACACTTTTAACATCTCTATCAACTCACACATTTCACGTGCCTTTATCTTGTGTGCCATCTCTCACCACAACTCAACAGGATCCTCTTTCATATCTTGCATTGAACTCCAAATAAAACCTCTCAAAAACTCCCTCACAATCTTGCAAGACTTCACACACCTGTAACCACCTATGCCATCTTATCAACAACTTGTAATATCTATGTAGAATTCTCTCTCACAACCTACAACACATAGTGAGGAGTTTAATACACACAACATCACAAGGACATTACCTTGATCTAATACCAATTGGTGCAAACACTAGAATTGGGGAGATCAATTAAGCCCTACCAATGTTAACTCATGTGTTTCAGGGGTTCAAAAATCCAAATTGGCACACAAATATTTCATTAAACAATTGATGTTTGAACTATAGAGCTTCAATTATATTAATCAACACAGTGGATTACAATAAGACTTCTTCCACTATTGGGTATATTGAAATACAATCAAATACATGGAGGAAACAAATGCATACATCCTTAGTCTCATACAATTTTTTTTCTTCAAACATCATTTGTGTCTCTCAATTGCTTTCATTAGTGTTTTTCTATTTATGTCCAAAGATCGACTTATTTTTCTAATCAATCATTTGTTCTTTGTTTTACCACTTAACAAAGAGTTGTAATAACACATCAGGCAACATTACCATCTTTGGTGTGTTTCTTCACACTTACTTGATGATGTGCATTATAAAAAATTTCAACAATTACCTTGTTTACACCATCAATATTAGATGTTCTTAGTCCTAAGGTGTTCATTGTAGGTCTCATCGTAAGTAATTTCATCAGTGTAACAAACAATTGGCATCTTTAAGTTTTATTTAAATCTTCAAAGTTTCACTCCCAAATTCTTTCAGCGTTTCTTCTCAAATGGCGCTTGGACATTTTTTTAGGCATTGGTTTCAAAATGGATTCATCAATTTCAATTAAATACATTAGTTTTCTTATATAAATCCTAAGAGGTGTTCTTAATGTTATATTTGACTGATTTGGTGTTTCCATATTATTTTCTTTATTAGTAGGTTCTTCATTCAATGGTGTTCTCATATTGTTTTCTTCATTGTGTTAGTAAGAGTTTTGTGTCTCGGGACGAGACACCTTTTAAGTTGGGGTGAGTGTTAATAGAAGTAAAAGGCAATATTATTTAATATCATTTACCATAAAAATGAGAAAGTGTCAAAAATAAGTGAAAGAGTTTTTAAGAGAAAGAGTCATAGAGGAAATTGAAGAGTCATGTGGAAGTTTTTATAAGCAATTGTACGGGAAAGTGGAGAGTAGATCATTTTGTGTGAGAGTAGATCATTTTGTGTGAATAGAAAATATCCTTTGGGTCTCATTTATTCTTTTTCATATTTATCTTTGTTATTTCACATCAGTAATAGTTTGCTTGTAAATCTCTAGTTATTATATTCTTGCCACTATTCTACTGCTAACAATGGTGTGGCTTGTTGTGTGATTAGAGCCCAAGCCTAAAAATATTCCTTCAATTTGAGTTGTTTGGCACCAGAGTTAGATATTTTTGATGCAATTTAGAGTAGTTGTTGCATGGAGTTCTATGGTTTGAATCCCCATACATCCATATAGATTAGTTCTGATATATTTTATTACCATTTGTTGTTATTAACAAAGAAATGGTAGGAGACAGAATTGGCAGGCCTATAAAATAGGCTAATGGTTTTCTTCGATCTGATCATCTTTATTCTCAGCCATGGAAATTGTAGCGTCAAACTCGCCCAAGGACGGATGAAGCCATCTGCTGTCAATATTGGGCTATTAACTTCGTGCTTGGCGTGGAAGTCCTCTGTCAAACTCAACTATTTCGTAGACACGGGATCTGTTGGTGATGAATCTCTAATGGCCTACATGAGGCTTGGCTGGATAGCCTGAGTATTTTCGAATAATATGGAAATAGCATCGATTGAACTCCATGATTAAATAAGTGTTAAAGCTGCGGACTTATTATATTCACATGTTTCATGGAAAATGGTATCTCTACCGACAAACAATTCCATAACACCACAATGTCCATAAAGTGTTAAGAGTACATCATACCAAAGGCAGATATGGTATCTGCTCACCAGGCTGGCACGACATGCTAGCTATCTTGGAGAAGAAGGCAATATTACTCAGGCTCATGAACCATCGTTGGAATTCTGCCATGTTTATTAATATTGGCAGACATAATTAAAGAATCCCATGGCCTATACGCCTTGCAGGGCTTTGACCATGGGACCTGGCACTGTGATCTGCACCAAGTCAAAAACTTCTGTAGAAGTGTCTCTATCTATAACGCTTGGGAATTACGCATCAGCTGTTTCGTTAAAGATAGTAAATAAAATAGTGCATTTTAATTTGTGACGTGGACAAAGACGATTAAAATGGCAGCAAAGAAGAATACGACGGTAGTTGTGCTCACACTTAATTTGTGATTTAGAACTATGAAGCGAACATCTCAATATGAGCGTGGGTCTAATTTAGCTTCTGGTCACGCTATTATCAGTACGAGTGGAGCACGAAATTTGGACAGTCAGTTGAAACAGTTAGACGAGAACTGGTTGATGGAATGGAAAATATGGTGAACTTCATACATTAATTTTCTCTGATTAAGAGTATTGATCCACGTAGAGCTATGTAGATAAGACTCAAGTGAATTGACTTATTTTTTATATTTACATCCTTAGTCTTCCTCACATGATATACATTGTAAAATGTTCCAATAAAGTAAAGAGTTTATAAATTTTGAAAAATTATAAATGTATTTGAATTTAGAGTTGTAGAAGTGGAAGAGCTCTGGCATATGAGGTCGTGGAGAGTAGCAGTAGGCGTAGTTTAAGTTCTCAAATATATTTGTAATAAATCAAAATTGTAAAAACTTGAAATGTTTAGAGCTTTTTTGTCTTGGGACGAGACAACTTTTTGCCACTATTCTACTTCTAACACATTTTAAAAAAAAAAAAAATAGGTATTTCCATATTAGTTTTATCATTAGTAGTTTTTTCAATTCATAATTCTATGCAATTCACATCATCATGCATACTATCATCATCATCATGCATACTATCATCATCATCAAAATTAAAAACAGTAAATGAGGACTTGCATTATAATTGGGTATACTATCAACATTGACAATTGGACTTTCACAATTTGGTATAGTATCATTGTTTGTTTCATCATTATTTGTGACAATAAATTCATTAGGGATAGTAGACTTACTTGCATGAAATTTTTTCATTCGTTGCCTTTATTGTTCTCTCACCACTTCTAATTCGTTCGATGTTTTTCACTTTAACTTATTCTTCCTACTACTACAAAATCCATCACCCATAATTGCACATTTTTTTCAACTATTGAGGGTGGGGAAAATAATCTAATTATTCCAAAATAGACCTACTTCATGTGAAGTACCAAGTGGGAAAAACAATCCAATTATTCCAAAATAATTAGGAATAGTCTTATGTGTTCTTTAGTCAACCATGCGAGTAGATAATGATTTATGCTTTTGAGGGCGTGGAAAACATTCTAATCATTTGCAACAAAACTCAACAGAGTAGGGGACCTGCAATGTACAATACACAACATATCAGGGTACAATACTCTCAAAGTAAAAAAATGACTATTGGTGTTTTCTTTTTTTTTAATTACTACTACAAGAACTGTGTACATAGTAATACCACATACACAATATTTAGTGTATGTAAAATAAACCTTAAACACTAAACACTATACTCTAAGACCTAATCCCTATACCCTAAACCTTAACCCCTAAACCCTATACACTAAGCCCTATACCCTATACTCTAAACCTTAAATCCTAATCCCTAAATCCTAAGCCTTAGAAACCCTAAGTTCCATTAATCATAAGCTCTTAAAACCCTGAACCAATCATTTGAGCAACCTTGTTAACATCATTTAGACTCAAAATTATAAACCCTAAACCCTAAACCTTAAACCCTAAGCTGTAAACCATAAACCCTAAACCTTATACCCTAAATTATAGATCAAAATCCTTAAAACCTATGTCACAAACCCTAAACACTATGTACCCTATACCATAAACGATATACCTTAAAATCTAACCCTAAATCTGAAGTATTAGGGACCCTAAACCGTAAATGGTAAACTCTTCAAGATCTAAACCAATCATTTGAGCCCCAATTAACATCATTTAAACTAAAAATTTGGTTCTAAGGGCTCAATTTAGCCTAAATCACACCTTTAATTACCCCAATTGACTAATTCGCTCAATATGTGATGACATGGGGGATAATCAAAACCAAAAACACATTGTGTGCTCATAAATAGGTTCAAGCAACTCAAATTATCCTCAATTGCCTTTGCAATTGAACCCTATACCCTAAATTATAAACCTTAAGCCCCCCTTTAAACCCTAAGCCCCAAACCCTATACCTTATACCTAGATGTACACCTTAAACCCGAAGCCCTAAAAACCCTAAACCATAAATCATAAACTAGATTAAAACACTAAAACAAATTATTTAGCCCCAATTAACATCCTTTACAGTAACAATTATGTTCACAAGGCTCAATTTGGCCCAAATCACATCACTCATTACCCTAATTGACTAATTAACTCAATCTGTGGTGACCTAGGGGGCAATTTAACCTAAAATCACAATTTAAAGTCATAAATAGGTTCAAGGAGGTTAAATTGGCCCTAATTCCCTTTTCTATTAAACCTCTTTCCTCCACTACACCTAGTCAGCAGTATGGGGGGGGGGTGTGGTTTACATTATGCTTCTTTAGTGTTGAACGTTTCTTATATATGTAGTACTCTTTTGTACATTCATCACCACTGACAGTCTTCTTGATTGAAGCTATTCTAGTGAAGCCTAGTGTTAGTTATTTTTGTGATCGAGTAGTAGATTCAGACCACTCATGTAGATTGAGTTCCTTTGAAACTTTCAAGTACTTAAAGTGTGGACTACTTAAGCATCATCTTTGGGGAGCTTTATATCTCTCTCTTCTTCTTTTCTCTCATTTAGGAGGAGCTTTTCCTATAGATTTTCTCTCTTTTCTTCACTTTATGAGAGTTATATGTATATGTTGCACTTTTTAAAGTGATTTTTAGATTTCTCCTTTGTAAATGGGTATCTTATTTAGGCACTTTATTTTTTGGAACCTATATGAATATTTTTGTACTTGACTCCATGGCCTTCTTGGTGATTCTTATAGTAACACCAGTGTGGTAGCCCCATTAGTCTTTTTGCTCACTTCTCACTATTTTATTGGAGGGTGTTTAAGTAATGTTTCCTTGAGTTCATCATTTTACTTAGTATTCTAGAGCACGGTGTTTGTGTTTAATGATTCTTGTATTTAGCACCATTTCTACTTTGACTTGGTGGTTATAGTGACTCAGTATCCATGTACTCCAGCATGATGGATTGGCATCCACAGGGACACATGGATTCACATTGCATTCTCTATTATCATCCCCTATCTTCACTTGAATGGGGTGTTAGAGTATATTATTGTTCATGCTTGTTAGGTTCTAGCTAGGTTATTTGTCTTTACCTAGTTTTTATCTTATTTGAAGATTTATCCCACATTACCTAGTTTAGCTTGCATCTTGGTTATCCTTGCCTATTTAAGCAAGGGACCTACATTTTAATATACATCTTTTATATATATTTTTGTATATCCTTTTCAGATCTCATTTGTGTATAACAATTGATTTGTTATAATTGGTTTTATTCTTTGAGTGTATGTTGAAACATCTATGGCGTGGTAATGATCTCTTGGAGAGATCTTGGTTGAAGAGTTTTGATAACTCTTTCAAATTTGGTCCAAATCGCATCACTATTTTCCCCAATTTACTACTTTACTCAATCTATGGTGACATGGAGACCAATTGAGTTTAAAAATCATATTTTGTAGTCACAAATATGTTCAAGGAGCTTAAATTAGCCTCAATTGCCTTTGTGATTAGACCTTATTCACCATAAACATAAAACATGTGCCCAAAAACACATTGTGGTCACAAATAGGTTCAATCAACTCAAATTGTCCTCAATTGCCTTCACGATTAGACCCTAAACCCTATGTCATATATACCTAAAACCATAAGCCCTAAAACTTAAAACCTAAATTATAAACCCTAAAAACCAAATAATTCAGCCCTAATTAATATCCTTTATAATAAAAATTAGGTTCAAAAGGCTCAATTTGACCCAAATCACATCATTCATTGCCCTAATTGACTAATTTGATCAATATGTGGTTATTGGGAGCCAATTGAGCCCAAAATCATATTTTGTAGTCACAAATAGTTTCAAAAAGCTCAAATTGGTCCAAATTACCTTTGTAATTAGACCTAATGCATCATAAAACATAAATCCTATGCCCAAAAACACATTGTGGTCATAAATCTATGTTTAATTAGCTCAAATTGTCCTCAATTACCTTCATGATTGGACTCTAAACCCTAATCCCTTTCTCATATTGTCCTCAATTGCCATTGTGGTAATTTCATGTATGTGGTATTACCACATACATGGTTTTTTAGCTTGCCATTTCAAACACATGCCTTAAGGTTTGGGAATGACTTGGATTCCTAAGCCTCAGGCATGGATCTGCAACACACACAACCGAATGCGTGTTTTCTACTAACAATAAAAAATGCAACTTCACGCATGCTAGACACTATTTATTTTAGAAAACATTTCCTTGAAAATAATATTGTAACATTTACTAAGTCTCTTATATATATATATATATATATATATATATATATATATATATATATATATATATATATATATATATATATATATATATATATATATATATATATATATGAGTTTCTTTATATTTTTATTGCTTTAAAGTTATTATTTAAATATTTATTGACTAAGTATATTTTTGTAGTGTTATATGTCAGTATTATTCATGTTCATATTTGTTTATGTATCTTTTGAATCATTGATCCAAACTAGAAAAAAATAATATGGTTGCAAACTAGACCTATTTCTATACACATTATGAAAAGAAAAATATAATTTTTGATATTTTTTGAGGTAGTTAGTGGGATGCACGATCGGATATACATTTCTTATCATATTTTAGGGTATACTAACTTGTGAAATTATTAAAAACAAAAATATTCATTATTTAATTTATAAAAAATATAGGCTGCAAACTAGATTATCTTACCTAGCTTTCAACCAAGGGTTTTAAATAAAAATCAAATGATTATAAAAAAATGGTGGGGTGGACAGACAACTACCTAGTATTATGTTTCTAAAAAATAATACCACTTCTTTAATTTTCTAATGTTTGACCTAGTTATACTTAACCATTTCAGAAAAAAACTAGTAGATTAGAAACTAAACTCGAAACGCTACAATTCGTCTTCCTATAACATCAAATTATGAGCATAAATATCTAAAATAATCCATATAAATTGAGGTTTTATGTTTTTCATGAAAACATGTCTACTTAAGACCCCCTTTTGGCCCCCCATTTCCCTACACTTACCCAAAGGCCAACATTTATGGACACTCTGAAATATTCATTTTACTTATTGGCATTGACTAAATCTATCTATATGTGTCTAGATATCAATATCCAAGTTATTATCTTGAATTTTATCATTTATGATATTTGTTAATGATTTAATTACCTCGACCTCTAATTTCATATTTGTTATTATCTTGAATTTTATCACATATCACATTTGTTGGGTATGAAAAATTACTTTTGTGGTGCGAAGACTGAGGCTAAAATTGTGACACCCATTTCAAGAATTATTCTTCAGGGCTTCTATATCAAGTCATGAGTATCTTCTCTCCTGATCTTTGTAAACTCAATAAGTGTTGGGGACTTAAATCCTCTCCCAAAATTTGACTTACTAGACTTAATAGAATTTATCATGTCGAGATCAAACCTAAGCTTACCCACTTTATGTGGTGCCTTGTTTACCAAGGCCTCTCACTTAGGGAGTGACTCTCTCACATGAGCATTGCTCCACCCAAGTGTCATACATGTCAACAGCATGAGTCTTTCAAACATTTATTCTAGTTCTAGGTACATGCTCAGTCGACTTGGAAATGGATCCATAGCCTATTCTAACCTTATCTCCTTGAGCCATTTTTTTGGTGACTTGATATTTTTGGGGACTCAACCAATTGGCCCACTTCTATTACTTTTATATTACTTTTTTTAGAGTCATCACTCTTTTCCAATTATGAAAGGCCAGAAATAATGTTATTTTAAATAATGATGCTTGCTCTTATGATTTTACACTTAACAATAAGGTCTCTATTATATCTTCATCCTGTATATAGATTCAAGTCCAAATAGATAAGGTTTATATATAAGTTCGTCACCTCTAGGAACTGTTGGATCACAATGGGAGCATCAAAATTAGAATTTTCTTGACATCAAAATCTCTTTCCCATCATCACACAATGGGTCTCCATCTTCTGGTGAATAATGTATCACCTCCACATCATCCAACATACATATTTATTCACTTATGGGCTACTCACAGTTATCATAAACCCTATTGTTCTAAAAATTAGAATTAGGCTCTACATATAGAATCCTCTCCTTATTTCCTTCCAAGACAACCTACTCTTTCATGCATCTATATATGCCCATGCTACTTATTATATTAGTATTTGGTTTCTTAAATGATAGTTCCCCATATGTATTTCCTCTCTTGGAAATGTTATTCTCAACAACTCTCTCAAGATTATTCACACAAAACTTCCTCAACCATATAGGCTGTAATTTTGGGTGTACAAATTGACCCAATGTCTTGGAAACCATATGTCCCCACTCACACACCTTATACTTAGCTTTCCCTTTTCTCCTCACTTAGATATCCTTCCAATAAGTTGTTTCACCTCCACATAACTACTTACATGGAGCCTTTACCCTAATGGGTTCAGCAATATTCATTTTCTCAAAACACATTTCTAACTCAACTTTCCAAGTCATGAGTTATTTTGAATTTTCTTATCCACAAAACAAAGAAACATCACTAGGAGATTTACCTATTTTCTCCACCACAACCCTGGTTGGTTTCTCCATTTGTTGGTCTCTTTTCCTCCACTTGGTTGGCCTCCATCCAAAACATCTATCCACACTTATAGGGACAATAACCCCACTATCAACTCCTCTTCATCACCGTCACACATAGTTACACCATCATCACTTTATACAGACATATATAGTCTTTCCTAGAAAACTTTCTACATCTTTGTAATATGACACAACTCATGATCCCTTCTTTTGTGTGTCATATCTCACCATAAATCAGTAATATTATATTTCATAACCTGTAGACTCTAAATTGAGCCTCTCACAAACTCCCTCAAAATTATACAATACTTCACACATGTACCACCACCTATGCAAGTGTTTCAAAAACTTTTGATCTCTTTGTAGACATCTCTCTCACATCGTACAACACATAGTGAGGAGTTTAATACACACAACATTGTAAGGACACTACCTTAATCTAATACCACTTGGTGCAAACACTAGAAGGGGGAGACTAATGAATGCATATCATTAACTCCTATGTTGTAGGGGTTCCCAAATTAAAATTGACACACATGCATTTAGACAAATAATTCACGTTCAAACAAGAGAGATTCAATTCTATTAATAAACACAACATATTACAATCAGACTTTTGTCATTATTGGGCTTATTGAAATAATGGAAGAAATAAATTTAGACATCCCTAATCTCATACAAAACCTCTACCTTCAAATTGGCACTCTACATAGTCACTTATCCACAAGAAAGATCAAACAATACAAAGTTGTTATGTTTTATACAATTTATAGTTGAACTTCTCCAAATGAAAGTGATTTTGCTTATAAAGGACAATAATGGATGATTAATTTTTTATATATTCCTTAATATCACACACACACACACACACACACACACACACACACACACACACACACACACACACACACACACACACACACACACACACACACACACACACACACACACACACACACACACAAAACACACAAACACACACACACACACACACACACACACACACACACACACACACACACACACACACACACACACACACACACACACACACACACACACACACACACACACACACACACACACACACACACACACACACATAGTGTGTGTTAAATATAGGTACCGTACAGAAAATAAATAGTTGTGTAAACTTGAAAATCAATCTTAGATAAATAAAAATATGTATACCATATTTTTAGTATTTTTCTAATGTATGCACACAATGCATTCCTTTAATCTAAATATTTTGAACAAACCAAATTGATACTTCACATCCTCATACTATTTCTAATCACCACCCCTACTCTGCAAACATCCCTACCTTTTATACAACCATCACCTTGCCTCCTGGGTCTGGATCCTCTCCTTCATCCTCCCCAAACTCCTAAATCAGATCAGATGATTCCCACCCATGGCTATTTTTATTAGTATTTTCAAAATGCTAAAATTTTACTATGCAAAAAACATTTGCACATAATTTTTAGTGTATTAAAACCCTTATTCTAAAGTCATTAATAAAATTATTTTAAAAATTGTTGAAATTGATAGAGGTTATGCCCTTGAAATGAATGCATTATATCTTTGCACACACACCTATATTAAGAGAAAGGGGCTAGTAATTGGAGAGGGTCCAATAGTTATGACCCATTTCCTCGGTTATAATATATTAACATTTATTTGGTTATGTATTATGGGTTGTATGTTTTTTGTAAAAGTTACTTGAACATTTTATCAAAGTGTTTTCATTATTTGAATAAATAATTTAAAAAACAAGAACATTTATATAAAATGAAAGGTACATATTTCCAAAATAGATTTGCATTGCAAATAAAAATAAAATATACATCATATTACACAAACTGAATATGATATTCATAAAAATGAATATGTATTTTTATGAATATGAATATATTTTTCAAAATAAAATAGAACTTTTAAAAAGTTATATATAAAAATAAGGAGTTGAGGCCTCCCACGAGAACTTTACTATGTTGAGCTATACAATTGTAGATGTATATATCCTTTACTAATATTTTAAAGATGTAAACATTTTAAAAAAACCAACTTCAACAAAAAAATGAGTCTCATAAATTCACTTTAGGAATCGTCATTGCAAATTACACAATACAAAATATAAAATATCTTGGGATTTATAATAATTTAATTGGTCCACTTACATTTTATTATATCCTATCCGACTTAAAATTCAAACATTTGGCTCCAACGTTTGACTCTAAATTTATCTCATTTAATATGCATCCCCTGTAAAAATGAATAAATATATAAGATTCACCATTCACAAACCATTCAAAATTCAAATTATGTTGCTAACAATCTATCTATAAATGAAAAAAAAGTGAAGACCAACAAAGTTCTCCACCATGCCACACTACATAAAGGAATTTCAATCAAAATATGGAGGGATTAAAGGTTACATGTAAGTGTGTGTTGCCTATAATTGAACCCAAAAACTATGTTTTTTGTATTTTTGCATGGCTATTATTGTTATTTTACCTTCTATGTTTATAGTTTTTTGTTGTGTACTTTCTTTCTTCATATTTTTTTGCATGCTTTAACATCTGAATAAATGTTTACTGGTATATTAATGAAATGACATAGTTGTTTTTCATATATTTTCCATTCACTCTGTTGTGTTATTTATTCAATTTCAACTTGAGATAGAAAATGTGTGGGTCATTAATGTGGAAGCCACCACTATTTTCCACATGGATAGATGGGTTTTTTGTGCTGATATTATTTTGAAAATTTGGAAAACTAAAATTAACGATTGTTTTGATCATGAAGAAATTGAAATGAAATTTTCTATAACTAAAAACATTGACATGATTTCTAATGTTACCTTCTAAATCCAGATTCATATTGTTAAATTTTACCTTAAACTTCATCATCTGCAAGTCCTCTTAGATCATTGAGAGAGTGTTCCTTGTGATGTCAATAATTATCCTCTAGATCTTCCACACCACCACTCTCCCCCTCATGGGCATAGACATGGGTTTTAGTGTCAATGGTCTCAAAGCCAAAGATTACCCTCTCCTCATTCTCTCTGATCCTCCCCACATCACAACGAGTCTGATATATCCAAAAAAGGTGGTAGTGGAGGGGAGGGGGGAGGCTCATGCCTTCCTCTATAGGAAGAAGTTGAGAACAAATATTAAAATAATGGTTTGGATCCCTTACCTATTGATTAAGTTCCCCCTACCTAGGGGGGATAGGGAAGAAACTCACAAGAACCTCCTCCACCTCCTCTGCCTCTATTGGCTTCCATGTCCATTGCTACTACTTAATTATCTCATTGTTTGTGTTTTTATTATTATTTTTTTAGTTGATGTGTACTTAAGTTAGTATAACTTGTAGTTCATGTGGCCTTGGGTTGACCCTTTTGTTAATTTTCTCTCTTCCCAAGATTTTTTAGCTCAGTGTGACTTGACCTTTGAGGTGTGACTTTTCCACCTATCATTTTTATATAACTAGTGATGAAATATAATTTTTTATATTAATATAAGTGATTTTTTCAATTTATAAGTGTTCATTGGTGAGATATGGGTGAAATTGTGATGGTAAGACCCCAAAGACACCCACCAAGGAGCATATGCCTCATTGTCTACATCCACCACAAATGGCGATGCCTTATAAATGCGCACACTCTCTAGTCATCAAAAGCTTTTATCATTTTTATCATACAACTCATATTTTATCTTTTCAATATCACCAATCCATTCATTTTTTTTCAAAGGAAAATATAATGACACCATCTTTTGAATCTCGCAAATAATTATCTCGTTGGCATGCTCAAGGGAAGAGAAGTACTGAAGAACCCTCTAGGCCATATCATAATATATTCTTCCAAATTATTCTGGGATTTTTGAAATATGAAGAGGGTCTCTATTATTCTATAAGGAAACCATACATATTTTTCAAGAATAGAGGTTTTCCTTACTGGTTTATTCACCACTTTCGCTAGTTTGATGACTTCTATAAAATTTCAGAAGCCTTTTTACTCTTTTATGCCTACATGTCCTTGGTAGACACACTAACATGTTTCATGCCACTATGTCCCCATGAGTTGCATGGATGTGATCCCCTCATGCACTTACTCATTGGGTCATCCATCTACATCATGCTATCTTAATATGCTGCATTGTGCTTATCCATCCTATTGTGCCACATCATCTCACCACATCGGCTCATCCTAATGTGTTTTGTCATGTTGTCCCACCACACTATGCCTACTTATTTCTCCACTCCACCCTATCATGATGCATCACACCTACCTACCACATCCTCTGTGCCTCACCATGGTTATCTATCCATCCTCCTAGTTCACACCCATGCACTCCTACTCCTTTCCACTCACTTTGCATGCGATGTTCATATAACCATCAAATTTATTCCAATGTTAAGTGACATTATTCATTGGTAAAGTGTTGGAAATTTGAGGGTGACACCACTCACCCATCAATCAAATCAATCAAGGGGTGAGCACTCATTTTAGGTCTTAGCCCCTGGTTGCATGGGAGTTAAGCCCCTATTCGCATGGGAGTTAAGCCCCTGGTTGCTTCCAACCCAAAATTACATAACTTTTACTCCAAAAGGCTTTATTTTTGCTTAGGTAAGTTGAGCCCAAAAGTATTTCAACCATAACTCTTTCAAATTTATGCAAATTAGAGAATTATTTTACAAAAAAGTTCATCAAATTTCCATAAATTTTAGTTAAAAACTCATTTTTAGGCATCATTTTTTTGAAATTTCATGTTTTTTTGAGATCTATGCATTGGTTTTATTCTCCTTTCTTACAAAATCAAACCTTTGCAGATTCAGGGGGTTACATATTCTTAGTCTTTTAGCACATGCAATTTAACACATACTTCCTTTTTACACCATGGATCAGAGTCAAATTATATCGCTTACTCCGTTCAACTATCACGAGTGGAAAGTCAACATAAAAATCCTCTTGAAGATAAAAGGCTTACACCAGATCATGATGGGTATATAAAAAGAACTGATACTGAATGCAGATAAGGTGAAGTGGTACAATATAAGTGACAAAGCCTATGGTCTTCTATGCCTATCTATGTATCTCAATTTTCTCTTTCATATCAAATCTACAACTAATCCTAATGAAGTGTGGAATACATGGAAAAAAATCTTTGGGAAGTAGGACATCATGAGGGGTCATGAGTTGGAGAATGAGCTCATCAGTTTGAGTCCAAGCAATTTTGATACAATACAAGACTTCTTTACAAAGTCAAAATCACTCATGTTATAGTTGAAACTATGTGGTATTGATAAAATAGATGATCAATTGATTCTTTCCATCCTTACTAAATTGGGATTTGACTATTTTGTCTTTGTTTCTACCTTGCATGCCCCAAGCGTGCCCTTGGAGATACATGGACCATGTTTTCCTTGGATGAATTTGTTGTTGATTTGACTTAGGAGTAAGACAATATTATTAAAATGGGTACACTAAAGGCATCTAAATCACATGATTTAATTGTGAGTCATGACAAACCTAAAAAAATTAGTAGAAAGGAGAAGAAACAAAACAAGAGGGAATCAGAATAAAGAAAGGGTTAGAAATCTAATGCTAAGTCCAAAGCATCAAAAGAGTCATACTCTGGAGATGGGACACTTAATAAAGAGTGAATTACATGTTCCTATTGTAATAAATCTGGGCATGATGAATTTAATTGCATGAAGAAGCATATTGACCAACTAACTAAAATGCTCAAGAAGCATAATATCAGTGTCACTGATTTAGGCGAGCAAATTTCATCAACACAAGAGTCTTTTAAGATCAAATATAATAGAAAGGGAAAATATAAGGGAAAACCACTTTTTGTAGTTTCATCTAATCCTTCCACAAGGGTAATTGATTATGGGGTTTCACACCACATGGATTCATCACATGACATGTTTTCATCCTTGGAGCCTTGTTTTATGCCTTCCATCTTCTTGGTTGGCGATTCTTATATAGAAGCTAGTAGAAGAGAATCTGTTGAATTGAATGATGGGACATTTCATGATGTTCTATGTGTTCCCTATTTATCCACCAATATCCTACCTATTTATCAGATCACTCACATTAGTTTGGGCAAGAGAGTTGAGTTCACACCTATGTTAGTGGTTATTATTGAAGTATATAGTTACTCTATAAATACATTTGGAAAAGTAGATCACTATTCATGATTGTATACTTTCTCAAGTTTTGATCTTGATCAACCCTTTACTACATTGCTCACTTATTTAGATAGAGTGAGTAAATTATGGCATGAGAGATTCAACCATCTCAACTATCACTACTTAGAGTAACTTAGTCATCATGACATGGTTTTAGGGTTGCCTCAAGTCAATTTTTATGATAGAGTTTTTTATAGTTGCATACTTGGTAAGTATCTTGAGGAGAAGTATGATAAGGGAAAATCATAGAGAGATCTGAACAACTTGTTCATAGTGACATTGCTAGTCCATTTCCAAAACCTTCATGTAACATGACCAAATACATGCTTTCATTGATGAATTTTTGAGGTATATTTGGGTGTAATTTATTAAGTATAAATATGAGGTCTTTGATCATTTTTAGGACTTCAAGATACTTTAGTTATTTAAATCCATCAATATGTTGGGCACAGACAATGGTGGTGAGTATGTCAGCAACCATTTTGAACAATTCTATACTTTAGAAGGGATTGAACTACAACGTACATTTCCATATAGCCATCAAAATAATGGTGTTTTAGAGCACAAGAATAGGTACTTGAAGGAAATGTCCAACTGTATGATACACTCCAAGTCTCTTGCACCTTAGTATTGGGCTAAGGCCATCAACTATGCTAGTTATATCCATAATAGAGTTCCTCATAAATCATTTAGGTGAGTTATTCCTTTTAAAGATTGGAGTGGTCAAAAACCCAAAGTAATTTATTTTTGAGTGTTTGTATCTCTTGCCATGGCTCGCATTCTAAAGAAGAAATGTAAGGAAATGGAACCTCAGATTCGGCCTTGAATATTCATTGGATATCTTGAGGGTGTTAAAGGATATAGGCTTCTCCATCCCTCCACTCATGAGTTGTTCATTGAGAGGAGTGTTCATTTTCAAGAGAGTCCTTCAGATTCCACACTTGACACATTTCCCCTTTCTTAGACACACTAGGATTTGATGACATTTCTGATGATTTAGATCCACCTGAGTAGTTTCCTAATGATAAAGATTCTTCTTCTACTTTTGATGGTGAGAGTAGTGATGAGGACTCACCTTCTCCTCTCAAAATATCTTTATAAAATTAGGAATCTCTTCCCTCTAAGCACTAGTCCTCTTTGGCATAGACAAACACTACAAAGTGTTGGCCAATGGGTTGTAGATATATCAAAGAACATGAGAACATGTTCACAATATTATGATGCCCCACATGCTTTCATCACATATATTTCTGATCTATAATTATTTCATGAGGCATCAGGCACTCTTGAGTGGGATATTGCTATGGCAGAGGAGTATGCTTCCTTGTTAAGTAATAACACTTATGATTTAGTACCTCTTCCTAAGGGAAGAATAATTATTTGATGTGGGTGGATCTACATAATAAATTTTGTATTAGATGGGTCTATAGATAAGTTCAATATATGTTTGGTAGCAAAGGGTTTTTCTCAGGTGTTTGATATTGACTATACTACGTCATTCACCAAAGTTGCCAAAATAAATTTAATCTAACTCAATATTGTTGTAGCTACAACACACTATTGGGATGTCCATAAAATATATGTGAAGAGTGCTTTTTTTTACTATGACTGTAGACACTAAAAATTTATACATGATGGTCCCAAATGTCATAATTCTCTTGAACCACCTCAGGACCCCCTTGGGCCCAACCATTGGCCTTTTGACTAAACCTAACCCATATAGCCTAAGTTAGTTGATATTTTAGCTAAGACTCACCTTTTAACCAACCCTACCTTTGACCCCTAACTATCAATGGTCAGGGTGACCATCGATGGTCACCTTGACCACTGACAGTCAGGTTCCACCAACTAAACCAACTTAACTCACCCTTAACTTTTCCTTGATTTTTTATAATTAGCTCATCTAAAACCAAGTGTGATCTATTGCATGTGTGAGTTACAATTAGAAAGCATAGTTAATGTCTTGTTTTACCTTTCCTTCTTTGCCTATAAGAAAAGAGGAAAAGGAGGTGAAATGGATCCTGAATGATCAAGAGCTTTTAAATCTAGAGCTTATTTTGCATGTATTCTTCTGTCAATCTAATGATCCATCCACCATGTTATAGAGATGACTTTCCACCACCTTTTGGTCAATAACCAAGTATTGTTACTCTACCAGAATCATGTTAGACTCTATTAATGAGCCAACCACCTTGACCACTTATCCAACCAACCTTCTGCAAATTAAGTAGTTATTTTTTAGTATTCAATTACTTTATTTATATTTTTCAATCAACCCAAGACAATCCAACCTCCTATAATTACCTTCTATGATCCTATCAATTAGACTTTTATCAACCCAAGCCAATACATAGTAACTGTCAATGGTCACCCTGATTGTCGATGATATGTCTAACTGCTGATGATCACCTCAACCACCAATGGTCACCTTAACCATCGATGGTGACTATGGTAGGAAATAATATCAAGCTATTTTTACCCACTTACCCTCAACCAAATGCAATTTTCTTTTCATTTGCCTATTCACAGACCTCCAACCTATTTTTTAAATCACACTTGACCCGTTTAGCATTAGTATTGACCCTCTTATTACTATATTAGTCATTTTTAACCTACATCTTTATCAAACATCTCTTATGTTTAATTTTAGTATATTTTGATTATTTATGCAAGTACTCTATATTCTATTTTATAAAATTAATTATTTAAAATGCATGGATTGACAGCCCTAGAAGAAGTTCTTACTTCCAAGATCTAGCTAGTGCTAGGCAATCCACTGAGCTATCTATCTAGCCAAGCATTTGCTTTAGTGATGTCTTATTTGTAGATTATCCTCCCAAGTCAAAGAGGAGTTCTTCCCAATCATCTAATTCAACATGTGCACAACCAAACAGGGTTTTAAACCATACCCATACTTAGTTTCTTCTTCTTCCTTTCTAAAAAATAAGCTAAAGTTCACTAAAACATTCTGGCATGATTGGTGGGACCCTTGAGTCTTTACTTGGGTTTCATTTGTTTGCATCTATATGCCCTTCTCTCTATTTTTTGCTCATAAATGAAATCAAAGTTTCTTTTGGGCTTAAAATTATGTGCATACATTGATTGCTTGCAAGTTTGGCTGATGTAGTTTAAATTAAATCAAATTAATCATATCGTAGCATCACTTTTGTTGCACACACTAAATCAAAACACTTACATCAATCAAACATCAAACAAACTTGAGACAAGGCTTGACTAGGATTTCATCACCTAGTGGTCACCTTACCCTTTCCTGATAATCCTACTTAGAGGTCATTACTAAGGAGATAACTAACTCAACTCTCTGGTTGAGTATAAACTCTATAAATTAGTGTATATTATCTAAGCACCTGACACCCTTATTGCTATGGTGTGTGAAGTGAGGGGTAGGCCCTAATACCAAGCCACATATTGATTTTTGATACAGATCCTTTTGAGAGCCTAAATACAACCTGAAACCAACCATAGACTTCTTTTCTAGTACCCAATCTACAAGCCAATTTCAGTCACATAATTTCTTGAAAGCTTAAGGCATAAGCCAAAAAGAGAGACTAAAAGTAACTTTAGGACTTAACATACTTTTTAGTGTGTGATTGCTTTCCTTGATTATTTATTGTCTTCTCTTTGTTTGAGTGGTGAGATTTTTTTTGTATTCTCTCTCCCTTATCATGGATGGTTCTAACTCGCTAATAGTGAAAGAATCTAGCAGAACAAAAACCATCACCAAACTAATCAACCCTTTCTACCTCCTCATCAATAGATTACATTTTTAAACCAAAAAATTCTCCTCATCCTTCGAGAATTCCTCCTTTCTCTCAAGAAGTTCCCCAAGGAGATATAGACTTTGCCACCTTCTTATATAGCAATCATGTGGCCCTTCAACATTATCTTAATATTATGACTCATCATACCCCTACTTCAATTCCACCTGTGGACCCACCTTATGTCATTCCTTCCCACCTTATGGGAAACACTTCCATTGCCATAGTTACCACCTAACCATTGACTACCCAAGCTTCCTCATCCACCAATAATCCCTTTGATACTACTATGGAAAACCAACCTACCCAACATACAAATACCCTTATACCTTCTACCTCCACCAATAACTCCTCTACCTTATGAGAAATCCAACCAATAGCCACCTATACTCCCCTCACCATGGGAGTACCTACCACTAGCATTACCAACCTTCCATCAGCTACCCCCAATCTACTAACCAATACCCCACTTCAAAATCTTGTGGTGCCTATACAAGCTGACCCAAGCCCTTTTTCATCATGAAACATGAATTATCAACCTAAAGACATCCTCCTACCTTCATCTAGCACACCCTTATCATCTAAAGATAAGCCTTGAACCATGAAATAGGAAGTCAAACCTTATTCTACCAACAAGGCATATACTAGCTCATCCATCCCTTCAGATAAAATTTCCACCTTAGACCACTTAGAATCCACATTCCAACACCTTTCATTGGGGGAATATCACCTCCTTTCCCTTGACACTTTCCCTAATCCTCAAGAATATGGGAAACTTAACCACCAACCTAGGTATGACCCCAATATTGGAGCCATTATTTCCTTTAGACCCTCACATTGTAAAACCCATTTTGTCTATGGGGGACTTGACAAACTGCTTCATGCATCTACCACCTCCTCTTCACCTTGACCATTCATATCTAGCTTCTCTTATTTGGACAAACCAAGCTTTGCCAAGACGTACCTTCATAGGTGTGCTTAGAAGGGATTTGGTCTTGGACAATATGAGCATGGCCCACATGAGTTGATTTCCATTGAAACCAAAAAGCCTCATGAGAAACATGGCCTCAGTTTCATTCTACCCAACAATAAGAAAGCCAAACCACATCCCACAAGAAGAAAGCCAAACCACCTACCACCACCATTACTAAGGAAGACATCCATTCCTTACCAACCTCTTCTCCACTTGAGTGTTAAGAGGACAACATCATCCCACCTAACTTTTATTTTCATCAAAATGATCAGCCTGAGACCCCTAACTTATCAAAAGAAGAGGGCAACCATCACCATCCCTATGACCCATCCTAAGATGATAGGAGACAACTCTCCTACCATTAACACTATTCAATGCCAAGATGATGATTCCATTCTCACCTACCTTGGTACCACAGATTATTCCATCCATAAATCCCTTCCTCATAAGACTTTGACCATGTTGAATGAATCCACCATGGATATCAACTTAGGCACTCTAGATAACCCCCACATTATCAAAATTGACCAATTGTTGAATATTGAGGAACTTTGAGACTTCTCCTCCTTCCTCTAAGACCAAAGCATAGCATTTGCTTGGTCTTATAGTAACATGTTAGGAATTGACCCTGCCATTGCCACCCACTACATAGTCACCAACCATGATGCCAAGCCCATCAATCAAAAAATTTGATTCATGCACCCTCACATAGCCTTTCTCATTAAAGAAGAGCTCTAACATCTCCTATTAGTCAATTTCATTCAATCCATTGATTATCCCTAATGGGTCTCGAATGTCATGCCTATCACCAAAGCCACAGGGGGACTATGGATTTGTGTGGACTTTTGTGACCTTAACCTCACTTACCCCAAAGATAACTTTCCTCTACAAAGCATTGACTAGTTAGTTGATCTTACATCAAGCCACATGATGTTATCTCTCATGGATGGATTCTCAAGTTACAATTAAATCTTAATTGCCCCCAAAGATCAACACAAAACTACCTTTATCACTCCATGGGGGACATTATATTAAAAAAAATATACTAAGAGGCGGGGTTGAATTAGTATATTATATATCTTATTTCTTAATCAAATTCTTTTTCTTTAACCACTTAACCACACATTCAAGATATGCAATAAAATTGAAACAATAATATGCACCACACAAGAGAGAGAGAGAGACACCAGATTTTTACGTGGAAACCCAAAGTGGGAAAAACCACAAAGAACAATCTCAAGTATATGAATGAGCAAAAACTCAAATTATAAATTTTGCAAGCACCAAATTTTAGGAGCACCAACCCCTTTTTTGAGCACCAACACAACAACTATTTGTGAGCACCAACCCAAAGAAGCACCAACCCCTTGCAAAGATTTTTGAGCACCAACCCATAGGAGCACCCCCTCTTGTGTATAAAACACAACTATCTCTTAATGTTTCTTACTCAAAAAATGACAAAACTCTACAATATCTCCTAATTTTCTCTCTTCGAAAAAAAATACAAACCATGCACTCTCTTGCATATTAAAAATGGCTTCTCAAGCCTTTATTTATAGCTTTCCAAATGAACTTTTCCATTCACCCTTTGTGAACCTTCAATCCTCATGGAAAATGGTGCCAAACTTGCATGACCCTTCATATCTTTGCATTTGAAAAGTCATATGGTGACCTTTCATAAGCAAAAGCGTCCTTTCCTCTTTTGTCTTCATCTTGGTGACTTTTCGTATTCTTGAAAGTGTCCCTTCATGGAAAAATGTGCCATACCCTATTTTTTATTCACATGGTGACTCTTGGAATTCCTCAAGATGACTCTTCATGAGAAAATGCATCCCATTCCTCTTTCATCTTTTACCCCATGACTCTTTGAATTATCCATGGGCCCTCTTTTGACTTATATGCATCCAAAAATATATTCATTAATATTAAATAAATATTAACACACATTAGCCAAGATATGAATATTAAAAACACCATTAAATGCAATGGGGACTTTATCACCAATAATGTTAGACCTTTGACATCAATGACAATATTTCCAACAATCTCCCCCTTTGTCATTGATGGCAACCTCAAACTAAAACTGCCACATCCTAAAACCTGCACATACTACCATTTGAAAAACATATAATAACTCCTTATTGTAGCAACCTATGCCTATTCCCTATACCTATTTTTACAATTGTACCTATACCTATTATTCTCCCCCTTTGACATCAATGACAAAGGGCCTACTTGGTGCTAACACTTAGCTCCCCCTCAATAGATGCTAAACCTCAATGGTAGGAAGTAAAATAAATTACTCCCAACTTCTCTCATAGATACTCAAATGTGTCTTTTGGTAGTGCCTTTGTGAAAATATCTACAATCTACTTTATAGTATTGATATAATCCATCTTAACCTATTGATTTGCAACCTACTCTCTCAAGAAGTGATATCTAATGGGAATATGTTTTGTTCTTGAATGCATTATTGGATTCTTCAAAATATTAATAGCACTTGTGTTTTCACAAAAAATAGAAATAGGTTCATCATATTTTACTTTGATATCTTCCAAATTTTTCTTCATCCAAAGCACTAGAGTACAACATAATACCATTGTAATATATTCTGCTTCAACTGTAGAAAGTGATACTAAATTTTGCTTCTTGCTTAGCCATGATACTAAGCTATCATCAAAGAAGAAAGATCCTCCACTTGTACTCTTTATGTCATCCAAGCACCCTGCCCAATTTTAATATGTATAAGCAACCAAAGTGAAATCTCTACTTGTGGGATACCACAATCCATAATCCAATGTCCCCTTGATATATCTGAATATTCTCTTCACCAACTAAACATGACTATCTTTTGGTGATGATTGATATCTTGTAACCATACCTACTGCATGCATGATGTTTGGCTTTGATGTTGTCAAATATAAAAGACTACCAATCATAGATCTATATAAATATTGATCTGCAATAGGTGAATCTTCATCCTTGCTCACCTTATTTCCTATACACATTGGTGTGTCAACTAGTGCACAATCCTCAAAACCAAATCTCTTCAACATTTCCTTAGCATATTTACTTTGAGATATAAAAATTTCTTTATCTGACTGAATTATTTGCAATCCTAAGAAAAATAACAATTCTCCAAGCAGAGACATCTCAAATTCTTTCTGCATATTATTAAAAAATTATTTTGTCATATTTTCAATATTTTCTCAAAAAATGATGTCATCAACATATACCACAACAATTAATTGATGCTCACCTTCTATTTTGATGTAGAGATTATTATTATTAGCAAATCCTCTCTTGAAACCTTGATCTTACAAGTGCTTATCAAGTCTTGCATACCAAGCTCTGGGATCTTGTTTCAATCCATACAATTCTTTCTTCAATCTACATACATGGCTACTAATATTTGAGAGAATAAATCCCTCAGGCTGCTCATTGTAGACCTCTTCTTCTAGATTCCCATTTAGGAAGATAGATTTGACATCCATATAAAACACTATGAAATTTTTAAACACTTCATATGCAATAAAATTTTTAATAGCCTCTAACCTTGCCACTAGTGTAAAAATTTCTTCAAAATTTATTCCTTCAATTTAAACATATCATTTACATACTAATCTTGCTTTAATCCTGATCACTTCTCCATTTTCATTCAACTTATTTCTATAAACCCATTTTATTCCTATCACATTGTGATCTTTTGGTCTAGGCACTAATTCTCAAGTATCATTATTTTCTATCTAATTTAATTCTTTATCCATAGCCTTAACCCAATGCTTATCATGTCTATCTTTTGAAAAAGTTCTAAGTTGGATTTTGGATAAAAAAGAGAAATTAACTTGCTCAGATTCACTTACCATTATTCTTCTAGTGTGAATTCTTTCATTTATGTCCCTGATGATGTCACTTTCATTATTATTTATTTGAAAATATTTGGATGAAATTTTGGTGTCCTTTTTCTCCTTCTCATCTTCATCTGATTCTTCAAAATATTCCTCTTCAATGATTTTAAGAATGTCTACTGGATCACTGATTATTTATGTTCCATCTTCTTCTATCCTGACACTTGTACTTTCAACAATTTTCTTAGTTATTTTTTTATAACATTTATAAGCTTTTCATTTTCAAGAATAACCAAAACATATACCTTCATCTGCTCTGGATTCAAACTTTCCAAGTTTTTCATCAGTTCTCTTTATGAAGCATCTATTGCCAAAAACTCTAAAATAATCAACTGTTGCTAGTTTGTCTTTCAATAGCTCATAAGGAGTCTTATCACTATTGTCTCTCAATAATGCTCTATTATAAATATGCACTACTATAGCAACTATCTCTCTCTAATATTTATCTAGTATCTTGGATTCATTTAGCATTATCCTCACCATCTCCTGAACTGTTCTATTTCTCTGCTCAACTACTCCATTTTGTTGTGGAGTTCTAGCTGGTGAGTAATGTCTCTTTATTCCATGGTCTTCACAAAACTCAATAAATTTATCTAACATTAATTCTCCTCTTCTATCTGATCTTAGACACTTAATCTTCAAACTGGTTTCATTCTTAACTAATGCTTTGAAATGTCTGAAAGCTTTTGATTTAAAAAAAAAAAAACATTACCCAAGTCATACGTGCAAAATCATCAATAAGAAACATGAAATATTTTTCACCTTGAGTACTTTGAGTTCTCATAGGTCCACACATATCAGTGTAAACAAAGTGCTCTTTTATTTTGAACCACCTTCTAGCCTGCTTCCCATGCTGACAAGGGTCACAAAGCGTGTCGGATGGCTTTGTATTCTTTGGAAGATTTCTGACTGCTTGATTTTTGCTAATGTTGATAATATTGTCAAAATTTATGTGACCCATTCTCCTATTCCATAGCCAAATTTATTCAATCTGATTCAAACAACATCTTTGACCTTTGATGTCTGATAACATATGCAAATTATTGCCTGTTCTCTGAGCATCTACAATCAATATATTTGAATCTTTTCTCCTAATTTCAAAACCTTCTACATAAAAATTTAGTGTGTCCTCCTGATCACACATTTGACTTACACTCAAAATATTATGCTTAAGACCTTCTACATATAAAACATTTTTAGTTTTAGTTCTACCATTATCCAAACTTAGTGTACCTTTTTCAGTAATTTTGGCAGTAGTATTATCTCCAAACTTCATTGTGCCACCATTGATCTTCTTTAGGGTTATGAACTTTCTTTTGTTTCCTGTTATGTGCCTCAAACATCATTTGTTAATGAACCATGGCTTTTCTTCATTTCTTGCATGCAAAGCTATCTATACTAACATAGATTTTTCGGGTTGTTTCTTCTGCCATTAACCTATCTAAACTTTCTTCTTAATGAATAGAGCCTTGAAACTCTGGGCCTTCTTGATTGACTTGAACACACTTATATAGTAATGGGCTATGTGTCTAAAGTTGTTTCACTTATAACATATTATGACCTCTTCATTAAATCCTGATAGAGGAGCAAAAGAGTTGTGGCTTCTACTTGACTTTGCATGATTTTCCTTCTCCTTATTTCTGAAATTGTTAGCCTTTTTTGGACATTCTATTTTCTTATGGCCATATTTATTATAATAAAAATAGTAATCATAAAAATAGGACCTATTTGTGTATCTCTGACCTGATTACTTTTTGTATCTCTATTCCCTCTAGCCTTCTTTATTTGAGATGTCCTCTGTATTCTTAACTTCTTCCTTTTTTATTTCTTCTTTTGTAAGAGCTTCAGCATAGATCTTTCCTTTTTTCTTATCTGTGAAGGTAGTGGCCTCCCCTTTCTCTTTTTCAAATCCAATACCTATCTTATCTGACATTGATATTTGATTTTCTAATATCTTATTCAACATATTAGTGTTATTCTCAAATTTTGAATCATTGGTTGCTCTATCATTGATTGCTTTATTTGTTTTCTCAAGATCTGCTTTTAAAGAAGCAATTTCAATAACATACCTTTCACATTCTTTACTTACTATTTTCAACTATGCCGTTAGATCTTATTCATTCTTCTTGGCTTATTCAAAGTGTGCTTGTAGATATTTAATTATTTACTTTGACTCCTTTTCATTTTTTTTGATCTGGAGCTTTAATCTTTGATTCTTCTTTTCAAGAGCTTTTAACTCTTCTAAGGCACAAATGAGTTCTCCTTCTAGATTCACTTCAGCTTCATCCTATTCTTCTTCTTGATCATTTGTAATTTTGCTTATGAAAGCATCTTTATGTATGGCCATGAATAGAATCTCTTCTTTTTCTGAATCACTGACTCCACTATCTTCGGCTGAGCTAAGATCTTTAGAATAGAAACTCTTCTTCTTGAATCCCTTCTTGAATTTTCCTTTGAAATTCTTCTTGTATGTAGACTTTCCTTCTTCATTGTCACCATTACCCTTATCTGGGCACTTAGCTACAAAATGTCTAATCTTTCTACAATTAAAACATTTGAAAGTTAATTTTCTTTGATATTTACCTATGCCCTTTTTTGGCTTGCGAATGAATAGAGCTCCATTGTCGTCTTCATCATCATTAGAACTGTCACTTGATTCTTGAATCTTAGCCTTCTCTTTCTTTGATGTCTTGAAAGTAGATTATCTCTTTGAGGGTTTCTCTTATTCGGTTCACATCTCATATGCTATAAGAATACCTTATAGCTCATCCATCTTTAGCTTGGCTAAATTATTCATCTCTTTAATTGCTGAAACTTTTGCATCATATCTCAATGGTAGAGATCTCAAAAAATTTTGAACCACAATTGATTATTCTAACTTTTATCCAAGACCTTGAATCTAATTAACTATTTGATCAACTCACAAAATATAACTTTCTATATTTTCTTCCTCTTCCATCTTCAAACTCTCAAACTGTCTTCTGAAAGTCTAAATCTTGGCTTGCTAAACCTTTCCATCACCTTTGTAAATATTATCAAGTTTTACCCAAGTTTCATGAGAAAATTTACATTGCATAACTTTAACAAGTTTTTATTCACATAAACCACATAAAATAGCATTTAAAGCTTTAGAATTATTTTCACTTGCCTTTTTTTCCACCAGAGTAGTTACAAGTGTCTGTGGCTCTTCATATTTCTCTACCACTGCTTGCCATATGTCAAATCCAAGGGCCACCAAATAAGTCTTCATCCTTATGCTCCAAAAAACATAATTTATCCCATCAAACAAAGGTGCCTTATTTGTAGAAAAACTTTCATGTGATTCAGCCATCGTGTTTTCTCGATCTACCTTCAAGTTGTAAAACTTTTTCAAAGGAACCTGTTCAGATACCAATTGTTAATCATGAAATATACTAAGAGGGGGAGTGAATCAATATATTATATATCTTATTTCTTAATCAAATTATTTTTCTTTAACCACTTAACCACACATTCAAGATATGCAATAAAATTGAAACAATAATATGCACCACACAAGAGAGAGAAAGAGAGAGACACACTATATTTTTACATGGAAACCCAAAGTGGTAAAAACCATGAAGAACAATCTCAAGTATATGAATGAGAATCAAATCAAATTACAATTTTTTCAAGCACCAACTTACAAGAGCACCAACCCCTTTGTCGAGCACCAACACAACAACTATTTGTGAGTACCAACCCATAGGAGTACCAACCCCTTGATAAGATTTGTGAGCACCAACCCATAGGAGCACCAACCCCTCTTATGTATAAAACACTAATATCTCTCAATGTTTCTTACTCAACAAATGATATAACTCTACAACATCTCCTACTTTTCTCTCTTTGAAAACAAATACAAACCATGCACTCTCTTGCATATTACAACTAGCTTTTCAAGACTTTATTTATAGCTTTCCAAATGACCTTTTAAATTCACCCTTTGTGACCCTTCAATCCTCATGAAAAATGGTGCCAAACTTGCATGTACCTTCATATCCTTGCATTTGAAAAGTCATATGGTGACCCTTCATAAGCAAAAGCATTCTTCCTTCTTTTCTCTTTATCTTGGTGACTTTTTCGTATTCCTCAAAGTGTCCCTTCATGGAAAAATGCACCATACCCTCTTTTGTATTCACATGGTGACTCTTGGAATTCCTCAAGATGACTCTTCATGAGAAAATGCATTCCATTGCTCTTTCATCTTTTAGCCTGTGAATATTTCACTTCTCTATGGGCCCTCTTTTGACTTATATGCAACCAAAAATATATTTATTAATATTAAATAGATATTAACACACATTAGCCAAGATATGAATATTAAAAACACCATTAAATGCAATGGGGCCTTTATCACCAATAATTATAGACCTTGGACATCAATGACAATATTTTCAACACATTCTACTATAGATTCATGCCTTTCAGACTAAAGAATGTTGTTGCAACCTACCAATGTGCCATGACTTATATCTTTCACCAACTTATCCATAAGATTATCGAAGACTATGTGGATGACCTTCTTGGGAAATCCAAATATTCAAAATATCATTTATCCATTCTCAAGATTATCTTTGAGAGACTCATCCATCACCATGTCCACCTTAGCCCCAAGAAGTGCATTTTTGAGGTCTTGTCAGGAAAGCTTCTTGGCTTCATTGTCTCCCTTCAAGGAATAGAATTTGATCCTATCAAAATCAAAGTAATCATGGACATTTTTCCCCTAATCAACCTCAATAAACTTCATAGTTTTCAAGGAAATATCTAATCCATCTGTTGCTTCATCTTCCAGCTCTCATATCAATGCCAACCCTTCCACCACTTTCTAAAGAAGGATGTATCTTTTAAGTGGAATAATGACTGTTAAAAGGCCTTTGATTTACTCAAAAAATACCTTTTATCTCCACTTATCCTCACCCCTCCTAAGGATGACCAACCTTTTTACCTTTATATCTCTACCACTAACCACTCCATAGGGGCAATGCTTTCTCATCAGGATGAACAACATAGAGAGCAAGCCGTATACTACATCAGTCACACACTTGTAGAGTATGAGACTCAATATACTCATATTGAGAAAATTTGCTTAGGTTTAGTCTTCATGGCCACCAAAATTCACCACTACCTTCTTAACCATAAAACCTATGTCACAACCAATACTAACCCACTCAAGTATATGCACTCCAAGCCATACCAAAACCAACGTATGGCCAAGTGGATCATGATTTTAGCCGAGTTTGACCTTGAATTTTTTTATCAAAAATCAATTAAAGGGAAAGTCATTACCAACCAATTGGTTGAATCACCATTAGCATACAACCAAACTCCTCTTAAGTTTCTCGACAAGTCAATCATGACCCTCTCTCAAGCAGACTTCACCTATCAAGTCACCACATTTTTTGATGGATCAAAATGTTAACATGGTGGGGGAGTTGGCATCATACTTATTCCCTTTAATGTTTAACATCTTCCTTTGTCTTTCAAGATTGACTTTGAATGTACCAACAATATGGCTGAGTATGAAGCCCTAGTTTTAGGCCTTCAAACTACATTATCCTTGGGGGTCAAAATAATCAACATCTTTGGCAACTCCCAACTTATGGTGAATAAAATCAATGGCTCTTACCAATGTCAGAATGATGTTTTACAATTGTAAAAATAACTAGTTGATGAACTCTTACCATCATTTGAACACTATCACATCTAGTCAATCTTGTGATCTACTAACAAGTTTATTGACACCATGGCTTCCCTTCCCTCTCAAATCCTATCTTCACCATTTGAATCTAAGATATCTATCATTATACATAGACTTACCCAATATTATTATGTCAAACCTAATTTTCCCACCATTTTCAATGTGAAAGAGACCCAACTTTACCTTTGGTATCATCAAACCTTTGACTATATTAACCTTGCCATCATTCCTTCTACTCTTTCCAGGAATGCTCAAAGAGAATTTATCTAGAGTACCTCAAATTAAAACCTTATGGGGGGAATTATTTATAAAAAAGGATTTGATGGTCTCCTCTTTTGTTGCCTATGTAGTCATGAAGCATCTCATACTATCAAGGAAATGCATGATGGGATCTATGGGGGACACTTTGGTGGCCTCATTGTAGCTAACCACATCCTTCACCTTAGCTATTATTGGCCTACCCTTAACCAATACTATTGTGATTATGTGAAAAAGTTTAATAAGTGTCAACAACATTCCAATTTACATCATGCCTCCAACCATAGTCTTCACATATCCATCAATTTCTGGACCTTCTCACAATGGGGTTTGGACCTTATTGGTGAAATTAACCCCCATTCTTCATAGGACACCATTTTATCATTAGCACGATTGAGTATTTTACCAAATGAGTAGAGGCTCTTCCTCTAGTCTCAATAAAAGTAGAAAATATTGTTGACTTTATCAACCATCACATCATCTATCATTTCGATGTTCCTCACAAAATTGTCACTAATAATGGAAAATATTTTAAAAATAAGAAACTTTAGGGTTTTGTGATGCATTTTGGATCAAATTAAGTTACTCCTCGCCCTATCACCCTCAATTAAATGGATAGGTCAAGGCCTCTAAAAGAACTCTCAACAACAAACTCACTAAAATGGTCAATGCATCTAGTCAAGATTGGCATTTGCACATCCCCTTCACCTTATAGGCATATCATACTAGAATTTGAACCCCTACAAGTGTTACCCCATTCTATTTTATATTTGGAGTGGAATTAGCCTTGCCTCTCAAAGTCTAAATCCCATCTCTTTTCATATATTTATAGGATTTCATTTTTTAAGATGATTATTGCCAACACCATTTAGCCAAACTTAAGCTACTTGATGAGCATAATTTAACCACCCTTACCCATATTTGTGTCTATCAAGAGTGCATAAAATGTGCTTATAACAAACACCTTAGAGTGCGAGAATTCAAAATCAGAGACCTCATCTTAAAGTAAAATCAACATGTCACCAATATGGAGAAAAAAAAGTGGGATAAGTTTTCTTTCAATTAGTTTGGACCTTATATCATTACCCACAAGTATGGATTAGGATCTTACTGGTTGTCCTCTTTTAAGGGAAACCCAGAACTTGAGCCCCTCAGTGCTTCACATCTGCATTATTTATTTTGTTAAGAAGGGTCAAGCTCATCTTTTGTCTAACTTAAGCTCATCCCTTGACTATAAACCACATTCATCTCCCTATTTTAGGGGAAACTAATTAAAACTAAATCATGTGATTATCCATCACAATCATAGCCTAATCTTGAATAATGGGTACCACGACTCTACCCATGGCATGATTTTCATGGTACTTTCTACTCTTTTTTCACAAGGATGGATTCCTATGGTCTTTGTCACCGATACCTTTTTACACCCAATCAACCTTCTTGTGTTTTTAGTTTTTCCTTCAGAAAGGTGAACCCTTAAGCCTATATAAGCAAGTCTATGTCAAGCAAACTCAAACAAGGAAAAAATCAAAAGCCAAAATAATAGTAATCACGGGCCATTCCTAGCATTCATAGATCACTCCCTTGAAGGAAAGTTGTTGAAAATCTATTCATAATTGCTCAACATAAGGTAGATTGATCCCTTGAAGGAAAACTATCAAAAGCATTAAATAAAGCATACAAACTTAGTCCACTCCCTCGAAGGATGGTTGAGTAAAACATTTATCAAAACAAGTGATTTTTTGAAAGCTTCCCACATCAATTAGCTTCCCCTACCCTTCTAAGCAAATAAGAAAAAGACCCATTTTCAAGCAAAATAAAAAACAAAAGAATTTTTTAAAAGCCGCAATCAGCTCTCATAAGCAAAATAATCTTGAAATCCACAATTGGATTTTATGCATAGACTTCCTACATCAATCATTCTACACTTTGTATGACATATACTTGTTTATACTGACTCTTTGGCAACCTCTAGAAGAGGCATGCTAGTCTCACACGAAGGTTCCATTTTCATCCCTCTCCCCTTTATACACTATAAGCAAGGGATTTTGAGATTACTTAACATTATGTGGTCAAGACACCTTTTTAACCAACTAACAAATGTTAATATGAAGAATTCAAAGGGCTTATTTTCCTTAAGCCAATCCAGCTTTGGTTTTGTTTTAGTCCTTGTCAAAGAAGAAGCATCATGCCCTCTTCTTATCCTCTTGTAACTAGTTGATATATTCACTACGATGTTTGTCCCTTGAATGTAACTTTTTTCTCACATCTAGTGTTTTTATTAAACTTAATTTATAAGTTTTACCTTAAGAAACAATAATCATAATCATAACCACATTACACCAACATACATCATAAAAAAAATAAACATCATTAGTATATCTAGTCTAAGACCATTTTTATTCAACCATTTTAACGACTATTTTCACCACATGTCTAAATATAAATAAGTAAGCATATACTTATTTAAATTTAGCATAAACATCATCATAACCATGAATAAAAAAAGATACATCTCATCGCATGCCTAGTTAGGTGAGTCTACATCAATATCCAATATCCATAACATAATCATAATCGATATAACATCATCAATGGTTAAAATAAACAACACATCATCCCATAACATAAAAGTAAACTATAGACCATGAGCAAGGAGAAATAAACAAAGATCATATTATATATATATATATATATATATATATATATATATATATATATATATATATATATATATATATATATATATATATATATATATATATATATAATGAATCTAACATCATAATTTATACAAAAAGTATGCATGTCTCTCTCTCAAAATGTACATCTCATTGCATCAGCTCACATGTCAGAATCAAAATGATATACAACAAAATATAATATGTATGAGCTATGCCATAGCTATGCCCCTAAGTCATCACTATCTCCTAGAGCACCACTCTATCCTAGTGCTTGTCCCCCTATAGTACATATCTATCCACCTACAAATGTATCCCACTAACCTGGTGTTTCCATGATATCACTACCTACCAAACTCACTCTATACTCACCCCATCAAGGCTCATCAGGACACCAACTCAAGACTATAGCCTCATAGTATTATAACTCCTCCACTGTGGCCAAGTATCATACCATGGGGATGATACTCGATGGTCTTGTAGGTGCTACTGCTCCTCCTCCTCCTCTTTATCTTAGGGAGTTTCTCTCCTATGTAACCAAGGCTAGTGAAGATTTATCTTGGTTCTTATCACCTGTAAGTGTAGCCACCAGACCCTATAAGGTACCCATCTGACCCTGTAGTGTTGTGATCTATGTCTGTGCCATGACTAGCACCACTCATATTTGTACATCTGGGGAAAATACCTATACATATGTCCTCTGACCTCCTCTCCTAGTTGGGTCCACATCTATTGACCTATTTCCACCATCATCTCCACCAAAATCTGCTACTGCATATAGAGCATGGTACTATGTAGGGGAACCACCTAGAAAACCTACATCATCAATCACTAGCCTCATGGGCATCTCCTTGTGATCAAGAAATGTTTGCACTAGCTGGGTCTAGTATAAGGATCTATACATCCTCCTATTTATACTTGGGAAATGCACTTAGAATACCCTATCTAGGCCAAACTACCTCCAAACCCTATCAAATGGGATAAGCTCTACCTCTCCATCCTACCTACCAGTAATCCATGTATAACTCTATAGAGAGAATGTCTACCTCCTATACCTAGCCCACTATAAGAACCCAACATATGGTCTCCAAATAATATCACTGATCACCAAAGCATATAAGGCACCCTTGAACCAATCAACATCATGAGCTCCTCCACCCACTCCTGAAGTAGTAAAGTCAGCTCTCCACCTCATGTAACCCATCAAAAAATCTATTTGAGTCTATCCCATCCATGGTATCCCCATTGGCCTCAAAATTTAGATGTGCTCATAAGACCAATAGTGTATAACTAGACTGACATTGATGCCATATTTCTTATGGGCCCTAAAACCCCACAACCCCTATATATCTATACCAAAAGCATAGGTACCCATCTAAACACTATCTACTCTAACAAAATCTCAACCAACATCCCCATTAGCAAGTATGGGAACCTCCCACTACTTGAATTAGGAAGGGAAAAGCATGAAACAACCATCATCATCATAGTCATAAGTCTCCTCTCACCCATTTCCCATTGATATATCATACTATAGTTAAAATCCCCAACATGACATCAAACATGATCATGATCATCCCCATACATCAACTATTATAGCTCCTTCTACTCTTCCTGCTCAATGTGATATATTGGATCAGTCAAGTGATCCTATGTATGTCCTCTAGCAATATCATCATCTCACCAATGGGTAGTAGGAATGTGTTCATGGATGGATCCCATCTCTTGATGAGGGCCATGATCATAAATGCATCATGTAACACATGTTGATAATGCCTCATTACTCCCAACCTGACCTCCTTCATATGTGCCCAATATTATAGGGTCATCCCCTAGTGTACCTCTATGAAGATATATGGTACCTGATCCCATATTTGGATCTACTGACATGCCTATAATGTTTGATAGCCAAAAAACATAGTTCTTTATACTATATTTTGCCTACGAGCTCTACCTATCACACCTACCTCACACTCTATTCAACTCATAAGCATCTAACCTATCCTATCTCAAACCTTATACATCCACCCTCTTTTCCTAGTACACCTTGCCCCAATCTTAACTTAAAACCATAACCCATTAACCCCCACCCTTACAACATTAACCTAAATACTCAACCACTAAATTCAAGTTCAAATTCAAACCACTCAACCTTTTTAAAAATCAAACCCCACCCTAGTTAACCTTCGATGATTAGATGACCAATCACTAATGTTCATATATCGTCAACAGTGAGGTATGACTACTAATGATCATTGTGCATGACCATCGACATAATACCCACACCCTCCCCCCTAAAATCTCACCCACATACACACCTAAATTTGATAAATACACTAACTTAGCTACCCTCTACCCTACCCACACTAACCTAACCTCTATAATTTGAGAATCACCTACCCATTTTTCACCAAAATGAGTAAGCCCTACCTAGGGTACAACCAGGTCAAAACCTTGAGCACTGAAAAAATCAACTTTAATGCTAAATACAAATGTCATTACTATCAACCTTAACTTCTAAATGAAAACAACACCTACCTCATTATTTGACCATCATCAAGAAGGAATCTGGGGACCCACTTCCCATCCTCATCCACATCCATGCCCACCCTACATACTTGCTAGTCTTCTCGGTCCACTCGATCAGTCCACCTCAATAAACCAATTCCTTAACAATCACTATCTGTCAATTTTTCCCAAAATGATAAAAATAAGAGTTAACAAGTCAACAAATGAAAATGAGTCTAAATGACCCTCTTTTTACTTTTTAACCATGGTGCTTTTAGGATTTGACCCCGATCATCGATGATTTGGGTGACCACTGATGGTTATATTTTGACCCCTTGACTATCGATGGCTATGTTGTACCAAATTTTCCTTTTTGCCTTGAGAAACCCCTTTAAAATAGGACCAAATCACTCAAATACCCATGGAGAATACCTTCTCTACCCACCCCAACCACCTCACCATTGGTCCATTTTAGCCCAATTAGAACATATTTTATGATGACTTTTGCTTGGTCCTTTGATTGAAATGACATCGATTTCCATGTTGACCACTTTTAAACTTGCACCACCTAGTACATACCTAACCACTTTTGTCTTCTTAAGAGGACTTCCTACTTTGGATGCCCATGACTTTACCTGACTAGTTTGTATTTTCCCTAGGAGCACTTCCTACCTCAGATACCCACCAAAAATACATTCTTTGCTTGAGATACTTGAGTTTATGAGTATACCTAATTGCCACACCTAAATGAGATCATACAATCCACTTGTCACTTGTCCTTATAGAACCAACCTTTATTTTTACCAACCATGGCAACCTAGTCTATGCATAATCTTGGCTATTGCACTTTTTTATTGTATTTTGTGTGCATGTTTATGCTTCAATGCCCACCCTATAATCCACCTGTTTTACCATCAATGAACCAACTTATCAAACCCACACCTAATTCTATTTTACCTCATCAACTCTTAGTTTGAGGGGGAACACCCTTTCCCATACTCGAGGCAACCTGACCTTCGACCTATAATCCATTTTTATTTTATAACTTGTCAGTAAAAACTACATAACATAAAAGGAAAAAATGTAGACACCAAAAATATGTATACAATGGTCCCAAATGTCATAATTCTTTTAGACCACCTCAAGACCCCCTTGGGCCCAACCATTAGCCTTTTGACTAAACCTAACCCATTTAGCCTAAGTCAGTTGAACTTTTAGCTAAAACTAACCTTTTAACCAACCTTGCCCTTGACCCCTGACCATCGATGGTCAAGGTGATCATCGATGGTCACCTTAACCACTGACATTCAAGTTCCACCATCTAAACCAACTTAACTCACCCTTAACTCTACCTTGATTTTTTTATAATTAGCTTATCCAAATCCATGTGTGAGCCATTACATGCACAAGTTATAATTAGAAATCCCAGTTAACATCTTGTTGTACCTCTCCTTCCTTTCCTATAAAAATAAAGGAAATAGAGGTAAAATGAATCATGAATGGTTAAGAGATTTTAGATCTAAAGCTTCTTTTGCAAGTGTTCTTCTAGCAATCTAGTGATCCAACCACCATGTTAGAGAGTTGACTTGTCACCACCCTTTGGTTGATAGCCAAGTACCATTACTCTAACAAAATCATGCCAAAATTTATCAATGAGCCAACCACTTTGACCACTATCTTGCCAACCTTCTACAAGTTAAGTAGTTATTAACTTCTATTCAATTACTTTATTTATTTTTACAATCATCATAGCACAAGCCAACCTCCTAAAATTTTCTTTTGTGATCCAATCAATTAGACTTTTTATCAACCCAAGATGATACATAGTAACCATCAATGGTCATCCTAACCATTGATGATTTGTCTAAGTTTTTATGGTCACCTCAACCATTGATAGTCACCTCAACCACTGACGGTCACCTCAACCGTCGATGGTCAATGTGGTAGGAAATAACAATAAGCTATTGTTACCCACTTAACCTTAACCAAATCCAATTTTCTTTTTGTATACCTATTCATAGAACTATAACCTATTTTTAAAATCACACTTGACCCATTTAGCATTAGTATTGATCCAATTATTGTTATATTAGTCATTTTTGACCTATTTTTTTATCAAACATGTCTTGTGTTCAATTTCAATAGTTGTTGATTATTAATGCAAGTACCTTATACTCTATTTTATAAACTTAATTTTTTAAAATGCATAGATTGACATCCCCCATAGAAGCTCTTGCTTCTAGGATCTAGCTAGTGCTAGGCAATCCAGCCAACTATTTACTTTAGTGTTGTCTTATTTGCAGGTCATCCTCCCAAGCCAAAGAGGAGTCTTCACAATCATCTGATTCAATACATGTACAACTAAATAGGTTTTTCAACCATACCTATACTTAGTTTATTCTTCTTCCTTTCTAAAAAAAAAAGATAAAATTCACTGAAATAGTGACCTCCAAGAGGAAATATACATGGAGCAATAACAAAGATTTATGGAAGATTCGTTCTTAGTTTGAAAAATTCAAAAATCTATCTATGGCCTCAAACAAAATCCTCAAACTTGGTATGCCAAGATGGACTTATTTTTTATTTTGGTTGGGTTCACGAGATTCCATTCTAATCCAAATGTCTACATTTTATAGTAGGATGATTCACTATTGATTCTAGTTCTCTACATGAATGACCTATTGATAAAAGGGAGTTCTTCATCCACCATTACAATAGTGAAAATTTCTATCTAATATGTTCTCAATGACTGACTTATAATTATTACATTAACTTCTTCAAACTTGAAATTTCCTAGTCTGACTCTAAGATCACTATTACACAATCTAATTACACTCTCAATTTTCTTGCATAGTTTAACATGGTTGAATGTAAGCCAAATCCAACTCGTTTTCTATCTAGTGTGAAGTTTGAGGTTGATTGTCCATCTCCTTTGGTTGGAGCTACCTCATATTGATAATTTTTTGGTAGTTTCATCTACCTTACACATACAAACTTGACATTTCATATGCAGTGGGCATGGTCTCTATATTTATACATGAACCACATGAGCTACATTGGAAAGCAACTAAGCAGATTCTCTACTACATTCAAGGTACTCATAGTTTTTGGATTCACTATAGAGTAGGCATCAATGTTGACTTAATTGGCTAAATAAATTTAGATTGGGTTGTTGATATTCAATATTATAAGTCTACTTGAGGTTATAGTTTCTTCCTTGATTTAGGTTCGATTAGTTGGTTAAGCAAGAAGCAAAATGCTATTGCTTTATCTTATATATAGGTAGAATATAAAGGAGTTGTTAATGATACCACTATGACTATTTGGATTTAGGGGATTCTCACTAATTTTGACATCTAATTTTGATGACCAATATTCATCTTTTACAATAACTAAAACACAATCCAGATCTACAAGAATTTGGTTCTCCATCAATGGACCAAGCATATCAAGATTCACATATATTTCATTTGGGAGCTCATCCATGAACAAGTCATTGATCTATGTTACATCCAAAGTTGATATATGCACCAAACCCTTCACTAAGAGTGAATGTATACATTTGTGGGCTCTTATTGGGGTTTAGGCAGCTCTAGCATCCTCCTCCGAGGGGAATTTCTATGTAGTTGGGTACCTCATCAAACCTTTGCATCATGAATCAATTCTTCTACCCACCTAAGTTATACTTAAGGGGGATGTTAGTATAGGTTTTTTCCCACTATGTGGTTTCACCTACACAATCCAATTAGTTTGCTTAGGTTTAATAAAGATCATTGGGGAAGATAATCCCACATGCATGAATACGTTGGGACATGCTTATATTCCACCTATATAATGTACCTTCCTATATACTTTTTGACTAATTCTTATTAATTCAACTTTTGTTTGTGAAGACAAGCTTCTTCTTTTAAGTTGTTTTTTTATATTTTACTACTTCGTGCATTTAATCATATCCAAATTGATCCTTGATTATAGCCCACTTTGACACTTATCAAGGCATAATTTTGGTGGTCAACCATATCTTTCATTAATTATTTTGATGAGATTTATATATTTAACATTGCCCTTTAAATACTAGTATAGCTAATAGTAAAAAAAATTAACATAACATTTTAGGATAGCATTTGTACTTAATATAATCTTGAAGTCAATTGAATGTCAAAGACGTTTTAAAAATGATGAGGATGGAGATGAAACATGATTTCTCATGATATTAAAATATGATTACAAGAGAAATTCAAAATATTATTATATATCACTATATTTTTATATTTTACATACTCATTTAATATTTAATTTATTAAAGAGTGCTATTAAAACTTTGAAAAACCTACATAAGAAATTTAGAAATAAAATACAATAAATGGAAATTGGTTATTTACTTATTTTTTGTTATCGATATCTATAGAGATGGAAAGTACACTGAGGAAATGATACACAAAACTGAAGTGATAAACTCGTAACATGGCTCAAATATACAAAAAAAAAAAAAAAAAAAAAAAAAAACAAAAAAAAAAAACAAGAAATTATATATAATCTATGTATACACCTTTGAAAAAACATGTATTATGCCATATCAAAAAACATGTGTTTTCATTTATTTTGTGAATGTCTAATCTAAAAAACCATTTTTTCATGAACAAATGTCTAATCAATTTTTTTTTTGGTGGCATGTATACCACTAAAGATGGTTTGAAGCTTATAAAGCAAAAGTCAACACATAGAACTTATATTCACACTTTGTATGAAGAGGGGAATTGTGTGATATACATTAAATTTGTTAACGAATGTATAGTGATATTTGGCCTCCACATTACATAGGGGACAAAGCTTCTAAGGAGTTATTCCAAATGCTGTGAGCCAAGAACTCAAAGCAGTAGATACAAGTCATTTCTAAGGCTAACAATATTCCACAAATTATGCAATATCCACCATTATCAATAAGTGTTCAAAGCTCAAGCATCTTCGGTTGAGCATGAAACTGACCTTCAACAATGCCTTTTAGTGGTGCCTTGCAAACTCACTCCCACCTAGTGGGTGGTTTATGATAGGCCCCTCACTATTGATGACTTGCATGAAGCAGTGTCTCACATGGATAATGAAAAAACTCCTAACATTGATGGCTTCTCCTGTGAATTCTATAAAAATCTTTGGGACCTTATGGGTAGTGAATTGTGTAAGGTTTATCAAGAAGTGTTTCACTCACATTCACTAGGTAAAAATATAAATAAAGGAAATATCAAATTCATACCTAAGCAGGGAGCTCCTGAGTTGATCCATAATTGGCAGCCCATCACCCTCCTAAATGTCTCATATAAAATCATTGCTAAGGCTCTGGCAATCTAGTTACGTAATATGCTACTTCTCATTATGCATCTAGAACAAATTGGTTTCATCAAAAGCTATTATATTTTGGATAACATCATTACCATCTAGGAAGGGATGGATTGGGTTAGACAATCTAAGCAACAAGCTATGTTAATCAAAATTGACTTTGAAAAAACTTATGATCACATTGAATGGACATTTATTCTAGCCATGCTTTGAGCTCTAGATTTTGGGCCCATCTTCATCCAAACCATCCAGATGCTTTTCTCAAATGCCTAAACTATCCTCTCCATTAATGGAGTCACCTCTAAGAAATTTGGCTTGTTATATTATATTCATCAAGGATTCCCACTAGGTCCCACCTTGTATGTTATTGTAGTTAAGACTTTTGGATATCTTCTTAGTAATTCCCAAGTTAGGGGCATTTTTAAGGGAATTTATCTCCCTCCTAATGCTTCAACATGTATGAAGATATATAATTGATTAATGGCCACTTTGTGGATGACTTCTTCCTTACTCTCATTGAAGATGAAACCAATGTGGACAATGCCTTACAGTGCCTCAACACCTTCTGCCTAGTCTCTGGCTCCAACATCATACTCCACTATTTTTTATTATATTATAATAGTGTGATTCCTCCTTGAATGATTTTAGGGAATTCCAAACTTTGATGCAAATTGCATTTAACATTTGGAACTCTATGAATTGTTTGCATGCATTATTTCTAGCAATAATGATTTAAATTATATTTACCATAATAGTTAAATCTAGTAAAATATGGGCCCTCAATCCCTGACACTAAATTATCCAATGTCAATGTATACATGTTATCCACTTGTAATTTATGGTATTTAAAGTCAACAACCACTATCTTCTCATACATCACATGCTATGCTAAACCAAAAAAATATATTGTCAAATAAAATTTTACGAGAAGACATGTCATACCATATAGTGCAATTATTATTCTCAGATATTAATATTTAAAGTAACATTAAATATAGAAGAATATTCGTAAATAATATGTGTAGAATATGTCAATATTTAAATTGAAAAATTTATATAAAATTTTATAACTATTAAGATTATATGTATTTTAAACTTTTTGATTGGTTGAATGAAAAATAAGATATTTGAAAAGTGAAACCATTAGTATTGTGCCTTAAGAAGGAATAATAAATAATCTTTACCTTCCAATTGATAACGACTCCTCTACTTTCCATCAAAATCTCATATTTTATGGATTTAACACTCGTGTTTGTGAGTAAACATTATTTCATCATAAAAAATGACACTGAAAACCTTATTGAAATCTTATAAACCATGTTGTTTCCTCCCTTAGAGTCTTATTAAATTTTGGCTGCCATGTAATAACCCCCACTCTCTTTTTCCAAATTTTATTAATTTTTTTCTTGGGTTTTCATTAGTTTTATTTATTAGTTAATACAAATGGTCGATGATATTTCAAGGGGAGTTCTAGATGTGTTTTTGCTTCCCAAGAATCATATATTGACATAGTCATGATCATGTTTTTTTTGATGTAATCTTTTTAATGCCTTTACATCCACAATTTAAGGCTTTTAAATATGATGTTAGCAGTAGCATTTTTTATACTAAGGTATTGTAACTAAACCCTTTTTATATGGGAGAAAGTTATGGAGAAATTAAAATGGTCCATAGTCACTCCATATTCAACCTCCAAAAATTAACATCAATTATTCTTGTTTTGTTAAACAAAGCATTGTTTAAAATTGATGTGTATAGATATGGTGCATAACATGATGAACTTATGTCATAAAAATTATCATATCATAAGAAAAGATTACTACTACAAATTATGAATCTTTTATAAAATTGATGTATAAGAATATGGTATATGACATGATGAACTTATGCCATAAAACTTGTCATGCCATAAGAAAATACTACTATTACAAGTTAGGAATCTTTTAAAAAAATCATATGAAAAATGTGCTTTACAAGTTTTGGTTTACCTTTTAATTATTTGATTCCTTTTTCTAATGACTTGATGAGAAGAGCAACATAATACTTAATCTTAAGTTTGACTACAAATCAAGCTTATAGCAGATCAAGGAATCATATAAGTATAAAAATAACATTATTTGTTCCTTAAGGCTTATTTGAATGAAATGTTATACTTTCAAAGGATAATAGATGATACACTAAAACATGTAAGTGATTTGTGTTATATATATATATATATATGTATATATATACATATATATATATATATATATGTATATATATACATATATATATATATATATATATACATATATATATATATACATATATATATATATATATATACATATATATATACATATACATATATATATACATATACATATACATATATATATACATATATATATATATATATATATATATATATATATATATATATATGGATGATATCATTGTATTTTCTAAGTCTTTTAAACAATAATATGGTTATTGGCTAAAATGATATTGAATTTTTTGGCCTCCACCTTGATTAATAGAAAGTCCACATGCAGCCACATATTCTTACAAAAATTCAAAAATTTCTAGATAGATTATCTTATAGAACCCAACTTCAAAGGTTTATGGTTTGTTAAAATATCTTATAGAACCCAACTTCAAAGGTTTATGGTTTGTTTAAATCATGTCTCATCATTCTTTCAGAATCTTAAAGAGTGGAGAAAATATTTATAGAAGAATTCAAGAAAGAATGGACCAGTCTTGAATGAGAAATCTACCACTACGGTTAATAAAATAAAATAAAAATGCTAACATATTTTAGAGCTACATCTACCCCAAGATGGCATCCCTCTGGTCCTCCAAATAGATGCATTTAATGATACTTGGGGGTGTAATTCTTATGCAGATCTTCACTAATGGAAAAAGAATAGCCTATGACTATAGGTAGGTATGTTTAACAAAACTTACATAAAATACCACACTTATGATAAGGAAATCTTAGATGTGGTAAAAGGAATATAAAAATTTAAGATTTAATTACAACCAAAAGAGTTTATTGTCAGGATAAATAGTCAAGCCATGAAAATACTTATGAAAAAAAGATCAGCAAGGATTTTCCCTAGGGAAGAATATCCAAATGGTAGGGATGGTTGAGTAGCATCAATTTTTAAATTCATTAATTAAAAGGAAAGGGAAACACTTTGGCCAACACATCGATGAGAGAATTTAGTGTACACATGATGCATGAGGCTAACTCTAGTTCAACCACCAACACCATGGGAAGACCTTCCAAATAATATCAAAGATATTATAATTGAAAGTTATTATGAAAATAAATGGCTAAGCAAGCACTTCGAGTAAAGTGAGGTTAAGTAGCACACACTAAAAACTAGCATGTTGGCATTATCTACTGGTCTTCATCGATCCTCATTCATCGATTGTAACTATTCCAAACAGTAACATAAAACATGAAATCACAATCACCAACAAGATGTAAATGGGAAATTATGACCGTGATCATAAACCGTGGCATCATCAAATTTTTGAAAGTTGAATTTTTAATTTTCAACTCTTGTTCTAGATATTTTGATTCCCTTTCTAGTTCTTGTACACACTCCATTAACTACCATGCCAGCCAACTACCATGTCAGCCATAACCAGAGTGGCAATTTCAAATTTTAAATTTGGAAAATCCTACCTTTCCTCCTAGCAGCAATTAAATTTGAAATTTGAACCATAGTACCATGTAAAATATGCTATTAATTTTATAAACATTAGAATTTCAGCTACATTTCTAATGCTTTTTGTTTTCAATTATATGAATCAGGATATCATATATTAACAATAAAAGGGGAGGCTTAGGAGGAAGTAAACATGACATGTTGGCGTATCTCAAATTTTTATAAGAGGCATTGAAGAAGATGTCAAGAGGTTGGGGGCCTTATTTCTATGGAGAAGAATTCAACTTCACCAGTATTACCTTTTTTCCATTTGGATCATGGTTCCATACTTATGAAACCATTTGGAATTTTAGGTTGTTGGAAATAAACTACAACACTATTGGTTGTGTAGAAGAAAGAAAATAATAAAAAACTACAGGTCCAGGTGGGAAAAAAATAGATAGCACAAAATAGAAATAGGGGACAAGATAAAATGAAAAAATAAACACTAAGACTTGTATATATTAAATTCTAAAAAAAAACTCCTACATAAACTAGTTCATACAGTTTTTGCTATTACAAAATTAAGGTTTACAAAGAAAAGCATTTAATAACTTTCCTTGGTTGCTTCTCTATTTTTCCCTTACTCTTTTGTGTGCTAATATCCTTAGCTACAGACTGCTATTATAGTTAACTTCCCCTATTCTTCTTATAGGCTACTACTCTCTCTCTCTATCCCTTTGCTACGGACTGCTCTATCATAGTTTACTATTGTGTTGAATATTTTCTAATACCATGTCTTTTGTTGCTCTATTTTTCCCTTTTTACTGCTACAAAATTCTCTCTTTTTACTGTGTCAAATGCAATCTTCAGCTCACATTCTTCGTCTTTCCTTTTTGTCTTTATGACTAAACACACCTAACTCATCCTTTGCAACCCATATCTAAACAAAAAACTAAATTTCAAATTTGAAAGAGGGTGCATTAAATTTAGGTAGGTGGCTGTAGCTATTTAGTATAGCAAAGGAGGTAGGAGGGAAGAATAATATTTTAACACTCCCCCTTATTCTTGACCTTCCTACCATGATCAGCTAAACTTATCTCAATTTCTAAAACCTCCTTACAACTTCTTTTTAACTTACCAAATGCTTATGCATCCTTTTTATGCATGTCTAGAGATTCATTACTATAGTCCATAATTTTTTTGATGGAGTCTATATTTTTTCTGATGGAGTCCATAGTTCTGATGTAGGAGTCTGTAGCTAGACTAATAGAGTCTATAGTTTTTTTGTAGGAGTCTGTAGCTACACTGATGGAGTTTATAGATTTTTTGTAGGAGTCCATAGCTATACTAATGGAGTCTATATATTTTTTGTAGGAGTCCATAGCTAGAATGATGGAGTCCATAGATGTATTGATGGAGTCTGTAGTTGGATTGTTTGAGTCTGTAACTCTATTGTAAGACTCTGGATCTACCATAACACTATGTAGGCCTAATGCTACTACATTTATGACCCCTAACCTTCCTCTTAGGTGCATGAAAGTGTCCTTAGGCAATGGATTAGTAAAAATATTAGCTAACTACTAATCAGACTTACAAAAACTAAGCTCTATGACACAATTTTCAACTAACTCATGAATAAAGTGATACCTGATTGTAATGTGTTTGCTCCTACCATGAAAAATATGGTTATTTGATAATTATATGGATGATACATTATCACAGTAGACCATATAAGCTCCTTGTTACTCCTCATTCAAATAAAAAAGTATTCTTCTCAACCATATAGCCTAACATGCTGCTACATTGATTGTTATATACTTTGCTTCAGCTATAGAAAGTGACACTATCAGTTGTTTCTTTGAAGTCAAAGATATTTCTCCTAACCCAAGATAAAATACATACCTTGAATTTATCTTTTGATCATCAAGGTTGCCTGTCCAATCACTATTCATGTAACCAACAAGCTAAAACTCATCTATTACTGCATACAAAACACCATAATCCCTTATTCCATTCACGTACCTAAATATCCTCTTATCTATTTGCCAATGTTTCTACTTTGGCATCTCCATGAATCTTGATATAAGGTTGAATACATACATGATATCCAACCTTATTGTAGTCGAGTATATTAAGCTTCCAACTAGGCTCTTATAGCATGTGGGGTCTACATTGATACTATAATCATTTTTGCATAACTTAAGGCTTGTCTCAGCCAGAGTGAATATAGGCTTGTTGTCTAGCATCTTGAACCTTCTAAAACCTTTTTTACATTCTTAGATTGACATATGAATATGGATTCATCCATTTTCTTGACTTTTATCCTGAAAAAGTACTTTAAGATGCCCAAATCAGTCATTTCAAACTTAATTTTCATGGTTATTTTGAAATCTTCAATAGATTGATTTGCATTACCAATGAATATTAGATCATCCACATAAAATACAACAATCAACATACCTTCCTTGCATGATTTGATGTATAATGTGGGCTCACTTGCACTCTTGCTAAAACTGTTGCTCAACAAATATGAGTCTATAAGGCTATATCATGCTCTTGGGGTTGCTTGAGCCCATACAATGCCTTTTTCAGCCTATACACTTTGTTCTCATGCTTGAGAATCTCATATCTAGGTGGTTGTCCCATGTAGACCTCTTTTTCAAGCACTCCATTCAAGAATTCCAACTTCACATCCATTTGATGCACCTTCTACTTGTGTTGGGTAGTAATGGCTATGATTATCCTTATGGTTTTCAACCTTACCATGGGTGCAAAATTTTCATTGTAATCACATCTAATATTTTAATTGTGACTCTTCACCATTAGCCTTGCCTTATGCCTCTCTATCTTGACTTTAGGAGTAGTTTTTGTCTTGTATACCCACTTAACTTCTATGACCTCTTTTCCTTTTGGTAGGTCAACTAACTCCCATGTATCATTTCTCTCTATGGCATGCATTTCTTCATCCATAGCCTCACACCACTTGTTGGCCTTAACTATTTCTTCAAAGTAGATTAGATCAGCTGATAGAAAGAGTGCATCATTTTCATTTTTCTCATACCTTGAATAATCATAAACATATTACAAGCTTCTTGTCCTTACTTGATGTTGACTTGAGTTGGAGGAGGAGGATGTAGACTCTTGAACAACTCCTTGACCTCCATGATGGCTGCTACCATTAGATGAATATGCCCTATGTGAAATAGGGGTCCATGTTGGTGCATTGGTGGTTGTACCACCTGCTATTTTATATTTAATTAAGGGTTCACTAGCCCTTGTTTCAACATGCTCTTCTCCTTGTCTCTCTTCCCAAGCTTCATGTTCAATGAATTGAACATCCTGGCTGATTATGAGATCTTTGGTGATGGGATTGTATAACTAGTATGCCTTTTATTGGTCACTATACCCTATAAAAATACACTTCTCACCTTTGTCATTCCACTTTGTTCTTCTTTGTTTGGGCATATGTGCATATGCTACACAACTAGACACTCTAAGGTGTTCAACACTTGGATTTAAATTTTTCCATGCTTCTTGAGAGATTACATCCCTTACACTCTTCATTGGATAAATGTTTAACAAGTACACAATTATTTCTATAGCCTCAACCTAAAAATCATTAGGCAAACCTTTTGCCTTTAGCATGTTCCTTGCCATCTATTGGATGGTCCTATTCTTCCTCTCAGCCACACCATTTTTCTATAGTGTATAATTGGCTATAAATTGCTTCTTTATTCCATGATCCTTGCAAAAATTCATGAACTCATTGGAGATATACTCTCCCCCTTTATCCATCCTCAAAATCTTGATATAATGACCACTTTGCTTCTCCACCATGGCCTTGAAATGCTTGAAGGTCTTAATTTCTTCTAATTTGTTCTTCAAGAAGTACACCCATATCTTCAAGCTATAATCATATATGAATGTCATGAAATAGAAATTCTTGGATAGGAAGGAAGTCTTCATTAGACTACACAAATCTAAATGTATCAGCTCTAATGAAGCTCTAGCTCTCCATGCCTTACCCACAAGAAATGCACTCCTATGTTGCTTCCCCAATATGCATCCTTCACACACCTTGTTTGGTTGTTCTATAAGGGGCAGCCCCATCACCATGTGTTTCTTATGAAGAAGCTTCATCCCTCCAAAGCTCAAATGCCCATACCTAAGATGCCAAATAGTAGGTTCATCTACCATCATTGTTTTGAATGCTATTGTGAGCTTACTTTACATTCTCAATGGAAACATCCAATTGCTTGTCATCTTGACTACTACTATCTTCCTATTATAACCACTCCTATCAAATATGATGCACTCACCATTATCAAATATGATATTCTACCCCTTTTGCACAAGCTTCCATATTCTAATAAGGTTGTGTTTCAACCCAGGTACATAGTAAATATCATGAATTTGCCTTTTGTCACCTTGCTTGGTGCGGATTGAAATGTTGTCGTACCCATGATGGGAACCTTACCATTGTTTCCCATCTTCACCTCTAATTTTATTATCTCATCTATGTGATTGAACATCTCTTTATTCCAACTCATGTGGTTGTTATAACCACTATCTAAATACCATGTCTCCTTGCCACTTTGTTCAACAATGTTGCATGTTATAAACAAGCTTCCTCCTTTCTCATTATTATTTGGTTCAGCCTTTTGTGTATGATTGAAATTAGAATTAAACCTATTCATGTCATGCTCCTTATTTATATACTCACTATCATAATGTCCATAGCTCTTTCAATAATAAAATTGGATGCTAGACTTATCATACCTTTGTGTAGATCCACCTCTAGAAGAGTTGTTTCTCCTTCCTCTTCCTCTTTCATGTGACTCTTGATGGCCATACCTTCCACCTTAGTGACTAATACAAGTTCTTCTTCTTCCTCTATTATTTGATCTTCTCCCCCTTCCTTTCACATTGACATTGGTCTTGAATGCTTGCTCATGGGAGGAGGTGGATGACCTATTCAGCCTTTGTTCATGGGTTTGTAAAGAACCCATTATCTCATCAACCATCATTTGCCTTAAATCCTTTGACTCTTCTATATCAACCACTATAGGGTCAAATATATTTGGAAGGATCCTCAACACTTTCTCAATGATCCTATGGTCTTCAAGGGTATCACCACATGTCTTCATTTGATTTACTATGTTCATAATTATTGTGAAGAAATCATTTATTGACTCATTCTCCTTCATTTGCAGGGTTTCAAAGTCTCTTATTAAGAGCTGCAACTTGATAAGTTTCACCTTGTCACTCCATTGATAAGCATTTTTTAGGATATCCCATACTTTCTTAGAATGCAAAACTATTGATATCCTAGGAAAGATTGAGTCAGCCAAAGCCATTTGTATGTAGCTGAGTGTTTTGGCATCTTTCCTCCTATTCTCCTTTAACACATTCTTTTGTGCTTGGGTCAAAGCATTAAAGTTAGCCATGTCTACAACCTCATTGTACCTTGATTCAAACAACTCCCATAGCTCTTGAGAGTTGAATATTGTCTTCATTTTGATGTTCCACACATCATAGTTTTTCCCATCAAACATGGGGGGTTGCTACCAAGACCCTAAACTTATGGCTGCCATGCTTGAATGCACTCACAACCTAGCTGCCTTTCACTAATGGCTCTGTTACCAGATGTTAGAAATAAACTACAACACTATTGGCTATGTAGAAGAGAGAAAATAATAAAAAACTATAGGTCCATGTAGGTAGCAAATAGATAGAAAAAAATAGAAACAAGGGAGGAGATAAAATGAAGAAATAAACACTAAGAATTGCATATATTAAATTCTAAAAAAAATCCTTATACATAAAATAGTTTATATAGCTACTGCTGTTGTAAAATTAAGTTTTACAAAGAAAAACATTTAATAACTTTCCTTGACTATTGCTCTATTTTTCCCTTATTCTATTGTGTGCTAATATCCTTAGCTATGGACTGCTAATATAATTGACTTCTCCTATTCTTCTTATAAGTTGTTGCTCTCTCTCTCCCCTTGTTATGGACTAATATATTATAGGTTGATACTGTGTTGAATATTTTTTTCTACCCTATCTTCTACTACTTTGTTTCTCCCTTTTTGTTGTTGTGAAAATTTCTCTCTCTTTCTGCTATGTTGAATGCAATCTTCAGCTCACATTCTTCTTCTTTAATTTTTGTCTTTATGACTAAACTCACCTAACTCATCCTTTTCCACCCATATCTAAATGGTAGACTAAATTTCAATTTTGAAATATGGTGCATTAAATTCAGGTAGGTGGCGATAGATGTTTCGTATAGCAAAGGAGGTAGGAGGGAAGAATAATATTTTAATAGTTTCCATTCAAGAATCATTTTTTGTTGCTTAATACTTGGGTTAAGAAATGTATGAAGATGGAAAGCATTGATAAAATTATTCCTAATCATAAGTGGGTTCTGGAATGTGGCCTCCAAATTAGGGAGAAATTTGTGGTCAATTGAAATAACTTTTTCCCATTTGATCCAATAGTTTATGCATTTATAGCATTTTTTGTGAGTATGCATCATGTAGGCATACTTAAGATGACCCTAGCTAGTGAGCATAAGTTCCACATGTCCAAAGTTTAGTACACATTTTAGATTAGATCATTCTCAATTTGTCATTGGATGGTTGAATAATTGGAAGCTCACTTGTTTTAATGGCAGACTAGTTGCATCTTTCAGTTTATTATTGAATAGTATAATATGATAGAAATTATATAATATATTCTTGTTCTCTTTATCTATATTGTTTCAAAGTGTAAACAAAAAGTATCACCCCTCAAGGAAACTTCTCTATGACCCTCCATACCTTTTGGAGATATTGTCACACTTAATTACAATGTACAATATTACAATGTATATATACTAATATAAAGATCTTAAACATATTTATTTAAAAAGTATTTTATAGATATAATTTTTGAGGCATTTATTTAGATTTGTTACATATGTAATTGATTAATGATTTTATTACCTTCTTCACAAATTTATTACAAATTGGTGGTATATGATCTCAATTTATGTGCATCATTCTGTCGTGCTCAAAATATATTTTTAGAAATGAATTGTCCTAAGCTCCATATATCCAAGCTATTATTATTTTTTAATCAACTTCTAGCAAAAAGGAAAAATTTATATAAAATGGTTAAATATATCTCAATTGTTTTTAAAAATAAGCTTAACTTAAATTTTCTTAATGTCATAACTAATTTAACTTCCAAGACCTCCCAATTACTAACTTTACTTAAATGAGATCTACAAAGCCTAGATCCTTGTAATCCATTTTACTCAAAGATTGAATATTACTGCAACATACATCTTCACTTTGAGGATGGGCTCATCTAGGCTACACACAAATCTAATTATCTTATAGTTTGAGGTTTCTATTGGCATAATTCAAAGTTTGTTCACATCACCTTTGTAATGAAAAAAATTGCCATATGTTAAAGGACATCATATTTGTCATATTTTTTCTTTACAACCTAAATTAAATAATCATTTTGTATTTAGATATTCTCCCTATTATGAGATTAAGGGGTGATATTTTTGCCTCTTTAGAGATCCATACAACTCTCTGGATACGCTTGGTTCTCTTCTTTCAAGAGATGTTTTTTATTCACCAAAATTTGGCTACATTTTTTTTAGATCACCATGCATCATTTCTTCTTCATTCATGTATCCTTTTTGGAGACAATGTGTATTAATGGGTCCCCTTTCATATTTAATGAAGGCAACATTTTTTGATTTAAAGTTATAAGACATATTAAATACCACCACATGTGTTTTTTGTGTGTTGATGTTTCATTTTTAGAGTGAACTGATATTAATGAGGTCTATTTTGCACACATTAGAGGATTTTATTTTGAATTAGGGGTAGGGGACACATTAGGCCACCATGTGTCATTTCGTGTGTCCATCTTTCATTTATAAGGAAATTTTTCCTAAAAGGGGCCCCATTGACATGAAATTGATGTAATAGATAAAGATGTAGGGATATGGGGAGAAATTAGACCACCATGTGTTGTTTGTGTGTATTCATGTTTCCTTTATAGAAAGAAATCAACTGAAAAGGGCTCCTCTTTCATGCAACATTGAAGATTCAAGAACAAAGGACATGTTGGATCACCATGTGTCATTTTTTTATGTTCATGTATCCTTATTAAAGAGAACACATTATAATGGGTCCCCTTTCACATTAATTGGGGGGCAACATTTGTCAATATAGAGCTTAGGGACATATTAAATACCACCACAAATGTTATTTTTTCCATGTCAATGTTTTATTTATAGACTAAATTCATAGTAATGGGTCCCATTTCATATGTAATCAAGTCATTTTTTTATAATTTAGGGCTAGGACACATATTAAACTATTTCACTAAAATTTTACTTTATTTTCTAGTTGAAAGAAAGATGTAAAACTTGAAATAAGGGTGAGGTTAGTATAACTTAATGTGTTGTGTGCATGGGAATCTAGAATATTATGGATAATCCTCTTTATCTAGGGAGGATGACCTATATATAATAAATCACTAAAAATAATGGTTGATTAGTGAGATAATTAGGTGGATTGCCTAACAAGCTAGATCCAAGAAGCACAAACTTCCTTAAAGGTTGTTAATCCACATTTTAACAAGTTAATGTTAATAAAGGTTCTAATAAAAAATATTGAATAACATAAATGAAAGTAATTAATCAAAATAAATAAATAAATTTTAAGAAATAATGTATTTTAACAAAATAACATTAAAAGAAATGCTAAACTATCAAGGTACAATTCAGGTATGGTTAGGTTGCTACTCTTAACTCTATATGATGACAAGGATGAAAAAACAAGGTTTTTAGTTGAGGTTGGATGGTGTTTAAGCTTATTGTTTTGGGTGAAATAAGATTACACAGTGACCGTCGATGATTTGAATATGACCATTAGTGGTTAGGTGATCGTCGATGATTATTAACCATCAGTGGTTAAGGAAGTTTGTTAGTGGTTAGATAAGACTGTGAATGGTTACTATGGGATGTAGTCTAGGAAAAGTGGTCTATTAGGGCAAGTTACAGAGAGGTTTTGGGTTTGGTATTTAGGTTGAATGTTGGTTACAAGATTGAAAATAATACCCAGAGGTATCTAGTTTAGGGATTGGATGTTTGGGTGAGTGAAATAAGTTGTGGGTGGTTTTGGGTAGGAGGTGAACTGTCTAGAGTTACATAACTCCAACACAAAAAATTGAGGTGAAAGATAAATAAAGGGGAAAGATACAAGCATCAAAATAAATAGAGCTAATTACTAAATTTTGATGAAAGAAAACATAAAACTTAGCTTTTGGAATCGCTTGGGATTTAAAACCTCTTGCACTTGCCTGATTGATCTTGATGATGACTGATCCTTTCAACCTTCTCTTCCTCTCTTAATATAGAGGAAAGGGAGGTTCCAATCAAAGGGTTTAACAAATGGTTCATCATATAGTCTAATTACACATTGATCATGCAAACAATTGGCTAAACTTAGATAGCTAGTAATAATAAGTAAATTATATTCAAACTATAGTTGACTCCTTGGATCATGTAAGATTTTAAGTAACCCATGATGGTTAGGTCAACCATCTATGATCAAAGGTCAATCATCAATAGTTGGGGAAGCATAGTCAAAATAACTAAGATTAGTCATTTTCACTTATGTTTGGTAGTTGAGGAGTTACGCAATGGTCCAAGGTAATAAAATGGGGTTATGGGGTGCTTTGATGACTAGAAAGACATTGTGTATTTTTTGAGTGTATACATTTTGCCCTTTTTTGTTATGAAGTTTGTATCAGTAAGCTATAAAACAAAAAATGGAGAAGTTGGTAAAAGGTTGGATGCCTCAAGTATGGGAGGAGGTGTTCCCCCTCAAACTAAGAATTGATAAAGTGAAAGAGAGTCAAGTTTGGGTTTTTTAAGTGGATATATGGGTCACAAGGTGGGTGACAAGGTTGGTTGGTTGGGCATTTAAACATGAACATGCATAAAAAATATGGCTAAGTATAGTATCATAGATCGTGTATAGACTAGGATGTCATAGTTGAGATGGGTGTTAAAATAAGGTTGGACTAGAAAGATAGGTGATAGGATAACCTGTTGTAGCAATAGTATGTGTGTGTTGGGTTAGCACCTATAAACTCAAGTTTCCTAGGCAAGGTCGATGTATTCATGGGTATCCAAGGTAGGATGTGATCCTAAGAAGATAAATTGGTCATAGGTGTCAGGACCATAGAGGATTATGTTCTAAGGCACCTAAATGGTTGGTGTGCAAAAGTATCACAAGTTTAGGTATTTCAAATATGGTAAGGTAATTAATGTAGTCATAGTGACCAATGCAAGGTTGTCATTAAAATTGTAAAATATGGGCCAAAATGACCAAGGTGAGGTTATTTGGGTGGGTTGTCTCTAATGGGGGTATGGTTGTATTGTGTTCCAATTGGTTGCCCCATTGGTGGTGAAGGAGTGAAAAGTTGGTGGTTGGTATATTTTGTGAAAAGGAGATGGTTAGAGGCAAAAACCCTATAGTGGTCGACCATCGACAGTCACCTAGTGATCTTCGGTGGTTAAATGTAAGCCCTAAAAGGGTGACTATTAAAGGTCAAATGAGGTTTTATTTCCTCATTTAAAAATCAACCCACAACATTCTTTTCATGTTATATGTGAAAATGATGAAGAGTTGATTATGGACTCATGGTAACTGAGTGTATACTTGTGTATTTGACTAAAATTTGACTGGTGCGGTGGAGGTTTGATTGAAATGGGCCAAGGAAGAGGAGAGCTAGCAAGAATGTAGTGAGGTGGTAGCATAGCTCATGGCTGAGTGATGGTGGTGGTGTTGAGGGCACCACCATGATGGAGGTTATGAAATGAGGTTGGTGATGTAATTAAATTTTCTTATTTTTATTTAATATGTAGTTATTCTAGGTGGGGGTTTGATGAAAAAATGCAAGTTTTATGTGTTGTTTGACATGGGTAGAGGGGTGGGAAATAGGTTGAGGGAGGGAAGGTAGGGGAGCTATTGGGAAGGTTTTAGGTAGAAATTTGAGTGTTTTTGTTTGTGTTTTGAAAGTTGGGTGGTTCAAACCTAAGGTTATGTCACCGGTGGTGACTACATAGTATAATCCATCATAGACTCTTATAAGACTCCCATTTTGATGTAGTATGTGATTTTGATACCAACCTACAAGCCATTGTATCAAGATGTATATTCCTTTGTGAGAGACCTAGCCATGATTGTTATATATATGACTATTTATGATTTATGAGTGCATGATGTGACTATGATTTTATGGATGTGGTTTATGGTTGTGGTTATTTCTTGTGATGTTATACATGTTCATGATGTGATTATTATTTTATGGATGTGGTTTATGGTTATGGTTATTGCTTGTGTTTATGGTCAAGATGTGGCTTATGATGTTATTGGACATGATGATGGTGTTATGATTAGCATTTAGTAGATATATGATTTAATTAGATAGTATAAATGTTTTTAAATGAATGAATCTATGTTTTCCTTTATCTAGATAGACACATGATGGATTAACATATGTGATGACTCATTATTTTGTGATGTAGAATTAAATGGTGATGATGTGGTAGATGGTTTATGATTAGTTGATGTGATTGTTCATTAGGTGGATGAGATGATGTTTGATGTATGAGATGGTTAATTTATTTAAATGTTTTATGACTGAAAACACTTAAATAAAAGGTAAAATCAAAATCACTAAACAAAACACATAATGATTTGTTAAATGTTTTTTATGAATCGCATTGTAATTAGATGAAGGTGAATGATTCTTGAAACACATAGATTAAGTTTGGATAACCAAACTAGATGAGAGAAAAGATAAGAAAAGATAAAATAATCAAAAGACATGTGTCTAAATGAATGTATCAATAAGTATGTTTGAGAAAGAAGAAGAGGACATGATGTTATTTCATGGGCAAGGACTAAAATAAAAGGAAATTAGATCTGCTTATGAACATAAGCCCTTCACATGTTTTGTATTAGCATTCGTTGGTTGGTTAAAAAGGTTCCTGCTCACATAGTGTCAAGTAATTTCAAAATCTGTTGTTTCATAGAGGGTATAAAAGGGGAGATGGATGATAATGGAACCTTTGTGTGAGGCTATCTTTCCTCTTATGTAGGTTTATAAAGATTCAGTATAAACAAATCCATGTCATATAGGGTGTAGAATGATTGATGTGGGAAGTCTACTTATGAAAGTTGATTGCATCTTCTAAAATTATTTTTGCTTTTTTTGATTTTGATAATGGGTCTTTTAATATTTTGATGGGTTTAGGGAAGTTGATCATGTGAGAATCTTCATAAGATTGCTTGATTTGACAAATGCTCTACCGAGCCATCCTTGAAGGGAGTGGTCTTAGCTTTTGAGATTTATTTTAGGCATTTGTGATAGCTATCCTTCAAGGGAGTAGTCTACCTTACATTGAGAAACTTTGATTAGTTTTAGTAGTTGTCCTTCAAGGGAGTAGCCTGTGAATGCTAGGAATGACCCATAGGAGATATGATTTTGTTTTTATTGATTTATTGTCATAGACTTGCTTAGATAGGCTTAAAGGCTTACCTTTATGAAGGTAAAACTAATGTACAAGAAGGTCAAGATGGTGGTTGAAAGGATTCTTTGAGAGACAATGTCCATGGGATCTCATCCTATTAGGGATGAAAAAAGTATCCATGAGAATCATGTCATAGGTAGAGCCATGATACCATATTTAGGATTAAGGCTAAAATTGTGATGGAAAATCACATGATTCTATGATTTAATCACTTGTCCTCAAAGTGAGGGAATGAAGGTGATAATATCATAAAATAAGGGATGAGCTTAATTTAGATAGAAGGTGAATTTGATCCTATTTAACAAAAGAAAGGATGCAAATGTGAAGCATTGAGAGGCTCAAGTTCTATTTTCCCTTCAAGAGAGGATAATCGGTAAGCTCCTAATCCATACTTATGCATTATGATATAAGGTATGATCCAATTAAACAAAAACTTGCCCCGCTTGCTTTTGTCCATATTGGTTATATGTTGATTTTCCTTTAAGATAAGGTATTTGATGTTGAATTCTTGTTCTTTTAGGTGCTTGTTATAAGCATGCTTGATTCATTATTGATAGACATGAATATCGGTAAACATGGCCAAATGATGCTTGTCATGTAGCTCAAGTTGGGTTAAACATTATTCACGGTAATCATCCTCAAAATGATATCTTGTAGGGATATGCAAAGAAAGGGAATTTGGAATTGGAGAGGCAAGACAACCTTTGATCCAAAGATAAGAAAGAAAGTTATAACACATATAGGGGTTTGAATGCCAGTATGATATCCACATAAGGCAAAAAGAATGTGTAAATTCCAATCCTGACCAGATGCATTAACCATTTTAGTCAACATTTTTTAAAGGTTTTTATTAGAGGCTTTCACTTGTCCATTAGCTTATGGACAGTAAGGCTAGGAGAAAATTAACTTAATGACAAATGTGTCACAAAGACCTTGAAATTTTTGATTTTTAAAAGATTTACCATTATTGGTGATTATCTTATGAGGGACACTGAATTGGTAGATAATGTTATGGTTGATAAAATCAACAATCTTTTTAGCTTTGGTTGAAATGATAGGAACAAATTCTACCCATTTGGTGAAATATTCTATTACAGTGATGATAGAATGATGTTGTTGTGAAGAATGGGGATTAATTTCACCAATAAGGTTTAGTTTCCATTATGAGAAGGGCCATAAATACTTAGATACTTATAGGCTATGACTAGGTGCATGATGTAAATTGGTATGTTATTGACATTCAACATACTTCTTCATGTAATCACAATACTCTTAGTTAAGGGTGGGCCAATAGTAGCCAAGGTGAAGGATAAATTTAGTGACAGATAGGCCATTAAAGTGTCTCCCACAAATTATGTCATGCATTTCCTTGATAGCATGATAAATCTCATGACTACATAGGTAGTAGAGAGGGAGACCATTGAAACCATGCTTGTAAAGAATTCCCCCTAGTATGGTATAATGAGAGGTACTCTAAATAAATGCTCATCGACCATTCCTAGAAAGATTGGAGGGAATGATGCCTAGGTTGAGATAATCAAAGATCTCCTTATACCAAAGGTTAGGTTGGGTCTCCTCCACACTAAATATGGGATGAGGGTTTGAGTTGGTATAAGAAGGCTTATTAAGATGATGGATAGTGAAAAATAGCTTAGATTTGAAAGGTGTGGATGGGATCTGAAAATAAATAGAAGCCATCATATCAATGAACTTTTTTATAGATCATGGAATGACTTAGATGAGGTAATACTCAAAGAATGCCAAGAGTAAACTGACTAGCTATTTATATTATTGTGGGATGTCATTTTTACATTGGTAAGAGCCATTTATTTGATTTACCATAAGTTTGGAGTCACCAAAAACACTGATCATCTTGATTCCCAAGGCTAAATCACTTTGGAGACCTATCACTAGGGATTTGTACTTAGTCATGTTATTAGTACAATTGAAATTGATCTTGAAAGATAAAGGAAGGGGTTCACCATCTAGGAGGAGTCAAGACACTAGAACCCCCACCATGTTTGCATTTTGAACCATTTAAGAACATGGTCATTTGATAAATGATGTTCTCTCAAAAAAGAGTCATGATGGACTCATCGAGAAACTCCAGAGGAGAAGGTTGGTTATCCGCCAAAGGTGATTCAGCCAATTGGTCGATGATGACTTTCCCTTTTATTAATTTTTGCTAGAGGAACTCAAGGTTAAACTTAACTAAAAACATGAGCCATTTAGTCATACACTGGTTCTGTTATGGCTTGGAGTGTATATAATTGAGTGGATTGGTGTTGGTTATGAAATAAACCTTGTGGATGAGTAGGTAGTGTTAGAGTTTAGAGGCCATAAAGACCAGTGTGAGGCAAAGTTTTTTAGTATGGGTGTATCAAGTTTTGTACTCTATAAGAATATGACTTATGTAGTAGATAACTTGCTCTTTATGATGCTCATTGTGATGTGTAGGCATTGCCCCTAAGGAGTGGTCAGTGGTGGAAATATAAAGGTAGAAAGTTTGATCCTCTTTGGGATGAATAATGATGGGTGGAAAAAAAAGGCACTCTTTAAGTGATTATACGGCCTTTGGATAGTCCTTATCACTTAAAAATGTAGAGAGGATTACAAAGCAATTTAGTCAAGCATTAGTCGATAAATAAAATAAAAAAATCATAAAGAACTAACTAACTAAGCTTATCTATTCCTATGGAAATTACAAAGGATAACAAGAAACAAATGAAAGAAAGCAACATCATATTACCTTCCCAAATGGATTAATCATACCCATGTGGCTCAAAATCATGTTCTCCCTTAATCAAGCATCCTTGTCTTTATCAACAATGGTGGAAAACTCCTCCAATGTCTCAATAACACTCCATAAAACCTAAGCTCATGATATGGAATTAGGCTTCTAGGTAGCATGCATTTAGGCTTCTTTGTCTATGCTTAGATGTGCATCTCTTTGCATATATTGTAAATCTAATCATTTTTTGGTCATTTTTCATCATTCCTCATTCCATTATCTCCCAAACTCGGCTGAACTACATTGGCCTGAAGTTCATGTTGGAACATGAGTCCATGGAACTATATAGGTAGCGCTCAATTTCTATTGAGGTTAACTTGGCTATCTCCATTATTCTTTTCATCTCTCTCATCACTTTGTGCATTCTCATATGCTTGGTTTTATATGGATTTTTAAGCCATTACACCATCACATGTATGTTTGTGCCCACTCACTTTAACCTATCTTTTGGGTTATATCCTTGAGATATTTTTATTGCCAATTGCCCATGCTAGGGCACAACATCTGAAACATGTTCGAATCAAATCATCTCTATAGGGGCAAATCATTATTTATTCTTTATCAATGATCAAGATTCACCCTACTAGGGCACAACTATTTTATCATGATCAAATATGCTCTACTTGAGTACTTCTTATTATATTCTCTTTAGAGAACCTATTCTAGTGGTGATTCCCTTCATGAAGTATAATGTTCTCTCTTTTCCTCTAATTCCAAGCTCTCTACACTAATGCTCACGATGCCAATATTTTAGTGTGCAACTTGTCTCAGAATTGATCAATGCCATAAGCACGAAGCTTGTACTCTCAAATTGGGTACGTTACAGTGTGTCCCTTACATTTATAGATTATATATTTCCCATTCCACCTATCTATAGGGCCTATTATACCTCTAATTATATTTTGATCATTGATAGTAATCACATGTGCAATCATTAGCTCTTCTAGATGTGATATATTCTATGGGTTAATCTCTCACTTTCTCTCTCTTTTTGAGAGTCCATATTTTTCTTCCATCCTAGTATGTCCTCTTAAGGGGGCATCATGGTTCTACTCAAATTTATTCTTGACAACTCTTTTCTTTGAAAAGATGTTGCTTCACCTAAATATCTCACTACACCTTCTCAAATAAGGGCAAAATGTAGACATCCAATTCCTAACACCATTTGTGTTGAAATTGTCAATCTTACTTGAATTGCACTCAAATGTACATTTTAGGTAAAAATCCATAAAACATGCTAAATGGTTCAAAATTGTCATTTACAAGTAGCAATTTAGGTCAAAGTATCCCTAAATGGGTTAATGCAATTTATGGGCCAACTAACTTTGATCAATTCATTTTGAGTCAAAATGATTTCACCTTTTGTGCTCTGGATCACTCTTTTCTCCTAAATTAATTGGTACATGCCATGTACCTTTGTTATTTTGTGTTGGAGACATCCTAAATGGAAATATGATTTCAGTGCATCTAACGTCACCTTCTAATTATTCCTGAGTCAAATTGCAACTTAGTAATATGACTTTCTAAACATTTTGGTTAATGGAGGGCCAATTTTCAAATAATTACAAAATGTTGATTAACTTTGTTTAAGGTTAATTAATCCAAATCAAGAGCTTAAGTGGATTTTCCATGAGAGTTGTTGAATATTTATTTTTGAAAATTGATTTCTATTAACTACATCATCAAGTGACATCATTTCTTGGGAAGACATCCCTAGGCCATAAATGCCACAAATATCAAGATTATGGGTCACCCATGCCTAGTTAATGCCTCCCATGTCTCTTAATTGCCCCTTCTTCCAAGGCCATGATGAAGATAATTATAGATTTAAATCCAAATATTAGGATTATCTATGGCCACACATCTCAATATTGAGATGGATGGTCATGGTTGATCCTAACCAATCTCAAAATTATATAAATAGAGAGGTTATGGACATGAATTTTAGGCTTGAATATTGAAAAGTTATAATGTTAAATTGCTTCCACAATATTTTGCATTTGATCATTGATTTTATTTTCAAGCTTCATTGATATGATAGTTTAGTGATTTAGAATCATGATCTTAGGTTTTATGGAGTGTTCTTGAGAAATTGGAGGAGTTTTCCACCATTGTTGACAAAGACAAGGATTCTTGATCAAGGGAAAACATGCTTTTGAGCCACATGGGTATGGTGAATCCATTTGGTAAGGTAATATGATGCTATTTTCTTTCATTTATTTCTTGTTATCCTTTGTAATTCCTATAGGAATAGATAGGCTTAGTTAGTTAGTTCTTTATGCATTTTTCATTATTTATGGACTAATGCTTGACTAACTTGCTTTGTAATCCTCTCTACAAAAAGATACATATTTTTTCAAAATGTGGTGAAAAGGTTGGCATCTATCAGATAGCTAAGAGATGAAGCGACAAATAGTTTAGAGATTCCATACAAATTGTGGAGTTGCTTGAGGTGTGTGGGAGGAGGCATGTCAAGGATTGCTTTGATTTTGGTAGGATCAACTTCAATTCCTCAAAGAGAGATAATAAATCCAAGGAGTTGTCCTGACAAGATCCCACAAATGTATTTCTTGGGCTTAAGGCAAACATGGTAAAGGATGAGGCATTCAAAAATAACCTTGAGAATTGCTAAATGATCTTGATGACATTTAGATTTCCCAATAAGGTTATTGATGCAATCCTCTAATTTTTTGGATAAGGTCATGGCACATTGGTAAGTTGCATTATCATTTTTCAAACCAAAAGGCATGACCCTATAGCATAATATTCTCCATGGGGTGATAAAATTAGTTTTATGTTGGTCTTTAATGGAAATCAAGATCTGATTATAGCACAAGAAACCATTTATAAGAGATAGGCATCTCATGTCTGGTTGTAAGATCAACAAGCTGGTCAATGCTTGGCAAAGGGAAGTCATCCTTTGGGAAATCAAGGTTAAGATCATGGAAATCTATGCAAATTCAAAGTCCTCTTGTTGCTTTGGTGACAGGGATGATATTCGAGACCCATTTGGGATAATCAATGGGTTAGACGAAATTTATGGATATGAGGCATTGAAGCTCTTATTTGACAAGAAGGGCTATGTGAGGGTGTATTCGATGAAGCCTACTTGATAGGCTTGGTATCATGTGTAGTAATGATATTATGGGTAGTGATGGAAGGGTAAATTCTTGGCATGTTACTATAAGACCATGGAAATGTTATGCTATGGTCAAGCAAGAAGGAAGGGAAATCTTGAAGCTCTAAGGAATCTAGAGATTGGTCAATTTTGACAATGCATGGGTTATCCTAAGTACCCAAGTTGACATCCATGGTGGATTCCTTCAACATGGTTAAAGTCTCAGGAGAATTAGATTTGTGGATAGAGGAATCTTCTATACCAAGATAGGCAAGAATGGAATCATCATCCTGACACTGAATGGTGTTAATGGTAGGAGAGTCATCTTATAGCATCTTAGGGTGAGCTAAAGGAATGGTTATAGTCTCCCCATCCTTTTAGTAAGTCAAGGGTCCAAGGCTGATCATGTTGACAAATTTTTTTTAGGGGGAATGGTATCAAAATCTCTAGATTTTGATGTTGAAGGGGTCATTGAGGATGGGACTTCCTCGTCAATGATGGTAATGGGGGTCAAATTGGTTATCTCTTTAAGTATAGTGAATATGAGACCAAATCTCTCATGAGGATTTTGGGTTTTTCATGGAAACAACTAATGTGGGTTATGTTTGTAACATCCTAGGCTAGATATTTTCCAAGCACACGTATGGAGGTATGTCGTGACAAACTCTAGTTTATCTGAATAGGATAAATCAGAGGTGAATGGTCGAGGAGTATAGGAGGTAGGGGAGGTGAAAAGTAGTTGATCAAGTCCCCCATAGATGAGATTAATTTAGATATTTGGAGGCTCAAAAGGAATAATGGTCCTGATATTGGGATCATAACTAGGGTTCTAGTCAAGGTTCCCATACTTCTAGGGAGAAAGGAAGGCATCCAAGGTCAAGAGGTGATACTCCCCAAGTGAGAGATGTTGGAATGTTGATTCCAAGGGGTCCTTAATGGGGATTCGGGTAGAAAGAATGAATGAGATAGTTGAGGCTTGGCTGGTGGAAGAGGTAGAGTCATCTTTGACTAGTGAAGGTTTGGTTGATGAAAGGAGGAGAACATCATTTGGCTAGTATGTCATGTTGCATGATGTGATAGGACTTAGGTTAGCTTGTATGATAACTACTTGACCCTCATTCTCAAATTTGATGCATTGATGTAGGGTAGATGGCACATAATTCATGGAAAAGATCCAAGGGCATCCAAGCAAAACATTGTACTAGAATTCTCCTTCTTCTACAAATAAGATCTCAAGAAGTGTGCGAGGTCCTAAATGAATATGGAGGATGATAGTTCCTAGAGTTGTTGCCATAGTGTTATTGAAGGATTGGAGTACTGTTATGGTTTTTGACATAATGTTCTCCAATAATTTTAGTTGGTCATATGTGTGTGAGGAGATAATATTGATGCTAGCTCCTCCACTAGTCATAACCCTTTTAATGTGGGTTTAGTTGATGTACATGGTAATGAAAATGGGAGGATATAGATCATGGGGATAAATGAAGGTAATTTCTTAATCCTTAAAGGTAATAAGGATGGAAAGCTAAAGGGCTCCAATAAAGGTTGTTAGGGGTTATGGATCTTCTGGTTGAACCTCTATGAACTACAAAGCCTCTATCATCATATGGTAGTGATGGGGTAAAGTATTGATTAGTTCATATAAACTCATCTTCATTAGTTTTTGGTGAAGTTTCTTTATAACTACTCTTTGGATTGACTCAAAAGGGTTAGATTGGGAGGCACCCAAGATGGACACTTTGGTCTTGGGTGAAGGTTAAGGTGTTTGGGTTTGGTTGGATTATTGGGTAGTGGAAGAAGGGTATGTCCATAGAATAGACACCTTTGCCTTCCCTTTATAATTTTATTGGGATTGTAATCATGTGACCACATGGATGGTATGGATTTGGGGAAAAGTTGGGCTAAAGGACTGCTTCAGTTCCTTCTCACTCTTAGATGAGAGTGTGGGAATAGGTAGGTTTGGGGTGGTGGCTTGTTTTTTTTGGAGTGGTTATGGGCTTATTAGAGGCTCATCTGACAATAAGTCATCTTCATCACATAGTTAGTGGAATAGGACTTGGATAGATTTATAGTTCTCTAGATCATGCCCTAATGTCCTATGGTATGAGCAAATCAGATTTTCATTAAACCAAGATGGCTTAGGACTTTTGGGGTCAAATGGTTTGATGGGAGGCAGAGTCAAACAATAATCTTGAAATAATCTTTGTAGGATGGTTGAGTAATACTCGAGAAAAGGTGGAAAGGATATTGGAGTTTTGGCTTTGACTTTTGGGGTAGAAGCCTTCTTAGGAGTAGGCTTAGTGACATGAGGTTTGGGTTGTGGAATGTTCTTGGTAGGGTTTAATGTTTTGGAGGTGGAAGATTTAGAGGTAAATGGTTTGGAGGTAGAAGACTTAGAAATAAAAGACTTAATAGTGGATGGTTTTGAGGTAGAAGGTTTAGAAAAAAAAGGCTTGGTAGTGGATGGTTTGGAGGTAGAAGGTGTGGAAAGGATAGGTAGAGGTGTAGCTAAAAGAGGATGTTGGGTTTTGGTTTTCTTTAGGAGATTTTTTTTTATTAATGTAAGGATGAAGTCCTAATATGGAATAAGGATGTGGTCGTAGAATGAAAGGCAAGGTAGAAATGGATGGCAAGGTTTTGGTTTTTGGGATCCTAGATGGATCCACTTTTTTGGTTGGCTTGACTTGGGGTTTATTTGGTGGGCTAGGTTGTGCTAAATCCAAATTTAATGGAAGGTGAATAAGTATTTGATTAGGGATCATAGGATTTTTATGGGATTTGTTAGTATGGTAGAGAGTACTTGAGCTACTTTGGGTGGAGTTGGTTTAGTTGGTTCAACTATGGTTTGAGAGGTAGAAGTTTCTAATTGTTTAGTTGGGATGATGGTGGGATCACTAGTGGAAGTGGAAGGTTGGGTTGAAAATGGTGTGGTTGAGGTTTCTAGCTTGGTTGGGTAAGGAATCTCAATACTATGACAAAATGTGGCCCGATACATGTTGGGTTGGGATAGGTACTCCAAGTTTTGAACCAGTTGGAGAAAAGCTTATAGATGGGTTTGGTTCCTTCAATATTTGTCTCAAAGGATAAACCCATGGGTTGAGAGAGGGGAATAGTTTTCTTATCTTTTTCCTCATTCAAAAGGATCCAAGGTTTGGGAAGGTGGTTATTACATGGGAGGAGTAGGTAGAGTGACCTCTTCTTTAGGAATGCTTTCCAAAGGAAGAGTGGATTAGTATATGATGGAATAAAAAGGTGTGGTGGTAATGGTTTCCTCCTTTGGTATGCATTCCAAAGGAGAGGTTGGTATTTCCACTACCTCAACAAATGGAGAAAGGGGAATAGAAGGTGACTCCACTATCTTAATAAGTGGGGGAAGGGGAGTAGTTGCTTCCTTTGTTTTGATTTTCAAAGGAGTATAAGGTGAATCCACTACCTCAATAAGTGGAGGGGAAGAATAAGTGGTATGGGAAATGATTTCATCAATAATGAGCTCAATAAGGACCACACTAATAGTATGGACCTTTAAGTTATGAGAATATTCCTCTTTATTATTTTTAGTGTTCACATAAGGGGCATGGCTGGGAAATGGTTGTCTAGATATGTCAAGTGATTGATTTGGGGGTGCTTTCAGGTTATCTAGCACAAGTTCCCCCTTGTCAATCAACTCTTGGACAATGATTTTGAAAGTATTGCATACTAACATCATGTCTAATGACATGATGGAAGGCACACAATTCATTTTCCTTATACCAACTAGGTGTAGGCAGAAAGGAATCGAATTGTTGTGGGGGTTTAATTAGAGGAAGTTGTATGGTATTTGTTTTCAATAACTTTTCAAAAATAAAAGCATATGACTCCCCCTAAAGAGTATATTTATTTTGGTGTTTATAGTTTGGTTTTGGGTATTCTGGTTGGAAGAATTAGAAGAGTTTGGTTGGTTAACAACCAAAGGAGGGGTGATTTTAAGGACAACTACATTCATGGTTCCCTTTATTTTAGTGTTGGTTTTGGAGTGGTTGGTGTTTTTGGTGGAGGAAGTTTCATTTTATTTGAAATTAGAGTTCTTGTTTCTCAATTTTAGCTTCCCCTCATCAATGGCTCCAATCTCCAATTTTTGTGCCATGGTGAAAGCCTCATCAAAAGTTTTGAAAGTTTACAACTATAAGGTGAAGGAAATGTGTTTGGTACAAACTCGAGAGAAAATTTTAATCATCTCATGTTGGGGCAAAGATAAAAAGATTTTTTTTATCAAACCTCTCCAATGGGCCACAAAATTAGCAATCAACTCATCCTCAAATTGCCGCATGGAGTAAAAATCAGTAATGGAAAATTTCTTAGATATATTTATGGAAAAATGATCTATGAAGATTTGAACTAATTGAGCAAAAGAAAAGAGGGAATGCTTGGTAATAACACTATACCAATCCAATGTCATACTAAATAGGGACATGGGAAAGGTACGAAGAAGGAGAGCATCATCATAAGAAATCAAATAGAAAGAGTGTATAAATTCTCTAAGATGTTGTTGAGGATCTTCCTTGCTCTAAAATTTTGAAAACTTTGGAAGTTACTATTGAGGAGGATAGGGTTGGATAGGGATAGATGGATGAATTGGTTCATTAAAAATTTGATCATATGAGAAGAAGATTTGGGCACCAAAAATAGATGAATCCAAATTGGTCATCTTATGCATTAACATCTTAAACATATCAGTTTGTAGTTGTGCACCCCCATAGTTGTAGGGTAATTTATATTAGGGTTGGGTAGGTGCAACATAAGGGTAACTAGTGGAAGGTTGCCACATGTTGGTATGTGGACACAGGTGGTTGAGAGGATGTCATGTATGGGTAAGTGGATACAAGAAGTTGGGTAGAGGATGGAGCCATATACCCCTATGGGTTTAGAATACAGCTTGGGTTGGGTGTAATAGGCATTTTTTGAGGAATTAACATGGGTTCAGTTGGAGGTATGGTTGGATTGATAGGTTGAGTATGAGTGGTAACCTTGCTACTAATGGGTGGAAGGGTAGAAGGATTGGGAACCACTAAGATTTGGAATGGAGTGGAGGTTGGTGGGTTGGAAATAAGAGGAAGGGTGAAAAAACTAGTAGAGGGTATTCCAACGATAAGTGGAGTATGGGTGTCCAAAGGTTGGGTTGCTCCTATACTAGAATAGTTATAGGTTGGGGTGGATGGTTTTTGGATATTGGGTGGTTGGATGGGTTGGTTTTGGTTGGTGGTATTGGAGGGATTTTTGGTAGAAGAAGATGCTTGGGTGATTAAGGGTTGGGTGTAAATGGTGGAAATAGAGGTGTTACCCATAAGGTGGGATAACATACCATAGGGTGGATCAATAGGTATAACTAAAGTAGGGGTATGGTGGGATATGGTATTAAGGTGATGTTGGAGGGCTATGGGGTTGTTATCCAAAAAGGTGGAAAATTTTGTATCAACTTGGGAAACTATCTGAGGGATATTAGGACTTCCAGAAGGATAGGGATAGCCCTCTATATGTAAGATTCACTCTATAAATGAAGAAGAAGAAATAGATGGGTGGTTGGGAGGTGGATCCTGATTTGCTTGGTTTCTTAGTTGTTGTCTAGTGAGAAACATGCAAGGAAGGGAAGAAGGAGGATATAAGCGATCTCACAAATCAAAAGAAAAACAATCAAAATAAAAAGATCTCAAGGAAAATAATGAATACACTAAGGTACGTTAAAATCCTAGGATACTTTATTGTCTCTCTTTAGGCCTATGCCTTAATTTTCAAGAAGTTATGAAGGACTAACTTGGGCTTGTAGAATGGGTACTAGAATAAGATATTTAAGGATGGTTTTAGGTAGTTGAAGGTTCTCAATATCTATACTAGAACCTAGTATGTGGCTTGATATTGGGGCCTACCCCCTCACTTCACACACTGTAATGATAAGGGTGTTGGGTGCTTAGCCAAAATATACTGAGTTGCTAGAGATTATACCCAGCCAGTGTATTGAGTTGGTTCTCCCCTTAATTGTGAAATCTAAGCATGATAGTCGAGGAAAGGTGATTGCTATGTGATGAAATACCACTTGGGATTTATGTTAATATTTTGATGTTTGATTAAATGTGTGGTTCGCTCTTGTGTATGTGGAGAGAAGTGAGACTATGATTAATTCACTTGATTAAATTAAGCTATGTGAGCTAATCAATACAAGTAAACAATGGATGCAAAGTTAATTTTTAGTCCAAAAGAAAAATTTTGTGTCTTTTCAAATGAATAAAAAATAACTAATATGCACCTAGATGATGATGTAAAATCCTAGGTTTAGAATGAGTACTTCTGATTTTTAGAAATGAAAGCCAAAATGTCAATTTTTACTTTTTTCCCTAAGAAAGCAAAATAAATTAGAAATTGCATTTTAGAAAGGAAGAAAGGAAATAAGGAACATTTAATTCTTAGAAAATAATGAAATGGATGACTCTTCCCTAATGCAATTAAAAGTCTTATAACTACAAACCCAAGAAAAAGCTCAAGGGTCCCACCGGGAGTGCCATAATGCTTCACTATTTTTTTTTAATTTTCTAGTTGAAAGAAATATGTAAAACTTGAAAGAAGGGTGAAGTTAGTAGAACCTGATGTGTTGTGCACATGTGAATCTAGATGATTATGGATACTCTTATTTATCTAAAGAGGATGACTTGAAAATAAGAAAACACTAAAAAAGAATGGTTGATTAGTGAGATAATAAGTGGATTGCCTAACAAGATAGGTCCAAGAAGCATAAGCTTCTTTAGAGGCTATCAATCCATATTTTGGCAAGTTAATGTTAAGAAATTTGCTGATAAGAAAGACTTCAAAACATAAATGAAATTAATTAATCAAAATAAATAAATAATTTTCAATAAATAATGCATTTTAATGAAATAAAATTAAAGGAAATGCCAAATTGTCAAGGTATGGTCCAGGTATGGTTAGGTTGCTACTCTTAACTCTATATGATGATAGGGATGAAGAAACAAGGTTTCTAGTTGAGGTTAGAAGGTATTTTAAGCATGTTTTTTGGGTGAAATAAGATTAAATAGTGATCACCGGTGATCTGAGTATGACCATCGGTGGTTAGGTGACTATTAACAGTAGTTAACCATCGATAGTTAAATACGTCCATCGACAATTAGATAAGGCCATCAGTGGTTACTATGAGATTTGGTTTGGGAAAAGTGGTCTATTAGGGGGAGTTACATAGAGGTTATAGGTGTGGTATTTAGGTTGAATGTTGGTCATGAGACGAAAATAATACCCAAAGGCATCTAGTTCAGGGATTAGATGTTCAAGTTAGTGAAATAAGTTATGGGTGGTTTTGGGTAGGAGGTGAAGTGTCTGGAGTTATAGAACTCCAACACAAAAAAGTGAGGTGAAAGAGAAATAAAGGGGAAAGATACAAGTAATGAAACAAATAAAGATAATTACTAAATTTTGATGAAAAAAAACACAAAACTTAGCTTTTGGATTCACCTAGGATTCAGAACCTCTTGCACCTACCTAATTGATCCTAATGATGATGACATCAATGATGATTGATCCTTTCAACCTTATCTTCCTCTCTTAATATAGAGGAAAGGGAGGTTCCAATCAAAGGTTTTAACAAATGGTTCATCACATAGTCTAACTATGCATTGATCATGTGAACAACCAACTAAATTTAGACAAATAACAATCAATGAGTGAATTACAATTGAACTATAGTTAACTCCTTTGATCATGCAAGAGTTCAAGTAACCATCGATGGTTAGGTCAACCATCGATGGTTAAGGGTAAACCATCAGTGGTTGGGGAAATGATCAACAGTTGGGGAAATATAGTCAAAATATATAGGATTAGTCATTTTCACTTATGTTTGGTGATTGAGGAGTTAATAAATGGTCCAAGGTAATAAAATGGGGTCATGGGGTGCTTTGATGAATAGAAGTGCATTGCACAATTTTTGAGTGACTACATAGACCACCATGATTTTTTTTGTGTGTGTGCTCATATATATATAGACTAAAAAAACCCATTTCACATGCATTCAGCACAAAGGAGGAAGATTTATCATTATGGGGATAAAATAGACCATCATATATTATTTTTGTGTGTTTTGTTTTCCATTATAAAGTGAAATCAACTAAACAAAGTGTCTCTCACATGTTATCTAGGAAACAAAGGAAAATTTGGGGGCATGGAACACATTAGAACACCACATATTGTTTTTATATGTTTATGTGTCCCTTTAAAATAAAATTTGTTGTAATATGGTCCCTTTCACATGAGAAGGACTTTTTTGTCAATTTAGGGCTAGGGGACATATTAAAGATCACAACATATTTTGTTTTTGTATTTGTAGAATTAATTCAAAGTAATGAGGACCATTTCACATGTAATAGAGGTAACATTTTTAAATTTATAGGTAGGGCATACATTAGACCACCATGCATCATTTTTTTGTCCATCTTTGCTTTACAAAGAGAATTTGACTAAAAGGGGCCCATTTCACATGCAATTGACTCAAAAAAGGAAGAATTACGACTATAGGAATAAAATAAAACACCATGTGTCATTTTTATGTGTTCACATTTTATTTTTTAAAGCAAAATGACTATTAAATGGTGACCTTATCACATATAATCTAGGAAATAAAGAAATATATATGGGTAGGGACACATTAGACCACTGTGTTTCATTTTTTGTATTCACGTATCCTTTTTATAATGAATTCATAGTAACATGACCCATTTCACATGTAATGAAGGGATTTTTTTTTTTAGGGTTATAGGACATGTTGAACACCACCACATTCTCTCTCTCTCTCTCTCTCTCTCTCTCTCTCTCTGTGTGTGTGTGTGTGTGTGTGTGTGTGTGTGTGTGTGTGTGTGTGTGTGTGTGTGTGTGTGTGTGTGTGTGTGTGTGTGTGTGTGTGTGTGTTGATGTTTAGTTTTTAGAATGAATTCATAATAATGGGGCCCATTTCATATGAAATATAGGAAACATCTTCAAATTGAAGGGTAGGAGAAAAATTAGACCAACACATGTCATTTTTATGTCTTTGTGTTTCCTTTGTAGAAAAAATTTGATTAAAAGTGACCCATTCACTTGAAATTAATGTAACAAAGGAATATTAATGTATATGGAGAGAAAATAAACTACCATGTTTCATTTTTGTGTGTTCATGTTTCCTTTATAGAGTGAAATAAATTAAATTAGGCCCCTCTTTCTTGAAATCGAGGGAACATAGGAAGACTTAGGGGAAGGGGACACATTAGATCACCTAATTGCATTTTTTTGTGTTCATGTATCCTTTTTAGAGTGATGTTATTATAACCAGTCTCATTTCACATGAAATGGAGGAAATGTTTATTGATTTAGGGCTAGGGTAAATATTAAATACAACCACATGTGTCATTTTTATGTCAATGTAATTTTTTTAGGGTGAATTCAAAGTCATAGAGCCCATTTCAAATGCAATAGAGGAAATGTTTGTTTATTTATCAGTAGGGGACATAGTAGATCACCATGTGTCATTTTTATGTCTTCATGTTTCCTTTCTCAAGTGAATTTGACTAAAAGGGGCCCCTTTTACATGCAATTGATGCAAAGATGGATGATTTAGGTTAATGTGGAAAAATTATACCACCATGCATCATTTTTGTATGATTCATTTATAGATTTAAAGTGACTAAGTAGATCCCTTGTCACATGTAATCGAGGCAGTGAAGGAATATTCAAGATGAGGTAACACATTAAAACAAACCATGTCATTTTTTGTGTTCATGTATTCTTTTTAGAGTGAGTTTGTAGTATCAAGGCATATTTTACATCCAATAGAGGAAATGCTTTTTAATTTAGAGCTACGAGAAATATCAAAGACTAACACATGTGTTAAGGTTTGTGTTAATGTTTTGTTTATAGAGTGAATTCATCAAAACATGGACTATTTCACTTGAAATATAAGCAACATTTGTATTTTAGGGTTAGGTGACACATTAAACCACCATCTGGGATTTTTATGAATCCATTTTTCATTTGTTGAGCATAGTTTCCATTATTTAATATCTCTTAGGTGTAAAATAATCAAAACATTTTGTGAACCCAAATATTGAATTGAGATCAAAAACCCTAGATTTTCTTATATATTAGGGTTTCAAAAATTTCTTAGCATTTCATATTTATTTCATATTTATATTTATTCTTAGCTCCTTTATTATTTTAGGGTTTCAGTTTTTAGCTTATATAACATATAGAGACCCTAATATGGATACAATGCAAGATACCAATGATTTGTATACTTTTTTTGACATACATAGAGATAAAAACACAAAAGATAATAATGATTTTTTTGATCAATTTTACTATGTATATTAGCTTGAGTTTAAAGAACATCTTGAGATGAAACCCAATATGATTGAAGCATCGTTTCATGTAACTAGATACAAAAATAAAAATATAACTAAGGAAACAGTATATAAGCAATAACATGATTACATTTATAATGATACTAATCCACCTTGTAGAGGAAAACATTCTACATTGGGCATTTAAGTTTTTATTCCTACTATTTCTACTAATGTGTGTGCACCTATGGTTACATAACTTATGCCTACACCTAATACACCTACTATGGGGAACCACCATTTACTTCTCAGATATATGTGGATATTATTATAAAATAAACTCTCTCTTATGTGTTGCCTATTTACAATATGTAGCTAATGATAAGTAATTAAAAATGATTAGCATTATTATGATTAGCATTAATGCATAATACCTTTGACTATTAGAAACTTTGGTTTAAAACATAACATATAAGATATAATTTAGAAGAATATTATTGATATTAATGATAATATAACACCTATTGTAGATGATAAAATATATTATTCATTAATTGAAAATGACAAGGTTGACATACATTTACCATGCATGACTTTCATGCACATGTATGGTCCTAATAGGCCATTCTCTCACACCTACATGTTATCTTAATATTTTTACCCTCTCTCTTTTCTATCGAACACATACATAAACATTACACTCTATTCCAAACCAAATTATTATCTCATATAAACATCCCTAGACCTTTAGTTTAGTCCTCATGTACATGGGTCGCTCCCATCACATTGGGTCAATACTGACCTATGTCTAATGATAGTGATCCTCTCCCACCAATGACTACTTATTAAAATATAATATTTTTTAAGTTTGACCCATCTAACCATTATGTGATACCTTGATACACGCACACATATACATACATACATATATCAAGGTCTAACTTGAAAGGGGACTTTGCACTTATCTGGAACACATCTATAAACTATTGAGCATTAAGAAAAATTATCCCATTCTTCCCAATTTATAAATCAATCACTAGGGGAATCCCACTACCAAGTCTAAAGTATACCGAATCCAACTCAAATAAAAAAATTTCAAGTATCCAAGTCAAGTCCTTAGTTACACTCATATAACAAATGGACACAATTTCACAATCACAGTAGGTGAGAGAACTATGTGTGGCTTGATTTAACTCCTTGGTGTATGTATATGTAGGCTATAGTCAATCATCAACATATTGATTTTAGTCATCTTGACGTAATAAAATTTCTCATTTTTTCAAGGCTTTAGCCCTCACAAGCACAACTAGGATTTTAAGTTGAAGGAGAATGATTTTTTAAGTAACACACATTATCAAGATTCTTCATCACACACACACACACACACACACACACACACACACACACACACACACACACACACACACACACACACACACACACACACACACACACACACACACACACACACACACACATTAAATATAGGCAAAGTTAATTATATGGTTATAAACCCTTTTTTCTACATACTTAATTATCTACCACTGTAGGTCAAGTCAGTATCGATAGTCAATACTAACACAAAGTTGACAAAATTGACACTATGTAGATAGAAATAGTCATAGATTTGGATGAATAATAATCCTACTTCAATGGCTATGTAAGGAGAGACCCCTCTGACTTTGGTCTTTTTGTTTCTTTGTTATTTTGTTTATGTGTCTGTTGGTTCTTGGCTAGTGCCGTCGTCTCTCAAAAGGCATATTTTGTTTGATTGCCTTCTTATCTTTTTTGCTTTGTGAAGGGTTTGGCCTCTAGTTTTTTGCCTTACCTTATCAAAAATAAGCCTACTTCAATTTATTTTCTAATGTCAGAAGTCAATTAAAATTAGATAATTAATCAAAAAATCTAAGTAGTTATCAATTTTTGATACTTACTATAATTAGCATATGCCACTTATTAAGTCATTACAATATGTTTCAAGCTTCTACATTCAAATTCATGTTTAAATGCCATATTTGGTAATTTAAATTCACATACTAGTTTCTATCCTATTAGAGTTTATAAAACCAATCTATGGTTAAAAAATATTGGTGATCCCTTACATTGCTCAAATCATGTCAAACCCTAGGTTCCCCTTAGAGTATCATCCTTTTAGGGTTTCATATTTTAGTCCTAAGGTTTTATTTTTAGGCTTAATTTCTTATTATTCCTTAATAAGACACATTAACCATGGCTATAATGAATGAACATTGTCATTCATTGTTAATACAAATCACTAAGGTATTATTGTCATATTATTCCACTTGGCTATGTTACATTTTGATTAATCATATATTCAAATGGATTAAATTTAAGAATAATAATAATGCTAACATTAAAAATGAATAATCCAAATCCTTCCTTAAATCATATTATGTAAACAACAAATTCAAGTTTCATTTTATTACTACTTGACACCAAATAGCATGCATGACTCCTTTTTTTCCTCCTCCCCTAGACCTCAAGGTTGTAATAGCCACCATACCACTCCCATAATTCTCCCACAACTTATTTTGGATTCTAAAATTCATGATGCCAAAAATATATGATGAACGATGCCCCATCATTCATGGCATAATGAAGGTAGTCAACTTATTCCTACTTAGACCCATCTAGATCATGTACAACCTGTTGAGGGTTCTTGTATGTATATGCTATCAAAATTGCCTAAGGTTTTTGCTTGTGAAACTTTTATAGATCAAATGGTTACCATGGGGACATCCATAGAGAAGTTAAAAGTTTAAAATGAGGATCTAAGTTTAAAATATGCATTACTTGAAGGAAATATTACACATATAGTAAATAATTATAATATTAGTGTTAATCATATATTTACATCTCCATTAAAGGGATTTTCACCTAAAAATATTTCATTTCAAGAAGATATTCAACAAAATAATACATCTAAAATGAAAGGTTTAATTTTTTTACGTAAGGCTAATAAGAGATCAAGTGAGATTCTAAAGGAAATGCTTCAAAACAAGTTGATCACATTTGCTTTTATGCATCCTTTAAAAAAATCAAAATACTATTGTCCATATCATAGAATGTATGGGCATCATATTAGTAATTATTGGGACTTGAAGAGGAAAATAAAAGTTAGTGTTGATAGTGGTTATCCGACATTAGATACATCCACTAAGTCAATATATGTATCATGACACTTATCCAATATCTTGGGTATGACATTCAACATTTTAGCAAGAATACTTAATCTAAGAAATTCATGGGATCTATATAGTTTCTAGTAACACACGAGCTCAAAACATGTTCTGCTATATTTCATATTGACTCTACTTTATATCAATACAATGAAAAACTAGGAAGACCATGGCTAAGATCAATGGGGAAAACAATAGGTAGAGATCATTACTATGTTACATTTGAGCACGCATGTGTGACTATTACCATTTCAAGAGAAGGAGTTTCTTCAAAGAAAGTAACCAAAGAAAAAAATATTTCTTCAAAAGATGATATAGGACCTACAAATAACAACCACATTCTAATTAGTGATTCAACATAGAATTATTTAGGGAATCATGTATTCTATGAAGGAAATCCATGGGAGAGTTATGTTACAATAATAACTGGTTAAAATTCAATATTATCTATTATACATATCCTCTCAGATTGATCTTCCATTTTATTCTTATATTTTGACACACATGATCTCAAATGCATTTGCATTGAACAATCTTGTAACCCTTGCCTTTATTTTCACTTGGCCCTTGCCTCTTTATTTTTTCCTAATCCATACTTACATGAAACTTATCCTACAATGATTTTAGTGCACATTCTTGGTGGCATTCTACTTGCTCACTCTTTCATATTGACTATTCATATGTGGTATGGCCTCCAATTGAGCTTACATGATTATATATACATCTATATATACATATCAAATGATTGTAAATTTATTATTACACATTATGGTAATGCAAATACTTATCTCTACATATATGACTAAGATACATTGTTGCAATACACATATACATTAGGGGCATATTGCTTAATTTCACTTCCTCCACATTAACATGATATCACATCTAGTGTAGACTATGCCTTGACACATGTTTTAGATTATTTTAATACCTTCCATTAATTTATTTTTCTAAATCATTTCTGATTGGCCTTACTTGAATTTCAAATATTACAAAAATATGAACAAAATTCAAAAAAATAATAATATATTCAAAAAAACCAAAACCAAGACCTAGGCATGACATGATTATTAGAATATATTATTTACATATGTTATTTATTATAGTTTGGTATATGAAATATTATTTTCATAAACATATGCATTTCATTTTATATTATTTTGATGTAGGGCATATAGGTTACATATAGACATATAGATGTTAGACTTTTATATACCTAGTGGCCATGCCAATAATGAGAGCATCTTATTCCACAGGTTTCACTATCACATGATATTTATTTATATGATACATCTAAACTATTTATCAATGTATATTTCCTACACATCTCTTTCTAGTTACTCATATCTTTAAAAATGTTACATGGATATTCTATTTTACTAGGATTTGACATCAATAGATATGGATTTCATAAACTAGTCTTTACTTGTTCTATGCTTCATAGATGATGTTTTTATTACATGATAGGCTAGCCATTTATTTTCTATTTTGTGAATCTCTTTAAATTATTTGATGAGACATATTTATGTCCATTATTTTTGAAATTTTTATGTCCCTTGCATGTGGTCCTTGGTCTTTATTGATGCAACATATTTATGTCCCTTGTTCATGACATATTTATGTCCCTTTTGTGCATTGATTAGCCTTGTTTTTAGATATATTAATTTCCTTTGTATTTTTCCCTTTTACTTATGTGTGACACTAACTCTCAATCTTGTTTATATTTTTGTACTTGTTGAGCGTGTTGACATTATATGGTGACACGATCCATATCATGCAATTTTACTACATAGTCTTCTTTCATTATTATTAAATTATGTTTACTACTATTTGTTTCATTAATACATATATGTAAAAATGACACTTATATTACCTACACTACATATTTTACATACATACCTTGATTAACATATACATTATTATAATGACATACAATCCACATGTTCACATAATTATACATGATGTTATCTTTATGAATGACATAATACAATTAATTTTTATTTTTAGATGAATAAGTTAAAAAAAGCATCCCTCATCTCATAATGGGGAATTACACTAGTCTTTTCATAGAGACATAAGCCTTCATGAATAAAAAATTAAAATTTGGAATCACAGTATAGATTTTAGAGATTCAGAATGGTTTAAATATTAGATGATTTCAGTTACATGATAGGTATTGACACATTAGTAAAAATTATGGGGTCATATACCATACATATGCACTTAGTTTATAAGTAATTAAGTACATATTCATATACACTTCAGTGCATATTCATGACTATATGTACACATATTACAAAAACACAAATTATTAGTCTTTCAAATCTACATACATTTAAGATACAAGGTCTTAGATTATATATACTGGTTCAATTGGTATGAATTTAGGGGGCATGATACTGGTTCATGCACCTACATGCTATAAGAGTTTAAAATTGGCATAGTTACAAATGGCCATGATATTAATTCATGCACATTTGCTCATTTTTGTAGTAAGCATTATCATAGTTGTTTATTTACAAAGAACTTTTTCAATCAACATTGAGTAGTGAGAAAACTTGAATATATTAATCCATATATAGTGGTTGATTCATTTTTTATAGGTAATTTATGTAGATTTTTAGGGATGCTCAATGATCATGGAATTAAACCCATAATGAAGTTCCCATGCTTGGAAATTAGTAGAGCAAGAATTATCAAATCAAGGGAAAAGGGAGAGGGGGAATTATCAAGGGATGCTTCAAAATCAAGAGAGGGACATTATCATCTATATAGATAAATGAGAGGGGGCATTAATTGATCCATATATTGAAATAAAAGGGGGGATTCTAACTTATATAGAGAAAGGAGTGACTAAATATGATCGACAAAAAGTCTTTAAGGCATATATTATCCCTTATCCTTCCTAATCATCCCTAATCACTCCCTCAATGGACATCATTGTACCTAATCAAATCCTCATTGACCTTCATCATCCCTAACCACTCCCTAATTGTCCCTTATTGCCCCTCACCATCCCTAATAACTCCCTCATTGACCCTCATCATCCCTCATCATTTGTAATCATTCACTTATTAGTATTCACCATCCCTTATCATTCCTATTCACCCCCTCATTATCTTTCATTGTCCCTCATCATCCATAATCACCCCCTCATTAGCCCTCATCATCCCTTATCATCCTTAGTCACTCCTTCATCAGATCTCATTGTCCCTTATCATACCTAGCTATTATATCATTAGCCCTCATCATCCCTAACCACTCCCTCATCATCTTTCATCATTATTCATCATCCCTTATCATAAATAATCACTCATTTATATACCCTCATCATCCCTAATCATCCTTAGTCACTCCCTCATCATCCCTAATCTCTCCCTCATCAACGCTCATTATCCCTAAGCATACTCTCAACATTTTTAATCATCCCTAATCACTTCCTCATTATCCCTCATTAGCATTCATCATCCCTAATCACTCCATCAACAACCATCATCCCTCATCATACCTAGTCATACCCTTCTAGACCCTCATTGTACCTCATTATCCATAATCACTCCCACATTGGCTCTCATCATCCCTCATTGAATCTAGTAACTCCATCATCATTTTTCATCATCCATCATAATTCTTCATTGTAGTGCTTAGGTTTAAGGATTTTAGGGTTTTATGATTTAAGTTTTTTAATAGTTTTTTGGGTCAAGGTTTAGGGTTTAGGGAAAGAAAATAAGTAAGGTTTTTTATAACTCATTTTTTTGGTCTTAGCCTTTACAAGAGATGGTTGGATTACAATGGAATTAGTATATGTGAGTCTCAAAATTCTAGTAAACATACTATTCTGATAAATGAAACCAAACCTACAGACTTGAAAGATGTCTACAATATTATAGAGGGAAATTTTTTTAGTTAACATGGGTAGAGGGTTTGTGATTTTTCCATATATTTTCTCCCACCACACTAACTCTTCATCATTATCTTCATCTTCATAAACCAAATCAATGAAAAACATACTTTTCATCAATGGATTAAAACCCTTTAACCTAGTAGTAGGGCATCTCTTCCCTAAGTCACAATTTTTCTTCTTAAAATCAAAAGTAGTAATGGGTGGATGTAAGATAATGGGGGACAAAAAGAGAACAAAATGAAAAACATAAAACTTTATTTTTATAGGATATATTACCTTTTCAAAATAAATGTAATATGTATAAGTATAGTGCTCCTTAGGCCATTAATACAAAGCTGAAACCTCAAAAATTCTTAACTCCTTACTTCTCTCTCTTTCAAATGCAAGAAACACAATCATAAAAGGGTCTTGTGCTAGTTATACAAGCATGAGATAGTCCTCCTTATCCATGCCATTGGTAAACTCAACAATCATGGAGTCATTCTCCTCATAGTGATGAGGAGCATTTTTTTACATGCTAACTGATGACTTTTTCTTCTTGCATACTTGGACCTCATTGGCCCTCATCATCATTAATCAGTCTCTGCCTTATCTCTTTCTAATTTGGTAATAAGAAGCCAAAAATAAATATATTAATATTTTTAAACTCATTTTTTTAGCCTTAGTCTTCAGAATAGATGGTTGGCCAGTAGTGGAATTAGTATATGTGAGACTCACAATTCTAGTAAACATATTATTCTAATAAATGAAGCTAAACCTTCAAACTTAGAAGATGTTGATAGCATTATAGAGGGAAATGTTTTTTATTACCATGGGTAGAGGGTTTGTGTTTTTTCCATATATTTTATCCCATTACTACAACTTCATTATTATCTTTGTCTTTAGAAACCAAATCAATGATAAATTTAATTTTCATCAGTGGATTAAAACCATTCAACCTAGTAGTATAGTAGTAGGGCATCTCTCCTTAAGTCATAATTATTATTCTTATAATTAAAAGTGGTAATGTGTTTCTCAAATCCAATTCCTCCAAATATGAAAAACTTGAAATAGGACTTAGAGATATAGTTGAAAACCGAAAAATATCCAAACTCTAATGTGTAGTGATGCATAAATTCTTCCTAACCCTGTATAAATCTGAGTTGAGTAGATGTACCCTATAATTTTAAAATCCACTCCTACCCACTTGGGCCTTGAAAAACCATATTCTCATTATTTCAATTTATTAGTTTAATCAAGACTAGTAATACCTGATTCAGACTCAAGACTTGTAATCCTTACTCAAGGAAACATTCATAGTTCTATTCAAGTCACTATTCCCATGATTTTAAGTTTTCTTCCTTATCACTTATAACACATGGTATATAGTTTTCAACCTATACACATGAACTACTTGGCCATCCCTTCCAAGGCCATCCCCTCAACTAAAAATATCATTTCCACAACCTACTCCCATTAAGTCCTCCACTATGACCATTTCAATAACCTCAAGAAAAATAGCAGACATTGTGAAGACCACACCATAGAAGAATGATGCAAGCATTAACATTTTTTCTCAGGCCCTTCTCCACTTTCCTATCTAAATAAGTTCATCAATTCTATCCCCAAGTATAACTCCACCTTATACCTATGAAGATACCATTCAACAAGTCAAATGAGGGGATATTATTGTTCCCAAATTAAATCTAAACCTAGTTTATTCAATACACTATTTAGCATAATAGTTTTCTACATTAAAACTCGTTTGGAACACTGAATTTTTTTTTATTGTTTAAATTTTTGGAGATTATTTTTGTAGGTTCCTAGTGGTAGATTGTATCTAATAAAATATAGACTTACTTTTATAAATAATTTTGACCTCATGGGGGTATTTTATCCATCACCATATGATAGGTGATTTAAAAAGATTATAACTTGATTATGACATGAGCTAGTCAAGTCTGGATATACTGTGGTTGGGTAATTCCACTTTGAAACAAATGGTTAACCTTGAATAGTGTACTCATGGGTAGTATCATAATTGTATTTGAGGTTTGGCTAATTATGATTTTGGTTTCTTACACAATTTTATCATGCTTACAGTTGTAGTTGAAAAAAATAAAGTGTCAACAAACCATTGATGGATCATATTTCATACCATTTGGGATAAGCTTCAGTTTTGGTTTATTTAGTCTAAGATATACTTGATATACCTTGAGCATATAATTTAAGTGTAATCTTACACATTGATTCTGGTGTAGTTGACACATCTTAGTCACATCTTGCTTGTCAAATGCCTTTCTACTTTATGTTTTTTGAAATAGAAGGTGAACCTCTACGTTGCATATAACATACCTTGAGTTTGTTTATATACCTTTAAGGTTGCCTTTTATTATGGAAGATGGATTAGAATACACATGTAGTTAATGTGTGCATTAGTATTATTATGTTAATGGTTGAAGTGTTACTTGTGTAGAGTTAGTGTTGTACAAGAGAAGAAAAAAATAGTGGTGTTTTATGGGTTTTATTTAGGTGAAATTTTGGGTGTTACAACTCATCTCTTTTTTGTAATTGTTATAATTAGCATATTCCACTTTTCAAATCATAGTGATCTATTTCAAGCTTTTACATTCACATTCATTCTCAAATTCCATATTTAGTAATATAATTCACATACTAGTTTTTAACCTATTAGTGTTTCTAAAACCAAATTAGGGTAAAATACCTACTAATGATTCAGTTTTAAAACCTAATATGAAATTAAGATGTTTAATAATCCATTTATAAAATATTAGGCACAAGAATCCAAGGCTAATCCCAAGGTACAAATGACTTCAATTATGCATCTTCCTTTTTATTCATATGCTCTTAAAGCTTAAGAGCCTCATTCTACATATGACCTTATCGATAAATTTACAAATACATAAGTAAATAAACCTATGATTAAATTTGAAGACCTTGAAATTATTGATGATGATTCTACCAATGCACTTTTATTCATACATGCTTTCATTTCCTCATATTGTATACAAATTGTTATGGTGGAAATCATGTCAATTGAAAAAATATGCACTATGACATTACTTAATAGTCACGGTTACACACATATAGAATTGATTGGTATGACATACACTGTAAGAGGTTTCAATGGAAAACATATAAACTCTCTTGGAGGCATTGTGTTATAACTTACGTTAGGACCTAGAACTATCTACAACTTTAGTGATGATGAAGACAACCTGCTTATAATTTTTGTATGGGATGGACTAGATAAGGAATTATGCATTAAAACTGATTGTCAAGGAATTGTTTTATGCTCAGGGCATGCCACGATGGTTCAATTCAAGGTTTTTCAAGCAATGTGTGCTTTTTATTTGGATGATAATGATGATTTTGATTCATCTAGTCTTGGCTAGAAATTTTGATCTAAAGTAGAATTATCATATCACAAAATCAATTGTTAATGTTATATTATCCTGGTGATTGCATAACTATGAGATGGTTGCTTCCATGGGGATTGTATTTAGATGCTTATGAGATTTTGATGGTAGTATTTGTCATGCCTAAATTTGAAGGATGGCCATAATAAAAAATGGCCATGCCTTTTTCCACACTATCATATCTCATGTTGTGAAATGTTTTGGATGCCTTTGAGATTTTCCCCAAATATGTAGATCATATTTAATATGAAGATTACTTTTCAATTATTATTTCTAAAAGAAGATTACTGATCAATTTTATGATTAATATAAATTTTGATTTTATTCTTTTGAAGTTTTTATTTCTAATAATTTATGATTAATATAAATTATGATTTTTTTTAATTAATGTAAATGTTAAAGTTATTCCTATTAGTATTTTATGATTCACGTAAATGTCATGTAAAATGTCTCAAAAAGTATCATCTTTTAATTAATATAAATCTTGATTTTTTTTAATATTTTAATTTTTTTACTAAGATAAATCTTTAATTTTTTTGGTAGTAAATTATATTAGAGTTGTATATTCCTAAACCTAAAATGGCCCTAGTCATTTCTTAGTTTTTAAATAGCAAAATTTTAGAATGTATTTATTAGTTGTTAAAATGTCTGAATTTAGGATGTTTGTGTATTCCATTATTGGTATGTTTATGAAGGTTTGGTGGTTCCTTGGATATTCTATGTAGCTTTTCTCAATCCCTCTTAATTGTCTCTTCTCCTACATATTTATACATGCCTTTGGATTTATGTTAGAAGCATTATTAATGTTCTTCTGGGCCTATGAAAAATATTGATAACCATTTATCTATGCCCATGATTCATTTAGTTTGGTCACTTCTAACTAATGTGAGAAGACCTGTTGTTCCGTCATTTTTAATTTTTTCAACTGTTAGATGTTGTTTTGGGTACCAATATATGGTTCTAATTTGAATTTAAATTATTTATAAATAAATTGGCACTAATGTGGAGAATAATTGGCAAGTTAAAATTATATTAAATTTTTCTTTTAGTAATGGCCAAAGAGACCAATCAGGTCTAGAAACTAAACATTTATGCCAACAAGAGGCTAGTGTTGGTCATGATAGGATACCACTACAAATTGTGATTATTGAAGGATAAATGCATCACCAACCCATTTTAAATGAGGCTTAATAGCCTCAAAGGATTTTCATATGCTTTTCACCATAAAAGAGCCTTCAATTTGGAAACTTGTGTTTTTTCAACTCAATCTCTCATGAAAAGATCCAAATGAAATAAAATGACATTGAATGATTTTCCAAGACTCATTTCATTCAATTTATTTTACCACCCATTTGACACATCGTGCAATGCTTTGACTGTAGATACCAATGATTCTCATACCTTTATGAAACCCCTGCATTTGTTTGGAATTAGACCAAAGAAAGTCATAGGAGGATTTAAAGGGGGCCCAGTAGGGAGTTTAACCTATTGTAAATTATTATTTCATTAATAATAGTCTTATTGAATTAGTCTAATAGTAAAAACATTAAATGGAACCACAATGCCAATTATAGAGAGTTCGACTTATTTTCCTAAGTCAATCTTTAATAACTAAATATAAATTCTAAAAACTCTTTATATCAAAGGAATAAATATTTTACCTGATGAAGTTTACATGTAAGAAATATCTAGTGTGCATATATATAATTGGTATTATACACATTTAACCTTAAAATTGTGCTCAAGGATAAAATTTGACAATTGACTTTCCATCTGAAGAAAGATATGATAGTTAAAATAATTTAAATGCCCTACATTTTATGTTTTTATTATATATTTGTAAGGCATTTTATGGCTAATGTGAACATATTTTAAAGTAAAATGTAATATCTAAACCTAAATCATAACTTTTAATAACCTTGTAGCTATAAAAATTAAATTCACGTCATATTCTAAAGACTACTAATAGTATAATCAAATTTTAAAAAATGGTATTAAATAGTAAAATTTAAAAAAAAAAACTACATTTACTTTTAGATATACCACATTTCACCAAGATGGATTTTTTTTGTAATGTATTATCAATATTTATCATGACTCACTCATTTTGATCACCCTATACAATTATACTCAGTACATTTTCACAAATAGATTAGATACCTTTGATAAAAAAATTCTGAGTTTTTCTAAAAAAAATTATTCTTGGTAACTTATACCCTTTTTATAAAAATGTATATATCTATGGTGGTGTTAAGAAAATAAGAGAAGAAAAATTGGTTTGTCAGTTCTCTTTTTAGTTTTTTAGTTTTTCACAAGAGCCTCCTCTATCACCTAGTGTGAACTCTAGCCCTAGCTCTACCTACACTTCACTATTCTACAAATATAAAGCTTCAACTTTAGGTTTAGGGGTATGGAATGGATTATAATTCATCTCACTAGACAAATCATTAGATTGTGGTGATGCCACATATTCAAAGGAACATTTGTCCTTGGCATTGCTAAAGATACCATTGTCACTAAATAAAACATTGTATACTATGTTTTATAACTTTTTTTTGGTATCAATACCCCTACCTTCCACTTAGATACTTAAAATCTGAAGTATATTGAGAAATTCATGATGTTTGGATTTGGATTTTTGGCAAGGATTAAGAGATTTGAATTTACTCATCTTTCCCTTTGTGCAGTTTGCTAGATGTGCTTTGCATCAATATCCCATGCATGCACCTCATTTTGTATATCAAAAATATTGGGTAGATTTGCATTATTTTCCATAATAACAAGGTGAATTCCCTAAAAGAGACTCTCTACTCTTCCCTAGCATGCCACCCAATTTTTAAACTAGAAGAGACTCATTGATCTATAAATGGTATTTAATAGATCCTCTCACATGATTCATACAAAAGTGACTTGAATAAAGATGAACAAGACACTCACAAATTCAAAGCTCCATTGTTTTTAACTCTAGTAAAAATAATAAGAAAACAAATAAATATCTAACCAGGTCTTAAATTTTAAGGGCCTTTGGATATGATATTGATGAGGCTTGTGAGTCCGTGAAATTTTCTTAGGAAAATAATGGCATTTCCCTAAGATTGTGTCCTCTTTATCCATTCAAGCCTCTTTCACAGAATTTCTTTAAACTATAAACAAAAAGAATTAGTAGGGAAGATGGAATTCTATTGTTTATAAAACTCATAGCATATTTCACATGGTACTATGGTTTTAATTTCAATTTTAATTACCATTGAGAGGAAAGGTGGTAATTTCCAAATTTAAACTTTGAAATTTTCAATTTGATTATGGCTGACATGATAGTTGGCTGACATGGAATTTAACTGAGTGTTTAGGAAATGGAAAGGGAAATGAAATAACTAGAATGAGAGTTGAAAAGTAAAAATTCAACTTTGAACAATCCAATGATGATATGATTTATGGTCACGATCATGGTTTCCCATTTATAGCTTGTTGGTAGTTGTGGTTTCATGTTTTATCTCACTATTTGGAATAGCTGCAGTCAATGGATGAGGACCGGTAAAGAATGATAGCTATCACCAGTACACTAGTCATTAGTGCATGTTGGTTAAGCTTACCCCTTTGATTAAACCATAAATATCATAAAAAATGCTTTTGATTTTAAGCTTAAGGGTGAAACTAAGATTTATATTGTAGAGGACATGAAACTAGAAGTTTCTTCTATATGGATAGAACCAATCAATCACATAGAAGTGGATATTGTTGTTCAATTTTTTGATTCTGCAAGGTAGACACCTTAAACAAAGAGAAAGGTATTAAATCTATGTCATATGTGAGCTATGAATTTGAATGTCATGCAAGCATAGTCTGAATATTGATGAAGATATGGCTTTATTCTTTACTTAGTTTTAAAATGGTTTCAATATAGAATTGATCAAAGGGTTAGTAACTTATTTATAAGACCTTAAGAATTATCCTATTCCTCAAGTTGAATATTATTCTAGACCAAGTCCTCAGTGAACTCCTTCAATAGTCATATAAAAAGGTGAAATTTGGTTTAAAAGAGTTATCATATTCATCCTATTGGAATTCAATATGGTTATGTAACGAGGACATTGAAGAGCTAAACATGGATATCTTTTCACCTTTGATAGAGTGACTAGTGACAAAAAATATAGTAGATACAATGAGTGTGTTTATAGTGTTGATAAGGAGGACCCCAAGAGGGAGTCCACTACCATGTGTCACTAGTGTTACTTTATGAAAAAGACCCAAGATAATAATAAAGTAATCCACTACGAGTTACTTCAAATACAATGATGCATAAGCACTAGTGGACCTTTAACTATTTATAATTTATGTACATATGTCAAGATTTTTCTCTCTACCATTGATTTAGAATATTTATAATCTGTTGACAACTATCTATTAGGTAGATGCAGGCTAATGGGGAGAAAAGAGAGGAGGTTTAAAGTGACACTTTTTCTAAAGATTACAATAATTAAATTTGGAGATAATTTTTAAAAATACTTAAAAAAATAATTTTTTATTAATATAAGGATATGAATTGTGGCATTATGAATGTTGTTTTTAAATATATAATTTTTTTCAATATCCAAATGACAAAAGTGTGTGAAATTGATACATTTTTGACAATGGCATGGTACATTTTTATGAAAACATAATGATGTGGAGACCAAACTTTTGGAGGCCATAAATTTTGATTCGTAACTCTATTTGAGATATTGTTTGTGAAAAAATGATTATCTCAAAAAGTTTAATTCATATATAGCATATCCCATCTAGTTTGGGATAGTTTTAAAACTTTTTGAATGCCATACCAGACTGTATGAGGGTCTGAAAATGTATTTTAGTATTTTTTTAGACTTTTTCCATTTTTAGAAATAGTTTATTTTTGTACTCGGATATGAAATTCAATTGAAATTCATCCATTAGGTTAATTTTAGTGTTTAGAATATATGTGGAGATTTTTAGGACTATTCAAGGTTTCATGTAAAACTTCTAAAATAGTGGTTGAAAATTCACTAGAAGATGATTTTACCAAAAAATGCATGGGTCGATTGGCTTTAGGTGGATTTTGATTTATTTAGATTTATTAATTATGCATGTCAACTCCAATTCTGAGTTGAGTTTTATTTAAAGATTATGTTTTAATATTTTATTCATTCAATGAGAATCAACAGAGAATTTTACTTTCATGTAATTTCTGAGTTTATACTTATGGATAATTTTGCCTAGCTAGTATGTGTTTTCATCACATAAGGAGACTGTATGTGTATGGACTGAATGTATAATGTAGGTTAGTAGATAAATGATGATTGATATTTTTAGTCACGTACATTTTTTTTTAAATTTTGAATTCAACATGATTTTGGTTGTGGTAGGGATGATATGGACTTCAATAATATCTTCATCAAGCAATGAGGAACTAATTGGCTCAACTATCATAGCTTTGAAGAGGTTTGCACTAACAAAGTCTTCTTGATTATTCTGATTTGGATTGTCTAATAACACTTAGAATAAGTTTTCACTAAGGGACACTAATAATTCATTTTGATTGTCCCTTGACACCTTAATCAAGGTTTCACTAAATGATTATAGTTTTTCATTATGATTATCATTTAGCATCTCAAACAAGGTTTCATTAGAAGATGTTGAGTGTAGACTTTGATTTTCCCTTAGTGCTTCAAACATGGTTTTAGTAAGATATTGTTATCCTACCTAAATTTTGTATTAGATCCCCTAAAATTCTACCACTAGGATGTCACCATGGAAGGATTTAAATAATGTGTGATTCTATCAATCCCAATCAATGTTTATGGGTAGTGGAATGTTAATATAATGGCTAGGCTAGTTAATGTTAAATGCATAGGTAATATCAATGGAAGGATAAAATGCTACATAGTCCTTGTAGAGGCTATTAGGATAACTTGTGTTTACATAGAAGGAAACATCCTCAAAAATCGTAAAAGGATCACAAATATATTTAATTTGATTTGTAAGGAGTATGTAACCAATGTTAGAATAGCTATGAATGTAAGTTGATTTTGAAGCTAACTAAAACTTAAGTGGCTATGATAGAATTGTATATCCAATGTTGTAATATCCAATAATGTATTCTAATTCTAAAGTTGATTCTAACTCAAGGGGATCTAAATATGATGTTGAGACTGATGTTGATTCTTCTAATTATCTAAAAATGACACTTAAGCTAAGACTGTTACTTGAGACCACCCATCCCTAAATTAGCCTTAGACCTATCTTAGGGCCTATTTAGACACTTATCCAACCTTCATGTTGGACACACATATCCCTAAACATCTATAAAGTAGTCTCAAACCCTCTCTTTAGCATCTTGGCCCCTAATGACTCAGGCTATACCACTTAGACAATAACACCATAATTTGTAAAGTAGTGACAATGGCGCTTTTATCCCAATTTGGGCTATATTGTCCTTTTCCTACCTTTGGACATCAACAGATATCTTTTCAAAACAACAATCACCTAGGGTTGATCTAAACCTCTTTTAAGACCTAAACAAGCACTAGAATAGTATATATAAATGAATTTTAGCTCGTTATTCACTAGATGGAAATCAAATGCAAATAACATAAACAAACTCAAAACAAGTTGTGCATAATAAAGGTTATTAATCCCTATTTTGCCCTCATTCTACATACAACCATATATAGCATTCTTAAGCTCAGATTACTCAGATTTATAGTCTCAATCACACTCAAAGCACTCAAACCAACATTCATACTAGCATCACTTTCACTTGAACTAGAACTTAGGTGGGGATAACTACATCAGGCTTGATCCCTCCTCAGAGTATTGGTAGGTAGCCAATTCTCATCATAACGGGGTGTTGAGGATGTCCAACCTACCCCACTAACATCACACTTTACTACTTGTCATAATTGGATGCCTAAAAACATATAGGTTTAGGGTTTTCGTATAAAATAATTCAAAATAGGTCATCTATATGGAATAAGAACTCATGCACATAGGAACAAGCTTGGCAGACTCAAACACATGTGCACCTAGAAGCTCAAAACAATCCTACACATAGGACACTAGCACCATTGATACTACTATATAATTAGGGTGTTATTAACTATGAAGGGCTTTAACACCTGGATCCTATCCAAAATGCTTATATCAACTCTTATCCTAGTTTTTATCCTCTACATCTCCCATCTCAGTCACTTTCAAGTTAAGTACTTATTTACATCACTTATTGTTATTTTTACAAAGGTCAAACTAGGTCAATTTTGTTACAAATTAGTGGCTATATTTATTGCATATTTCTACCCTAATTTATTATACTCAAACCCTTTAATAACCTAGGTTTTAAACTCCATAATCCTAAAAAATTAAATCATTCGGTGAACCTGACTTATTTCAAGCACATTATTTCAAACCTTAGTGCACCAGAAGGTTTCCCTTCTTATTTATAGAGTATGCTTAGTTTTTAGTTTGTAGTTTATCATCATGATTATCATGAGAGATGCCATTTTATACTTCTGGCACAAATTCTTCTAGTTTTTCTTACATGCCTATTACCCACCATTTGTATAAATATGCACATGTATGTCAATCCTATCATGGATCATGTCATAACTTAGATTATTTTATAGAGTGGTCCACCCACACTTGTGTTCATCTTATATGAGGATCTTTGTTACATGGCTCACTTTGAGTTACCTTTGATTACTACTCGATGATAGAGAGTTTAGAGGACTCCTTTTGTTCCACCTCCACCTAAACCAATTGATTACCTACACTCACATCCCACCTCTACTACTTGCCCTTGACAAATAGTATATCCTATAGTTTGAATTGTTATTAAATAGAACATGATGCTTCCTCAACCTATACAGGAACAACATAACCCTATCATTCCTCTTCATCCCTAGAACACTACAATGGGACCTATAAATCAGCATAAAGCATTTGATATTATGGATCAGTTGATAAACACACTGGTTAGGATCTCCATATTGTAATTACTTCAACAAGAAACTATTTTAAAATTTATTCTTTTTCAAACACTCAATCATACATATTTTTCTAGTGACACAAAGCTAGATTAATTTGTATTTATCATGAACACTATCAAGGACATTGAGGATACTATATCTTTTTTCAATAAGGATTTGCCATCATCGTCAGTTGTTGATTAGAATCCACCACTCTTCATTGAGGAACAAATCAATACCATCATTATTAAATGAGTTCTAATTGATATTCATTCAAGAATTAACATATACAACCTCACATTTATGTAGACTATGGGGTTGATATAGCATCCATTCAAAAGACATATAATAATATTAGAGGTTTTGATGACATTCCTAGACAAACATTAGGTTTTATTACACTGTATATTATGGTTGGGATAAAAACCCTACCTACATAGTTTCAGGTGATGCTTAATAATTTACACTACAACCTATTACTTGGGAGACCATGGATACATGCTATGGATGCCATACCATCTACCTTGCATATATGTATAAAGTTTTTACATGATGGATACTTATACACTTGTCCAAAAGATAATCAACCATTTATATATTATACAGTCACTGAGCCTACCACCCCAAGTACATATTTAGATGGGACACCTCATGTTCTTATAGATTCCCCACCTCAAAATATTTTGATTGATAAAATGAATACATATGAGGTTAAGAAATCTTGTAGCACTATTCTTACACCCATTCCAAATTCTCCAATAACATAGTTACCTTCACCCATGATGGATGAGGACCCTCCTATAGTAAAAATATCCCTATCAAGGGTGGATAATGGGATTCTCATAGAAAAATTACCATTACTTTTTAATTAAAAGTAAGTATACATCTAAAACTATGATATAGATGCCTAAGCCACCACAAAGGATGATCTAACACCCATTGACATTGATGATTAATTATGTGGATTGAGATTCACACCAATGGGCCCTAGAGAGTATAAATATTATTCTAAGGCACTCATGCATTTTAAACAAGTTCATAGTCCTAAAACTACAAGCCCACCTACTCAGTTATAGTTAGAGGTATATCCCTCCATTCACTCAATACATATGGTTACATCTATGTATATCAACCAAATTATATGGATTCAAGTAGGTAGTTTATAAGATAGACCACATAGAATTCTATAGATAATAATATATAGAGGATTGATGGCATTGCCCACAGTTCGTCACAGATCTATCAAAAAATTATCATAGCATGAAGGTCAACCCTTTTATCATTTTCATAGGCTTACAAGACATGATATAGATACATGTTCAACATCATAGCACAATTTTAATAAGTTCAAGGCTCAATACACAATTAAAATTACACAACCCCCACATCTACTGATATAGGCACCATGACAGACTCATCATTGACATAAATACTCATGGAATGATCCATTGACTATCCAGATTTTTTTTTAGGATAAACACATCCCCCATATTGTTATAGATGAGTATTCTCATACTAATACCCATACTTTGGAATTTTTACAACATATAGGACATAAGGAGAATGAGATACAACATTTTATACATTTATATGACTTCATATGACATATCACACTACCAATTACATATACCCCCAAGGTGGCCAACACATTATTCTTTGTCATGATCATAGGCACTCATATGTAGGTTATACTTGGCAGTACATGGTTATAGGTGATAGATTCCATAGTTGATCGATCCGATAGATGTTTGACATTCATTCATGAGGGACACATGGTCTATATTCTACATGATGGCATAAATTAGAACTATATGCAATGAATCTAAGTGGGGGTTAGTCAAATGTTAGTATGATAAAACCAATAAAAAGACATAGATCTAACACCTCAATCCTGGATACTTGGGGGAGTAAGAGAATAATGTAAGTAATAAACAAAAGAAGAAAAAATAAGTATTATTCACGTTCCTTGCAAGAAATAGTTTCAAGTTAGCCTTGGATGGATGTGCTCAGTCATGTGATCAAAGAGTCTTTAATAATGGTTCTCCTTGCATCATTTCTCCTTGTCACTTTTGGCTTATGGCGTTGGGTTGGATTGGCATTTGAATCTTCTTGAAGGTATTCATACATAATAACATTACACATAAAATCTTATTATAAGAGATGGAGGGCACTCTTATTTATAGGTTTTAAAACTAACTCTAACTCAAGTATGATTAGGTTTAGTTTTAACCTTAGTTGTGTCTAGATTAACCTTGGGTTGGGTTAAAGGAATTACGAAGGATTGATAATTCATAGATGATATTTATGAGGCTTGACAAGTAATAAAAGATATTTATGAGTTGTGACTCACTTTTTCTTTGAAATTTAGACATTTATAAAAGGTATTATTAATTTCTTTGACTTTGACCTCATCTTTATTGAAAATATCGTTTTTTAGAAAATTTTATTTCATAATTGAACTTGGAATTTTTACTTAATCAACTAATTAAAGTTGATTTTTAATTAATCCTTCTTAGGTTTTTGGCATTTAGAAATTATTTTAGTATTTTGCATTAATTGGTCAAAAATGTTAGTTTGTTAGGATGCAACCTGATTGGGGATGAATTCATGGGAGATTACCATTGTATACATGATATTACCCCAAATAAGGAAGACTTAACACAATTATGGGCACTTTAATAATATGAATTTGGGAATTTCTGTGATTTTTAGGCTTAATTTGCATAGTTTGATATAAATCAGTCTAAAGTTTGGTTTAGACATAGATGCGATTGAAAGAGGTGTTTACATTTTGTCCCTATTTAAGAAGGTGATCCAAGACATAGGCACAATAATGTCTTCTAAAAGAATGATTTTTTTAATGCTTTGTCCAGTACCCCAAATGGAAATGGATGAACTTTTGATGCCCCCTAGAGGGATCAAGTGGTAAATAGAGTTGTCAAATGTTCCCTTGAAAATAATAAAATGACAATCTATAGGTAATAGGGGTGGAAAGACTAATTTACCCTAAAGGTAGTTATAATTAGTGGTAAAGTGATTTTCCCTAGTAAAGCAGATGGGTGGAAATAATGATTTGCCTAAAGGTAGTTATAATCATTAGCATAGTGAAAATACCACAGTAGGACATATGCAAGTGTGATACAATTCTAATTTACCCCAATAGGGTGGATATGATCAATGAAGGTCTAAATAATTTTCCCTATTTTGGTAAATTGGTAAAGGGAGCTTACATAATGAATCCATACTCATAGATTAACAATAACCTAACATAGAGGATAGGCATGAATTTGGGCTACCTACTAGTATGGATATGCACGTCCTAACTAATAGTGATTACTATTCATTTGTGATTTTATTACTCTGTGTTTGGGTGATGTTTGGGATATGCCAATTATGAATAAGGAAAATTACTTCCCAATGCATTATATGATAGATCTATTAGCCTGATGTTTGTTGTATCTTATGATATTAGGCATCATAGTTATAGACAACTATAATAACAATGTGTATCTCAAGCATGGAAAACTTAATTTAAATGAAAATACAAATCACTTATGTGTAAGTGACGAGGGTCATCAATTTCATTCATTTAATAATTTCAATCTAGGGTTAGTGTCTAAAGGAAATATGTAATAGGAGAAAGAGATATCTATCAAATGGTCCTTTCTACTACACTCCACACTTATAGAAATTAAAAATCACTCTTGCATAAATTAAATCACACATGCATGAAATTAAATCACACTTATGAAAAAGTAAATTTTTGAATTGAAAAGAAATGAAAAACAAATAAAATACCTACATGTTCACAACAAATTATAAAGAATAATAGTTATAGACATAGAAATAAAATAACAAAATGATATTTATAGAACTAAGAAATAAATAAAAATACATTGATCTATCTTCCTTGGAATGAGTGGCCAGCTCATTCCTTGGAAGAGGATTTATTCAGAACACAAGCTTCTAAATAGATTACTCATAATGATGGAGAGAAAAATATATTGATTGATTTAATTTAGGTGTGGGAGGTTGAATTTATAATTTCATGCTTCTAACCAACACCTTATTTAGGTGTAAAAACCTATACATTCTAGCCTATCTCAATATCCATAAAATATGGAGAGAGAAATTTATTATAAAAATGTAATCTATTACAACATATTCTCAATCTCCATAAAATATGGAGAGAGATATTAATTAGAATGAAATTACATAAATCTATATTTGGATACAATCTATAAATGAAAAGTCTATATAAATAAATCTATACATAGAAAGACTCCAAATGGAAAGCATTCTTGTGATAGCTAAAATAAACCAATAAATCATTAGAATACATTTATAAATACTTTCCAAACAAGTAGGTAGTGGTTATGTTGAATTTTGTATTAGTCTTTATGCAATTTGCATCATTCTTGATGTAGTCCATGGCAAATCTAATGTAGACCATATCAAACTTGATGACATCTACAAAAAGTCTAATACATTTTGAAGGAAACTTGATGCAATCCATATCAAACTTGATACAATCTGTAGCATGCCTAATAGAGTCTATAACTACTAGGTGTAGCTATGAACTAATCTTGGAGCTGGTATAGAAGGTTCTAGTACTAAACCAACATTACTCTTGAATTTTTACTCTTCATACTTTAAATCATTCTAGCTTAGTATGGATTGTGTATGCACATATTGACATATTTTTACTCATAATCATTTGGAATAACTAACAAATAGATAACAATTAATTTTAAAGAAATAACCATGATATATACTTATTATTTTATTCTAAATAAACCATAAGTTTGGAAACTACATTTATATCCACTTCTTATGCAAGAAAAAGGATGTTATTTCATGGATATATGAGCCATGTTATGGTCTCATCAGTAAGATATGAAAAATCAAATCCCAAATGAATATAATGCAATAAACTAAGTGTAAGAATGAACACAAATTCACAACTCAAGTACAATATATGGGTAACCAAGACTCAAGTGTAAATAAGGTGTAGTATTCTTATGGTAATCAAAAGGAATGGAAACACAAAAACATAATCTAACTTTAAGAAGTAAACAAATCAAGCACAGGTTATGAGCAAGACTCAAGTGCAAACTAATTGTCCTTAAAGACATAACACACAAAAGGAAAAACCATAAAGCAATAAAAAAAATTACTCTAAGGTGCATGAAACAAACAATGAAGTAGAAGAAATGAAATAAACAAATGAGTTTAAGTAAGAGTAATAGATAACCTAAAGTATAAAAAATAACAAATAATAAATCTAAATATTTGTGCATGTGTAATAGAAGTGTTACACTCATCATAAAAGGTTGCCCCTAGGCTATAGAGATCAACACTATTAAAATAGTTAGGGGAACTATAAAAATAAGGAAGGGGTAATCAAGTTGAATCTAGATGCACTAAGCAAGTGGACATTGCCTACATAGTCCCATGGACATGAGGTCTAACATAAACTTTAGACCGAATGTAGTTCTCCCAGGATATGGGATAGAAGAAAATGGTGATAAGAAAAAAGAAATTACTTAGAAAAGAAAGTGGGAATAGGATTGAAAAATAGGTAGATCATAGAGTAAAGTAACGTGTTGGTAAGAAGTGAATGTTGTGTATTGATCTATAGTATACTAGACCCACCTTGGTTCAATTTGGGATGCACTTGAATGTTGTCCACTATGTTTTGTGTGAGGTCTTCTATAAGAGTTTTAGTTTCTTCTATCATAATTGGGACATTAAACTTATCCCCTACCAATGTGCTTTGGCTAAAGGGGTCCATGTTCTAGTTTGTATAACCTGAATAGTCAGTGTGTACCACTATTGGGGGAGCTAACTCTATGAGTGACAAATTTAAAATGGCCATGGCATTGAATTTCTAAGCTAGGTTAAGATATGTTTGATATGCTTGTTTTAACTATTATAATTGGTCATACATTATACCCTTTCCTTTTATAAGCACATTTAGGTCCTATTTAGGTATTGGTACTAGATTTTGATTACAACTAGTTGAAGCTTATTTAAACTATTGGACATGAGGAACATTGCTAAGTGTTCTAATCAATCTAGATAGACTTTCATGTGGGAAGTCTATCAAGAATTTTTCTCCTACTTTTACCACCCTAACTAAAATTTCATCTTTGTTTTATAGAAAGTGACAATAAAACAAGTATGGGTTAGAACTTGTTGGCATGGTTACATAGTAGGGTTGTTATTAGTCCTATTTAATGATGGGTGATGTATGTAATCATAAATTCATCATGTCTATAAATCAATCTTAGTTTGGATAATATAGATCATACGTACACTTCTCATTGGGAATACATTTGTTAAGTGGGAGCATGACCAATATGGGGATTTGCTATACCTAATTAGGGGATCACTTGTCACAATACACCATGCTAAGAAGGGGTATAAAGCATATAGTCTAACACAATCATGCAATAACCTTGAAAGATTCCTAGGTTTAACATTCACTCTATATATAATAAATAAGAAAGTAAATATAATTTAGTGCTCACCAAAGCTTATGTCACAAAGTTTGGGTTAGAAACAAAACAAACTAAACCATGCATAGAAGACATATACTCACATCAATGTATATGGAATTATAATTCATGAGAGAGAAGCATAATTGTATTATCTATCTACTCTTACAAAGGAGAAATAAAGTTAGAAATACTTACCTTTGAAGATGAACCCACCGAGCCTCAAAATCTCCTTTACCCAAGGTGCTTTGAAATAAATTATTATGATATATAAAGATAACAAAGATAAATCAGCTCTAGGCTATATAACATATCTATGCATATAAAATACTTCTCCACAAGACAAGATTCGTATCTCCAAAGAAAGTATGGAACCCTAAGCTTTATTCCTCAAGTAGAATGGTCAATAAGTTGATGTTTATTAAGACTTATTATTCTTTTATTCTCTTCTTAAAAATGGTTGGAAATTAATTTGTATATATAGGCAGATCTTGCTCTAAATCCTTTTGAATATGTTAGTTGTACAGGGTCAACCCATCCAACCCTATATGTTTTGGAGAGATAAATCACTAGGTCCTGAGCTCTATCAACCAAAGGGATAACACAAATCCTAATGAAAAATACCCTAAATAGTACAAGATCAACCTAGGTGACCCTATATAGTAATTAGAGGCTAAAAAATGTACAAAATTGACCCAATTAACCTAGTATAGTCAACTAGTGAAAGGAGGTCAAGGCAAGAATAAGGAAGATAAAGCATGATAAATATTTGGAATGGGTACAATAGAGAAGAATAATCTTAGGGTAAATGGTTTTAGGATATAAGTGTGTATATGATAAGTATACAAAGGGACAACAATCAATAAAACATGATGCACTCAGAGAGATTGAGAATCCTTAATGGTCTGTCCAACCCTTTCTTGGTGCACCCCTTGAGGTGTGCACTCAGAGAGATTGAGACTTAATGGGTTCTTAAAAGATAAAAAGTGTCAGTAATCAATAAAATTTTGAAAATATTATGTGTATATATATGTCCCACTCTAATTTTATCATGTGTCATGTAAGTACAACACAAGATGGTGCTTCAGGAAATAGATTATGATAACACATAATGTTGATGCTAAGTAAAGTGTAGTAAGCAACAAATAAGATAAATGAAAAGACAAAATTAAAAAACACATACCTTTACTTAATTTATTAATATGGATAAAGAATTAGACTACAAGAAAAGAGTGAAGGCATCCAATGTAAAGAACACTAGGTGAACCTATAGAAGTTAGTGCAAAAAATAGCCAAAAATCATTTTTTTTGGAAAATAGGCATATGATAGTGGAAATGATTCTCTATGTCATCACAAATCCACACATTTTATGATTTAAAAAATGGATGAATAGAAACAAAGATAGAGGCAAAACAAGGAATCTACAAAAAAATAATTAAAGAATTTGAATTTTGAAAAGTGTTTTTAAATAGGGGGATGAGAAGTCATTTGGTATTTTGACTTGTGAAAGAGAGAGAAAAGAGCTATGGAGACCAAATGAGCTAGGATGGCAAGGAGATGATAGGATAGATGAGGAGGGGATTTAGGAATGGTAGTCGATGCACTATATGTATGCAACTATGAATCTTAAGCCAATTTTTGAGTATTTTGTTGAATTAAGTGTATTTTTTTTTAAATGTAATTTTTAGCATTTTGAGATGTCATAATGAAGGCAAATTAGATTCTATAGGTAGGAAAAACCAAGATGAGAAAAAGGTTTGAAGGATTTAGGAATAAAATTACAAAAGGCACTTTTTTAGAAAAATGCAAGGGGTTGGTAGTGAAAAACAACTGGGTTCACCCAGTTGACTCAGTACGCTAAAAATAGGTAAAATCCACATTGCTAATCTAGTGTGTGTCGACCTTGTACATTTTGTAGATTGTTGACCTAGTATAGTTTGTCAACTAATATGAAAATTCTAGAATGAGAATGTAGTACTAGGGAGGGGAAAATAAGAGGGTTGAGTTAAATTTTTAAGTCAACCAAGGCAAAAATAGGGAAATTTTAGTTAAACTAGGTTGACCAAAGAACTAGAATGGTATAGAAATGCATGTAAAAATGCTGAAAGAAGGATAGAATGGCCCAAAATGACCAAGGGTAAAAAATACCAAGTATGCTAAAAATAGGTAAGAATAAATCAATTAAATTATTGTAGGCTTGTTTTTTATTGAAATTGTAAAAAAAATGTATTATGATTATACATGACAGGAAGATCTGATACATATTTTATTGTTTCTTGGTTATAGGGATGACTCAAGTTCTAGAGATTGGTATGAATGTCTTGGTTACCAAATCTAATAGAGTGTCTGACCATAAGAGATAGAGCTAAGCTAATAGCCGTAGGCCTAAGAGGGATAGCTAACATTTGTAAGATTTCCCTAAGCATGGATCTATTAGTCATGTTCCTTAGATGTTGGGAATGATTAAATAACACCTTTAGATGGGAGGTAGATGGGGATGTGGTAGAGGTATATATCACTCTAGAGGATGTACATGCCATCCTAAGACTATCAATAGCAAGAACATCGATGAATATAAGAATAAAGATAGCCTAGAGGAGAAGAGAACCGTAGGCATGTGGGTTATAGGCTTGAATATGATATTATTAAGTAGGAGAGTTTGTATGTTTGATGTATATGCATCATAGATTCTAGATATCTAGAAAGTTTTGATAGGACTTGTGACATAGTGAGTGCTATGTCATAAGTCAGATGGCAAGGCACCACTATTCATGATAGCCTTAAATAGGATGATCTTAGAGGAGGGAGTATTATATGATCTCAGCTCTATCATCTAGGTCTAGCTCATATATGATCTATATGAGGTGTTGGTTAGAGGGAAAAAGTTGATAAGACCAATCATATTATTGATGAATTGAATATATGAGAGGTTACCCATGTATATATAAATGGGTTACCCCATGTAGTCGATGATAGGTTACCTCGAGTGTAGAGATGGAGAGAGGACCAAGTAGTACAAGCCATGCCCCACATAATAACATTGCATATGGTGAGATGTACATACATAGTGTGTCATCCATATGGGCACATAATGATTACATGACCAAGATAATACATAGTCACACTAGCTACAATGAGGATAGAGGTTATTAAAAACCATACTTCATGGAGAGATCCACATCTGATCACATAGGTGCCAGGATAGATGGGATTACCTCATCCAACAATACTAATATTGATGCTCAAGTAGTGGGTTTGACTTGTGAGAGAGCCATAAAGAAGGATGGGACTATGGCCACTAGTGATAAGGTTGATGCTCATACCACATCATGAGCAACCATGGATTGGACAAGTATGATAGGGAATAAAACAAGAGGAGAGAGGTGTGGAGGTAGTGGCACCTAAGATACCACCACCATCTCTAAAAAAAGATGAGCTATGACCACTAAGGACATGTCATTGATAGAGGTAGGAGGAGAAGAGAGTGGAGACTATCACCATCCTTGATGACCCAACATGTGAGCTAGAGGGGAGCTATATGATATAGAGGCCACTTAGGCACATGCTAAGTTAGACATGAGATATGATAGCTAGATTTGAGTTAAGGAGGTGACCTATAAAGGAGGTGTTAGGAGGATATAAGGATAGGGAGAATATGCTAAATAGTCATGTGGATGGTGAAACCATAGTGTTTGAGACATAGACATATAATAAAGATGATTAAATTATTTCTTAAGTTTTTTTTTTTGAAATAGAGACTAGAGATAGATATATATTACAAGATATAATAGTGATTTAATATCTATCTATATGTGATTTTGTAGGTACAACTAAGGATGAAGGGGAGAGATGAGGGTCCCTTATGAGGGGATCACTCCATGACATCCTAGATGAGACTCTATATTTGTATGACCCTAATTCATTAGAGGAATCTAGTGTACCATCTTTCCTAGCTCAGGTGAGTTAGATCAAATTAGCTAGAGAGGTAGTGAGGTATATATGAATATAAAGAGAGGATTTAGCCACTAGTAGAGATGGGTATAAGTGAGATATGGGTATGGAAGGCTCTATCAAAGGAGAGAATTATGCATCTAGCTATAGTGATATAGATGACATAGGCACATACATCAACCCTAACCCATATGACATAGGTGAAAGAGCAGGAGAGGGTGACACACATCATGACCTTAACCTAGTTGGTGTAGGTATAGGCACAAGTGGCACATCTAGAGGGATAGGTTGATGGATTGAGATCTTGAATGGCCTCTTTATAATGTATTATTTGGAGGAGTTAGATCAAGGCCTCGACAGGTAGTGTGGCTAGGCCATAAGATAGATATAATGGAGCCCATCCATAGAGATGAAGCATTATATATATGGTTGTACTTGTTATATCAAAACTCATGATATATATATATATATATATATATATATATATATATATATATATATATCATTTTGGCATGTTGATGTTGATTGTGTATGTTTTCATCATTATGGTTATTGTTGTGGTTGCTTTGGATATATTTATTTATAGAACATGTATTTATATGTTGTTTTATATGCTATAGGAAATATATGAGATGTGGTTTGGTTTATAGCATTATGGAGAACCCATGCATGGTTAAAAAGAAATAGGCAAAAAAACTTGGTAAAATATAATCAATCAAAAATGTACTACATGATATTTCAAGTTGGGAAATGTGTAATAACAATAAAATGACTAAGTATAAAGAACCAAGGGATGGTAAAACAAGATGGTAAAAAGGAATTTAATTTTAAACCAAAGTGAAATATTTTTGCACCAAAGTAGAACAAGTAAAATCATACTAAATCATGTTGGGAAGTATCAAAACAATGTAATAAAATGGAAAGTATATAAAATAGAAAAAATGGTATTAAAAAATTGAATTAAGTCAATCAGTTATACTAAATCACGTTTGGGAAGTATACCGAAAAAAATTGGAAAAAGATTGGTCTTAAATTGATCAAACTAATTCAAGCTAGGAAGTATGAAAACTTCAAGAAATGGTTGGATTCTTACATGTACTCAGAAAATAAGAAGATAAGAGCAAGAGAGAAATGAAGTAAGCATAAAACACACTAAATCAAGTTGGGAAGCATGTCGATGATGTGTAACTTCATAATCAATCACATCTTATCTCATATTTGACACATGTAATTTTGGTTGTGACTTATATTATTGGAAAATTTTGTGAGGAATGTTGGGTCCTATCCACAATCTTACACTACAACTCACAAAGAGAACACCATTGGGGTGGAAAAATTAGGACAATAAAGTAACAAATGATGTGGGTAATAAGAAGGAAAAATGTGGTAATTTATTAGGAATGTCGAGTCCTATTTGTGGTCTTACAATATAACTCACAAATGAGATCCCAAGAGGAGTGATTAGTAAACAAAACAATATTTTTCAAGAGGAAATATGAGGGATATAGGGAATGAAAAGGGAATGTAAAAATCAAGACTTAGGCATCTTATGAGAAGACCTTAGGAGGTAAGAGGTATAATAAGGACATGAGAAGACACTAAGTAACTAGTGAGACCATCAATGTATAAAGAAAACCTATTTGCTAAAGACATAAATCTTTGTAGGAAAATAAGCATGATACTGAGATCAACTCATGAAGGTAGATTTGTAAAAGAAAATATAAAATGGACCTACCTTTCCATGACATGTTCCCCATTCTAAATGACCCCTCACAGATCCATCGATCTACTACAAAAATTGGGTACTTGCATGAGAAAGTAGGTAGCACTAAAAGATTTTTTTTCTCCTTTTCTAATCTACTAGCCTATCACACCCCAAAGGACATTGGATCTACCATGAGGCCAAATTTAGAGTTTGAGCTTTGATTATAATAAATATATGTGTTTTGAATCACATCTTTTAGTGTGATTTAACTTTTAAGAATGTTTTTGCCTTTTATATCATTACCTTTTTATTTAAAATGATTTGGCTTTTAAATTTTATGGCGTTTTAAGATTCTTCCTCCATACAGATTTGGAATGACCAATCATGATAGATGTAATGATACACATGAATGATATTTAGACTAAGGCTAAAGGAAGCTAAGTAACCCAAGACAAATGCTGACTAGGACATTTAGGCTTAACAATGAACTAGCATGTGATCTTAAGTATCAACTGTGTATATGCTTAGTTTGTGAAAAAGGAGATCCAAAGGTGGACCAATATAAGAAAGGTATAATGATATTCATTTTTTTCTAATTTATCACATGGTAAAAGGAGATAAGGACCAAAGGTAATAGGTTTTGTATAACCAAGTCACAATGATAATTATCTATGAAAAATAGAGATAATAAATCAAAACAATCATGAAGACACAAGAAGAGAGTTTTGAATAAAAAATAAAGAAAGAAAGAGAAATAAATGATAAATAAATATAATCATATGAAAATATAAATGACAATATTATCAAGATATAGTTCAAAAAGGTAAGATTGCTATATGTGAAAAATATGAATTTGACACAGTGTCAAATGATATAATAGATAAATAAAGATAAAATTGGAGCACATGTCTAATCAAGATGTAAATGTAAAATCACCATGCATGTGCTCATAAGTACTAATAAATCTACCCACACACATTATCTAAAACATTAGATAAATCTCTATGAAGTTGGATATGAACTGTTGATAATGTCTCATCAATCTTCAATGAATACTAGGAAAATACTTCTCGTCTAATCTCCTCAACTATAAAATTATGAATGTTTTACAGATCATGCTAAGGAAAATCAGGAAAGGGATACTTAGGTGAATACATGGGAGTAGGCTCTATGGGATATGTAGGAATCATGAGTGGAGAAGGATCTAGGGTGAAGGACAATCCATGGGTGAAGTAATCACAGGGGAAGGCATGGAAGGTGATGAAGGGACCATAGGAGGGGATGAAACCACTAGAGGTGGATCCATGGGAGAATAAGGAGAAGCCTTCTTGTAAGAATTACCTATGGGAGGAATAGAAGAAGGTCTAGGAATAGCTATAAGGTTATCCTTAAGATGTTGAAGTATGTGGCAATGATTGGTGTGATGGGTGCCATAAAAAATATACCTCACCATACTTAGGTATATATTCAGGTAGAGCCTTTGAGGGAGGTGTGGATTTGTTTAAGGAAGGATAGGAAGGATGTAAAGTATCAATATATTGTCATATATTGTGACAATGGGTATAAGAATGATTATTTGTCCCATGAAATCAATAGATACACTTGTGAGTGGTCTTAGGAGAAACACTCACAAAAGGAGGTATAATAGGAGTGGAAGAAGTTTTAGAACACTCATCAGCCCATTTGGTGGGAAATGGATCCATCTGAGGCAAGGGAAGGTGGTGATAGAGGAGGAATGGAATTAGGCTCAATAGAAGGAGCAATGAGATGAGAAGCAGGGGTAGGCTTAACGAGAGTAGAAGTGAGAACATGCTCAACTATAGTGGGAATGGGAAGGGGATTTGATAAGGGCTCTATTGAGGGAGGAGTAAGATATATAGAGGGTCTAAAAAGAGTCACACTAATCTGAAGAGTAAACAAATTATGGTGATCAAGGTACCTATAAAAATGACAAGGCCCAGTCATATCACGATCCATGAGCATACTCCTATGATGCTCCTAAAAAACTAGAGGTATTGGTGCCATCTCTACCTAAAAATAAAGAGCAAAAATACTAAAAAATGGAACTGTAAATGAATAAAAATGGGAATATACATCAAAAGCTCAAGTAAAGAATAACGATAAGGGATAATATTGACATCACTGACCTATACAAAAAATACCTAAGAATGGATCATCTAAGGAATAACCATCATCATAATTTGAGGTGTGAAGATCAATGACACAAGTAGGGGTGACCTTATCATTTGAGGAAGTGTGGTGAATATAATGTTGAGTCTTGGTTAAGACTACAAGAAAATCATCATAAGGAGGCTTGCGAGAATGAGGCTGAAAGGAAGTAAGAAGCTACAAGATGAGATGAAGTGAGAGATCAAAATTTTTAATCTTTAGGTTAATCTCATTAGGCTAATCATCATAAGAATCTAAGAGGTTAGGAGGAATTTTACCAATGAGTTTGGGATGTCCATTGTAACCTCGATTTAAATTAAAGAGAAAGTTAAGATGCTAAGAGTCATGAAATGGAATGTTGGGCAAAGGTTCAAGAGTAGGAATATTGACCATGGTTTTGGAATTATTCAAAATTCTAAGGGTTAGTATCACCCTAAGTTTTATAAATGGATCTATTATGAGGGAATTTAATGCATTGGAAATTAGAAGAAGCAATGACTCTCATACAGTGGGTCCATAACCTACCAAGCAAGATGTTATAAGAAAGGGGAAAGTTAAATATCATCACCTTCACGTGAATGGTGATAGGTGGGATAGTAATTGGAAGCCAAACATAACCTAGAGGAGGAATTTACTTTCTATGATATCCTTGGTAGGTATTGCATGTAGACTTGAGATTATATTCTAAATATCCAATAGTTTTAATGAAGTTGAGAGAGGCAATTTAGGTGTCAGAATCTTCATCAATCAATGCATGCTTAACTTGGATATCACATATTTGGGCATTAATAAATAAGGGAGGATCATCTGCATGAAGCAAAATCTCATCAAGAATCATATAATCTAAAGGAAATTTTAAGGAAAGAGAAGTGTCCATAGTTTCATCAATGTTGATAGACATATCTTCACATTATTATAATATACTATCCTCAGATCTAGTTAAGGTTTCCTCCCATTCTATTAGGGGAGGACAAGGGACATTTATCTCAAATAATATTTGCATAAGATGATTTCTATGATGGGGATAATTCCTCATAATATCAAGGAACAAAATTTGGGATGGAAGATTAGTGAGCCCCATGATGGGATCCCACTCATCATAACCCATAATAAGGTTATTAGAAATAGGTGCATAATGATTAAGGGGGTCCTCAGAAGGAGGAGCCTAAGTGCATTGGATTTTATGTTGATAAGAAGAATAAATCTTAGAACGAGGTTGTAAATCATGTTGTGATGATGAAATACCTAATTCAAGTTGATTTTGAGAATTGGTAGAAGTGTTAGTAGAAATTTGATTATCATTAGTGTTAAAAGATGATAGAAGAGTGGTAGAAATATAAAAGTGTTATCCAAGGGAGAATCATAAATTTAATCATCAAAATTATTAATGTCATCTTGCCCCAAATCATTTAAATGAGTTGGAAAAGAATCCTAGATAACACAATACATTCTAGATGGAGTGTAGATAGGTTGGGGATCGATAAAATCAACCACCCTTTACATATTAGTCATGTATACCATATTATCTTTAGAAGTGGGTTCAATAAGAATTTATACATTATTAGTGGAATGGTTCACTTTATCTTGATTATCTTGGATAGGTTAATGACTAGGAAGAGGGTCTCTGTAGATATCGAAATGAGCATTGGCTTGGTTCAAGGCTTGAGTTTTATTATGTGATTTATAATCCTTGAAATCAATTTCATAATCTTGTTAACACTTTCAAATGATATAATCATGATCAAAATTAGGACCAAGAATAAATTCCATATATAAATTATGAATTTTTCTACAGGTCTCATGAGAATGACCCCAACTGGCATGAAACCAACAAAACTTTGTAGGATCATACCAAGATTTCATAGAACGGGTAGGGTCAAGTTCTTGTGGAAGAGGCCTAGGTAGATGCTTAATAAATTCAACTAAGGATGGAGGTTTATGAACATTAATTTTTTTTGGTGAAGATAAGTGAGGATTGGTATCTTGTTGAGAAGGGGGAGTTGGTTCCGATGAAGAGGTAGGAATGCTCGCTTGAACATTATGAATGGTATCATAATAATATATAACACCATCCTTGATAATATTATGATTTTTTTTTCTTAAGAGATGAGGACCCATAGAAGGTTGGGGTGGCTTGAATTGATGCATAAATAAGTCTTAACATTTAGCTTGGTCAATAACCTCCTCCAATGTACGTGGAGAGAGAGTGTGGACCCAATACTAAAGTTTAGAAAAAATGGCATTGGTAAAGAGATGGAAAAGATTATCATCATACATTTTATTCTCACATTTATTTGACAAATTTTTCCAACTTTTAAAGAAAGGCTTGATCAGTTTCATTTTCAAGTTGTTTGCAATTTATGAAGTGGGCCAAAGTGTTTTCGGGAAGATCACTAGTTTGGAATTATTGAACTAAATCCTTCCTAAATCCTCCAAACTAGTAATGGAATGAATTCTAAGTTGGTTGTACTAATCCAAGGCATGACATGTGAGAGTTTTGGCTAAGAGTTTGGTAGTGGTAAAGGTGTTCAATTTGACCCAATCCTTATAAATATTTCCAACTATTTTAAGATGGAGGGTGGGAATGATTTATCCATTATAAGAAATTATATGTGTGATACCTCATATATCAATGTTAGAAATTTGAGTAGTGAGAGGTTCATTTTGGAGATGCTTAATAGTTTTGTTGACCAAAGGAGGTTGAGGAATGAGATTGCCTTGAGAATCTCAAAGAGGAGGAGGGGGAACATTCTGGTTATGTGTACCCAAAGCCATTAGTTGAGGATGAGATTGAAGATGAATAAGCTGATTTTTCATTCTCATCATTTGATTTATGTTATGATATTTAAAGGTATTAATTTGACTGAGAGTTTTTAATAATAGTTGATGTGTTTGATTATCATTTTTAGAAGCATTGGAGTTGGTATTAGTGGCTTGGGTACCACTATTAGAGTTGATAGGAGCTTGAAAGGAATTATGAGAATGTGAGGCACTAGTGGTAAAATTTTATTTAATATCAAAAGATGGACTAGTGAATGGTTAAGAAGAAGAAGTACTAGAAACATGATTACCTTAAGTAGAAAATGATGCACTAGTGGAAGGATTAAGGATAGTGGATCTTAGTAGAGGCCCACTAGATGTAGAACATGCCATGTTAGTGGATATACTAAGAATGGAGGTGGAAGAAGTTAGAAAAGAATTCATGGTATGATAAGGGGTCATAATCAAAGGAAGAGATTGAGAATTAAAGAAATTAGTACCCCCCAATCTAGTTGAGAATGTAGGAGTAAGTGAATGAGGCTCTTCAGATTGACTACTAATCATAAGATTGTAAATGGTAAAAGGATCTTTTCCTTGATGTTGAGGGAATTTAGAGATAAAGGATAGAAGGTGTATACTCTAATTTGGGTTGGTCTTCTAATGAGAAAAGAGGATTATACTATGAATAAGTATTAGGAAGGGTCCCATAGTTCATTGTGTGAGTGGCAATATGAACATTACTAGTATCCAAGAGAGGAACCCTACTCTATCTATGGGAGACCCTATGAGGGCTGGTAAAATTCATCATGTCTATTGACTACAACTCAATATTGTCATCAAGTAGAAATTCCATGATGAAGGGAAGGAAAGAGAGATGAGAAAGTAAGGAAATAAGAAATGATAGAAATAGTACATGGTCAACTAGGATGACCTAGCACAAAAATAGGGTCTGCAAACTATATAGGGTCAACTAGGTCAATTTAGTATAGTGAACAAAGACTAGAAAAAGAGGAAATAGGGTCTACAAACTGTACATGGTTGACTGGGTCAATCCAATACAATGAATAAAGGCTAGAAAAAGGTTCAAGGTTGACTGGGTCAACCCAGTAAACTAGAGAGGGAAAGTTAAGAAGCCTATAATAGATTTTGAACTAAAACAAGATGAATTTTGCAAGTAGTTTAGAAAATAACTAGCTGAGGGGAAACAAACAATCAATTGGATTAACACTGGCCAATCTAATTAAAACACGTAGCACAAAATCTTGCACCAACGCTAGGTAATGAAAGTTTTTGCATTATAAAATACAATTGAGAAAAGAACAAGCAATCAACTTGGAAAGTAAATAGCTAACTAGTTGGTGAACTTGAACATTTATTAGATTGTTAAGATATGATTTTAAATGTGATGGGAAGTTGGCTGATAAGAAAGGAACTAGAATGACAATCTAAGGATGGTTTTAGGTAGTTTGTGTTGAAAGGGACTGTAGTGGCAATGATATAGGCTTGGCATTGGGGCCTACCCCCTCACTTCACACACCACAACGATCAGGGTATTAGGGGTTTAGCCAAAATATTCCATTAAACTTGCTTTATACTTGATCAGAGTATCAAGTCCACTTATCCCTTGGTGATGAAATCTAAGTAGGTTGGCCTTAGGTAGACAAATGTTAAAATTATTATTTATATTTTGTGATTTGGTTGTGTGTGCATAAAATATAAAATAGTAAACTAAATGATTAATTAAAAACCACCTAATTAAACTATGTGATCTATTCTAAAAATGCAAGCAATAAGAAAAGAAAGTGTGAACTAATTACTAACATACAAGGTTAATTCTAACTTTGAAATAAGGTACAATGTTGATATAGTCAATAATGTATGCACAAAATATAGAATAGGGTTGATAGGGTCAAACTTGTACTATGAAAGCAAGGTCTAAAAATGAACAAGGTCGATAGAGTTAACTTAGTTATCTAGACAACACATAGAACATATAACTGGGTCAGAAGGGTCAATCCAGCTGACTGTGTAAGGATAGTTTTGAAGACCACAAACTATAAAAAGGAAGACTATAAATAAAGAGATAAATAGGAACCTTGATGGATCATAGATGCAAAGAATTAAGATTACTATTCAATAACCTAGATATATGCTTGTAAATTCTGCTAAGTCAACTAGGTTGATCATCTTTACAATAACTTATTTTTGAGTGCCTAAAATGTACAGGGCTAACTGGATCAACCTAGTAGTTTAGACTGGATTTCTGAAAAGCTAAAAACCTATACTAGGTGATGAGTGTCATTTAACTCCTCATTTAATCAATATTTAATTGATGTCTTATCAACTAGGGCTGGTGTCCAAAGCTATCTATAGTAAGGTATAGGATGGTAGATCTAGAAGTCTGCTTATGGGGGTGTTTCATTCTCCCATTCTAACTTTGACTAAGGAAATAAATATCTTAAACTACTTGATTCACTCTTTTGCTAAAAAGAAAGAAATCAAATCAATACACTCTTTTGCTTGAAAGTAAAAATCACACTACTATTTATGCTTGTGTGGAAAGTAAATTCACACTCCTAACTAACAAAAGGAAATTTGCTTCACACATCTGCTATAAAAGAAAACACACTTTGCTTAGAAAGGAAATGATTTTGGAATAAGAAAATGCCTTTTAGACTATGAATTTATTTTGATGTTTTTTATGAATAAATGTAAACATTAACAAGATTCTAATTAGTTATAACAACAAATTAATAAAACATAACATAAATATCATACATATTTCCTAGTTCCAAGGAGAGTGGGCCCTTGCTCCTCTCGGACTTAGGAATAAAGATTAATCAATACTGAAAATTGAAGTGATAATTCATAAAACTGAAATGATTACAATTTGGCTAAAACCTATAATATGCTTGTACAAATCTTTTCCTCTATTATCTACTCTCTATCAACTGATATCTAATATTATATATATATATATATATTCAATGATGAAAATCTTACATTTTATACTAATATAATCAACTCAAAATAGAATGCAAAGAAATAAGATTCCTTGGTCAATCCATTCATCCAAAGATAGGAGATTGGATTTATAAAAGATCCAATTATTTTGATGAAATAGATATCCTATCCTATAATAGTCCTAAGATCCAAATATATATACAACTTTATCAAAATCAAATCTTAAAAAATAGTAGGTTGTTATTTTCCTTATTTTATTCCAACTAGAATGATTCTCTCTTATCCTATATGGCTGCCAGCTTCCCCATTTTTAGCTTCATCCTTATAGAATCCACAGAATTGACCCTATAGAGTCAGGAGGAATGACCCTATGGAGTCTGTAGAAACAAGCCTATAGATTCCATAGAAATAAGCCTATGGAGTCCATAAAAACAAGCCTACAGAGTTCGTAGAAACAAGCCTACAGAGTCTGTAAAAACAAGCCTATAGAGTTTGTAGAAACAAGCTTACAGAGTCTATAGAAACAAGCCTGCAGAGTCTGTAGTTATGCTGGATGGAGATCAAAATTGAACGTTCATTGTACATCACCTGTGTCTTCTTCCTAAGCATTCTTCACAAAAAAAATCACTAAAATATGCTATGTATTAGACATTAATGACAAAGTAAAGGTTTAATCTTTAGTTCGATATAAACAAGACAAATATCTATTTTCCATGTAATAGCTATATAACAATATGAGATTTGCATAAGATAATATCCTTCAAGAGATGAATTGAGGGAAATAACATGTCAATAATGAGCCATATTCTGAGCTCATCACTGGGTTGACTAGGTCAATCCAATAGCCTATACCTAAAATCTTGCACATAAATGTTAGATACTGGGTTGATAGAGTCAATCCAGTATGGAAAATATATGATAAAAATAGTGATGAAAGAATGAAATAAAATGAACAAATTCTACAAGGGTTAGTTCACATCAGATTCACCAAAATGTATGCAATTATAAATAAATCATATTTATAAATCAATCCTCACTCAACAAAGATAGAGCATATCTACACTTCTAATTGAGAATACATTTGTTAAGTGGGAGCATGACCAATATGGGGATCTACTATACCTAATTAGGGAATCACTTGTCACAATACACCATGCTAGTAAGGGTTCCAAATTTTATAATCCAACACAATCATGCAACAACCCTAAAAGAGTCCTAGGTTTAATGTTCACTCTATATATAATAAATAAGAAAGTAAATCTAATCTAGTGCTCACCAAAGCTTGTTGCACAAAGTGGGGGTTAGAAACCAAAAAAATAAACTAAACATGCATAGAATACATATACTCACATCAATATATACAAAATTATAATTCATGGGAGAGAAGCACAATTGCATTATCTATCTACTCTTACAAAGGAGAAATAAAGTTAGGAATACTTACCTTTGAAGATGAACCCACCAAGCCTCAATATCTCCCTTGGCCAAGGTGATTTGCAAGAGATTGTTGTGGTATGTAAGGATAACAAAGACAAATCAGCTATAGGCTACACAACATATCTATTCATCTAAAATACTTATCCACAAGACAAGATCCATATCTCCAAAGAAAGTATGGAACCCTAAGTTTTATTCCTCAAGTAGAATGGTCAATAATCAAATGTTTATTCATAGTTATTCTTATTTTATTATCTTCTTAAAAATGGTTAGAAATGAACTTATATATATAGGTGGATCTTTCCCTAAATTATTTTGAATATGTTAGTTGTACAGGGTTGACCCAATATGTTTTTGGGGGATAAATCACTTGGTCCCGATCTCTGTCGATTAAAGGGATAGCACAAATCCTAATGAAAAAATAACCTAAACAATATATGGTCAACTTGGTCAACCCTGTACAATAATAAGAGGATGAAAACTATATAGCGTCGACCCAATCAACCTAGTACAGTCAACTGGTGAAAGGAGGTCAAGGTAATAACAAGGACAATAAAGAATTTTAAATGTTTGGAATGGGTACAATAGAGAATAATAAGCTTCAGGTAAATGGTTTTAGGATACAAGTGTGTAGATGGAAAGTGGTAAAAGGAATAAAAATCTTATAAAGCACCAATGGTCTACCCACCCTTTTCTTGGTACACCCCTTAAGGCATGCACTCAGATATATTGCGACTCAATTAGTTCTTGCAAGATACAAAGTGCCAATAATCAATAACATTTTGAAAATGTTATGTGTATATAGGTGGAACATTAGCAAGACATTTATTTGTTTATTCTTCTTACCCCAAATAAAGAGGTGCATTAACTAGGTACTTCGATAGTGGGTCTTGTCCTTGTTTTATATATGGGGTAGTATAAGAGGGATACAGATCCATCTCATATGCTACATCATCACCATATGGTTCTTGAACAAAGGGTTCACTAGTGATAATGTTCTCATAATATTTATTATACATGGTCCACCTACGTGTATAGTGAGAATTATTTGAATTTAGGACTAGGTCTCTCAAAAAAGGTTTAATTTGGCAAATGAATGTAGTTTAAGGAAAACAAAATTTAGATCTTTAAAATAGTTCCAAAGGTGAAACATCTCTTCTAGGTCTAAATCAAAGGTAAAATGAAAATATTAAACTAGTCTTTGACAAGTGTTTAAGTAAGGTAAAATGATCTTGATGTAGGTCTTAAAAATGAAAATAAAGGTGTTAGGTCTTTGGTCAAATGTCACAAATTTAGACTTCTAAACTAGGTCTAAAGCACAAAAAATAATGCTAGGTCTTTTGTTAGAAGTCACAAATCTAGACTTCTAAACTAGGTCTAAAACATGAAAAACAATGTTAGTTCTTTGGTCATAAGTCACAAAGCTAGAGTTGCAAAAAAGATGGTCTAAATAAGAACTTGAAATCAATATAACTCTAAGGTAATTGGCTCATAAAACTCGATCTAGGCACATAAATGACTCTTGGAAAATGAAACTATGACATTATTAAACTTGGCACAAAGAAATCTAAACTAGGTACATGATAACAAAACACCCCTAAGTCTAGGCAAAGGTCTTTAAACCAAATGAGAAATCAATCCAAGTAGCACAATCGAAACATAAAAATTAAACCACATAAGCCCAAATTATACAAGGCTTTAGTTTTGACCTAATTAGTTTAGGATCCAAACTTTGAAAGATTGAATTTCAAATTTAGTATAAAAGACTCAAATTTTCTAAAGGCCAACTAGGTAGACTCAAATAGGCAACGTAACCATGCATTTTTAGAAATAAAGGTATGAACTAGTTTTAAACTTGGTTTTGAATGCAAGTGTTTTGGAATAAAATTAGCAATGTGATAATGTTCTTTTAAACAATTGGTACAAACATGGTTTTTGAAATCTTAAGCCAAGACAAAATATTTGAGTGATTTTGATAGCGTAACACCTCTTGGTTCAAAGTGGTGTGTAACACGTGTCTTAGTTTGAAGGTTTTAACTCATTTTGAATTTGGTACACAAACAATTTTAGACCCAAAAATACATGCTAGTAAAATAAATAGAAAAAGCACCTAAGTGCATGTTCTACCCTAAAATTTACAAGGTGTGTGTAGATTTTACCAAAGTTTCCACTGATATACCAATCTTGAAAAGAATTAAGTGTTAATTTAAAAATTAAAGAGTGCATATAGGTAGATTTTTTTAATCCCCCTTTATCTCCAAAGAACTAGTACATGGTAATGATTTTTTAGTGATGAAGCACTCAACATTTGGTAGGCTATTCCATGGCAAAGTGGGGTTTACTAAAATCTATAATTTTTTAAACAATCTAAATGGTCCTAGATGTGGCTAACACAAGGGTGCATCATGTCAATTGGATTCAAACTCACTAGCTTATTATTTAAATGTCTAATACTTTACACAATGATTCCATTCGTGTATTACTTAATGAAGTCTAATGTCTAGCATGAATTGATCTGAGTTTTTGTTAGAATTATCAAGATAACCACCCAATCACTATTTAATTTCAATATCAATTTCCCAATTTATTTACCCCACCATAGAGTGGGGATGTAACAATGTTGGGAGATAAAACTTTGGGTTAATGTTCCCCTAAATAACTTGTGAGGAGGCTATGAACTCCCACCCATAAGCCAATGCAAAAAAAGAAATACATTAAAAATTAGAAGAATTTTAGGGTTATTTCTAGGTCACCCAAGTCACTTAGAGCTTGGGGGTACCTCAGAACTTGGGGAGAAGATATGCAACTTTTCTTTCTTTCTAGACTCAACCAAATAAATTAAGAAACATGGTGTTTTTGATCACCCAAGTTCCCTAAAGGGAATGGGGGAGAGTATATATGCGAATTTAATTTTACCAAAAAAAAATTAATTTAATAAATAGAAACTAATTACCTTTGCAAGAATGAACAAACAAAAAGTAAAATCTCTTAGGAGCACTAATCTAAGGTTGTTGTTCTTTTTAGAGCACCAAATAAGATATGAAGTGAAATTTGGCCCTTTGGCTTTGTTGTTTATACATGAAAGGAAAAAATGAAAGTTTTTAAGTAAATTTTAAGCACTCAAAAGAAGTGTGAATGAAAATTTGAAGTTTTTAAAATCTACTCCCTTTGACTTAGTTTCCTATAAGTAATTGTCAAGCGAAAGTATTCAGTCAATGGAAAGAGTGAACAAAAGATGACAAGAAGGTGTTGGGTGACAATAAGATTTTATCAATCGACAATAGTGTGGAGTCAGGTGATAGTAGGATGCTATCAATTGATAGTAGAGTAATTGGTGAAAGTAGGGTAGTCAATGTTGGTGGGATTGTGTTGAACGACTATGTCAAGTGACAATAGGTTTTATTGGGAGATAACAAGTTATTTTTAGTCAATGATAGGGATTGAACAAAAATGTTAGGCAACAACATCAGATGTCAAGCGATGGTGGTGGTACTTGGCAGGTGATAATAATAGTGTTATTTATGGTAGTATGGTTTTGAGTAATAGTGGAAAGTATAGTTGATGAAATTAAGGTGTTGAGTGATAGAAATATGTTTTAGTGATGATAATAAGGTGTCAATTAATAATGGTAGGTTTCACTGACAACAATAGGGTGTCAAACAATGGTGGTAGGTGTCAATAATGACACTACGACATCGAATGATGATGATAGGTGTTAGTGATGGTAGTAAGGTGTCAAGTGGAAAATTTGAGTGGTCAAGAGGTGAGTCATCATTTATTGAATAGCAAAAAAAAAATAGACAATAAAAACACTGAAAACATGAAATAAAAAATGTGAAAACAAGGTCTTGATGAGTTTTTTCTTAGGTTTTAAGAGTCCAAGGTTACTCCATTAGTGCTAATGGGGTGCATCATCCCACTGATCATATCATTATGTATGTAAGGAATCTAAGAGGGGGTTGTTCAAATGTTAGTGTGATAAAAACCAATAAAAACACATATAGATCTAACACCTCAAGCTTAGATATTTGGGGGATCAAGAGAATAATACACGTAACAACCAAAATAATAATAAATAAGTATTTTTCTCCTTCCTTGTGAGAAAGAGTTAAAATTTGGCCTTGGATGGATGTGCTCAATCATGTTCTCAAAGAGTATTTAATAATGGTGCTCCTTGCATCATATATCCTTGTCACTTTTGGCTTAGGGCCTTGGCTTGGATTGGCTTGGCTTGGCATGTGAAGCTTCTTGAAGGTATTCCTACATAATAACATTACACACCAAAGCTTATTGAAAGAGAGGGAGGGCACTCTTATTTGTGGGTTCTAAAACTAATTCTAACTCAAGTGCATTTAGGTTAAGTTTTAACAGTGATTATGTCTAGATTAACCTTGGTCAAGTTTAGATTAACCCTAGGTTAGATCAAAGCAATTACGAAGGCTTGAAAACTCATAGAAGATATTTGTGAGGTGTGACACCTTTTCTTTGAATTTTAGACATTCATAAAAGACATTATTAATTATTTTGACTTTGACCTCATCTTTATTGAAAAATTACTTTTTTATAAAATGTAATTCCCTAATTAAACTTGGAAGTTTTACTTAAGAAGCTAATTAAAGTTGATTTTTAATTAATCCTACTTAGGGTTTTTGGCATTTAGGAATTATTTTAATGTTTTGCATTAATTGGTCTAAAATGTCAGTTTGCTAGGTCACAACTTGACTGGGGATGAATTTATGGGAGATTATCATTACATACAGGGTAATACCCCAACTAAGAAAGCCTCAAGATAATTTTGGGCACTTTCATCTAATGTGCATATGAATTTGTGTGTGTTAGTGATTACTAGACTTATTTTGCATAGTTTGGTAGAAACCAATTTGAAGTCCGGTTTAGACATAGATGTAGGAAAAAATGGGGGACCTACAAGAACCATAGGTTTCATACAGATACTCTATGGTTCAATGTGGTTTACCCTGGGACTGCATGGGAGGCATCTTATATAGTAGATCAACACACTATTTGAATGCATAGAATTTAGACTAACACCAAGGATAAGGCTACATTGATACACATAGCATCATATGATGATTATGATGATTAGGACTTATTTGAGTTTGGATAAATCTAATATCTGACATTAGATGACCATTTTATTATCCACATCCCATGGATGTGCTTTTGTGTCTATAGAGACATTACACTTCAGTTGTACATTATCTCATTTATTTTTAGCATTTACTTGTACATAGCTTATATCTAGAAAATATAAAGACAGTATAATATGACAAAACATAAACATTCAAATATTTACTTAGAAAATATAAATTTTAGATTGTATGCATTTCCATATTTACACTTATTATATTTTCTAGATACTATATATGCTAGTTATCTTAGTATAGTCAATTTTTATCATACATACATGCTTCACTTATTCTTGTTGAGTGTTTGCACTTACAAGACCCAAAACCACTACATAGATCTAGATTTATTATTATCTACCCACTAAGGGAATATAGATGAATACATGGGTTCCTCATTTGATATATTTTCCCATTTTGGGTCACCCTATACATAGTTTTGATTGCCAAGTTACATCTTTCTAAAGTCTACATCACATATTTAACATTTTTATACCCTGATATTGATCATCCTACACCTACTCCATTTTTTAACTACTGCTAATTTAGACTTAGCTTATGTACATCATAGTATTATACAAATTTGCACCACATGTTCATGCATACTTTCATTTCTATATTTATTAGTTTAGACTTTATTACGTCTCTATGTTTCTTCTATTCGAAGGCATTTGAATATGTCATTGATCTATGGTTACACCCAACTTATTTTCATTATATGTATGCATTGGACATATGCCTATGTCTTTGTTTGTGCCTTATTGATTATGTATGCGAACATTTGAAAATTTCCTTCCATGTGGATCTAATCTAACTTGCTTTCTCTTTACATATGTGGACATTTAAGCATGTCTTTGTATGTCTTGCTTTCTTAGATTTAGTGACATGCACCTATGTCTCTTGTATTGTGGCCCCTTGGCCTACTTTGCATGCCTCATGTGTGTTGTATGTATGCTGTCTTATATACATCATGACCATAACACTTGTCTCTTTCTTGTTTCACACTCCAGTTTTAGATGAAATGAGGGACCTCATGTATCTTCCCTTCCTACTTGGGTGCCATGATGGACATCATTCCCATCCCCTAGGTAGATACTTATTTATTACTCATATTTGTTGTTCATATACATTATTTTATCTATCTTGACAACCTTGTAAATGCCAAGTCTTAACATAAATTGTACACTACAAACTTAAACTCAGTTTATCTTACATTTTCATGTTATGTATGCACATTATATTGGTTTATTATGTAGATATTATATAAGTTATGACTAACACACATTTTATAGAGATTTTTATTTTGAAGATGGTTCTTTCATAGGTTAAAAATCTCACCTCAAAATATGGGGCATTTATGATGGTTTGTCATAGAGATTAGGCTATCCAAATGCACTCAGAGTATAGTTTTAAGCACACAGACAAAATACAAAAAATAGTTTAAGGAAAACACAATGGGAAACAATGACACACAGACCAAATTTTAGTTGCACTTAAATTAGTAAAGTTGGTAATTAGCACCCAAATTAAAACACTAGTACCACCAACACTAGTATCCAAGATATGGAACTATTGTCAAACAACCTCATTTTTAGGAAATTCTAGATTAGTAAGAAAAAAATAGTAGGAATAGTCCTAGTTTGCACAGGTTTATTTATAGATTATTGATTTTGGCTCAGTTTAACACAAATTCATACCAATTTACTGATATAGTGGGCATCATGTGTGTAATTATCATTCCCATTTATTGTTTATATACTTAGATACATATTATTACAATTCAATCCAGAATCCATATACTTAGATATCATATTTGGGGGCATGTGCACGACACATTATTTTTGTATGCTTATGCACTAGTTGATTAGATGGAATTAAAAATACCATGCCATTCTCTATATTGTATACACTTTACACCATGTTCCAAGTTACACACCATATTGATGCCTTACTCCATCTATAGTGGTTGGCATTCTCGAGTGGCCTGGAGCTATTTTACATTTTAGAGTTCCTAAGTGGCTGCATAACTAACATATATAGTTCTAATTATAGTTACACATCTTCAATTATATAATGTAATTTCAATTTTAGATTCATATACTACACATGTGTAGGAAATGAAGGATTTATAGTCTACTTGAGTGCTCAATCCATCTACATGAGAGGGTTGGACACACCATCAGTCCAATCTAAGCTATTAATAGGTTATGATCCACCAAGCAGGGGTACATGATAATGGAGTCAAAACTATATTTATTTCTTGATCCACCCACACATGGGGATTGAGCAAGCCATCAACTCAATCCAATTTATTCACCAATTAATCACTATCTACATGCACACACATAAGTTGTCACTAGGTTTATGCATTGGTTCACTTACCCAATGAGTTGTATTCATTATTTTCCTCTCTCTTATATATTTACTCAATTTTGTGTTTTATTTTTGATATCTCTTAAGTAAGGAATGATCTATCCATATTTCATTTTTAATATGCATAATGGATCATGCTTCACATACTCAGATCTAGATTCAAGGGCTTCACCTCTTATGTACATCTAGGTACGCTTCTTTTTCCTTTATCCTAGTCATTTCACTTTTTTGCATTTATAGAATAAAAGCGGGGGGGGGGGGGGGGAATGTAATCATCTAAAAATGATACTTGAGTGATAAGAGTGTTACTTGAGACCATCCATCCCTAGCTTAGCCCTATACCTATTCTATGGCCTATTTAGACACTTACCCAACCTTTGTGTGGGCCACACATGTCCCTAAATATCTTTAAATTAGTCTTAAACCCTCACTTTAGCATCTTGGCCCCTAGTGCCTCAGGTTCTACCACCTAGACACTAGCACCATAATTTTTATAGTAGTACCAATGGTGCTAGTGTCCCAATTTGGGCACTATTGTCCTTTTCCCTCCTTTGTCCACCAACAGGTATCTTTTCAAAATAATGATCACCTAGGGTCAGCCTAAACCTATTTTAAGACCTACATAATCACTAGAATAGTATATATACATGAATTTTAGCCCATTATTCACTAGATGGAAATCAAATGTAAATAACACAAACAAACTTAGAATAAGTTATGGATAATCAAGGTTATTAATCCCTATTCTTCCCTACTTCTGCATACAACCATCTACAACTTTCGTAAGTTTGGATTACTTAGATTTCTAGTCTTGAGCACACTTAAATCACTCAAATCGACATTCATACTAGTTTCACTTACATTTACACTTACACTAGCACTTAGGAGGGGAGAACTACATCAAGTTTTATCCCTCATCAGAGTATTAGTATGTAGGCAACTCTCATCACAATAGGGTATTGAGGATGTCCAACCTACCCCACTAACATCACACTTTATTACTTATGACAATTGTATGTATTAGCAACATAGAGGTTTAGGTTTTGTATATAAAATCAGTCAAAATAGGTCATCTACATGGAATTATAACTTATGTGCACATGAATAGGCTTAACAAACTTAGACACAAGTGCACCTAGAAGTTCAGAATAGTTTGTTGATGAAAACAATTATCACGTCAATGAATCAACCTTTTCACCTATCGTGAAGGTCAAATTAGAATCATACCAATCTAATTGTAGGGGTTCTAAAGGTTTGTTTTAGGATCCTAAATATGTAAAGGGGTTTATAATATTTTTTGGAAAAATAATCAATAAGTTATCAAAGTAACTTATTCCATTATCACAATCGAGAGTCTATATTAATTAAGAATCAGTTGAAATAGGAATTTATAATCTATCCTATTTGATAGAGATAATCTATTAATTAGACAATCTCTTGAAGAATAGAAATCTGATTCTAAAAATATGTGTATGAAAATAAACTTCATTACATTTTTTTATGGTTCATTATCCAACATAGTGATAAGAAAACACTAACAGAAAATGATAAGAAGGACAAAAAGAAAACAAAGAATGAAACAAGAAAGAAAAACTGAACAAAAAAGATTATCATGAAACCAGAAAGAGAACAAGGTATAAGCAAAACTAATCTAAAACCTAAAACTAAGTAACATAATGTTATAAAAATTGTTATAATAAGCAATAAACTAATGAGTATACCTAAAATAAGAGACAATCTAGAACAATATTAAACTTTTAAAAGTAGAAACTAAATAAATAAAGTATTATAACAAATCCAAGGTAAGTAAAACAACTACTAAAGGGATTCTAAAGAAAAAAATAAATAATAAACTAAAAAAGGTTTAAACTAAGAACTAAATTAACGTTTGGTGTTAATTTACTATTAATAAACTTATGGAAATACTAAATTAAATTGTAAAGATAAACAAAAAACTAAAAGAAATTTAAAGAAAACGTAAATCCATTCTATTAAAGAAAGTCAAATATTTACAAAAGAGTTGCGAGTCTCAACATGAGAGTCATCTTAACATAAGAACATATTTAAAATGAGAATTCTAACATTTTCTAATACAAAACTTGAAAAAAGGACAACTCAACAATTGATTAGATCAATGAAGTGTTACAAAATATGTGAAGTGATCATCATTTTTAGGTTGAATACTTTGAATTCTACACATAGGACTGTAAATAATAATCATCAAAAGATATTAGACTTATAAAATTTTAGATAATTAGTAATAGATAAAAAAATATAACTGGATATACCTGTGTTGCATAAGTTATTACTCAACCATTAGATAAAGTACCATTGGGTCTATCTACAAAAGTTATACTATCTCAGAGAAATTGCATAGAAAGAAGAGATGAATGAATGAGTTTAGAATAATAATCTAGTCTTATATACTTGTTGAAATTTTGTCTTCAAATGAAATTTTGATCTCCTTTTATCCTTCAAATTTAGTTATGAAATAAGTTATAACTAGCTTTAGTTAGTTATTAGTTAATATTAACAAATTGACTTATAAAATCAACTACTTAATATATAATATATGGAGAGATTAATTAAGACTCTAAAAGTCTTAATTAAGTCAAACTATTTAAATGAAATAACCCAAGTACTAACCTTAACGGGTGGGGACCCCATCTTATTAACAATAAAGTAGGACACATAAATAATCATAAAATAAAAAATAAATAGATAAATCCTACTCTTGTTTAGACCATAATGAAATTTAAACTTTAAACTTAAGCATATATTAATTATATCTCTAAATATCTATTTTATCCATGTCTTCAAAAATAAATACCAAGATAAATTTTAAAATTACATCAAGTTTTTTGAATAAACACAATTATTCCTTGGATAAACAATAATCATCTGAATCTAATAAAACATCTATAACAAGTTTGTCTTATTGATCAAGACAAACATTATATTCTATTTTAGATGCAGGAAAAGGTAACAATCTAGTGCCTGTCTCAAATGTATCATCATCAACTTCTAATTTCACCCTTTTAATTCTCCTAAGTTTGTTAGGTGCTTCAGATTCTTTCCCTTTTCCAGTAGTACTCTTCTCAGCATCATGATCAGAGATATCAATAGACTTCCTTTTACTGCCAAATCTTTGACCCCTCAAATTTAGTCTTTTAGACCTTAAGATTGATTCACTATGAGCCCCTAAAAGTTTCCATCTCCTACATTTTCCTCCATGGTCAAAATCAGATGGAGTAGGGGTATTTGAGAGAGTAGCAATTTTCCTAAGATCTTTGGCTTGGGTTATCTCTTTGTTCAATTGATTTTTTGATGAAAAATCAATAAATTAATGGGTAATAAGTGGTTGGTCAATTGGTTCTCCTCTAAAAATAGGAGGTTGTAACTATAGATAAGGATCGTGCTCAGGATGGTATTCAATAATATGTGAATAAATACTTTGGGATTGAGCACGGGCTCCAACTCTTTGCCCTCGAAATCCCCTATGACCTTTATGGTTCCTAAAACCACCATAACCTCTCTGAATAGGAAGAGAATTTAGGACATTCCAAAAAATAAGATTAGAAGCATCAAAATAGATGGACATTCTTGTGTTCTAAGGGAATCTAAGCCCAAAATTCCTAGTAAAAAAACCAACCCCACTAAAACTTTGGATATGGTTTGACTCACTTCCTCGATTTGACCTTTGAGCCCATCTTCCATCATTACTATTCTCTGTTGGTTGTTCCTACTCAGACATTTTGAAATAAGAAATAATCTAAAAAGATGCCAAATTCAAATTCTAAGCTCAAGAATGAAAATTATTCATGATCCAAAAACATTACTCATCACTGTGTTATATCTGAATCAAAACCATATTGATTTCCATGCTCAAAATTATAAAACTAATTTCATTCTTAAATTATTTACTAATTTGAAACTAAATCATTCCAAGAAAATTATTCAACAAGTTTTAAACAATTGAGAAAACATATTAATCACATCTAATTCATTACCATCTTTACAAAACTCTATCATGACCAAAAATATTCAATAAAATTTCCAACTCAAAACAAGAACCCAAACTATGTCAGAATCCATAAGCAAACTCATGGTGAAAAAAATTAAATGTGACTTTTTTCAACTTGTTTCATATTAGAACCTTTGTCTACAATAATTCTAACTCATTTTGTACTTAACATTTCAACACTGAGACCCAATAGTCTATGTGAATAAAACCAAACTGAGATGTCTAAAACTTGAAAACCTTCAACAAACAACTATTTTAACAACAGATTATTGCATGATATTTAGATGTTCAACAACATTACTTGTAAACACCAACATCCAAAATTATTTCATATGCAAGGTATCCCCTAACCGAGAGGATGGACAAGTTTCAACAAAATTTCACCAAACAAAATCAAAGAGTTCAAAATCAAAAATCAACAAACTTACTTGCAATTTGTGACCCAAAATCATACAATGCTTTGAATACCACAATTGCCACTATATGCAAAAACTTGAAAAAATTACCAAATCTTTTAAACCATAGATTCCCATTTTGAACTCTAAGTTTATTCTATTCCAAAAACTCCAATTTTTAGAAATTCTGACTTGCATGCATACCTAACCATATTTCTATTGAACATAGAAAACATTTGAGGTCATGCATCAATTTCCCAAGCCTCCAAATGAGATGAAACTAAAATGCTCATACCTAAAATCAACTTCAAAAACCCTATTTAAATCTCTTTGATCATCTTTCTTTCTACAATTATCATCAAACTAGAATTTTTTTCAGTCAAAAGCTTTCCAAAATGAGAACTAACTCAAGAAAACTAACCTTTATATGCCAACTTTACCTCAAACTCCTTGGGGATAAGTAATCACTTCTCATTGGTCCTCACTAACTCTTGCCAAAGTTAGCAGTTTGCTAATACATTTTGATCGATTACCAAACTTAGCATTCACTATTCTTTTTACCAAATTCCATGCTAAACACGTGATTCAAGGAGATAAGTGAGTCATTAATGCACACCTTACCACCAAACTTCCTACAATCTGAAGCATCCAGATACATCCAATGTTCTTAAATGACATTACCACCTTGCATAAGCCTTGATACGACAAATCTACCAAGTCACCCTTGAAAAACTGTCAACATCAAACCTCATACACATGCCAACTCAACTCATGATGACCAGACCCAAGTGTATGTCATTTTGAATAATCATGTTTCATGAAAAAGCTATCAATTAAATCATATAACCAAAGGTTCTTGTCAATAAATAAACTTAGGTCTTTAATTAATCCTAAACCCATATGCTTTCTAAATTAAACCATGATAAGACCCTTGCAATATCAATAGAATTCTAAGCTTAATGAACTTAGGCAAACCTCATAATGAACATTATTCTTTAGCAAACTCATTATAATTTAATGCATGTGAGGATGAACACAATGTCATTCTTGTGGAAATGCTATATACATATGATGAGAATATTCCTCGATGATTTTAAAATGCTAAAGTGGTTATCATGCATCTGAAATCAAAGATTATAATGATATGAGCAACTGAATGAGATATAATCATTTGACCATGAAAACACATCAAAGTGTAAATTCCTTACTATAACCTGATCAATTACTATTGTTTCACAACTATATCCATTTAAAATGTCAAGATGAATAAGCCATATCTGATCCATTAATAAAAACTAAATCTTATGACAATGATTGATATAGGATTAAATCAAACAACCAAAATATTAGATATTGAGTATATCAAAAAGCTACAACACCTATAGCAGAACTGAAATGCAATACTTCCAAATATATCACAAAATAATTCAAATGTATATGAACTAAAACTACTAACTAAACTATAATAGATTATGAGTATAATAATATATGCATATTTTATTCATTCATCCACTTTGCTTTTAAAAATTACTGAAACAAAAATAGAATCATCAATCAATCATTATGATCTCATAATAAAAAATGTATCTACTAATTTTGTTGATAAATAAGGGTCCCCAACATGATTTTTTAAGCTTTATGACTAGGTCATCACTATGGCAGTAAGTATGGTTTTGAAATTTTGGGGGTATAGAAAATAGGCATAACATTAGTGACCTTGTTATTCAAATTTGTGAAACAATTTTGACTAGTGAAAAATTTGCCTATATATATGAAACATAAATTTTTCTTGAGAGTGTGATCCAGAAAAATAATTTCTCAAGTAGCTAAGTGTGAACCCCTAAAAAGATAAATTTGGATAGGGATGGAATGTTTGACTAGCGTGGCATGAAGAAAGGGAAATAATTAACATGGAAGTTTGAGCTAGATACACAAGCAATTTACAAATGCCTCAAGAACAAAATTTGATGATGAAGTAACCTTATCACAACCAAGTATAATACAGTCATATTATCATTAACTATGATTCTGAGTTTGTAATAATATTTCTCAAAATGAAAGTTACTTACAATATTTCTATAATTTCTTGTATCCTTCCTTCAAATGTGATCATTTTCATTTCAAACCTTTCATTGGTCCAATCAAAACAAAGCAAGAGCAGCAAGCAAACAAAAAAAAACAAACAACAAACAATGAGGAAAGAGAAACAAAACTAAATAAAAAAATAGAAACAAAAACAAGAAAAACAAACCAAAAGCACTAATCATAAAATAGCTTGAGGTGGTGGCCATTTACCGAATAACATAGCCAATTACCTTCAAGGTCTTTAAGATGAAAAGCATTATTACCAAGTATTGTAGCAATTCTATAAGGTCAAAGACATAATGTATCAAATTTATGGTGTTTCCATGGGTCCTCATGAGCTTTACTCCAATATAATACTAGATCTCCAACCTTAAACATCTTATTAGACACCTTTTTATCAATTTTTTTTTCAGCTTTTGCTTAGCCTTTTCCAATTTTTGAATTGCAGTACTTTAGATTCATCAAGTGTTATCAAATCATGTAGCCTTTTCTCAATTAAATTTACATCTTCTTCTAAGTATTGCAAGGTAGTTCTTACTAAAAAAATCTAGAGTTCTATAGGTAAATTAGCTTTCAATCCATATGCTAACATAAAGAGAGAATAACCAATTGCTACTTTAAAAATAGTTTTATCGACCCATAAAGCTTCAAAGATTTTAAGATGCCAATTTCTTTTGTTATTACAAACTAACTTTTTTATTATAGAAATTAAATTTTTATTAGTGGTCTCAACTTGTCCATTCCCTTGTGGATAATATTTTGACGAATGACTAGAAATAATAAAATATTTTCCTAGAAATTCTAAAAATTCACTCGAAACAAACTGTGGTCAATTATCAGAAATAATTTTTTATGGGACTCCAAATCTAGAAAAATTTTGATTTTATAAAAATGAAATCACTTCACCTATAACTAAACTTTTAAGAGCTTTAGCTTTAGGCCATTTAGTGAATTAATATGTGGCTGTCATTATATATCTATGACCTATAGATGATGACAGATGAATGTCTGAAATAAAATCTATGCCCCACTTAGTAAATTTTTATTCAAGAATAACCATGTTTAAAGGCATTGCAAGTAATCTATCCCTACCAATAAAGAGTTAACAAGGCATACAAGAACAAACTAATTTATAATCATCTTGAAATAAAGTGGGCCAATAATAACTAGCTCTTAAAATTTTATAAGTTATTATCTTTTCAACATAATTTCCACCACAGCTTCCTTTGTGACAGCCTCTAAGCACCTTTTGTGTTTGATTAAGAGTAAGACACCTTAGTAAAACACCATCATGATTATGGTAAAATAAAAAGTTTTCTATAAAATAAACATTTAATTCTTTTAACTGTAATGAACGTATTTCTTTCTTATTAAAGTTGTTTGGGCAAGATTGATTTTAAAAATAGTGGACTAAGTCACAGTACTAATCATCTTCAGCCAATGGACAGTCCCAATCATTCATTTCATGCCTATACTTAATTTTTTTAGCAAATTTAGAAACCTTCATTGTTTTAAAATGAGGTTTAGCTTTTAATTTTTCATCAATAGAAAGGACTAAGACATTGATATCTGACATTGTATTTTTAGCTAAGTGTTTTACTAATTCATTTCCTCTGATAGTTCTTGATGTTTCAAATTCAAGATCAAATTTTTGAATACGAAGAATCCACTTAGCAAGCCTCCTTTGAATAATTGGTTGCTTTAAAATATATGATAAAACAAGTACATTAGATCATATGGAAATTTTGTTTCCCATCATTAAATATCTATATTTGATTAATGAAGAAACAAGAGAAAAGACAAACATTTCAACTAGAGGATACCTAGTTTTGGTATATTTCAAAGATTGGCTCATGTAACCAATAGGTTTTTTTTCATTATTTTCAAATTCTTGAGTAACTATAGCTCCTATAGCCTTTTCTATGACATTAACATAAAGGATAAATGCTTTATTTAAATTGGGTTTAGTAAGGATAGGTGCACTAGTAATGGAATTTTTAGTGAATTAAAAGCTAGATCAAAATTTTCATCCCAAATGTAAATCTTATCTTTATTTAATATTAAATGTAAGGGATTAATCTTATCAGTAAAATCAGAAATGAATTTTCTAATAAAATTAATTTTACCAAAGAAAGATCTTAAACTTGACTGATCTTTGGGAGGAGTTAGTTCCTTTATTGCTTTAATTCATTCTAGATCAATAGAAACACCATCCTTAGATTTTATGTGACCCAAAAATTTACCTTCAGTTACACTAAAAATAAACTTCTTTGGATTTAGAGAAATTCTAAACTTCCTATATCTTGTAAAAATTTCACGAAGCTGATTTAAATGTTTTTTCCTCTTTTTGGAATGAATAGTAAGGTCATCTAAATAAACATGGATGATTATGCCTATTAAATCATCAAAATCTACATGTATATCCCTTTGAAAAGTGGCTCTAACATTCATTAATCCAAAAGACATTCAATTATAAATAAAAGTGCCTCTACGTGTGGTGACAATAGTTTTATGCCTATCCTCAAGATTCACAATAATCAAATTATAAATTGAAAATATATCTAATAAAGACATCATTTCAGACCTTACAACCTGATGTAATATCTGATCTATACTTGGTAAAGAAAAATTATGTTTTATACTTGCTTTATTTAAGTCTCTAAAATCAACACAAAGTCTAATATCTCTATTTTTCTTCCTTATAGGTGCTAAATTAGCCACCCACTCAAAATATGTTGTAGGAAAAATGACACCAGCATCAATTATTTTATCTAGATCTTTGTTAATGGTGTCCTCTAACAAAGGGCTAATCCTTCATATTTTTTGTCTTACATGCTTAATAGTTGGTTTAATCATAATATCATGTTTGATAATATTTATATTGTAACCTTTAAGATCTTTATAAGACCACAAAAATATATCAATAAACTCTTTGAAAAGTTTAATGAATTTAATCTTTTTATTTTTAGTTACTTGTATCCCTAGATAAACATATTTAGGATCATCTTCGATTCCTAGATTTATGGGTAAGGTTTCACCTATGATTCTCCTTGATGGTTCCTCAGTTCTTGCAACCTTGGGTTGATCATTAGGAGAAAACATAGAATCTAAACTTACTAAACTAGCAAGCAATTTGTTAGTACCTAACTGTAAATAATCACCACAATTAAGTACATAATCATCCTGGTCAAAATAGTTGCCTTTAACAAATGAATATATATGTTAATCACAACTAAAAATTGGTCAACTCTATTTTAAATCAAGAATTATAGGATGAAATAATTCAATCAAAGGGAAATCAGTAGCAGGTTCAATTTCATTAAAAGTAGGATTGAAGGCATAGACTTCAAGTTTATCTGCTCTTATATTAAATTTCTTGAGAATATGGGTAATATTTAAAGCTTCAAAAATTTCAATCAATACCCATACCTTTTGAGTGTAATGATGCAAACGTGTTTGATTGGTCTTATAAATCTTTTGAATTTGTCTCACTATCAGCTCTGAGTCTCCAAAAACTCCTAGGTGTTTAATGTTTAATTCTATGGCTTTCTCTAATCCCAAACATAATGCTTCAAACTATGTTTTATTATTAATATTTTCAAAGGAAAATTTATAATCATAATGAAATATCTTATCGATGGGAGATACGAGACAAATACCAGCACCACTACCTTGCTGAGAATAAGCTTCATCGAAGTAAAAAGACCATAAAAAGTTTCTTCTAAATATTTCTTCATATTGGTTTTCTGGTTCATCAACGTTCAATAATTCATAAGTCCCGATACATGTTTCTATGTATGAGATATTGGGAGAAGGAGATTCAATTGGAGTACCCAAAAAATCTTCTCTTTTAATAAATGTAATCTACTTATTAACTAAAACCCAAGTTACATCTTTACCAACAAATTTTCTAGTTGCCTTTGACCAGTCCCTTCCTAATAACATGGCATAATTACTAGGAATATCTAAAATTTGAATATTAGTTATGCAACTAATACGTTCATCTTGTGTGATCTTAATAACTATATCATGAAACTTACCATAACTCTTAGTTTATCTTGCATCAAAATCAGTAAGTTTTCCACCATTTGCTTCATAAGAAATGCCCAATTGATCAGCAATACACTTGGGCATGATATTTTTTGAAGCACCAGTATCCAAAATACAATTATGGATTATTTTATTACTAATTTTAACTGTGATAGAAAGGAGGAATATAATCAGTAGGGGGATCAAACTATTGAGTGTAAATATGTTCAACATTAATTTCTAATTACAGACCTACATCTAATCTAGGATTCTTAACTTCTTCATTAATTTTATCTAATTGTCTAGGAAGACTAGCAGCTTGTAATAATGAAAATCCAGCTTTAATGGTTGACAAGTCATCAATTATATTATAAGTCTTAGCATCTGTTTGCCTAAAATTCTTAGATTTATAATGTTGATATTGTGAATTATAATATCTAGTAGCAAAAAGAGTATCTTGATCATTTTTATCATTTTTATGAGTTATTTTATCTTTATCATCAGATTGAGACTTGTCATTTGCTAACCTATTATTGTTAGAAACTTTATAATCCTTATTCCTAGTATTTACAACATAAATATTTTATTTTTCTGAAGAATCATCAATAACATTTACATTATATGCTAAATCCTCAGTTATCTTTTCTTTTCTATGCAATAAATATTTCTTAAATTTAATAACTTGACATGTTTCAAGATTATGATCAAGCTCACAAACCTCATAATAATAAGAAACACTATCTTCTTTCACATTTTTATAGGAAGAGGAAGGTTTATCATTAAGTTATCTTTTAACAATGACCAACTCATTTCCAAAACTTTGGATTACTTTTAATATTTTAGCATTATCTAAATTCAATCCCATATTGGATCTATCTTTAAAACCTACACATTTCAACTTTTTTTCATATTCAATATAGAACTGAATGGTTTCATCATATTCAATTATATCTTTATCTTCCAATGCCATTTTGTATTTTAGAGGTAAAGTATTACAAAATAAACCCTGGACAATTTTTTAAAAGCCCTGATATCACTTGAAATTTTCTAACGTAATATGGTGAACCTAGAAACAAAATGATACATAGTTTCACTTGAATCTAATGAAATGTTTTCAAGATCATTAACTAAATCAAAATATTCTTTATCTTTTCCAAAGGTTAATTCTAACCATTATTCTACATCATTTTAACTATCAATCACTTTTGTAGGCAAACTAATAAATGTTTGATAAGCTTTTCCTTCTAATGTTTGCATAAAAACCCTTAAATAAGTCTTCTCATTAGTTATTCCAAGAATGGAAAAAACCAATCTAAAAGATTCTATATCATTTTCCCAAGATTATCCATATGAATTAGAAAATTTTGGTATGTTTAGTCCCTTGAGAGAATGTAGCTTACCTAGATGATTTTCAACATTGATTAGATTTGCAAAAAGCTAAGGAGCTACGGCTATCTGATGTTATTTGTAGATTTTTTCTTCATCTTCACCTTATATGAGTTCTTCAATTTCTATATTATCTTGTAACCCATGAAGGAGATCTTCTAGTCTCCTTTCTGGTATTTGTTATTCTACATTTGGTTGACTTTCTTCCAATTGATACCTAGATGGTGGGTTTCTAAAAATTTGATCCACCATTAGAATTTTTAGCAAATTCTATCTCTAAGATATGACTATCTTGTATCTAATTTTTCTAACCTGAATGCTAATTAGGCAAAATAATTTCAATAGGCTCAACAAAGTCATCAAAAGGAAAAGAATCAGAAAGATAGTGAACTTTAAGATGAGGATTAGTGGCTAGTGTTGCTACTCTATTTTCTCAAATCCTTATTTTAAAATTAATTATATCTTATTGAGTTTCACTTGTTAATTTTGAATACCAATCGATTTCAAATTTAGTAATTTCTCATTCTTCATTGATTACTTCAATAACTTGAGGGAGATCTTCAAGATGATTATACCATGCAAAATGTGTTAAATTAAAATCAATATCAATATGATCCTCTTTAGCATTAAAAATATGTTGAATAACTAAAATTTGTTGACCTAAAAGAACCATTAGCAAGGAAATAGATTCTACAAAATGTTTGCCCTAGTGGAGTCACCAAATTTGTTGACATAAAAAATTGTCACATCAATGAACTAACCCTTTTGACTATCACAAAGATCAAATTAGAATCGTACCAATCTATTTGTAGGGGTTCTAAAGGTTTGTTTTAGGATCCTAAAAATGCAAAGGGGTTTATAATAATTTATGAGAAAATAATTAATAAGTTATCAAAGTAACTTATTCCATTATCACAATCAAGAATCTATATTAATTAAGAATCAGTTGAAATAGGAATTTATAATCTATCATATCTGACAAAGACAATCTATTAATTAGACAATCTCTTGAAGAATAGAAATTTGATTTTAAAAATATGTGTATGAAAATACACTTCATTACATTTTTGTATGGTTCATTATCCAACCAAGTGATAAGAAAACACTAATAGAAAATGATAATAAAGACAAACAACAAACAAATAATGAAACAAGAAAGAAAAACTGAACATAAAATATTATCATGAAACCAAAAAAAGAGCAAGGTATAAGTAAAACTAATCTAAAACCTAGAAACTAAGGAACATAATGCTATAAAAACTACTATAATAAGCAATAAACTAATGAGTATACCTAAAATAAGATACAATCTAGAACAATATTAAACTTTTAAAATTAAAAATTAAATAAATGAAGTATTAGAACAAATCCAAGTTAAGTAAAACAACTACTAAAGGGATACTAAAGAAAAATATAAATAATAAACTAGAAAAGGTTTAAATTAAGAACTAAATTAAAAGTTGGTGCTAATTTATTATTAATAAACGTCTAGAAATACTAAATTAAACCATAAAGATAAACAACAAACTAAAAGAAATTTAAATAAAACTTAAATCCGTTCTATTAAAGAAAGTCAAATATTTACAAAAGAGTTGCGAGTCTCAACATGAGAGTCATATTAACATAAGAACACATTTAAAATGAGAATTCCAACATTTTCCAATACAATACTTGAGAAAAAGACAACTCAATAATTGATTAGATCAATGAAGTGCCATAGATTATGCGAAGTGGTCATCATTTTTAGGTTGAATACTTTTAATTATGCACATATGATTGTAAATAACAATCATCAAAAGATATTAGACTTAGAAAAATTTAGATAATCAGTAATATATGAAAAATATAACTAGATATACCTATTTTGCATAAGTTATTACTCAACCATCAGAAAAAGTACCATTGGATCTATCTGTAAAAGTTGTATTATCTCAAATAAATTGCATAGAAAGAAGAGATGAATGAATGACTTTAGAATAATACTCCAATCTCAAATACCTATTGAACTTATGTCTTCAAATGAAAGTTTGATCTTATTTTATCCTTCAACTTCAGTTATGAAATAAGTTATAACTAACTTTAGCTAGTTATTAGTTAATATTAACAAATTGACTTAAAAAGTCAATTACTTAATATATAATATATGAGAGATTAATCAAGACACTAAAAGTCTTAATGAAATCAAACTATTTAAATGAAATAACTTGAGTACTAATCTTAATGGGTGGGGACCCCATCTTATTAACAATAAAGTATGACACATAAATAAACATAAAATAAATAATAAATTGATAAATCTTACTCTTGTTTAAACCATAATGCAATTTAAACTTTAAACTTAAGCATATATTAATTATAGTAAATATCTATTTTATCCATGTCTTAAAAACTAAATACCAAAATAAGTTTTAAAACTACATCAAGTTTTTTGAATAAACAAAGTTATTCCTTAAATAACCAATAATCATCTAAATTTGATAAAACCTCTATAATAGGTTTGTCTTGATGATCAAGACAAACATTATATTCCATTTCAGATGTAGGAAAAGGTAGCAATCAGGTGCTTGTCCCAGATGTATCATCATCAACTTCTAATTTCACCCTTTTAATTATCTTGAGTTCGTTAGGTGATTTAGATTCTTTCCTTTTTCTAATAGTACTCTTCTCAGCATCATGATTAGAGATATCAACAAAATTCCTTTTACTACTAAATCCTTGACCCCTCAAATTCAATCTTTCAGACCTCAAAATTGGTTCACTATGAGCCCCTGAAAGGTTCAATCTCCTACATTTTCCTCCATGGTCAGAATCAGATTGAGTAGGGGTATCTAAGAGAGTAGCAGTTTTCCTAAGATCTTTAGTGTGGGTTATCTCTTTGTTCAATTGATTTTCTGGCTGATAATCAAGAAATTGATGGGTAGGAAGTGGTTGGTCAATTGGTTCTCCTATAAAAATATGAGGCTATAACTGTAGATAAAGATCATGCTCAAGACGGTGTTTAATAAAATGTGAAGAACTACTTTAGGATTGAGCATGGGCTCCAACTCTTTGCCCTTGAAATCCCCTATGACCTCTATGGTTCCTAAAACCACCATAACCTCTCTAAATAGGAAGAGAATTCAAGACATTCTAAAAATTAGGACTAAAAGCATCAAAATGGAAGGACATTCTTATGCCTTGAGGGAATCTAGGCCCAAAATGCCTAGTACAAAAACCAACCCCACTAGAAATTTAGCTATGGTTTGATTGGCTTCCTCAGTTTGACCTTTGACCCCATCTTCCATCATTAATATTCTTTATTGGTTGTTCCCAACTAGACATTTTGAAATAAGCAATAATCTAAAAAGATGCCAAATTAAATTATGAGCTCATGACTAAAAATTATTCATCATTCAAAAACATTACTCCTCATTGTGTTATATCTAAATCAAAACCATACTAATTTCCATGCTTAAAATTATAAAACTAATTTCATTCTTAAATTATTTCCTCATTTGAAACTAAATCAATCTAAGGAAAGTATTCAAGAAATTTTAAACAACTAAGAGAACATATTAATCACATCTAATTCATTACCATATTTACGAAACTCTATCATGACCAGAAATATTCAAGAAAATTTCTAACACAGAACAAGAACCCAAACTATGTCAAAATCCATAAGCAAACTCATGGTGAAAAAATTTAAATGTGACTTTTTTCAACTTGCTTCATATTAGAACCTTTGTCTGCAATAATTCCAACTCATTTTTTACTCAACATTGAGAACTAATAATCCATGTGAATAAAACCAAACTGTGATGTCCAAAACCTAAAAACCCTTGACAAACAATTGTTTTAACAAATTATTACATGATATTTAGACAATCAACAACATGACTTGTAAACACCAACATCTAGAATTATTGCATATGCAAGGTATCACCTAACCAAGAGGATGGACAAGTTTTAGTGAAATTTCACCAAACAAAATCAAAGAGTTCAAAATTAGAAATCAACAAAATTATTTGCAATTTATGACCCAAAATCATACAATACTTTAAATACCACAACTACCACTATATGCAAAAACTTGAAAAAACTATCAAATCTTTTAAACCACAAATTCCCATTTTGAACTCGAAGTTTATTCTATTCCACAAACTCCAAATTTTAGAAATGTTGACTTACATGCATACCTAACTATATTTTCATTGAACATAGAAAGAACTCAAGGTCATGCATCAATTTCCCAAGCCTCCATAAGAGATGAAACTAAAACATTCATACCTAAAATTAACTTCAAAAACCCTATTTTAATCTCTTTGCTTACCTTTTTTTCTGCAATTACCATCGAACCAAAATTTTGCTTCCTCTGAAAGCTTTCCAAAATGACAACTAACTCAAGAAAACCAACCTCTATTTGCCAAATTCACATCATAACTGCTTGGGGATATGTACTTGCTTCCCATTGGTCCTCACTAACTCTTTCCAAAGTTAGTAGTTTGCTAATACATTTTGACCAATTACCAAACTTAGCACTCACTATTCTTTTTACCAAATTCCATGCTAAACTACATCATTCAAGGAGATAAGTGAGTCATTAATGCATCGCTTACCACCAAACTTCCCACAATCTGAAGCATCTAGATACATCCAATGTTCTTAAATGACATTGCCACCTTGCACAAGCCTTGATACCACAAATTTGCCAAGTCACCCTTGAAATCATGTCAACGTCAAACCTCATACACATGCGAAATCAAATCATGATGACCAGACCCAAGTGTATATGTCATTTTGAATAATCATTCTTCATGAAAAATCCATAGATTAATTCATATAACCAAAGGTTCTTGTCAATAAATAAACTTAAGTCTTTAGTCAATCCTAAGCCCATATGCATTCCAAATTAAACCATGATGAGACCCTAGAAATATCAATAGAATGCTAAGCTTAATGAACATAGGCAAACCTCATAATGAACATTATTCTTTAGCAAACTCATTATAATTTAATGCATGTGAGGATGAATAAAATGTCATTCTTGAAAAAATGCTATATACATCTGATGAGAATATTCCTTATTATTTTAAAATGCCAAAGAGATTATCATGCATCTGAAATCATAAATTATAATGATATGAGCAACTGAATGAGATAGAATTATTTGACTAAGAAAACACATCAAAGTATAAATTCCTTGCTATAACCTGATCAATTACTATTTTTCTAGAATTATATCCATTTAAACTATCAAGATGAATAAGCCATATCCGATCCATAAATAACAACTAAATCTTATGACAATGATTGATATAAGATTAAATTAAACAACCAAAACATTGGCTATTGAGTATATAAAAAAGCTGTAACACCTATAACAAAACTAAAATACAATACTTCCAAATATATCACTAAAATAATTCAAATGTATATAAACTGAAACTACCAACTAAACTTTAACTGATCATGACTATAACAATATATGCATATTTTATTCATTCATTTACTTTGCCTTTTTAAAACCACTGAAACAAAAATAGAATCATCAATCAATCATTATGATCTCATAATAAAAAATTTATCTACTAATATTATTGATAAATAAGGGTCCTTGACATAGTTTTATGCTTTATGACCAGGTCATCACTATGGCAGTAAGTATGGTTTTGAAATTTTAGTGGGGTATATAAAATAGGCATAACATAGTCCTACACAAAGGACACTAGTACCAAAATAAGGACACTAACACCATTGGTGCTACTATACAATCAAGGTGATACTATATAGGAAGGGTTTTAACACTTGGATCATATCCATGACACTTAGATCAACTCATGTCCTAGTTTTTAGCCTCTAGATCTTTCATCTCAATCAATTTATAGAAAAATACTTGTTTACATCATTTATTGCTATTTTTAGAAAGGTCAAACTAGGTCAATTATGTTACAAATTGGTGGTTGTATTTATTGCATATTTCTACCCTAATTTACTATACTCAGACCCTTTAACAACCTAGGGTTTAAAGTCCATACCCTAAAATTTTAAATTAATTCTACTTCTGATGTTAAATATGATATTGGTTCCAAAATGGAACCCCATTTTGATATTAGTTCTATCATAGAAATTGATTTTGATGTAGGTGTTGATTTTGATGCTAATAACAATGTTGGCTCCACAGGGGAACCTATTTTTAATGTAAATGTGTCTACAAAAGTGGCCTATTGAATTGCATTGTCTAAAAGTACCCTCATCACTTATGAAGGCTTTAGAACAAAGGATTTTTCTAAAATGGGGAATGTTCAACAATGGACAAATAATGAGTTGCTCAATAATAATAGGCTCCTTAAATATGGGCTCATCTAAGTGGGTCCTTCATCAAATACAATTCCTTCATCAAACAAAGATGGACCAACAATGGTTTGGGTTTGATCAAATATGAGTGATTCAACAAAAATATCGATAGTGGGTAGACTATCTTGACCTTGATTTGAAATTGGATGAATATGATCATGTTTGGGAAAGGGATCATGACATATCCCAATCGAGTAGTCATCATACCTAGACACACTTATATATTTAATATATAATGGCCCTTGGATGGGGAATTATTGGATTTGTTGTGGCTCTAAGACTGAACTAGATATTGGATAAGTAGATAGGTAATTATCAAATAAAGTAGTAGTTAGAGATGTTGTTAAAGTAATCATGATTTGATTAGCAAAGAGATGACCATCCTGATGTACTTGAGAAGTAATGATGTGGTTATTTTGGGGTGGATCTATAAATTTCCTCTTCAACATAGGTATTTCTTCCTTTTAAATAAAGGTGTGCAATCGGTTAATAGGAAAGTTAGGTGGGAGTTTGGCTCCCTTTTCTATGAGCCATAAAGTGATTATGTTCTTATATTGTTTGAATAGGGTGTCATCCAAATCAATTTTGAATGCCATGGACCAAGATGGAATAAAGGATGCCCCCAAGTAAGCAACATTCTAGGGGATTATTCTTGAATGGGATTGGCCCAAAGAAGTTATAATTGGCTTGGTATAAATGGGCCCAAAGAGGGCGGTCTTGATCTAATGTAATTGGGTTGGCTTGGCCCCAATAAGGTGAAATGACATGATATGATTCAAATGAAAGGATAGATGACATGACTTTGTCATTCCCAAATGAAAGATGTAGTAAATTGAATGTAAATATAATAAATGGTTTGAATTGGCAAGTGATTGACTCAAAATAATTGGATTTGGTCGAAAGAGACCTGATTTGGAATTGTTCCAATTGTTTGACCTTGAAGCTAACTTTGGTCAAAGTTTGACCAATTTAAAATTAGATTTAAAGTTTGGTTCAAGATGAACCTAATCATAATTGGAATGGTTTGGCATAAGTTTTAAGATGAATTAAAATTGGATTTGATTGGTTTGGTACATGGTTTAAAATAACAGATTTAATTTTGGTTGGCTTGGTATATGAATGGGGGTCAAGAGAAACCTAATGTGATTAATCAATTCTTAACTATATTTGTGTGGGTAAACACTTAAAAATGACACTTGAGTGCTAAGAGTACTACTTGACACCACCCATCCCTAGCTTAGCCTTAACCCTATATTAGGACCTATTTAAATGCTTATCCAACCTTTGTGCAGGCCACAAGCATCCCTAAAAATACCTAAAGTAGTCCCAAACCCTCATTTTGACATCCTAGCCCTCAGTGCCTTGGGTTCTACCACCTAAACACTAACACCATTATAGGGATGGTAATGCCCATGGCGTTGATCTCTAAGTTTTGATGTTATTATCCTATTCTTACCAATTGATATATTTTCAAATCAAAGACCACTAGGGTCAGCCTAGACCTCTTTCAAGACCAGCACAAGTACCATATATATATATATATATGTATATGTATATATATATATATGTATATGTATATATATATATATATATATATATATATATATATTATCCCTCTAACCATTAGATGAAAATTAGATGCAAATTACACAAATAAATTTAGAACAAGTTGTGCACAATGATGGTTATCAATCCCTATTCTATCCTACTTATGCATAAAACCATCTACAACATTTCTAAGTTTAGATTACTCAAATTTCCAATATCAAACACATTCAAAGCACTCAAGCCAACATTCATACTAGTTTTTGACTAAATTTGACCCTACAGGTCAAATTGGGACCCCTATAGGTAAAAACTTGAACCTTATATGTTTTAAGTGTTAAGAATTAGTAAACTTTAAACTAAATTTAATATGACCATAAATCAGATCTAAATTATGCAATAGCATGCATCATGGAAACATTCCTCAAATCACAATTATTATGAAAGCATAAATAGAGAGAACAAGATAAAAACACACATAACATAGATCTACAGTGGTTCACCCAATGTGAGCTACATCCACCAAGAAATTCCTCAAATATAACTATAATCTAAAAACAAGATTATAATGAAATCTCACATAGATAGAAAAAATTTCCTATAGAAAATTATGCACAAATAAATGTTGCACTTTCACCTGCACCTACACAATATTGTATCTCACAAGCTACTATACCACACCCTGCAATAAACACCTACACTTTGTAAAAACATTTGCACTTTGACTTTGATCCTCAAAACCACACCCTACAAATAAATCATTAACCTCTAAATCCCACACCACACCTGTATATATAACAAATGAAGGAAAATTGATAAAAAGAGGAGAAACTCACCATGATTATCTAAGATAGGCATCATCCACTAAAATACACCTCAATTCCACCTCATCAAGCTCATCTAAAAGCCCATCCAAGAAGGAACATGCCAAGATAGAGTCTCCACCTTTTAAGGCATGTTTTCCAACAAGATGTGATCATAATCAACTCCTTAAAATAAGGAAGGCAATACATTTTCCAATGAACAACCAACTCCCTTAGATCAAGGAAGTCAACATGGAAAATAGTCATCTAACAATGAACTCCATAAAACATGAAAACATAGAAATTAGATAAAATAAGGAATATTCCACTCACATGTGGATCAAGGTTACACAAAGGGTGGAGTGGGGAAAATGGAATTCCCACATTTGTGGAGCTCTCTAGGCCCCCAAAATACACTCCTAAGGTCATGTGATAGCCCCAAAAGGCTTCACACTCAACAATCTCCCACATGGAGATCATTTCTTTTGAACAAAATCTATCACTACTCCATGACCATTAAAGCCAACTAAATTTGAACATAGTCTTAGCTTGTCCAATGTGACCACCTTGGTCATCATATCCATAGGATTCTAGCTAATATGAATTTTCTCCAGCTTCACCAAGTTCTCCTCCAAAGCTATCCTGGTGAAGTGATAACATAACTAAATGTGTTTCATCCTTAAGTGGAAAACAAAGTTATTTTTCAAATGAATAACACTCTGAATATTACTATGTAGTCTCACAACTTCATTCTCGTGCCCCAACTCTTGAAACAACTCCTTTAACCAAATCATCTCCTTGATAGCCTCTATGGCATCAACATACTCTACCTCTATGGTTGAAAAAGCTACAACTTTTTGTATCTTGTAAATCCAACTAATCATTGTATCTCCAATAGTAAATATATAACCTATCATACTCCTCCTATCAATATCCCCTGCCATATCTGAGTCCACATAACCATGAAAAGTGGTATCTGATCCACCATAACATAATGTAAAATCCATAGTTCCTCTCAAATAACAAATAATCCATTTCACTGCTTACTAATGCTCATAACCTGGATCACTCATATACCTGCTCACAACTCCCACTACTTGGGCAATATCTAGCCTAGTACAAACCATGGCATACATCAAGTTGTCAACTACCAATGAGTAAGGTACCTTGGACATCTTAAGCTTTTTACCTTCCATCTTGGGACACTACTCCTTTGATAATCTAAAGTGGCCTACCAAAAGAGTACCAACATATTTAGCATCCAACATGCCAAATTTTTCTAAGACTTTCTTCACATACTCTAATTGGGATAAGTTAAAATTTATCTCCTTCCTATCATGAGAAATCCTCATACCAAGGATTTGATTTTCATCACCCAAATCCTTCATAGAAAAGAAGTCATTAAGCTATTTCTTGAGCATATGAATATGTTGTATGTTATTTCCTACAACTAACATGTCATTGACATACAATCATAAAATAATAAAGGAACCATCATCAAAATGTTTAATGTACATGCAATGGTTAGAATTACACCTTTTATATTTTTGTTCCAATATAAAATAATCAATTTTCTTATACCATTAACATGGAGCTTGTTTCAAGCCATACCTACTCTTATTTAGTTTACACACATAGTTCTCCTTCCCTTTGACCTCGTATCCCTATGGTTGCTTCATATATAACTCTTCATCCAAATCACCATGAAGAAAAGTAATTTTCACATCTAATTGTTCTAAATGAAAATCCTCAATTGAAACTAAATCAAGAATAGTCCTAATATAAGTCATTTTTATAACAGGAGAGAAAATCTCATCAAAATCAATACCTGATTTTTATGCAAACCCCTTAATCACCATCTTTGCATTATACCTTTTTCTCCCTTCATCCTCTTATTTTATTTTGAATAATCACTTTTTTGGCAATACACTCTTGCCCTTGGGTAGCCTTACCAAATCCCAAATTTGGTTCTCCATGAGAGATCTATGCTCCTCATCCATGGATTATTCCCATTTCATCCTAACATCTACCTACATTGCTTCCTCATAACACTCTGGTTCTCCATTGTCAGTGAGAAATAAATAATTCAAAGAAGGAGAAAAATGTTTAGGTGTTTTTCTTACCCTAGAAGACCTTCTTACCATAAGAGTTTGGGGTCCTTGTGTATAAGGTTCCTTAACTAAATCATTGAATACTTTTCCATCTACAATATCATTTAATATTGTGTAATCTTTTTGTTCCTATTCATGTTCCTAAAACTGATCCTTATACATGACTTTTTCATTAAAGACTACATCTCTAGACTAAAATATTGTCTTATTTTTAATGCTCCATTAATGGAAACCAAAGTCATCCTCACCATAACCAACAAATGTGCATTTTTCTAATTTAGCCTCTAACTTGGTCGTATCCTCTTTCTTAATGAGAGAAAAAGCCTCATATTCAAAGACTCTAAGAAAAGAATAATCAACATTTTGACCAAACCAAGCTTGTTCAAGAATGCCTTCATCCAAAGGCATAGAAGGTCTTATGTTAATCAGATATACTTTCATGTTAATTGCTTTTACCCAAAACTATAAAGGCAACCCCGTATGTAACCTCATGCTCCTAACATATTCCATTATTGTTCTATTCATCCTTTTAGATACCTCATTCTACTATGGAGTTTTTGGAACCATCTTTTTCCTATGAATTCTATTGTTAGAACAATAATCAAAGAAAGCATTACTATAATAATCACCTTCATTATCTAATCTGAGACATTTCAACTTGAGACCTATTTCATTCTCAACCAAAGATTTCCACTTCTTAAAAGTGTTAAATACATTAGATTTATTTTTAATGCAATAAACCCAAACTTTTATAATTGCATCATCAATAAAAGTAACATAATAATTAGATCCACCAATAGAAGATACATGAGTTGGTCCCCATGCATTTGAGTGTACCAAATCTAACCTGTGCTCTTTATTTATGGGTCCAACCTTCAGGAACTTAACCCACTTATGTTTCCTATACACACAATTCTCACAAAATTCTAGATCTATGTCTTTTAATCCAGGCAACTTATATTTTAAGATCTCTATTCCCTTATGGCTCATATGACTGAGCCTAGAGTGCCACATAGTTGAATTTCCATCTGTAGTAACTAAATCACAAGAATCAACACTACTAGTCAAATATAAAGTACCAAATTTCTTACCTCTCAAGATCATAAGATCACCTTTGGTAACTTTCTAAGAATCTACAATAAATAATACTAAACATCCCTCACTACCCAATTGCCCCATTGAAACCAAATTCTATCTCAACATAGGTATGTGTCTAACATCCTTAAGTAGCCATGTGTTCCTATTCTACATCTTAACCTGAACACAACCTTTCCCTACTATCTCACATGGTTCATCATCACCAAGATAAACATGTCCTAGATTCTCTTGAACATAATTAGTAAAATAATGCCTATGTGGGGTGGCAGGAAAAGAAGCCCTTGAATCTAAAACCCAAGACTAAGAAAAACTATCCATAGAAAGAATTAAGATATCCTAACATGATTTACCTGATGTCACATTTATCTCATTCATTTCCTCCTTGTTGTCATTATTATCCTAAAGTGACTAACAATCCTTCTTTGAGTATCCACTCTTCCCACAATGCCAGCATATCATCTTAGATCTAGATATGGACTTAGATCTACCCTTTGACTTTCCATGATTGTCTTTGCTCTTGTATTTTTTCCTCCCTCTTGTATCAATAAACAAAGCATTACCTAAAGAGGATTCACCAGTGCTTTTCTTTATATCTCCTTGCTAAGGATCACACCTATAATATCCTCAAAATATTCCCTTGGTAGGGATGACATTACTCATAGCCACAACCAAGCTATTCCAACTATCAGGGAAAGAACATAAAATATTCCCATATTAAAATCATTTAGATGATTAGAAATAGAACCATTATTAGACATTTTCATGTTAAACAATCTTTCCATAAGAAAAATTTTATTAGAAGCAAAAGGTTTCTCATACAACTTTCTAAGTTTATCCATGAGATCTTTATTGATTTTCTCATTAGAAATGTTAAATGCAATAGAAGATGCAAGGCATAACCGTATGACTCCCAATGCCTTCATATCAAGCAATGACCAATCCACATCACTCAATGACCCCTATAGGTAAAAACTTGAACCTTATATGTTTTAAGTGTTAGGAATTAAAAAGCTTTAAACTAGATTTAATATGACCATAAATCAAATCTAAATTATGCAATAGCATGCATCATGAAAACATTCCTCAAATCATAGTTATTATGAAAGCATAAATGGAGAGAATGAGATAAAAACACACATAACATAGATCTATTGTGGTTCACCCAATGTGGGCTACATCTACCAATAAATTCTTTAAATAAAACTATAATCTAAAAATAAGATTACAATGAACTCTCATCAAGATAGAAAAAATATATTGTAGAAAATACTACACAAATAATTGTTGCACTTTCACTTGCACCTACACAATATTGTATCTCACAAGCTACTATACCACACCCTGCAATAAACACCTACACTTTGTAAAAACATCTACACCTTGAATCTGATCCTCAAATCGACACCTTGTAAATAAATCATCAACTTATAAAGGCCACACCACACCTGTATATATAGAAAATGAAGGAAAATCCACAAAAGGAGGAGAAAATCACCATGCTTATATAAGATAAGCATCATCCACTAAAATACACCTCATCAAGATCATCCAAAATCCCATCCAAGAAGGAACACGCCAAGATAGAGTCTCCACTTTTTAAGGCACATTTTTCAACAACATGTGATCACAACCAACTTCATAAAACAAGGAAGGTAATGCATTTTCCAATGAACAGTCAACTCCTTCAGATCAAAGAAGTCAACATGAAAAATAGTCATCTAACAATGAACTCCATAAAAAATGTAAACATATAAATTAGATAAAACAAGGAATATTCCACTCATACATGGATCAAGGTTCCACAAAAGGTGGTGTGGGGAAAAAAGTGCTCCCCACATTTGTGGGGCTCTCTAGGCCCCCAAAATATACACCTAAGGTCATGTGATAGCCCAAAGGGATCCACACTCAACATTAATGGATCTAATATTATGTCATAAGTTGTATTGTAGGTCATTTTATGTCATTCCATGTCTTATTAGCCTTGGTCATTAATCATTTTAATATTTATGTCTTTTTGAGTCATTTTGGGGGCCAAACTAGAGCATTAAATGACTTTTACATCCTCCTTGACAAATATGAAGGTTTCAAAAGGTGATTTCATGCCCCATGTGTCCTAAGAAGTCTTAATTAAGTATTTTTAACTAAAAAGTGGTAGGTTTATAAGAAAGAGAAATTTTCTTGAAAAAATGAGAAATTTGGCACTTGTATAACCCATAAGGGAGTGTGACATGTGGGTGAAGGTTGTGAGATGGATATTCATATTCATCAAAATAATTTCCATTTTTGACATAATATTTAAGTTATAAATTCAAGATAAAACTATTTTACTCCTTCTTTACCCTTCTAGACAGATAAAACAAGTTAGCAAGTTTGTGTTTGGTATGGTCAGCTGGAGAAGTTATAGGTCAAACACCTTTGGGAGGTGAAATTAAAATTATTCAGATTCTATTTGATTTTTTGTTTTATAATAATGGTGTCTTGTGATTTATGAACCATTCTTAATAAGTTGGCTTATCTATTTTACTTGCCAATCTATGCACCCTACAAGTTTTGCTCTTGTTTGGATGATTCCATACAATAAAATTATTGGGATTGATTCTATATGATTTTATCTCTCTATTATAATGCTCCAAATTCTTGGTTTTGTTTTTCAAGGTGTTTTTATGGGAAAATCATCCTAGGTTTGCAAACTAGTCTTATTTGAAGATGATAGACATGTTTTCACCATTTTTAGGATCTTCATGCTTTGATAATGGTTTTAGAGGGTGTAGATAAGTTCATTACCATTTTTTAAATGTCCTATTGGTAATTTTACCTTTTAATATAATTCTCCAAGCAACATTTCATGGAATTACAGTCATAAACATCATGCAATCAGTTTACTCTATGACTATTATACATAGTTAGCCATGGTGAGTTACGTATAATGAATGTTTGTATAGCATTCATGGAGAAGTATAATTAAGGTTTCAAGGATTTTTATACATATTATAGAAATAATAGATAGTTATTTTATTATACAAATGAGAAAGAAGGGACTTTTGCAGTCATTTACAACACCTTTATACAGTCTATCATTAGAATGTGCACTTACAGGTGCATGAAAGGTTTTAAACATTAAAATGAGGTGTGGAGGTTTACCTCAATATATTTGATGTCATCATACATAATTTTAAAATTTTTAAGGGTAGGGAGTTGGTCATAATTTTATACTCATCTTCACTAATGAAACTCACTATATGCTTGCATACAACTCAAAATGCACCTATAGGTGCCCTACAGGAAGATGACCAGGTTGGAAAAGAGATATTTGAGTGATATTAAATTTTTTAAATGTTGTAAACATAAATTTAAATTTTTTATAATGATATATATTGATCAAATTTCTATAAGTCATGCACTATTTGAAACATACCATTACTACCTATGTTATACTGTAGAATCCACCTACAAGTGGCACTAGTAGAGGACCAAAAACTCTCAATGGAGGATTTTGACATGGTGAAACCTTATTTGGAGTCATAATACGTTTTATATATTATTTTATTCATGATTTAAATGTTAGGTTGATAAATTATAGTGAAGAACTTGATCAAGGGCGAAGTGACTAAGTTCTAGGACACAATCCCCAAAGTATGAAAATAGAGCACCTAGCAGTTTTGTGGAAGTCATATAGAAAGGTTGATAAGAATATTGGTGAATATATATGTGATTTCATTGTATAAAATAAATATGAAAATATCCATGTAATATATTTAGGGAAAATAATTAGTGGAAGATATAAGTTGGAGGTCTCCAAGTTGCACTTTTATGCACTAAATTTAGGAGGTAGTATCTCCAGGTTTTGAAGGTACAAAGTGATCTTAACACTTCAAGGTGATATAAAGGCATAATATCATGTTTTTTATGGATTTATTTATTTAAATTCATACCAATTAACATAAATATCATTATTATAATTTTTATATGTGGTGTTTAAAGTCCAACTCACACCTACATGTGTCCCATTCTCTGGAGCATGATCACTAACAATAGATTGTTAGCCTTCATGTCATCCATAGTTAAGATATTTAACATAAATATACAAATTTTGATTTATGGAAGATGATTAAAAAATATTTAAAAGGTTTTATAATGAATATTTATCATAGGTTTTAGGGATAAAATCCACCTACATGACCCTACATAGTCAACTGTAAGTGATTGTAGGCAAATAGTGAACTGAAACATGCCATCTAGGTGCTAGTATTGCTAAGATAAAGGTGAAAAAATTAGTCCAAATAATTTTTAAATGATAATTATAGATTTAATAAAGTTTTTATACATTATCTAAATCTTAAAACATACAAGATCACCTTCAGGTATGATGCATTGGAGCAAAACATAGTCAAATCTTGCAGAGTCTTATGAGTTTAGGTTGTGTGTAAGGGTAATTAGAAGCATAAAGTGATGAATGGATTTTTAATACATAAATAATGACCATATAGGATTAAATATAATCTCATAATATTAAAATCATGCATAAAAGGCACTCATATCAAATAATATACAGTCTACATGAAAAAAACCTTGCACACAGTCTGCCTTCTAATAGTCTGTCTTGGAATTTGAAGGAGTTAGAGAATATAGTGACATAATTAATGGAATTTTTTTTTGTAAAATGTGTATTTATTACCTTATTAATCCCATAAAATATTCACTTGGTTTGAGTGAATAGGATAATCAGTCTCTATTTTGTCTCAAATAGAGGGTGCTTCCCTAGAGTCAAAATTGGCAGGTTTTGAAGAAGGGAGACAAAAGGATGATATAGGACCTATTTATAAATATGTATGAAGTTTGGGAGGTTTTATAACATCTAAAATAATGGGTATTATCATGCATAGGGGTCAAAATCTCAACAGAGTAATCCAAACCTACAAGAGTTGTAGATAAGCCTATTAGGCATGGTTAGGCCTAGAATCCAAATGGGAGGTCAATATCAAATATAACTATAGGATATATTTCCAATGGATTATATCATGTTTATAGGGACATTTAAAATGTGTTAAATATTTCACCTTGTAGATTAACCACATAGAGAGTCACTTTTGGCTTAGAACCAACTCAGGCCTGCAGGAAATCGAGAAGAGAGTTTGAGTGGACAAATTTGGAAGCTCATAGCCACCTTGACACATTACATGGAGACTCAAGGAGATAGTAAAAGTTGGATAGGTTCTTAAACATCATTTTTTTTGAATTAATTTTATATTTTAATGTTAAACCTTTATGAAACATCACTAAAGGTCAAAACTACCTAAAACCCTTGTAAACCCTTAGAAAGACCTAACTGAGAAAACAAGATTGGAGAGATATCCAAATGGGATGAAGTGAAAATGAAAGTGGTTTTATGTTTCATAATAATATTTATGTCTCCTCATCAAGTTTTGTGCTACCCTACCTATACAAACATGGTATAGAATGGTTTTTTTAAATTATTTTGTGCATTGTGTAGGGTCTAGGGACTTTCAAGAGGAGAAATAAACTTTGGGAGTGAGATTAGGACATATTATAACTCAATATGAACATATAATACTACATAAAATATCACAAGTTTTACTATTAATAGCTCCATCTCAGCCAGTCAAACTATCATGTAGTGAGAAGGGTGGAAAACTTCAAGTAAGTTAATTTTAAGGTGTGCCTGATGCCTCTAAGTCTATGGATGGAATTGAAACATGTAATTAACTCCCTTTTATGGATTTTAATGAGAAACTAAAGCCATTTTGGAATCCAAGTGTGCAAGTTGTGTGAAATATAAGTTTTCTTTGAATACAGGGAGTGATAGCTTACTTCCAAAAGATGCTAGGTGACTAGGAATGTAAATAATGCATGGAGAAGCATGTCTAAAAGCCTTTCCTCTCATTATAATAATTATACATGTCCCTACTTAGTTTTAATATTTTAAAATAGGGGTGAATTATGAAAGCAATTTTTTTGTGTAAAATGAGAACTCTTATGCCACATTTCAAGAGTTTTATGACTTGGGGTGACACTTGTGCTACCTATCTATGCATGATTGGTTTCACATTCCCTCCTCATGCACATATAACTCATGTTATTATCTTTATAAGTCTACTTGTGACCTTTGGACTTCTCTCTTCTCCTCTCTCTCTTGAGTTCTATAAAAATTAGCCATTTTGGCCTTTGTAAAATATACTCCACCTGAGTATGGAAAATCCCTACTCATTTTCATACCATAAGATTAATAAAGACTACTTATTTTACCTATTCTATGACTATTCATAGTGTGTTCACTTGAATGATTGATTTTGCTTAGTGATGATTATTGTTTCCTTAGCATTTTTGTCTCATTCTCACACCTATTTGTAGCTTGAAAGCTTATTCTTGTAGCTCATGTGAAGTGTTATATAAAGTGTCAAGGCTGAGTGAGTTAATCTATTCAAATATTTCCATTCTAGGCCTCTTGTCTAGTCCTCCTATCCTAAACATTCATCACAACCTCATAATGAAATACTAATGTGAGAAGATTCAGATTAGAGAAGTGTATGTTTAGTTAGTCTCATGGTCTCATGTGTGACATGTAGTTTGTTGGTAGTCATCAATAAATCTGGTGTATCACCTCCTTTAGGATAGTTTAATTTATGTTTTCTCTCTTTTTTCCCTTGCAAACATAGGTGTATTAATGATCCAAAAGTAGTACACCAAGGGAGATAACCCTATCTATAGATTCACCTCATTCTTAGGCTACCCATAGCCTAGAGGTGTTTCAATTGTGCCACTTGGATGAAAAGAGCTAAGACATCTCATCAAAGGGTGGAAATCTAGGTGATAACACTAGATTCACACTCACTTGCACTATCACTTAGGTGAGAAAAACTATATCAAGCTTGATCCCTCTTTGGAGTATTATTATGTAGGCAACTATCATCATTACAGGTGTTGAGGATGTCCATCCTACCCCATTAAAAACACACTATACTACTTGTGTTAACCAAATGCCCTATCAACATGGAGGATTAGTGTTTGTAGATAAAATGAATCAAAATCAATCATTTATAAAGTTTCAAAACTCATGCACATAGGAATAATCTTGGAAAACCCATACACAAGTGCACCCATAAGCTTAGAACAGTTCTACACAAAGGACACCACTGCCAAAATAGAGACACTAGCACCACATGATGATACTATATAATTAGGGTGTTACTTTCTAGGAAGGGTTTTGACACCTGAATCTTATTCATGAAATTTAAATCAACCTTTGTCTCAATTTTTAGCCTCTAGATCATCCATCTCAGTATGTTTCTAGCTAAGTACTTGTTCACATCATTTATTATTATTTTCAAAAAGGTCAAACTAGATTAATTTTTTTTTACAAATCAATGTCTATATTTATTGCATATTTATATCTTAATTTACTATACTCAGACCCTTTAACAACCTAAGGCTTAAACTCCATAACCTTAAAAATTTAAATCATTTGGTGAACTCAACTTACTTCGAATATTACACAAACCCTAATCGTAGATAACCCTAGGGTTTATGTTTCCAACCTTCTAAGACCCACACTCGAATTTAAAATCCTTATATTTTATGATTTATATTTCATATAATCATGATAATAATGATAGATGAATTTTATCTCTTTTTAATACAAAGTTTACTAGATTCTTTTGCATGATTTTTTGATTTCATTTGGAATGAATTCAAAGCTTACATAAACACATATGTACATGATGCTTTATATCAGTTAAAATGTATGTTATATTTCATTCTATCTCCAAAATGTTATTTTTATCTTATATGGAATTCAATTAAGAAACAAATCCTTATATACATATAGGATCAATTATAATATATTTTATTGGACTTAATCCATAAATTTAATACCCTAACAACCATGTTTCAAGTTTCAATGTCATATCTTATGCACAAGAAAGAATCTCTTTCTCCTCCTTATCTCCTTGAGGGTGATAACTACTTTCCCTCTAACCAAGTCCATGTTATCACTCTTCAATGATATGATGCATCCTATACTAATGTTATTAATGCCCATACTCAGTGTATCCATTCCTCTACATCTCCCCTATAGGGTGTGTGCCTACATGTTCAATTAAAATCAACTAGGGTTTGCACTTGTGAGACTCTAAGGGATCAAATTATTAGTATGAAAAAGTTAATATCATAATTAAAAAATCAAAATCAATTATTAAGTGAAAAGGTCACATTATTGGCAAATCAAATTACACATACAAAGTCTTTAGAATATGCCAGCGTTCGTCATGTATATGCAACTACACCTAGCAAAGTTATGCCTATCACTCTTTTATATCCAAATCATAAAGTAAAATATGATCAATATAATCAAGATCAAAATAATACACAATATAGGAATCATGATACTCTCCCCCAACTTAAAAATGAAAATCTTAATGTCAATAAGAATGAGATTTTATAGAGTTTTTGAGACAGACTTAAGGAACAACCCCATGATCATGCACAAATTTTGTAAGCCATAATGGAAATAAAGAACAAATCAAATTATGATTAATATTCTACTCCCCCAAATAAAAATATTATAACACCTACTTTGAGGTCAACTCAGCTTTTATAAAAACCCATTTTAACTCAAAAACCTTCAATAATGAAAATACCTCTTATGGATAGTTCTTCCTCTCCAGACATACAATCCCTTATGCATGAGATTCATTTTATACATGATAAGGTGTTACATCTTGATTAGGGTGTTATTATGCAATCACATGCCTTGGATTCTCATGTTATTTTGCATACACCTTTGGCATATCACATAGTGGCACTCCTTTTCCATCTAGATTCATGGCACCTAATCTTACTCTGTATGATGGTAAGGGTGACCTAGAGCACCATTTATGAGCTTTCCACAATACATGTTTGGACTATGTGTCCAATCATTGGATCCTTACTAAGTTGTTCCCACACAGTATAATGATGATGCCTTATAGTGGTTCTATGATATTCTAAATTAGTCTATCACTGCATTCAATCCATTGGTAATATTGTTTTTATCACACTTTTCAATTAATATTAGTGACAAGATCTCATATGCTCAAGTGGCACAACTTGAGCAAAAATCCAATGAGATTATTGCAAAATATGACTTGTGATATAAAACTATATTATAAAAGATGACTAGCATAGAGAGATCCAAAACATATTCAAATAGATTTTATTGCCAACATTGCATGAAGCTATCTTGTTCAATAAGTTCCAACGTTCATTGATTTATGCCACAAAGTGAAATAAAGGGAAGCCAATCTTCTCTATGGGAAAATTAAAATATACAAGTGGATTAGAATCAACTATTAAGAGTTATATTAAGCTTCTATACAAAGTAAGAGACACTAAAAATAAGAGTGATCCAACGGCCATAGTGAATGTAACTTTAGATCCATCTCCTCAGTTGGTTTTATTGGCTCCTCCACAAAGATTTTCAACAACCTTCTAGAATCACCAACATGTGTTTTACAATAGTTCCTAGAATGCAATGTTTTATCTCCCCCTCCCATCAAAGAGGTTGATACAACATATCATCTTCCAAAAAGCTATGATTATAATGCATTCAGTGAATATCATAGGGCACTAGGCTGTACTACAAACCAATGCATCACATTGAAACATAAGATACAAGATTTGATAGAGGCTAACATAATTGATGTGGGCACACCCACATAGGTAACCAAAGTTCAACAAATGGAAACTAAGGCATTGAAAATATTCTTACATCCATTTCCAAAGCATACAACTAATGAGGTAGGGGGCACTTCAAGCATTCACTATATGTATCAATTGCATCCACCATCGATATCATATCACACTAATGTAGAGGATGAACACCCCATACATAATATCATTGGTGTGTATCATATACAGTACTAGCTAGACCACTCATCACTTTATCAGAGCAGGAGTTTGTCAATGATGATTTAGATTTATATAAACTCTTTATATGAGCTTATATTGATCATTATCCTATTTAGAGTGTTATAGTTGATAATGGGCCAAGTATTAACATATGCACTATCATACTTCTACAATATTTGGGGTATTCAGAGTAGGATATTTATCCTACCAACATAGGTATTTGTGGTTTTAGTGGTGATGTTCAAAGCTTCGTTAGGGAGATTATACTTACACTACAATTTAGACTAACACATGTGGCCACTAAATTCTTAGTAGTACCTAGTACAAACACATTTATCATGTTATTGGGTAGGCCATGGATACATTATATATCTACAAGTTAGACTAACACATGTGGCCACTAAATTCTTTGTATTACCAAGTACATACACATTTTTTATGTTATTGGGTAGGCCATGGATACATTATCTATGAGCCATCTCATCCACAATGCACAGATGCCTCAAATATATGCATGTTAATCATGAGATCATAGTTGAGGGTATTTCATATGAGTATCTTATACCTTTCCCATAAGAATTCACATCATAGTTGCTAGTTACAATTTTGAGCATAGTTCCTATTAGTACACCACATAGTTTAGTGGAGCCACCAGTGTAGGTAAGGTCTACTGCTACAGTGTTACCATGTACTCATACTCTCCCATGGAGACCATTACTAAAGAGACCCCTACATCAGAGATATGTTGTAAATTTTATAGGGACCCCTCTACTCCTTTTCTTCTAAGACTAATACTATTGGGTTCTTAGATTTTTCACCACATAGCACCTATGCCAACTACAACATCTTCTACTAGATGGGTCCCTAGACCCCTACAATTCATATGATACCAAAATTAGTTTCATGGATTCTTAACACCACTTTACAAGAAGTGTAAACTATAGATCACTCAATATAGTAGGTTCTAGGACCTTAGCTACCATTTCATACAACACACATGATCATTAATCCTTTATTTGGCACAGGATGAGACTCATCGGTTAGTATTATTCCTACCTTCTTGTACATAATTTCCTTATTTATTGCTCCTTGTATATAGATTAATTTCATGTTGCTTATACATATCTTATATCCAAAAAATAAAAAAATAATATAATATGTCTAAACACAAAAACATTCAAACATTTACTCAAAAAATACAAATTATAGATTGTATGCATTGCCATGTTTACACGTCTTATATTTTCTAGATACTACATATGCTAACTATCTTAGTATAGTTAGTTTTAATCATGCATACATGCTTCAATTATTATTTTTGAGTGCTTCTATATTACTACATGACTCAAGTCCACTACACCAATCTAGAGTTGCTACTATCTACCCACTGGGGGCATATACATAGATACATTGGTTCTTTGTTTGATACATTTGCCCATTTGGGGACATTCTATACATAGTTTTGATTGTCATGTTATATCTTTATAAAATATACATCATATATTTAGCATTATTATATCTTGATATTGATCATCCTACACTTACTCAGATTCATTATCGACTACTACTACTTTAGACTTAGCATTATGTACATCTTAGCTCTTATACAGAATTGTACCACATGTTGCTTAATTTCATTTCTAGCTTTCCTAGTTTAGAATTGATGTGTCTATATGATTATTCTATTTTTGGGCATTTGAATATGCCATTACTCTATATCATTGTGCCACTTCTTTTCATTATATGTATGCTTAGACATATTCCCATGTCCTTATGTATGCCTTCCTGATTATGTATGTATACATTTGAACATGTCCTTCCATGTGGATCTAAGCCAACTTGATTTTTGTTTGTGTATGTGGACATTTGAATATATCCTTGTATGTATTGATTTCTCAAATTTAGTGACATGTGCCCATGTCCCTATTATTATGGTCCCTTAGCCTACTTTATGTGCCTCATGTGTGTTGTATGTATCTTTTATTGTATGCATCATGGCCATGAAACTTGTTTATTGCTTGTTACACAATCCAATTTTAGATGCCATGAGGTACCTCATACATATCTCCTTACTACTTGGGTGTTATGATGGACATCATGCCCCATCCCCCTAGGTAGTTACTTAGTTACTACACATATTTGTTGTTCATATACATTGTTATATCTATTTTGATAGCCTTGTGAATACTATACCTAACATAAATTGCACACTAAAAACTTATACTCATATTATCTTACATTTTGATGCTATATAAGCACATTATATTATTTTATTATGTAGATATCATATATTCTCTACCTAACACACATTTATAGAGCTTTTTATTTTAAGGACAATTTTTGCATAGCTACAACTGTCCCCTCAAAAGAGGGGGAATTCACAAGGGTTTGTCACAGAGATCAAGATATTTTAATGCACTTATAGTACAATTTTTATCACATGGACTCAATGACATAAAAATCAAATTTAGGAAAATATAGTGGGAAATAATGACACATAGATCAGTTTTAGCTGCACATAAATCAGAATAGTTGGACATTAGCACCCAAATTGGGACACTCGCACCACATGGTGATACTCTCTAGGCTATGGTGATAATATCCATTAGCCTTAGTTTAAAAAAAATTATAGATTGGCCAAAAAATTATAGTAGGTATAGTCTAGGTTCACATAGGTTTAATTACAAAGTACCAGTTTTGGCTCAATATAAGTCAGATTTATACTAGTTTTCCAAAATTAGGGGCATAATGCATGACATTATCATTATTATTTTAGTTTAGATGCTCATATACATATTTTTACAACTCAATCTAGAATTTATATACTCAGATATCAGATTTAGGGGCATGTGTGCAACACATTATTTCTATATACTCATTTATACACTAGTTAATCAAATGTAATGACAAATACTATGTCATTATCTACATTATACACATCAATCACCATGTTCTAGGTTACACTATATTCATTCCTTACTCAATCTATAGTGTTTGGCATTCCTGAGTGGCCTAGAGCTACCTAATATTCTTGAGTGGCTATAGAGTCGACACATCTCTAATTACACATATCCAATTAAATCATGTAGTTTCAATTTCATATGCATGTTATACACATGGGTAAGGAATGATGGATTCATAATCTACTTGAGTTATTAAGCCACATATATAAGAGGGTTAGACACACCATTAGTCCAATCCAAGCTATTCATAGGTCATGATCCACCAAGCAAGGGTGGACAATGATGGAGTCAAAATCGGATTGAGTTCTTGAGCTATCCACTCATGAGGATTGAGAAATCCATCATCTCAATCAAATTTATTCACCTATTGATCACTATATACATGTACACACATAGTTTATCACCAATTTTATGCATTAGTTCATGTACCTAGTGAGGTGTATTCATTCATTTGCTCTCTCTTATTTTTTAACTCAATTTTATCTTTTCTTTTGATATCTCTTAAGTAAGGACTGATCTATGCACATTTCATTTATAGGATATGCATTAGAGCATGTTTCACATACTCAAATCTAGATTCATGGGCTTTAACTCTTAGGTAAGTCTAGGGATGCTTCTTTTTCCTTTATCCTAGTCATTTTGCTTTACTGCATTTCTAAAATAAAGAGGGGGGGCAAATTTAATCACCTAAAAATGAAACTTGAGACCACCCATCCCTAATTTATCCCCAGACCTATCTCAAGCCATACTTAGACACTTATCCAACCTTCATGCAGGCCATAGTCATCCCTAAACATCCTTAAAGTAGTCTCAGACCCTCATTTTAAGAGTTGAAAAATTGCCTTATTTAATTATCCTTTTGTCTAATTTTGGCACTATTGTCCTTTTCCCTCCTTTTCCTACTAATAGATATCTTTTCAAAGCAAAGACCATCTAGGGTCAGCCTATATTATTTTTAAGACCTATAAAAGCACCAAAATAATATATATTCATGACTTTTAGCCCTCTAACCACTAGATGGAAATCAAATGTAATTACAAAAATAAAATCAAAACAAGTTGTGCACAATCAAGGCTATCAATCCCTATTCTACCTTATGCATAAAACCACCTACAACATTCTTAAGCTTAAATTACTTAGGTTTGCAGTCTTAAGAACTCAAGCCAACATTCAACTAGCTTCACTTGCACTTACACTAGTACTTGGGTGGGGATAACTACATCAAGATTGATCCCTCTTCGGAGTATTGGTATATAAATAACTCTCATCACATCAAGGTGTTGAAGATATCTAGCCTGCCCCACTAACAACACACTGTACTACTTGTGTCAATTGGTGCCTTAGCAACATGAAGGATTAGGGTTTGCACATAAAATTAGTCACAACATGTCATCTATAAAGATCCATAACTCATGCATACAGGAACAGGCTTGGTAGACTTAGACATAGGTGCATTTAGAAGCTCATAATAGTTCTACACAAAGGACACTACCACTAAAATATGGATACTAGTGCTACATGGGGCTACTATCCAATTGTGTCACTACTATTTAGGAAGGTATTTGACACCTGGATCCTATTTTTAACACTCCAATTAGCCTCTATCTCAATTTTTAGACTTTAGATCATTTGTCTCAGTCTATTTCTAGATAATTACTTATTCACATCATTTATTGTTATTTTTAGAAAGGTAAAACTAGGTCAATTTTGTTACAAATTAGTGGTTGTATTTATTACATATTTATACCTTAATTTTCTATACTCAGATCCTTTAACAACCTAAGGCTTAAACTTCATAACCCTAAAAAGTTAAATCAGGGTCTAAATAGACCTAATTTGAATGGATTTTAATTATATATATTATAATGATACCACATGAACAGCATAACAGTACAATTAGTCAACATAACTATAAGATGGGGTAAAGATAACCCAAAAATTGGGTAAGGTAATACCTCATCTTGTAGGTGTGATAGGGAACATGTTTTGGACATGACTTGTTGTTGTGTTTGGTTTTGAATATAAAGGAGTTTTTGAAAAAATAATCAAGCATCAACATACAAGTGTCACATGGTCATTTAATAACTGATGCAAGATTACATCACAATCATTGTTCCTTAGATATACTCAACTTTTGAGAGGATTTAAAATTTTAAAGATTCATTAAGTAATTAAATGTAATTATGGTGGTGTTTTAATCCCACACTCTCTCAAAGGTCCATATGTGTAAGGCAATCTTTAGGGGTTATTATCTTTGGACCCCTACATTATTGAATGTTTTAAGGTAAAAGAGGTTTCTATGAAGCAAGATAAAATCAATCTATTCATGAGAGGGTCTAGCCCCTTCACAACCACTTCATCCTTTAGATTTCATTGAAGTTCTACTGTATTCTTAGGATTAATTAAAGTTTTACTTGGCTTACAAGATGGTCCCAAAAAGGCTTTGAATAAGAGATCCAAGTGTTGGTTTATTCATAGGGAGATACATCCCCTATCGAAGAGACTCTGTATTCCTCGATGGTGATGTATAATATCTTAGCATTGGGAATTAACCCATTGCTTTCATGAAACTCTTTATGGAGATTTTTTCTAGGCTTTAAAGACACCTGTCAACAATTTATATCCCCCATCAAATGTATAGGGTTGGTATGAATGTTGGGATATCAACCCCCCATCACCCCAGCCTAAATACTTTTAATAAGGTAATATACTCCACCCCACACAACTAAAAAGTAAAAAAGGAAAAATAACATTGTTTCTAAGTCACCTAAGTTCTTAAGAACAAAGGGAAAACATGTGGTAAATTTTTTAGGATAAAAGACAAGTTACTTCCCTCACATTTATAGGTCACCCATTATCCTAAGAATGAAGGGAGAGTGTATGTATGAAGGAAATAAAAACAATTCAAAAATTGAGAAAGAAGGTAAATTAATTAGAAAATAAACCAATTTTAAGCCTAAATTGAAAGATTGGTTCATTTTAAAGCCCAAATTGAAAAAAAAAACCATTTGTTTTAAAATCCTAAATATAAGTGTTTTAAAAAGAGACATGTTTTGATTTTATCTCTAAAATCCATTATTGTGGCTAAGGTCCTACAAGAAAAGTGGTTAGAAGTTTTCAATATGGTTATTGATAACCAAAACTTGCAACAAACAACTTAGAACCCCAATATGTTCTATCTAATGGGCAACATGTAAGAAAACATATTAGTGCCTCCATATTTTATTTTATTTTAAAAATATATGCAACATGAAGATAACTTAATGGTAGATTATAAAAATTCATGAGAAAATGTGGTTTTAAAAAAATCATCAAAAATAGAGTCTAGATGACCTTGAACAAACCTCCAAAAGTTGGGAAATTTTTTGTAGGATGGTTTCGCTAATGAGTAGAATGAATTCAATAATGTGGAGAAAGAATTCATTGATTTCCATAATGAATTGTTTATTGCACACAATGAATTCACTAATGTGTAGAATGAATTCATTGTTGTGTAGAATGAATTCATTATTGTGTATAATGAATTCATTGATTTATAGAATTAATTTTTTATGTGGGATGGATTTGTTGATGTGTAGAATGAATTTGTTGATGTGAAGAACAATTTTTTTTATGTGCAAAACAAATTCACTATTGTATGGGATGAATTCATTATTTTCCTTTATGAATTCATGATTTTTCAAACCTACAAGAAATGGTCAGAAAAAAATAAAAATGTTTTTGTCATTTTATAAGACAAATTCATAGTTTTTTAGCATGAATTCATTATTTTGCAAAACAAATTTGTTGTTTCATAGTGAATAAGAACACATAAAAATTAGAAAAAATGAAATTAAAAAAAGGTCAAAAATGATCTTTTTTATAATTTAAAGGGTCCAAGAGTGTTCCCAAGAAGGTTTTGGGGTGCATCAGTCCCACCAGTCAATCCAAATGTAAACCATGATTATAAGAGAGGTTAGTTTCTTTGTTATTTATTTAAAATAAAACAAATTCATGCAACATAACTCCTCAATCATGATTCCTAAAATTTGGTAAGACTTGAAGTAATAAACTCAATTATAGAGAGTTAAACAAGACATTTTACCTTCTATTTGGATGTTCCCTTTGAATATGACACACATACATGTTTGTACCCAAATCAATAGCTTAGAGTCTTTGTCAATGTTGCATGTTCATGTCGAAAACATCTCCCCTTAGAATTTAGAGTGATTGATCGAATATAATAAAATGAAATAAATGGTTTGAAGGCTTGATGGTTGAAAGGCTACTACAAATGGTAGCACTTTGTTGTATGTTCAAGACTTGAGAATAATGGTAAATGGCCATTGTATTTATAGATTATTTTAATTGATTCTAACCATTATATGTGAATCAAGATGTGTGGTTTAACATTGGCCAAATTTGGTAGGTAAAAATTTAATTAATATTTGGCATTAAATAGACATGGGTTACAAATTTATATATTTGATTGATATTTTGTAAGTGCTTGACAAATTTTAGAATGATATGATGATGATGTCATCATTCTTAATATTTATTGGGATGTCATGATGATGTCATAAAATATTTTTTAATCATTTGGATTTGTATAATTCTAATATTATCCAATTCCATGGATTTTTTACTTGGGAGAAGTTAGCTTTTTAATTTGCCTTGATTATCTAAATAATCCCAATTAACATTTATGTCATTTTGAGAGTTGAATAATTGCCCTATTTCATTGGTTGAAATCATCATTTTAAAAGTATCCACTTGCCCAAGGATGAATTAAAAGAAGGTGATAATAACATACAATGTATTTCCCCATTTATGGATGCACCTATTTGTTTCAAAACATTTACGTTCAATGTGCAAATGAAATTGAGATGTTTAGTAATTTATAGGCCTAATTCATAATATTTTATAAAGCCACTCTAATTTGCATAAAATTAATTCTGACTATCATTTTAGACACATAAGTGGTGAAAATGGAGTGTTTATAGTGAGTCTACATGTTTACAAAAAAGAGGCACTACTCTATAACGTAGATATAAAACACCATGGCCTTTACAATCCACATCAACCATGTTCATGGATAATAAAGGTCACAAAACTCACATGTCAGCTTGTAATGATGAAATAATAAATGTAAACAACACAATCATGTTTTCAATATGGCATGAAAATATTTATTTCTAATTAGTTGTCTCCTACTACATAGTGCTAAAATTTAATGCAAAGTATGCTATAAAATCTGAAAACAAATATGAAAGATAAAACCATATTCTAACTAGAATATTGGCTATAATTATAATTGATATCCCTACCATGGTTACATATATCAATTTCCTAAAAAAATGTATTGTTTACCATGACATAGGTGCACAAGAGACATGCCACATACTACAAAAACTCCCCTTGACAGTTTTTAGTTAGACATTTATTATCTTGTATGTTGGCAAATAAATATTTAAACACGTGTTTCAAAGCATGACAACTAAAGATCCAATTCCATCCTTCATTGATGCATATATAAATTTCCCTTATTTTCTAGATGCATTGTTACTAATTGAGGTTGCACGAACTTGGTCTTTTATAAATTAAAGGAAAATTACCAGTGGAAAGAGAGAAAGGTTCAAGCATTTTTTTACATATTCATCATTTCTCTTTTATCCCTCTTATTAATTCACTGTCATATGAGGCTTTATATTGGGTAAAACTTTAAATTTACAAATTATTTTGTAACATTTCAATGGATGTTAGTTTAACTAAAGATGAAACTGTTAAACATTACCTTCCATGCCATATTGAGCAAATAACTAAAAAATATGAAAATAGAGATGACACAAGCAATGCTGATACCGACATGCAATAAGATATAGAAATGGATACATAACTAATTGAATAGGAAATCTTATTCTACATGCACCTAATATGAACAACTATAATAAATGACATTGACATACTTGGATTTTGTGTATTTGACAATAACCATAATTGGAATGATACTAAGGTGTTGCTCAACCTACACATAACAATGCCAAAATATATAGCTTCATAATACACAACCACCTAAATTCCATTTAATGAATGTTTAACCCAATCAGTGGTCAAATAAATAATAAATTACCTTCAAAAGTATTGTAGACCATGATGACAAAAAAACACAAGCTCCACCACTAAAGAAGGTTATTTAGGGAACAAAAAGTATAGTAAATCACAGTTGATTGGTATCATAAAATGTGGATGAAATGGGTTCACATGCAAATATTTTTTGTTTGCTTCTACTCACTCCAACTAGTGTAGCAACATTCAACATAAATGCATCAACAATACATTTATGACTTTGCATTCCTATCCTTAAAAAAAATGTACTTGAGGGTCAAGCACTAGCAATTTTATAAGAATAAATAAGACACAATGAGTATCTGTTCATTGATGAAATGAGCTTCATAAGACCAAATATGCTTATCAAAATAAATTACTATTTATGTGAATCATTTCCTAAAAAAATTTTACTTGCTCAATTATTGTTGTTGTAAACATGAGTCAGTTCAACTCTCCCTGCACCCTCCCCACAACCCGCCCCCCCTGTGAATGACATAAATGCAATTCAAAAATTTATTGAGCAATTTCAAAAATGTAGACCCAATAAAAGAGGACTATAATATGCTTATGTCAATAATAGAACCTTTCATTACTCCAAAATGACAACAAGCATTTAAATTTTTGACACTTTTATATGCAAATAACAATTTGGATACATTGTGTAACAAATAAATGCTAATTTTTTAAAACATTCCAATTGTAACATAAAAATCATAATAGAGAAAACATCAAGTGACACCTAACCATAATGACCAACTAGAATCATAGTGCTAATATGCAAAGGATAAAATATTATGTTGACATCTAATATATGGGTTAAAGTAGGATTAGTTAATGGAGCAGTCAAAGAAATTTTTTACATTGTCTACAATTGAGATTCACAACTGCCTACCTTACCCATATATGTTATAGTTTCCTTAAAAAAATACTTTGGTCTTCCATGGGATATCAAGAATCCAACATATCTACCAATTACACTTGTTACAAGGGGTAATCATCACCAAATTTCCCTCAAAATGGTATGGGCTCTAACTATACATAAATCATAATGAATGACTCTCAGTAAGGAAACAATTGATATTGGTAACTATTATATATCAAATTTACATGCTAGAGAAGTCAATCAAAACTTCTCAAATTTGGGATAACATGGAACTATCTCTAGGTATATGCATATTTCTATAAGAGATAAATATCTAGATTATGGGATAGATCCCTTAATCTATCTGTTTAGGCTCACACACTACACTAGACTAATCACTTTCTAGGGGTGAAAATGGGGATAAGGAAACGTAATATTAACCTACACTAATGGAGGTGATACACCAAGTATATCTCCACAAACATACTTGTATTTACGATAAGAAGGTAGACTACTAAAACTGATATCAACTTAAGATTCTTCTAGCATAAGTGTTTCTACATGGAGGTAAATTACTATGAAATTATATATGTGGGTGAATAGGAGGTATAATCTCATACATTAATAATCTCTCTTCACACTTCAAAAACACCTAAAAAATAGTTACACTTCATGAGACATGTTAGAAGAAGTATTACTCACATAATGCATACAAGATCAGAATGGAAGCAAGGAGAAACAATCATCACTTGTCATCCAAATAGACTACTTGACATACTTAGGAAAGAATTGTAGAGACTAAACCAACTTGAGAAAACTTCATTCAAAGGTAAAAAAATATTTCAAAACCAATAGGGCTTCACCATACCAATTGTGGATAGTTTACAATGCCAAAATGGTTTCAATATATAGAGGATAAGAGAGGATAGAGAAAGAGTGATGTTGAAGAGTCACAATGACAAGTTTCAAGCCTTGAATACCAGTTATAATGCAAAAGGAAGATTTATAAAATAAGTCATGAACTTCTCTTGAACAAGTGTCAATCTGAAACATGGCATCTTCTTGAAGTTGGTGTAGGGATACTTCATGTCCTTTAAATTACTTTCTTGATGAGGAATCCAGTTAACTACTTAGAAATATCTTGGAAGTCATTGACACATGTATCCTAACCTAATAAGGTAGAAACATTATTGGTACAAGTCATTATACACTTCTCCAACTAATGATCTTCCCCTTACCACTTGTTGTTACTTCCTTGTTGTCACTCATTAGCCTTCTAGGCCCTAATCTTCACTCTTGTCACTATGGTGAATTGCAAAAAATTAGGGAGATTCATTGTAGAGATGTGAGACACCTCATCAAGACTTTTTTTTCCTCTATTCTATCAGGTAAACCTCAATAATATTTAATATCACACTCTTCATCTCCAATTTGGTAGTTATGTTACTTCTCATTGTTTTGTTCAAGACTACCTATAATAATTAGTTTAATAGAGGATTTTTCAATCATGATTGAGGTGATAATGGTGTATTAAGAGTTATAAAACATCTCCACACACCTCTTACCATGGTTTTCACTCATTTTCCCCCTTCTTTACCTTCAAATCACCTCAAAAATTATAAAAAACATAGAATTTGACCAGTCAATACAAGTGATGGTATGGAAAAAATGAGTGGTAAGGATCTTAGGAGAGTTCCAAGTGGGTCCAAATAACTTTCTATGTCAATTGACCCCTTATGGATACATTAATATTCATATCATTCTCCTTGGGCTCTTGTGAGGGTTTTAGGAGGGTTTTAGGTCATTTTGGTTCTTAACAATGATTCATAAAGGTTAAAACCTTAACCCTCAGACCAATGCCACTGAGTTCAATTAGAGGAACCCCATCAACTATCCCTAAGTGATTGATACACCATATATATTGTATGTACAGATGGGAGTGAAATAAATTGGCTCTCAAGTTCTTACTATGCATTTTAGACACCTCTAAGATAAATTGAGGTAAAAATGGCCATTTTGATTTTATCTCTAAAAACCAAAGATTCTTATCAATCCTTCACTCTCCAATGAATTTTATTACATTGTTTTGGAATATCACATGATGATATGAGTGAATTTTTGAAGCTTGAGGTTCATGTCTAGTTATTAGGCATAATAGGCATAGACTAGTTTTCTGAGTATGTGACCACTTATGAGTGGTGACAGTGGATGTAAGAACTTCTAAACAATTAATTCATATTTATTTAAACACTACATATCTTCCCATATAGTTTTAAGACTCTCCATGTCATCCTTTCACCATGGATGCACTAGGTCTACAATTACAATGCTTATGGAGTGCCTCTAGTCTAAAACAAAAAAAAGAGCACTTCCCCTATTAGTTTAACCTAAATGAGACCATGGATGTATATTTTAACTCATTATGACCTCATGTATCAGTTTTCAAATCTTGACCACGCTTTTATATCCCTCAACACTTTAAATTCTCTAGACTAGCTTCTAGGCCTGTGACTGTGTGCAAGATTTTACTTAACTGAGCATGGAGTTATAACCCTATTTTATCAACCTTCTCTTTGATTATTTGCCTATAATAATCTCATGAAAATGTGATATAATCACTCTGAGATTTATTTTTACGTGTCCATAATCAACTACACCTCTACCTACCAATCAATCCTGCATCCTTCAATAGCTTAGGTTGGTGTGTCTCTTGAATCAAACTGTAGGTGCTTATTAGGGAAGTTAAGGAATTATCATAGGTGGTGATACATGTTTGATCACTATAATTCCCACTTTTGGTTTTTTTTAGATCACTAGGGCTATCTAACACCTGGATAGATTCATTTCTTCTTTGAAACCATACCCTTAACCCTTACCATCAACGCACTAGGTGTCACTTGCAAGTTGTAGTGTTCCAAGATCATTTTGACCTAATGACACTGTAGTTATCTAAATTTTTCCATCAATATTTTGACTAAGTTGAGAACCATTCTATCATCATTCTCTCTTGACTAGACAACCTCTTCTTATGTCAAGATGTGACCTCTCCATCTAAGCTGTAAGAATGAAGTTATTAAGCCTGCTTATGCCTCATAGAATTTCACCAACATATGACATTATGTATGAGTAGAATAATTTTCGAAAAATTTAAGGTAAGCTTTCTCTTTTAAAAATTTATTCAACACTACACCTTGAACTTAGGTGTTTGGTCCTAGGCTGAGGTATAAAGATGTCTCACTATCTCAACAAGTAGATATGAGATCTATCTTGTGATTAGACCCATAATTCTCATTCCTTGAACCTTTTCCCACTTTTTCAATGCCTCAGGCCTCTATGGTATTCTCACTTCTATAGGTCTCCATCTAGGTTTGATTGTAGGTAATGGTCTAACTATTTTGAATACTCAATTTTCTTCTTGATTTGGAATAATATATTATAGGCCTTGAAGGTAATAGAGACCTATCATAAAGCTTAGAGCATATAACTTGGCTCTCTCACAAATAATTAACATCTCTAACTTATGAGACATATATATTCAACATACACTTTGCCTATAGATGACATGTTATATAAAACTGTCAGTTGTCTAAGTCATTTACTCTATCAAGCACTAGTTTGGCTATCCAAGTTAGATCTAGACTTGTTACAACTAGGTGCAAATCTAGACTAATCCTGTAGTGCTAAAAATTTATCACTTGACTACATCAGCATAAAATTCACATAAGGTGAAATCCTCATGTGCTCACCCAAATTGAAGTAGATAAAAAAACTAGGGCCGGCATTAGGCTAGTCATGCCATGGTGTAACTCAATATTCTAGGGGATTTGGTCATTACAATAATGGTAGTGGTTAGTTCATTGGCACAATCCATTATAATGGGAATCCAACTATTTCTTAGGCATAAATTCTTCTTGGGGAACTTTTTCTGGTCATAAGGGCATAAGCCTATATGATGTGGTTTTATAGCTTCATAGGCACAAGCCTCTAACTCCCTTAGCTTAGCATCAATCAGGCACTTGGAGATTTTGATGAAATACTTAGATTTAAGATTTAAGCTTAGGCTAATGATTTATGCATAGATATCATTGCATGGTGTTGGGTATTTCCTATACTTATAATAGTTCTATATAGAATTCTAACTTCATCATAAATTACATAGATGCCATGAATAGGCTAGACTAAAAGCTTATTAGAACTTAGTATTCTTAATTTAAATCTAAGCATCATAAATATTAGAAACATTGTGAAACTAAGCCATATTAAAATAACATAAAAATATAAACCATATTAACACTCACTTTAAGTGCAACACCATTCTTCATTAAATGGAGTTCAAATACATAGAGTATATGTCAATGAAAATAGAACAAATGCTCATCTTAAAGCTATTAAAGGACCATAGGCTCACAAGCGAGCTTGGGAAATACAATGTAGGTCCTCAAAGGTATCCATACTAAAAATTGTGCTAATTACATCCATTAATTATACTTAGAGTTAATTTGATAGATCTTTTCTACCTTCACTCTCTTTTTTTCATCACTAGAATGAGCTCAACTTTATAGTAGATGGAACATCTTCAAGCTTAGGTGGAGGGTGCATGCCATTTATTGAGTTTTAATTTAATTCCATGATCTCAATAAATCCAATACCTTACTCCCATTTCACCATGATCTCCATATTTAAAAACTTATCAATGATTCTCAAGTCATGATGGAGTCTGTTAGCTGCTAGCCATCTGGCACAAGGTTTACAAAGATTTCTCTAGTTGGTGCACAAAATGCCAAAATAACAATCATGATAAGTGATTTCCTCACATTTAGGTGTCTATTATGTTGACATGGATCTATACTTATAAAAAATTGGGGCCCAACATTATCCCATATAAAATTTCTAGTATTCCTTGGACTAGTCTTTTAATGCCCTAGGTGTGTAGAACTTCAGTGCATTCTCCTTTTGCTCGACATTGAAGTCCTTAAATCCTTGAATAGTGAGCTTGATTTCTTCCATAATTTTGTGTCTCTTTATCAAGGTGGTGTTGAGTTTGAGCACATTATTTTTGTCTAACTCCTTCTTAAAGGCATCTAGCCTTTCTTTTGCCTTCATCACCCCTCTGTCTAAGATTACTCCTTGATCACATGCCTTCATTTGTAAAGTACAAAAGAGTTTTTCCAGTTATTTCTCCTAGGTCTTTATTTTGGTGTTCAAGGTGTGGAAATATACCATGATATATGTGCACTTAGCCCTACTGTCAATGTATACCTTTACCATTAGTTTATCCTTCTCCCCCTTTTCCCTTTTGAGGCGTGCATCTATGATTGATGCCTAGTTAGAAAAGTTATAAAAGATGGCATCAACCACATTTGTGCCCTCTTAAAGTTATGAAAAGAGGTCTTCCACCTCTTTGAGCTTTGTATCTATCTCTTATTTTATTGTGGTGTAAGGGTCCTCCTTTTCTTCTAGAACTGGCCCTGCCTTCAACCTTGGGAGCATCTGCTCCACTAGTGTGCATACCTTGTTGACATCCAAACAATTTAGTGTCAATGCCATCCAAAATAGATGGTTTATCTTCCTCTATGTGATTTTCCAATTTTTGTGATTTGAAATTTATGGCCTTTATCTCTTCCTCTAATTTTAGCATGATCTTCTTCCATTTTGAAGCCCTAGCATCATTGATGATGTTCTTCTGCACTACTTCAATTTCTATCTAGATGAGTGCATTTTCTGACTTGACTAAGTTTATTACATGGGGTTTTATGAGAAGGGAGTCATTCCCTTCTTATGGTTCTTCTATACCCAGTATGGCCTTCTACAACACCTCAAAATGAGGCTCATCTATATAACTATCAAAAGTGAATGATAACTATTGGCACATCCTTGTTGTGGCATCTCTGTGGGGCATGTACTCATACATATAGTAATCTTCATCAGTCTACCCCTTTTGTGCCTTTTATATTAGGCTTGGATTAGTGCCCTCTTCCTTAGTGATGGTCAACTCCATCTGTTATTCTTCCTCTTCATCAGTGCTAGTGCTCTCTTAAGTACTTCCCTTTGAGGTTATTTCTTCTTATTCTAATAGGGGTTCTTCTTCAAACTTGTCCCCTTGGTCCTTTTCTTCTTTTACCTCATTGCTAGTTTCACCCTCTAATTTCTACTAGGTTTCTTCAGTGCTCTCTATTTTTTCTTTCAAGGTACTAGTATTTCCTTCCTAGTCTCTAGGTAGCCCTTCACTACTTGGGCACACCTATGGTGCAACTTTTTTTGCTATGTTGGTAGGGGCACTAGGCGCTTTGATAATTTTTCCTCCATTGGTTCTAAATTTTTGGCAACCTTCTTTTCTTCCTTTTCTTTCTTGGCCCTTTCCTCCTGGGCCTTATTTTTCTCTACCTTCATCTTCTTGGCCTGTGCTAAGGCTGTTTCTTCTTCAGCCTTTATTTCTTCAGCCTCTACTTTAGCAAAAGCCTCTTGGATCATGTTAGCCTCCCTCATTTCCCTTCTCTTTTCCTCTAGCTCTAGTTCTATTCTTATTTCTTCTTTGTTATGGCCCATTTTCCTCCACACACTTTTTTTCTCCTCCTCAGTTTGAGGAGTCTATGTGGATGGTTCTTTTAATGAGGCATTGGGATCTTTTGATGATGCATTGGGATATTCTCTTATTCCTTATTGGATGATGAAATCCCTCATCTCTACTTCTTCCTCTTTTTCCTCCTCCATCTCTTCCTCTTGCACCTCCATCTCTGTGAAGGTTATTATGGGCATTGTAACTATCCCTTTAGACTACTTTTTCTTCTCCCTTTTCATGGGTGATGTAATCCTTGGTGTGAAGATCATGTGCTTCTTTTTTGGTGCAAAGGGAGTGGCTTCATTATCAGAGGTGACCTTCAATTTGATGCACTCATGTATCTCCTTAAGTGTCTCCCCTTATTTATTTTAGGGAGACATTTTATGTGATACTAATACCAACTTCCCTTCATTATCAATCTAGAGGGGAAGGCCATCATCCTTCTTGGGGCATGTTTCCTTCCTTAGCCTCATCTCATAGTATAGTAGGTGGATCTACTTGAGTATGACTTCTTTTTAAATGGGATGGATGTCAGTATGATCTAATTCATCCTCCTCATCTTTAGTTGTTTTCCCCCCTAGGTGCATGTATTGGTTCCATAACTTACTTTGTTCTAAATCCATGGTCTTGACTAGGATGTCTAGTTGTTGTGCATTAAGAATTATTTGAAGTGCATCCCTAAAATATTTGTCTAAAAATGTGTAGGGTATCTTTAAACAACTATTTTTTTTCCATCTATGAATTCCAAGTGCACTACATATAAGTGTTTCATCATGAAAAAGGTTTCCATTCCAAACATATACTGAGGGAGCTCTTTAAGAATGTGTCATTCCTCTCTAAATGCTTCAATATATTGGGCACACCACCCCATCATATAGATCTTATACTTTTGGGAGAAGGTTAGGGGTAGGTGAGGTTTTGGTACTTCAATGTCAGGGATTCCTTGTGCTCTGAGAAGACCCAAAGGTTGTCCTCATCACCATCTATCATTATAATCTCTTCCATGATAATTAGGATCAGCATTGACCCCCACTAGAAGGTATCATATGTTGTATAACATTCAAGTAAATTCTTCACCATTTCCTCTACAATGAAATTTTTAATATTAAACTTAACCCCCTACACCATGTGGTAGGTAATGCATAGGTAGGCCTTGGTGATGTCAGTCCACTAACTACCAAGACACAGATTTGAACTCATGATGTGCATAGCTACCCTCATTCTATGGCCTTTGATGTCTTTGATTGGGAACAAGAAACATCCTTTATAGTACCCTAGGAGTTTCATGACCCTTTCCACTTCTACATCATCTACCATCATCTGGTGGATGTCTACATTAGAGTCTGGAAGCCCATTTATTCTACTAAAAAGACTTGATAACAATCACATGCACCTCCCCAAAAAGTATTAGTGATCCTCATGGATGCATGAGAGGAGTAACTTCATGAGTTCCTCTAGCTTCCCAAAGCATAATAACTCATAGAGCTGAGTTATGCTAGCAGTCACTAATTTATCCTAGATGGAGACATCAAATAATACCATGCCTACTTTAGTCTTTACCCCTATATCCACCACCTAGTCTTGCACTAGATCTTTTCCATTACTTGAGGTGTAGTGGTTATATTATTTGAGCCAACAGGTGTGAATGAAGGGTTCCCAACTCTCTCCTACTAAGACCTCCTTAAGAAATTGCATCTCCCTATATGACATTTTGGGAAGCACCTCTAGATCAACCTCAGTGATGCTAACTCCTTCTAATGGCTACACTTTCTTCTTCATTGTGGCAACTTCTTCTATCATCCATGCCCTCTTGGCATCCTTCTATAACTGGAGTATGCCAGAACTCATGAATTTCTTCCCCATCCTAAACCAACTAGTATTGAAGTGTGGTTTATTTAATTTGTTGGCAATCCTCACAGTCATGAGATCTATGACATCAAATCTCAATATTCATTTGTTGATAATGGTGACCTCAGTGTCACTCCTATTTTCTATTGCTTGGTTCTTGCATAATTTGTGCCTTACACTTATCTACACCAATCGCAAAGAGAACATAACTCTTATCTCTATTTGATTTCTCATTTTCGGCATTTGTGGGTGCTCAAAGTCTCATTATAGTAGCATTTTCTTGATTTGCCTCTGGTTTACTTCTCTAAGTTTAAATTAACTTCAAAGTTTATAACCTTAACCATTTGTCCCTTTGCTATTTTATACCCTTAATTTAGATACCTTCTTAATTTTAGGTGATTAATGGTGTGGTGGTACCTTGATTTCTTGGAATTCTCTAAAACTCATGAAATACATGAAAATTCTCTACCACACATGCATTCAGTGTGGATATTTATGCCTCCACCATGACCTCAATAATTTCTCCTAATGGTATTTTTGGTGAAGTAACATGTAGTTCAAATGGTCACTTCTCACCTCACTTTGGGTGGATGCCAGCTTATCTTGAAAATATTTCTCTTGAAATTTTATTCACTTAACACAACCTTCACCTTCCTTATGGAAATCTAGGTGCAGTGCCTCACATGCACGATATTCAGCATCCATGGTCCCATTTCCACTTCCTACTATGATTTCATTCCAAATGTGCTTTCCTATCTTGGTCAATTTCTCTATGATTTTATATCTTTCCTTGGCCTATCCTAACCCATACAATTCCATTACATTAGCCCTCTAATAAACAATTATCTAGGTGTCTTATGCACGCAACATCCTTTGCACATTTATTCATCACTTGGGACTCCTATGTTTAAATTCTGGTGAGTTTCATGTACCAAGAGACATATGTGTCTAACTATAGGTTCTTAAGAAGCAACCTCACTTGACTCACGTAATTGGTATTATACGTGGAAGCACTGAAACAATCCTCCTATGAGCCTTAGAGTGCCTTGCTTTCTAAATCTTATGAATGAAGATTTGATGCACATCATGTCTAAATCTATAAAATTTCATGCACCCATAACTTAGGTGTTGAGCCTTAGGCACTTAGAAAACATATGTTCTTGACTCACCTGGCTAGAATTATGCGTGAAAGTGATAAAATATTTTTATTGGTAGGCCTCAAAACACAAATTATGCACTCATCACCACAACAACTCAAATCATAAGGGACTCTTTGGTTTACACCAAACTTTATTCTAGTCTACACAATATAACCAACTCATAACTGAGAAGTTAGTGTTTGATGGTGCAATCACCATTCTATAACCTATATGGCTTTAATCAGTTGTCATTGAAATGCACATGGAGCATCTCACTTGATAATGTGCACAACTTGTATGCATTAGTATCCAATATGTTGTGGATGACATATGGACCCATCCACCTTATATGCAACTTTACTAGATTCTTGAGGTACTTGGAGTCATAGAGCAAGATTAATGCTCCTTCAGTTAGTACCTTGTGTAGACACCTAAATCTAGCCATTGATAACCTCCAATCAAGCTTTTGGCCAATTTCCATCCACAATGCACAATTTGGCCTAAAAACACTAAAACATGATAAATGATATGAAACTAACATATTCAAGTGCTGATTTTGGCCAGGGTATCACTAAATGGGGTAATGCAATTTATGAGCTAGCTAACTTTGATTAGATCATTTTGAGTCAAAATGCTAATTTTGCACCCACATGCTCTAGACTGCTCTTTCCTATCAAATCTTTTATACAAGATGAGTGCCTTTGTTATTTATTGTTGGTAACATTCTAAATGGGAGTACGGTTCCATCGTATTTGATAGGACCTTCCAATTATAATCTAATCAAATTGAGGACCAATAATAAGGCATTCTGATCAATTTAGGTAATTTGTGCATAATGTGTTTAATCATGATTAAGAGCTAATTAACCCAAATCAAGGCCTAATCAAAAATTCCATAGAATCTTTTTGAATAATTAGTTTTTGAAATGAATATTGAATATCTGCATCATCAAGTGACCTCATTTCTTGGGAAGACATCCCTAGGCCATAAATGCCATAAATATCAGGATTCATGCCCTTCATGCCTCATCAATGCCTTTCATGATTCCCTCCATGCCTCTTAACTTCCCCTTCTTCCAATGTCATGATGAGGATAATTACAAACTTAATTCCAAAAATTAAATTAATCCTCAACCACACATCTCAATCTTGAGATGGATGGTTAAGGTGGATTCTGATCAAATCCAAAAATCTATAAATAGGAGGCCTCACAACATCATTCATAATATTTCTTGATGCAAAGTTATAATGCTAAATTGGTTCCAAAAGCTTCAATAAACTAGTGTTACCATTCCAAATTAATTCCAAGCCAAGCCACAAGCCAAAGGTGCCAAGGATAGATGGAGGTATCCAAGCTTCCATTGCTAAGGACTTCATGAGCACAAAATTGAGCAAGCCACTACTACAAAGGCATTTGGAGAATCCAAGGAAGGTGAAGGAATTATTGTGATTTCATTCCTTTCTTTTTAGTTGTGTTTGTCATTTTCTTTTGTTAACTAATCTCTCCCTAGTGTCTAGGCCTAGAGATGTTATGCTATTAGTGTGTTTATTTCATTTTACTCTCATTTTAGAACTAACAACATACTAACCATCTTCTCTTGAGTTAAATTCCTAGATCATATAATGGCACACCCAGTGGGACTAGACATACCCTACACATGAAGGAGATCATTTTGCAAATCTAAAATATTTATTTGAGCCTTTAAAACTCTTGTAAATTGATTTTCTAAATTGATTTTTCCATTTTTATTTACCACAATTTTACATAGTAATTGATGTTAATAATAATATTGACATCGGTTACTTTCTTAACCAATGTCAATTAGAAAAATTGACATTGGTTAGATCTCAGTTAGCTAGAGTAACTGATGGTGATGGTAATAATCAATGTCGGTCACTGTGTTTTTTTAAAAACATGGACCTAAGAGCTACTTTTTCAAAGTTCATTATTTCAAGTTAAAAAGAGCTTCAAAGCTAAAGGACATGCTAATAATTTTTCTATAGGACCAAGCTTGATATTTGTTCAAAACATGTTTAAATCACCTTTGCATGCTTAAAAATCAATTAGGAACCTTACTTTGGTGAATGTTTTCAAAGTTTACAACTAAGACCAAGGGGTCAAATGAACACCACCAAACTTTTCATTTGGGTTTAAAATTGAACATACTTGTCAATTCTTATTTGCAATAGTTGTTTAGTTAGATTTTGTTTGGAAAAAAGAGGAATGTTGCATGTATACTCTTCCATTTGTCCCCTATAGGGAACCCTTGGAATCAAAAGTGCCATTCCTATTGTAAATAGCCTAGTCCAAGGCTTAGAAAGAAAGTCATCTAAAGCAATCCCAAAAAACTCATCAAAGTTTGGGTGACCTTGAAAATGACCCTAAAGTCTTTCTATTTCATGTTTTCTTTACTTTTTATGCATCTTGGCTTGTAAGGGGGACTTAATCACCTCCCACAAGTTATTTAAGGAAGCTTTGACATGGGGTTTCATCTCCCAGCATTGACTTCATTTGGCTCCTTTGGAGTAGCACATGGGACATAGTGGCACTTTGGGCATCATACTACACTGAGAAAATAGCAAGATGTAGTGGTTTTAAAAAAGACTAGACATTTTTACAATAAGCCAAGTGATATGGACCCAAAATTTGTGCTTTTCTTTTGCATTGCTTGGTGTGAAAGTTATTGTGTAATTGATTCCCCTAGATTGTTCAAAAACTTATTAGATATTAGATGAATCCTCACTTGCCATAGAAGTATTATTGGTGCAAGGTGCACCTCAAGGTCCATGTCATGGTACTGTCATTTGAGAGAATGGGGGTGTTAAAACCCTACTATATAATTCACATTTACTTTTGGATGAACACTTAAAATCCTCTCAAATGACGTATATTGATGGATTCCAACAATACCAAGCAACCTTGTCAGTTTAGGATCTAAGAATGGTTAATTATTTGGTCTTATCCTAGATTAAAGTCTTGTTTGGAGTCAAAACTTGGTGTAAACAAATAATCCAAAACCAAATGCATAGTCCAAATTCTCTTTTGAAAAAAGAAGCGTTATGCTACCCATGTGAGATCATTAATTTGCCTTGTTCAAAATGTTCATTAAAATCTTGAGAGTCATATCATCCACTTTGGCATAGTTATGTTACCCAATTGAATCTAGGCCTTTACCAAAGTTGTTTAAGTCCTTCACTTATAATCTAGATTCATAATTACACCTTTACAAGTTCATAGGGTTGATGTGTTAGATGGATTCGTCATTTTCACTAAACTTGAGGGAACTTAGGTTTAATTTCTAATTTGGGTTAAAGGTCATTAAAGACTCATAATCATTATCATCACTTAATAGAATTAAGCCATTTTATGCTAAACACTTGCACTTTAAGTCTATATACCACAACATTTTGAGTCAATAAAGGTAGTGTTATGCTATCAAAATTGTAGGAAAACATCTTTGCCTTAGAGAGTCTTTGAAATAAACCTTTTTTATCACACTTATTAGGTAGTATAACATCGTTACACTACCCAAAACATTTTAAATAATGTTTCATAGACCGTCTTGCATAGAGTTCTAAATTTGTTCCTACATTTTTAGCCCAATCTGAGTGTACTTTTGTGATCTTTTATCTAAAACTGTTATACTATTCACTTTTGTCTAGCTTGTTTGTCTAAAAGAACCCAGTTTTATACCATTTTTGTGAGAAAATAAACTATAGCTAAAGTGCCTTTTGTTTCATACTTTATACCTAGTTGACCAAGTTCATGTCCAAGAATCAAATTCATAGTGTTTGTTAGAAGTGTTTCAAATCCATTAGATTAAAACTTTCATCTATTTTCAAAGTCTAGCTTTTGATGTTGTTTGGCCAAGAGTCCTATCACCTGCCTTGTTTGAGCCTAGCTTTTGACATCATGTTTGGCCAAAAGACCTAGCAACTTTTTAATTCCTAGATTAGACTGATTTGAAACACTTTGACCTTAGAGTTTGGTATTTTGATTTTAGGTTCATTTACTTGTTTATCTTTGTGTGAACAGTGAAATGTTAGATACTTCACACTAGCTTGTTTCCTCACAAAACTTTGCATAAACCTTTTGATCCTTTTAAAAAATATAGACCAAGTTGGGACATCATCTATTTTATATATTTTCTTCTTTTTTAGATTGTGTATAAATCCTTGACCTTTTATCACAAAGCATTGACTATGGATCCCAACATGTATTCCTACACTCATAGTGGACTCATGTACAATCCAGGGATTAGTAATGTGGTTGCACAAGAAGAAATGGTGCAAGACCCCTATGTAGATAATATTGCTTATGGGATGGATTTGTATCCCTCTTATAATACTCAATTAGGGGCACAAAGCCAAAATCCATTAGCTAACTATTTGGTTAAAACATCACCTTACACAGAATAGGACCAAGAACAAACCATGTAATACTTAGCTACAATACCTTTAATAGATGAGCCAGTGCTTCAATAGTCATATTCTACTAATACAACTTCCACATATGATCTATTTTTGTTTTAGCGATATTTTTTAGAGAATAAATAAGATATTTTGGTTAGAGCCATAGAGGTTAGGGCTAAGTTTCCAGTAGACTTCCCGCATATATATTTACCAAGTTCAGTAAGAGTACCCCATAATATCATTTATGATCAATAGGCTTCTTTTAGCAATCATATGACTCTAGTCCAAATAACATACCAAGATCCTAATATATTTTATCAAAGCAAAAACATCATGGAAGATCACTTTAACCAAATGTAGACAACATATCAAACATATCTAAGTCTAGCACATGATTTAAATCAAATGAACATGGTAAATAAGCCTCTCATTGACCTAGTTCCTTCAAAAGAAGCATTGATAGAGTTAGTTCGACAAGAGAATCCAAGTTCTGACCCATTCATACAAACTGCTTCAATAGATAACTTGATGCATATGCCCATTATTGAAGAAGTGTCTTCAGCCTCTACACTAAATAGTGAGCCAAATGTAGTGGACAATGTGTATACAACATCCAGTCCCAATTAAAGTGGTACTAATGCATAAATAACTAGCCAGTAACATGTGCCTATAGTTAATCCCATGAGTATATCATCATACTAGGGAGTAGGGGTTTCTATTTTGTATAGCCTCATCTAACTGCTTCCTTGAGTTTACAACCTATAAGGTTAGGTAATCAAATAATGGCCAATATCACACCTTAATGATAGAATATGATGAATCCTTCTCCCCCTCATCAATTGGTGAGTAGTATTCCATAATAGTAGACATAATCTAGTGTATCAACATAATAAAATATGAATACATTACCACCTCAATTAGGGGTAATAAATGTTCTACGCTGCTAGGTAATGACGAACATACCTCTTAAGTCATAGAATAATATGCCAATTCAAAACCAAGAAATGACTACTAAACAATGTGCAAATATTGGTCAATGACAGATCTTGAATCTATAACTTACTTTCACTTCCTCATAGGGATTCATGTAACAAGGAGGTCCTCATGTTTCTCAGGTACCTGCTAGACAACCATTGGTTCTAAATGTGCCACAAATCTAGAGATAGGGTCTTGGTCTACAAGCTTCCACTCAATAGTAAGGTTTAATTAGTCGATAGCATGTCTCTTTTCAACCACAATAGGCACAATATAATTATATCCCTCCATCCCAACCAAAAAATCCCCTAGGTCAAACCTTTATCACCAACCCAAACCAAAATATCATGCAACCAAATGTGCAATTTCAAGTACATCCCAATCCATGTATGCATATTCCTGGTCCATTCCCCAACCAAACCAATATACCCTAATAGGCATCTCCATCATACCTTGGTCAAATTATTTCACTTGTGACCTCCCAATCATCTATTCAAACCCAAATTCTCCCTCAAACCAATATTCCATCCAATTTCCTATCTCAAGAATTGTAATAGATGACGGATACAATTGCTACCATTTAGGTTGAGAAGTAGACCAAACATTTAAAATTGGATGACATATGTTCTTATCCATTCAACATGGAGTATTTGAAGATACCATTTCCTCCAAGATATGAACCATTGAAATTTGATAAGTACAAAGGGAAAGGTGATCCTAAGGCTTATTTGATTGAATTCTTTATCGCATGTCAACCAATAACATATAGCGACATATACCTTTTACTATTGTTTCCAAGGATCTTGGTTGGACAAGAATTAGAGTGGTTTTTGAAGTTTTCCAAAAACTAAGTAGCAAATGTTGATGATCTTTATGATAAGTTTGTCCACACTTTTCCTATAATCTCGAACATGAGATTTCATTAGTGGACCTGACACAAGAAAATCAAAAAGTTGGGGAGAGTTTTGTGAGTTATTTATAGTGTTAGAGAGCCCTTACAAGCCATTTCACCCATAGTTTACTAGATAAACAATTAGCCACTGTGTTTACCAAAAATTTGTATAGTGAGATAGCTTATCTTCTGGAATTACAATGTGTGCATACATTCAAGGAGATCATTGATAAAGTTTTATTGATTGAGAGGGTGCTCATCAATAAAGGATTCATCAAACTTAATTCAACTAATAAAAATCAAGGTATCAATCAATAAAATTACCAACATCCCATCTAAGCACAAGCATCACAACTGACATAGGACACTAAGACTGAAGTAATTCAATTGCAATAGGAATGTTGTGGGAAATGGAGTAATCAAATCTCATCATGTCCAAACTATGTATACATCATCTACACCAAATTTTTAGCTTACTCCTACCCATCAACCTCTCCAACCAATGTTTCAAGTGCAACAACCAATACCTACACAATAAATATAACCTTTACCATTACAAACCCCTCCTCCTAGAAGAACCATCCCTGCACATCATGTCTTTAGTAATCTAGGAGAACCTATTGATTTTGTATTTCAAAAACTTGATGCCACTAATTTGATTATTTTTCCCATACCAAAACATTATCCTCAAGGCATTCCTTATCCTGATTGGTATTGTGAAAACAAATTTTGTGACTATCATCAGGTCAACAGGCATAATCTATGAAGATGTGTCCAAATCAAGCATTTAATCAAGAATATGTTGGAGAATGGGGAGATAAAATTGGATAATAGTGCTTCCACTTCCAATAAAACTCTTGGGATCTATCAAAACCCTTTTTTTTGACATAATAATCAATAGCAATAGAATAATCAGCAACAACAATGGCTAATGTAGTAGCAAAATCAACAATATCAAAATAAAAGGCCAAACTAGTAGAACCAACAAAATCAGTAGTAGAACCCACAATAATAGAAAAATGGACAAAACTAAAGTTAGAAAGATAATAATGAACAAACCTACCATGCAGTTACACATGATTGCAATAGGGTTGTAGGTCATATTGTATGGGGTAGCGTTAATACCATCTCTATTAATCCTAGACCAAACACTAATTAACCTAGACCATTGCTAAACAATAATACTCAGTGAAATCACATAGATAATCCTTCTTTGACTTGGGAGTGCATATAGGCAAACTAGAAAACTAAGACTTTCCCTTTTGGATCTTATAGAAATAACTTATCCTTGCCACGTGCCCACATACAAGCAAACTGACAACTGAGACTTGTCTTATCTAGTCCCACACCATTCCTAACATTAGTTAGCAATAATGGTCCAATATTTAATCTTGATTATGCAATAAGAACTCAAAGGTTGAATATTACTATCCCAAGCCCAAAACCATCCACCACTTTGCCTGTCATCTAACTAACCATTCAACCTTGAAATAAACCATTCGCTACTAACCAAGATAAGAAGTTTGATATTATGGAACAATTGTAGAAACACCAGCACAAATTTCTATTTTAGATTTGTTGTGGATATCAATAATTCACAAAAAACATCTTGAATGAGTATTTGACCCAATTCATTGTTGCTAGTGACATATCCCCTGATAACTTTCAAGCTTTGGTTGGACACCTAACTCTAGCCCAACAAGTCACATTCAACCAAAGTGATATGTCTTCCCTTGGCCCACTCCATAATAAACCATTATACATAGAAGTTTATATCAGATGACATAATGTGAAATGTGCCGCTATAGACAATGGATCTGGCCTCAACATAGTGTCTCTAAAGCTCATCAAGATTCTTGGGTACATAATGACAGATCTCTAGCCAAAAACAATAACTATTAAAGCCTATGATAATTAGGAAAGAGAGTCACAGGGCACCATTAGTTTTCTAGTTATCATTGGGCTTTTAACCCATGATACACTTTTTCATGTGTTGGATCTTGAGTTATTATACAACATGCTTCTAGGTAGGCCTTGATTACATAATATTCATTTAATCCCATCACCACTACACCAATGTATCAAGTTTTCCCACTCAGGGATGGAAGTGAATATTTCAAGAGATTTACACCCATATGAATATTGCAAGCATCTTGAGTCCAAATTTCAAATTTCAAATTATCAGTATGATATGAATCTAAGTTCCAAGTAGGATGGAGGAAAAGCTATACTTATTGATATTTCATCAAATAATTGCATAGATCCTAATACATTGGATTCCCTTTCCCACATACCACCTACTGAAGCTTCTAATCATTTCACCATTTCAGATAATGGACTAGGAGAATATGTGACCCATGATACATTGCATATTTCTAATCTTCCTTAGAATCCAAAAACCTTTGGGTGACCTAAAGTCATCCCACATATGCATTGGCAACAAAAGAACAAAGATAATGGACCTATCACATTTGTACGAGCATTTGGCCTAGGACCTGATCCTCTTGAAGGGGATGAATCATGATTATACAATGATAACTAAGTTTATTATTATAAAGTACCAAGTATCTTATTCCTAATAGGATCATGGAGCATCACAATTATAAAGAAAGAGGCCTTAAACTAAATCAACAAGGAAACATCGAGCCAATTTCCATGACTAAGTATGAAATACCTTATGGACTTCGATTTAAACCACCTGAGGGTGACCCCACATATCTTATTCAAAATCCATCACTAGTCACTAGTGATGATGATGCTGACAGTGAAGTAGTGTCTGATCATAGCCTTTAACTTTGATAACCTAGTTGAAACCAACCTTTTTGATAACAATGTCATTTTTACCCTTACCCTGACCATTCATCATAATCCATTTCCATTATATTATCCCTAATTGATAGATTGGGACCAACAAAAATCTAGTCTATCAATTGATGAGTTCCAGATGATGAGGCATTCTATGATTTCTTAGGCCTTAGAGATAATTCTCCATTGAGAGATCACAAATTAGGATTCTTAATCACATTAGATCCTATAGCCTATTTTGGAGAGCAAGTGAACACCCTTAGCCAAAAATAAATAAGTAAAACATTGAGGTCCCAAAGTGAAAACCTCTTTAAGGCACTTTCTAACTAGGGAAAAAGTAAAGATAAAGGCTAGTATAATGGTGAAAACTTGTTTCAGGTATCATTAGTTGGGAATGTTCATTCTTCTTCAAATTTAGACTAGGAGACCATAAATGATGAACTTGCCTATGGATTTGAGTTCAATTTTAAGCAACAACAAGTATTTTATCAAATTCTCCAATAATTTTTGACTATTTTTGTTACATGGCTAGATCTCCCATTAAGGGATTTAGATTCATAATGCCTAGGAGAAGTTGAAGAGCAAATCATAACAGAGGACCCTGATATAGTCCAACAGTTCAAATCATTACCTACTATCCTAGAAGATGGTTCAACCCTTCTAGTCAAAGCTATAACAGAGGTAAATATCAAGACTTCATCAGACCTAAAATGGATAAAATTAGGCATGTCCCTCACTGAGGAGGAAATGATGTCTTTATAGTTTTTTTGAGAAATTTTGTAGATATCTTTACATGGTCCTATTCTGACATGCAAGGTCTAGACCCCACCTTGGTTCTACACCACCTTGTGGTTAATCTTGATGCTAAATTGGTAAAACAAAAGCTAGGTAAGATACATCCTCACATTGCTATATTGTTAAAGAAAGAGGTGGAAAAAATCTTAGAAGTAGGATGTATCTAATCCATTGACTACTCAAAATGGATCTCTAATGTTGTACCTGTTAACAAAAAGCTTGAAGGGATCAAAATTTGTACTAATTTTTGAGACATCAACAAAGCTTGTCCTAAAGATGATTTCACCCTACCTAATATTGATATGATCATTGACTCCATAGCTAGTAATGAAATGCTTTCACTCATGGATGACTTTTCAGGATATAATTAGATCAGAATAACATCAGAACATTAACATAAAATAACATTCACTACTCCATGAGGAGAATTTTGTTATCAAGTGATGCCATTTGGCCTTAAGAATTCTAGATATACATACCAAAGGGTCATGACTATCATATTCCATGATATGATGCATGATATTATTGAAGATTATGTCAATGACATATTAGGAAAATCCAAAACTAGGGTTGAACATCTAGTAGTGTTGTATAAGATATTTGAAAGACTATGGGAGTACAAAGTTAGAATAAATCCAAAGAAATGTGTGTTCGATGTAAATTTAGCAAACTATTGGGCTTCACTATGTCTCGTAGAGGTATTTAAGTTGATCTAGCTAAAGTCCATGCTATAACCAAGATGCCACCACTAACCAATTTAAAGAAACTCTATAGTTTGCAGGGTAAGATCTAGTCAATCTAATGTTTCATCTCTCAACTAACAGATAAATGCCATACATTTACACAACTTTTGAATAAAGGTGTTACATTTCAATAGGATGATCACTACCAAATAGTTTTGAAAAAACTCAAAGACTATCTTATTAATCCACCTATTTTATTACCTCTTATACCAAGAAAGCCATTCTTATTATACCTATTAGCTATTACCCATGCTCTGGGGGTACTCTTGGCTCAACATGATGACAATGGAAAAGAGCATGTTGTGTACTACCTAAGCCATACCTTGGTTACATATAAACATAACTATGCACTTATTGAAAAATCTTGTCTGGCCATGGTTTTTATAGCTCAAAAATTGTGCCATTACATGTTGAATAATAAGACCATAGTCATTTCAAAGGTAGATCCACTCAAGTATCTACTATCTAAAATAGCTTTGCAAGGTAGAATGGATAAATGGATCATGCTTCTTAGTGAGTTTGACATAGATTATGTCACTCATAAGGTAATCAAAGGACAAGTTTTTATAGATCAACTTTTTAAAGCACCTCTCACAGACACCCAGCTACTCACGTTTCAATTTCTTGATGAATCTATCATGACCATCATCGACAAACCCCTTGAAGAGTAGCCTTGGAAACTATATTTTGATGGTTTATTCACTACACATATATCAAGTTTAGACCTATTGTTTATTACCCCACAAGGGGATCTAATCCCTAAATCAATTAGAATCAACTTTCCTTGTACAAATAACATGGTTGAGTATGAAGCACTTGTTACAGGACTTCAACAAGTAGTGCATTGGAATATATCTCATCTTCATTGTTAAGGTGATTTTTAGTTGATCATCAATTAGGTCACAGATCATTTTTAGACCAAAGATGATAATTTGGTTTCATATAAAGCCATGGTTGACACTCTTAAAAATCAAATTGCCAACATTTAGTTTGAGCACATACCAATGGCTAGTAACAAAACTATAGATGTCATAGCTTCTATTAACTCTCTGATTCAATAAATAGATAAAGCTAGAGAGTATTAGTTCCTCATCAAAACTTTGTCAGCACTAGCTCATGAACCTTTAATTATTGTCATGATTTGTGATACTATTGGTCCTAATTCTATCTAGTACTTAGACCTTTACAACTACCTTCATGACCAAGTTTTACCACCTAACCTCTCTCAAAAACAAACTAAAGCCTTCATTCATCATTTTTCTTGTTATACTCTACTTGGATCCACTCTTTACCATCATAGTTTTGATGGAACTCTGCTTCATTGTTTAACTTTGGTAGAGTATGTGGAGCTCATTCTAGTGGGGTAGTCCTATCCAAAAAGCTCTTGTGTACTAGTTATTATTGGCCCATAATGGTGCAGATACCACTGCATATGTAAAGAAATGTGACAAATGTCAATGGCATGCTAATTTGATTCATGCCCCAAAAAAAACTCTAAAACTAATGTTGACACCATGGCAATTTTCTACATGGGGACTTGACCTCATTGGGAAGATTAACCCAACTTCATCTGATGGCCATAAACATATCCTTACCACCACTAAATATTTCACTAAGTGGGTTGAATTTATACCCCTCACATATGTGACTGGAAAGGAAATTTCCAAATTCATCTTCAACCATCTCATCTGCCACTATGGTATCCCCTCTTAAATTATATCTGATAATAGAGGATCATTCAAGAATAAATATGTAGACCAGTAATGTACTGAATACAACATCACCCAACATTTTTCTATAGCATATTACCCTCAAGGTAATGGCCAAGTCAAGAAATCCAATAAAACCATTGTCAACATTCTCAAAAACATTTTCAATGCTATTAGTCATGATTGGCATCTCTAGACATTCCTTGCCCTTTGGGCATATCGTACCAATCATCGTACCCTAATAGGAGCCACTCCATACTCATTTATGGTACTAAAGCCATCATTCCCAGTGAGATTGAATTGTCTTCACTATGCATCTCTATCAAGCATGTCCTAGATGATCATGACTATCGAGTAGCTTGCCTATAAGAGCTATATTTACTTGATGAAAAATGCATAGCCACGTTCAATAATCTTCAAGCATATCAGAATTGATTCAAAGGCCACTATAATCGGCATGTTAAGTATAGAACATTTAAAATTGGTGATCTTATTCTTAAATAAAACCAAAAGAATACCATGGTTGAGAAGAAACATAAAGGGAAATTCAAACCAAATTAGATAGGGCCTTTCATCATCACTGTAGATTTGGATCAGGAGCATACAGGCTTGCCACACTAGACAATGATGAACTTCTGAGCTAATAAATATTGTTCATCTCAAGTGGTACTATGATTGAATGCTAAGGTGTATTTTATATAAGGACCATTTTAGTTATGTCATTTTATCACTATTCTTCTTTATGCCAAAACCATCCTTATCTATTCTCTTGGCCATGACCACTTTTTACTTTTGACCTATCGACCCAATGTGTTCTAAAAACCTAGCCCATTTGACCTTGGTTTTTGTCATTCATTATGTAGTTTCAACATCAAGGTATCTAATCATTTTCATCAGTTGGTTTAAGTATTTTAGATAGATATTGTAGTTTGGGATAGTATGATAAAAGTTTTGATAGTTGCATCCTTTGTTTTTTATGTCTTTCTTACCACCAGTCATGCTACTAATTATAATCACCTTTGGGAAAATTAGTACCATTAGCCTATGGTATTATGTCTTGGTTATAACTACCTATGGGAAAACTAGGGGCAACATTAAGCCTTAACTTACTAACTTGCCACTACCTATGCCATACTATGTCTTTTTATTAACTATGTCTATTTTGTTTGAATTGACTATTGCACTATCAAATTCCTCCACTATAAGGATAGAACTATAGTGACTTGAGGTCCTACTTTGGGACTATGTAGGTAGTTCTCAATACTTGTTGAGGTCAACTTAGTCACCCTTTTCCCCATACTATTTTCATTTTATGAGAAACCTAACCCACACTCTCACCATTTTGTGAGCAACCTAAGCCACACTCTCACCATTTTAAGAGCAACCTAAGCCATGGCCTTACCATTTTATGAGTAACCTAAGCCACACTCTCATTGTTTTTTGATATTGAACCATTTACTATCTTGTCATTCTTGATTGAGTTGAGACACTCCAAAACAATTCCAAAAACATTTTAAAAATCATTAGAAAAGAATAAAAACATTAACCACTTCTTTGCCTTAAGGATTCTGGGAACCCTTACTAAGTTACAAGTAAATCACTTGCCATTTTAGTTTCCCCATCCTTTTTGGCCTTTTTCTCTCATGCACTTTCCATTTTGTAAGACCATTCATATTCTTCTATCACATCCATTCTATTTATTTCCTCAGTTATCACATTCTTCCCATTCCCTGGGAGAACTATATTTGGCCTGATGTTTTTTATTAGATATTACATCCATAGAATTATGTAGGTAGCATCCACTTGCCTAGTGCATATGGAGATAGATCATTCACCCCATTCCTTTTCTTTTATTCCCCCATTTTGTTTGTTTGTTCAGTTATCACCTATTTTCTAGGGGCAATGTTCATATGGTTTCTATTTCATTGTTTGTTTTTTTATTTCTACTTATTTTGTTTGTTTGTCTACATGTTTGTTTACTTTTAGCATTGTTGCCTTGATTTAATTTATGTGTGTTCATTGGGTGATTCCTTGTCCACACTTATACTCGAATCCATCCATATTCATATGTTTACATTGTCATCATGGTTTCTATCATTAGTGCATTATTTTCTATTGAGTAATGGATTGTGGGAGTTAGTCCTTATGCATATTTTGGCCAATTCATTATGGTGTTATATCATAAATCCTACCATCACATGCTACAAGAAACCTCAACTTCAAAAAGTCTATTTAGCAATGGTAGCATCTCTTCAGCATCGACATCCTGATTCCATCCTAATCATATCCCAAATAGAGTAATTAAACATGAAATAATTTTAGTTTTTATTAGTTTAAATGAGCATCTCCCTACTAGTAGGTTGTTCCAATTCATCATTACCCTTTGTCTTAAGTTATCGTCATCCTTGACCAATTTTATCATATTTTTCATAATCATGGTCCAATGATTATAACCACCTATGGGAAAATCATTGCACACCATCCCACTTGCATTTCTCAATGATTATAACTACCTTTAGGCAAATCATTGTGTTGTCACCACATTAAATTTTATACCTATATAGGATCATGTTATCTTGTTTGTCTATCCTAACTAGGGTAGTTCCATCTCAATTATTATAACCACCTTTGGGCAAATCATTGTGTTATCATACCATGTTGCCACTATCGGGGTACAATCTTATAACCATGTTTAGGTAAACCATTATACACCATCCCACTTGCATTCTCAATGATTTTGACTACTTTTTTCACTATCATTATGTTTTCACCCCATCATCTTTCCTTTTTTTGGTCTCCTCATTTTGCTTCTTTATGTATGAGGGACTATTTGCCAACCTACTTGTGTCAACCGTTCCCTCGAGGGGGAATCATACAGTTAGTTTATCATTATTACAATTGTAGGAATACAAGACCTTTTCATTATTTGAGAAGATGTTATTATTCTTATAGCTTGCAACACCTTCCCAAATAGGGGTAAACTGTAGACACCTAAATCTGGCCACTGATAACCTCCAATTAGGCTTTTGGCTAATTTCTATCTAAAATGCACAATTTGGCCTAAAAACACTAAAACATGCTAAATGATGTGAAATTGACATATTCAAGTGCTAATTTTGGCCAGGGTATCACTAAATGGGGTAATGTAATTTATGATCTAGCTAACTTTGATCAAATCATTTTGAGTCAAAATGCCAATTTTGCACCCATATGCTCTGGACTGCTCTTTCCTATCAAATATTTTGTACATGATGCTTACCTTTATTATTTTTTGTTGGTAACATTATAAATGGGAGAACAGTTCCAACGCATCTGATAGTGCCTTCCAATTCTAATCCAGTCAAATTTAGGAATAATAACAAGGCATTTTAATCCATTTGGGTAATTTATGCACAATTTGTTTAATCATGCTTAAGAGCTAACTAACCCAAATCAAGGCCTAATCAAAAATTACATGTAAACTTGTTGAATAATCTGTTTTGGAAATGAATATTGAATATCTACATCATCAAGTGACCTCATTTCTTGGGAAGACATCCCTAGGCCATAAATACCATAAATATCAGGATTCATGCCCTTCATGCCTCATCAATGCCTTCCATGATGCCTTCTATGCCTCTTAATTTCCCCTTCTTTTAATGTCATGATGAGAATAATTACAAACTTAACTCCAAAAATTGAATTAATCCTTAACCACACATCTCAATCTTGAGATGGATGGTTCAAGTGGATTCTGATCAAATCCAAAAATATATAAATAGGAGGCCTCACAACATCATTTTTAAGCTTTCTTGACGCAAAGTTATAATGCCAAATTGGTTCCAAAAGCTTCAAAAAATTAGTGTTACCATGACAAGTTGATTCCAAGCCAAGCCAAGCCACAATCCAAAGGTGCCAAGGAGAGATGGAGGTAGCCAAGCTTCCATTGCCAAGGACTTCATGAGCACAAAACTAAGTAAGCCACTACTACAAAGGCATTTGGAGCATCCAAAGAAGGTGAAGGAATTATTGTGTTTTCATTTCTTGATTTTTAGTTGTGTTTGTCATTTGATTTTGTTAACTAAGCTCTCCCTAGTGTCTAGGCCTAGAGATGTTATGTTATTAGTGTGTTTATTTCATTTTATTTTCATTTTGGAACCAACACCATACTAACCATCCTTTATTTATTTAAATTCCTAGATCACACCTTGTGCTTGATATGATTATCATGTTAGAGCTTTTGGCATGCCTTCTCTATCTGTTGGCTCCATCTTGTTTAGGCATGCACCTCATCTAAACACTCCAAGTCCTCCTTCCTTGCACTCAATGATTTTTGGTCATCCAATTGACCAATTCATGAAATGATGGCACCAAGAACTCCATTAGTAAAATCACCTCAGTTCCAAACACCAGTTAGAATGGTGTAACCTTGTTCAAGTGCTTGTAGGTTATGTGATATGCCCATATTACTATCGACACTCAATCATCCCAATATTTATGACTAACATTGCATATTTTTATAAGGTATATTCCTAATATATTTTTGAATGCTTCGGTTATGCCATTTTCTTGGGGATGATATGGGGTAGTCTTTTGGTATGCTACCATTACTTGGCTAGCAAAATTTTCATAGTTTCATTGAGGAAGTGTGCCCCTTTGCCGCTAGTTAAACTGAAAGGGCACCCATAGAGAATTATGATGTTCTCCCATTTGAATCATGTGGTAGTGGTGGTAGTCCAATTTTTATTAGGTGTTACCTCATCCCACTTTATGAAATATTCAATGGCTACCAAAATATATCTTGTGCATGTGTACATTGCTATGAGATTAATTGGTCTAACAAAATCAATGGCCCATTTTTCAAATGGTGCCTAGGAAAGAATGGGGATGAGAGGAATCTCATTCTATAGGTTGGGATTCTTTATGCACTATAATATGTCACATGCCTTGGTGTAATCTTTCACATCATGAAATAGACTTAGACACCACAAGCCTGATTGTAATACCTTACATGATGTTGTGTCTCTAGAGCAATGGCCTCCTATTATCCCCTCATGTGCCTCACATAAAGTGGAGTCCATTTCATGCTCCAAGACACATTGGCATAGGACTTCATCTTGTTCTAGCTTGTATAGTTCCCTACTAATGATCTCAAAAGGGGTAGCACAAACTATGAGTTGCTTCTTCTCTATGGTCATCATGGTCTAGGGCATAAACCCAGATTTTATAAATGCATATATCTCCTCCAAGTCTTTGGGAACATGATAGACTTTGTAGAGTTGTGTATCTGGCATGTCATCTTCAATGGGCACTACCACATCACTAGAGTTGATGTAAGATAAATGGTCTAGTCTCAAGTTTTGCTTCCTAAGTTTTATCATAGCTAATAACTAAATTTTTTGAAATAGAACTATCCATCTACAAATGTGCCCATGGAGAATTGGCTTATTCATGAGGTACTTAAGCACCTCATGATCGGTGAAAAATATGAATGGGGATTTCAACAAGTATTGTCTGAATTTTTAGATGGTGTACACCATGGCCAACACCTCATGCTTGGTAGTTGTGTAATTTTAATCTATCGAGGTAAATTTATGGCTTGCAAAGGAGATAGGGTGATCCATCTTACCTTCATTGAGTTTCACCAAAATGGCTCCAATTACAGAGTTGGGTGCATTAATATGGATGTGGAATGGAGTCATCCAATCAAGAAATTGAAGGATAGGCATGCTAGCCAACTTGAGCTTCAGAGTTTCAAAGGAATCCTCTTGCATTATGGCCTAGTAGAATGGGCCATCCTTACGTAATAGCTCTTCTAACAATGTTTTGATCCTTGCTTAGCTCCTTATAAACTTGTTATAATAGCCATAATGTTCAAGAAAGGTGTAAGCATCTTTCTACATGGAAGGGGTATGGGGTTGTAAAATAATAGCAATATTCATGGGGTTGATGAGCAGACCATCTTTACAGATGATGTGTCTGAGCAAAGTTCTAAATGGTGTCATGAAGATGCACTTATTTAGGTTTAAAGATATTTTTAGCTACCTACATTGTTTAAACACTAGGCATAGGTTAACATAATGATCCTTTACAAGCCCATACATAGTCCAATCATCTAGGTATACTTAGAGGAAATTATGGATGAATTTTTTGATTGCAATGATGACCACTTTGGAGAATATAGTTGGCACATTCTTAATTCCAAAGGGTATCATGTTATAAGAAAAATAACCCCATTCAATCACAAAGGTTGTTTTGGGTGTGTCCTCTTATTCAATCTAGACTTGATGGTATCAAAACAACCCATCATTAAAGGTGTATATTTCATAGCCTGTGATGCCATCCAAGACTTCATTAGTGAATGGAGTCGAGAAGGAATCAGTGATGTAGGTGGCATTCAACATTTTATAATCAATATAGATATGAATGTGCCTATCCTTCTTAATACTAATCACCATGGGGCTTACCCTTTTGTATTCTTACATAGGTTAGATGACACCTATGACTATCATTCCATCAATCTCTATCTTGACCTTAGCATAGAGACTGGGGTTCATTATGTATGGGTGATTTTTGATAGGTCTTGAGCCATCTACTAGTTTTATACTCATTTTACAAAATGATGGGGGGTACCTTTCATGTCCCAATAATTTTGAGGGAAAAAGTCTTGAAACTTCTTCAAGAGATCCAAAATTCATGTTATCTCCACGTTGGATCAATATGCACCTAGAGTATCCACCTTTGGTTCTCCTTCTCTGCTAATATCAACTTAAGTGGTCTTGAGAAATGTACAGTAGGGATTATTTCTCTACTAATGTGTGTCCTCAAATTACCTACTCCCTTCAATTATTTTGATGTGGAGATGACTAGGGTCTTCCTCATTAGGGGCACTATCATTTACTTGGCATACGAGCTTCTTCTTTTCTATTAAAGATGTCTAATTTTGTGCCTTCTAGACATTTGTATCTTCATCACTCAAGTCATTTTTGAGTGCCTTCTCCTTGAGTAAAGTTGGGAGCACTAATCGTTTCTCCTCAAACATATCATGTAGGTGTTCATCTAAGATTTCATTATCTTTAAACACTTCCCTTTGAATGACTTATAATGGCTTGATCAATTATAAGTTATGTGAGGAAAAGGAGGTGGTGTGCATAAAATTCTCCTTTAAGACATCCTAACTGGTTGTCTCACAATGTGTTTTGTTGATCATATACCAATCTAACACCCACATCTTCAAGGTTTTGTAGATTGAGTGCACCCATAGGTTCTTCAAGGCATTTGTATTGTATTGAATCCATGTTTCTTCGCACAAGCGTATATGTACTATTGGGTTTGAATCACTAGATTATGGAGAAATGTCTAGGTCCTCATTGCTTTTTCTAAATTTAGTGTAAATGGTTGCTTTTATAGCTTGCCAAGATGGCAAGTTAGGCCTCTACATTACCCACCAATGAGTGGTAGTGATTTTCAAAGTATATATTAATGCACCCATCATGTCTACTTATTTTAGGATGTAGGACTCTAGGTCACAGACATATTATTATATGGGATTTCTCCCCTCATATCATGAGAGCACTACAATTTTACCTTTACTTAGGTGAAACACTTTATTTCCCTTCTTATTATTGGGGACCCCTCTTCATGAAGTATGATCAATCTAGACCCAACCAATCCTCATAGGTTTTGGCACCTTTGCACTCACTAAATGAAACCTTTAAATAGTGGTTTCGTAAGCTTATTTGACCCATCAGTCACAAGCTACATCAATAGTGTCTGAGGCTAATTGTCTATCATCCTAATAAAGCACTCCTTAGTTATTAGGGTTGAAATTTTTAGCTCCTTGCATCATGATGTTGTAGATATGATTTATCTCATCCTCAATATTAATACTTTATAGATAAGGGGGTCTTTGTTCACTTGAGAAGGGGATCATGACCCTTTCCTTGCCATTTTCAAAGGTCATATAGGGCTTCTTGAAGTGCATGTCATCATTATTTATGTATCACCATGACCTACCCAGGAGTTCTGGATAATTATCTTGCTCATCCAACTCGATCACTTTGAATTTAGCATGAAACTCTACACCCATAATATCTACAACAACACCTTTTAGAACTCTGATTGGTTGCATCCTATATTTGTTGGACATAAAAATCACATGAGGAAAAGGCCTCAAGGCTGGCCTACCCATCTTCTCCCATACATTTCTTGTCAAGATATTGACCTTAGTACCTATGTCCATGAGGACCTTCATTACAAACCATCCATCAATGGTAGTATTCACCAAGATATCTTGATCGTACTTCACATTTTGTATATGCCTAACCTCTCATGCTCTTTCCATGCATGGCTCAACAATTTCAACTAGATTCTACCTTGCATGCTCTAAAAGAAAATTCTTCAACAGGGGTGGCATCTTTTTTGTCTATATGAGGTACATCTCTATTAGATCTTATACCTCAACCTCCTAGCTATCTTGCTTCTTACGAGAGGTTGTAGCATGTGCCTTTAGGTCTCGCACCAATTGGAGCTCTCCTTACAGGTTTTGGATCACACTCATAGCATATTACAATACATCTTTCTATAATGTAGGGTTTGGGTAAGGTGAAACTTTGGGTTCCAGTTGCATATTTCACTTAGTGCAACTTAGTCTCCCATATTCAGGGCACAACTCTAGTACTGCCACAACTAGTGGCTGAGTGGTGAGCCCACTATGATTTATCACATATACCTTTACTTTCTCAGTGTTGGTTGGTTTTTCCTTTGGATCCCATTTCTCTACTTTTAGCTCACACCAGATCATTCATGCACCTTTGTCTATGTTGGGTCAGCCTTGGGTTAACTTATTATACAAGTCAGGGCATTCCTTGACCTTGTGTGTTCCTCAATAATACCCACACATTGGATGTGTAGGGTAGTCATGCTGATAGTACTCAGTCAAACCATATTTATAACATGATCACAATGGGAATCTTCCTCCATAGTACCCTCCACACAACCCTCTAGTGCCTCTTTTTATCCCATATTCTACATTCTACTAACCATAGCCCTCATTTCCTTAGATTGTCTGCCTTCTAACTGTTGTAATTACGTATCATTTGCCTCTCTCCATATTTTCATACATCTTGTTGATTACATGGTAATCAACTATGGTATGAGTGTAGGTGTCACATAATTGAAAATATATGGTTGTGTTAACCTAATTGGACATTGCAACAAAAGAAAGCTATGAATATCATGTACCTTGTAACAAACCTCACAGTTTTAAAGTAATGTTTGCATATTCCTTCAAGGGAAATTATTCTTATTATGACCTTCCATCTCATAATCAGTGTACCATAATCCACTTCAAGCATCTTGAGATGAACTAGTGGTCAATTTTTGGAGTTGTCTAGACATGGATGCAATCTATGCCTCCATGAATGGGCTAATCCCCATGTCGGCACTTTTGATTGCCTCAACTTTGAGCACGGCCTCAAGTGCTTCATGAGGATCTATGAATTTCTTCATGGAAAGTTCCCTTATAAATAGTACTAGAAGTCCCCCTATGAACCATTATACATATTAGGAGGGTTGAATATCATAAGGAAGCTTTAAAAAGAGATTTTTGAACTTGGCATCGTACAAGCACATGCTCTTTGATAATCCTTGGCTAATTTCCTTAAGCATGGTGATGCTCTAATATTTAAACTCAGGAATATCAAATTACTTCAAGAATGCTTCCTTCAAAATGTCAAAATCAATCATAGCATAATTAGGATCAAATTTCTTATACTATGTATGAGTATGATCAAGTAAAGTTATCATGAATTATGTTGCCTTGCACTCTAATTGGGTTATACCTTGAGCATGCCATTATAGTTCATATTTTAACACATACTTTGCAACATTTTCCACATCATGATATTTTGGAAAGTGCATTACCATCTCATAATATATGTGTTGTGGGGGGCACTGACACCTGAGGCACTTACACCCATCGTATTTGTCTTAGCAGTGGTCCTCCAACACCTCTAGTCATCAGGTTAGGCATCGACCCCATTGTTGTGGTTAGCACTATTGAACTCAATGGCATGATGCTACTCACTTATCATACTGAGACACTTCCTATGAGTTATTTCTTAGTCTACATAGCTGATATTAGCTGAATTAGAATGTTTACACTCATGTTTTGTGTTATCAAGCTAGCACCCAAAGGTCTAGTGGTATCCTCACTTATCTCTTCATAAATAACAACTTGTTCAATCATAAAATTATAGTATAAGTCTATAAAATGGTCAAACTTAATTTGGGCAACACGGTCATTTATCACTCTTATCTCTTCTCGTGGGATATCTAATGTATGAGCTAGTGCCATAGGTTCAAAAGGGGTAGGCTCTTCTGGTGTATCTTCAATAATTAAATTCTATAGGGACCCGGTGCATTCTTCACCTGTCAATAGTTGGGATTGATCTATGGTTTCATTATTCCTCTCCTCACACTACTAAAATTCAATAGATCCTTCCCCATGTCCTTCCCAATTTCTATGAGTTCTATTGGCACTTCTAGGTTCTAGATCTTCCATCGACCTATGCCTTCTCTTGTTATAATTTTGTTGCATAATTTGTTGGGTGTCAATATGCTTATCCCCTTCTATTATAATTCACTTATACATCCCCTTCTTCCTTGTTTTTCTACTCATACATGAAATTTGGGAAGCTTTCCATTCTTAATCAATTTCTTAAGCTCTATGCTAAATTATTTCACAAACATGACTCTAGGATCACATAAGAATTGATAATATACTTTTTAGGGTAGGAGTACATTGATACTATGAACTCAAGCACATAACTATTCAGCACTCCTTTCCACCACTTATCTATAGCTCTGGTTTAAGTGGCATCAAGGTTCTCAAGATTTTCTAAGCACTCTTTTGTCCACTCAAGGCATTGTCCATAGCTTCATCTTTTACGGGTCACATAAGCAGCCAACCATTGGTACACATGCTATGGTAGTTCATAAAATAAAACCTCATATAGAGCATCATATAGGTGGTTCTAAACTACCTTCCTCAGTTTCTATCCTCTATAGGTTGGATACTTCAATGCAAAACTATCTTCCACTTGCTCCAGCCAATGCTCAATGTTTTTGAGGGAGAGTCAGAGGATTGTTCTGGTACACCATTGCAGTAACAAGATTTAACATGGGTCCCAATAATGAAACCAAAATTTTGTATAAAAGTGTTGTTTATCTAAGTCATTTACTCTATCAGGTGCTTATCTAGTTGTCTAAGTTAGATCTAGACTTGTTACAACTAGGTACAAACCTAAACTAATCCTATAGCACTCAATATTTATCACTCGACTATACTGACATCAATTCACATAAGGTGTAAGCCTCATGTACTTACCTAAAGCACAACAAAGAAAGAATCAAGTCTTGCATTGGGCTAGTTGTGTTATGGTACAACTCAATCTTCCAAGGGATTTGGTCATTGTAACAAAAATGATGATAAGTTCATTAACACAATTCATTATGGGGGAATCCAACTATCTATTATGTACAAAGCCTTCTTGAGGAACTCTTTAGATATAGGGAAGCATGCCTATATGATGTGGTTCTATAGATTCATAGGAATAAGCCTCTAGCTCCATTATTCTAGCATCATTTAGTTAGTTGGAGCATTTAATGAAATACTTAGATTAAATATTTAAGTTTAGGCTCATGCTTTAGGCACATATATCATCACATGGCATGGTGTCTTTCCTATACTTAGATTAGTTATATATAAAATGTTGACATCATCATAAATTACAGAGATGCCATGAATGGGATGGACTGAGATCTTGATAGAACTTACCATTCATAATGTAAATATAAGCATCACAACTATTGGAAACATTGCATAACTAAGCCTCATTCAAAAAACATAAACATATAAACCATATTAACACTCACTTAAGTGAAAGGCTATTCTTCATTAAATAGAGTTCAAATACATAGAGTATATATCAATGAAAATAGAGCAAATTCTCATCTTAAAACTACTAAATTCCTAGAGGCTCACAGTTGAGCTTGGGCACTACAATGTAGGTCCTCAAGGTATCCATACTAAAACTTGTGCTAATGGAATCCATCAATGATACTCAGAGCTAATTTGGTAGAGCTTTGTTACCTTCACCCTCTTTTTTTCATCACTAGAATGAGCTTAGATGTATAGTATATAGGAGCAAATTTAATCCTATGTGGAGGTTGCATGCCATTTGCTGAGTTGGAGCTTAATGTCATGATCCTGTCAGCTCCACTACCTTGCTCACATTATGCCATGATCACCACATGTAGTAACTTCTCAATGATGCTCAAGTCACAATGGATTTTATTAGCTATCATCTAGGTGGTGCAAGGTCCATGAAGATTTATCCAACTAGTGCACAAAATTCTAAAACAATAATCATACCATGTGATTGCCTTGTGTCGAAGTGTCTGTTGCATTGGCATGGATCTATACTTACATGAATTAGGGGCCCAACATGATAATGAGAATGTAGGTACATTATGACCTCAAACTAGATGCCTACATGATCAACTAAGATTTAGAAAACACATTTCACTATGGGGGTATTCATTTCATGTTTTTTTGCAAACTTTCACTTCACACCTTTACCTGCAACTATCAAAACATTATTCTGTAGACCATTGGTATTCACTCCTAGCATAAGAGAGTGATTTTTCCTATCTCTTCATATCCACACATGCCAAACTAGCTTGAAGTCCACATGAAATAGGTGAACATTCTCTACAAGTTTACATATGTTATTTGGTTCACACGAACCAATCACCAAAGTGAATCAAAAGAGAAAAATTGAACCATTAGGATTGCATAGGTAGTTTAGAGGCACTAAAAATATTAATTATTGTTCATATAACAAAAACCACCAATCTTGAAACCATGACCACGAAACAAAATCTCACAAGGACTGATAACATCTCCTAAGTGCACTCACTCCAATTGTTCTTCTCCAATCCATACCAAAAGAAAACCGTTGACCCTTTTTGACCTATCTAAGAGAGCGATAAGAGAGAAATTAATTTTTGTCCATTTTAGATCTATTGAAGATACTTGAGCCTAAAACTAATATTTGGGGATCTCAAATCACTTCCTAAAGAATTTACACCTATATATGAGTCACTTTAGTCTGTACAACTACCTAAAATTGACCTTTTTACAAGTGATCTTCTTGTTTTTACATTAAACCTACAACATTTTAGTGTAAAAATTGTTTCTAACACTTCCCTGATATACGGTACATTAGCTTTCTAATTGGAACATTTGTCCTTTTGTGTAAAATCATACAATTCCTTAGCATGACCCAAAAGATGGCATAAAAGGACATTAAGACAAGTGGACAAATATGATAAAGGTTAGAACATCTTAAGTGACCCTCAAAGTATGACTTAACCTCATTTAGGACCATGGTGACCATTTTCAAACCTAAGGGACCTTATGGAAAGTTTAAACATGTAAGGGGGGTTGACTTAATTTGAGCTAGGGTAAAATTTGGTCAACAGTAACAGAGATAGTCAAGGCTTTACCTACCTTATATTTACCTACATGTACGTTTGAATGGTATGTAAGAATTCAAGATAATAAATATTTAACACTCAAAAAAGATGAGACAAAACTTCATACAAAAATTCTATCACAACATCTACAAAAAATGTAAACTCTCTTAACAAATCCTATAAAATAAATTGACAAACATCTTGTGTTTATTAATACTTGTCCACCACATAATTCTCAATTACATTAAAATATAAAACCTATCCCAAATTTAAAAAAAAACATACTCATTCTGGCATAACTTATACCTTTTGGAACAATTTCTAGTGATAATTATTGTTGAAGATTAATAAATACTATGAGAGTTTAAATGTTGGCATATTTTCACATATTGTTTCAAGATCAATGAATTCGTCTGTGAGAAGTAAAATTGTTTGAAGTTCATAACAATATATTCTAATTTAGAGAGTAGCTCCTTTAATTTAATTTACACTGTGATAATTGCTAAGCATTTGGAACAACTTAAACTCTTAACGCATAATAAATCTATCTATGAAAAATAAAATCATTGTAAATTCATAACGGTATATTCTAATTAAAAAATTAACTCTTTTAATTTAATTTACTTATGACAATTGCTAAGCATTTGGGACAACTGAAACCCCCAACACGTAAGTCATTGTTTGAGCATTCATCTTCTATTTCATTGAGGGATTTCTCCATTTACTTGGTGATTTTTAACCTTGAAATAAAATCCCATATTTTCAATTTTTAAGGTATGGAGAGGGATTTGATCCATAGGAGGCAACAATGAGTATGTTTTTTTGCTTGCGCTTGATTCTTTAGGCAATGTGTAAATGGTGTATCCCATCTAGTTTTGTAAATAGACATAGGCCTATCATATTTTCATATACACTTATAGTGAAAATATTAGTTATTATTTATAAATTAATTTTTAAAATATATCCCTATTTCAATAATTTAAAAATTATTAAATTCCTTTTATCTTTAACCAAAGTCTATACCTGTCTCATGTTAATTTAGTGAGAGAAATACAATTTTTTAAAGATTATGAAATGTTGACATCATTGGCCAATGCTCCAATTCTAGATGCTCAAAGGAAAATGACATCCACGTGGGAAAATCAAAAATAAACAAACAAACAAATCTCCCATTGGTAATGAGAGCTGGAAACAACTTAGGGCAAGAACGAAAAATCAAAGTTTTGGTTGATATAATAAATTTTGGTAAATTTCATATTATTATTTTGGTTAATAATATTCAATTGATGCTTTCACAATATTAATTCTTGTTAAAAATTCTTAATTCATAAAACAAAATCTTATTATTGGAACGTTTTAAGATATTATATATTATAAAAAATAATAATACATGAAGGTTAGATAATAAGATATTTGGTTAGTATTTACGATTCATATTTTATGTTAAAGGAAAATACCTGATTCAAAATATAAGTAGGAACAAAAAATAAAATTGAACTAAATGTGGCACTCAACAACAAACATTAATATCAAGTAGAAGCAACAATATTTAAAAAAAGGTGTGAAATTTTTTGATAAGAGAAAAAAATAACCACATGATCTTATATTATAATTTGATGAAACAATGAAAGATTTTTTTACATGACAACCTATCATGAATGAGGGGAGCACCCTGGAGTGCATCTCTTCACTGTCACATACATGAATAAATAGGGGTGTGCAATTCAAAAGTTATGAATCCTTATTAACATCATCAAATGCTAAATTAATAGTAGTTTTGGCAACTCTTCCTATCCATGAATTGAGATCCATGATAGTACCTATATTGACTATGTCATTACAGATGGAATGGCATAGATTCAAAACAAAAATAAACATAAATATTATTCCTATTGTTGGGTGAATATTCTGTCAACTAGCTAACTGGTGAGCAAAATAGGTCTCTTCAACCACATCATAGGGAGATTGGTCGGCCAGGTGTGTAGGTTTACTACATCAATAGGGGACAAATCTCTCCTCTCATCAAGGGGAGGTTCCTTATAAGTATGAGACGCTATATACTATATATATAAGCTGAAAATAACACTCAAGGGTAGAATAACACCATCCATCTCTCTTTTTTTAGAGATGATGTTTCAAAAACAAAGGAGAAAATCCTAGTGAAGACACTGAATGCACTTCTCTTCTTTCAGAAGTGTTCTTGCAGGGAATAGCAGGAGTTCTTTCAGGTAGTGACAAGTAATTGGTAACCAGAGGTGTAATAACCAACAGATTGAGATGTAGCACAAAGTCTCCACCTCGACTTCCCAAGAGTGAAATACGAAGGATAATGAGGGCACAAAGTCATCCCAAGATCCTTTACACAGGAACAGAAAACAAACACACACTGAAGACAACTATGATAGCACAAAGTCTAAAAGTAACTGGCTTCAGGACACTTTCCTTATCACTTCAACTAGCTTTGCTTATTAAATTGAATAAACAAGAATACATTTAGGAAATAGACATAAGAACAATCTCCTAGAATGATACAAGCTATAACAACACAAAGTCTAAAAGTAACTTGCTTTTTTATTCAAACAAAGAAATATGATGAACAATATGAGCTCAAAGTCTCAGTAATGCCTTTTAATTTGGACAAAGTTTTACTTCTAGTAACGAGAAGATCTAATTTTGTATCAAATCAGAGATTACATTATATAGCAGCCAAGAAAGACCTGGCACTTTGTTCCATGGAATGGCCCATGCTGTGCATTCAATGCCTTGAATGCATTTTCATTTCTGTCAAGGAACCATGCTGGATCAGGGTGGCTGCCTTAACTATGGTGTGTCATTTCATCTCAAATGTCCTCTCCTAGGTCTGGATCATTTAGTGCTTTTCCTGGTGTCTACATAGTTGTCTCTTTGCCTTTACTTCATGGAAGAAAAATAGGCCTCATCCTTGATTTGGCGTGCTCAAAAGTCTACTTGATCCACTATTTCACCTACTGAAAATAACTCCCCTGTTAGATATTTCTGATCTTTTGTATTATTTTTCTCTTCCCTATAGTAATTTGGACTCTTAGGCTCTTCTTTCAGCCGATCACTTGATTCATTTTTCAAATTCCATGCCATATTCAAATATTAACGGGTATTCCATTACAATAAATTTGGTGTCCATGGGGCCGTCAAAGGTTGCCAGTTACTTGAACCATTATGAACCATGAACCTTGAAGGCCCCTTTTCACCTAAGTCTTTTAAATCTTCTTTTTGTGTCTTTATCAAGCCTTTGGAACACTCCAAAGGGAAGGTGTCCCTTCGAGCTTTTCAAATGGTCCTTTTTTTTAAGTGTCAAGTGCCCCCCGCAAGGGTACCTACTCTTCGAGATCTTTTGGGCAGCCTTCGGGATTAATTTCCTTCAAAGGACTATTGTTTCTTTATTTCCTTTAGACAATTTGTCTAAAAGAATTCCTTCACTCTGTGTCTTTGACACGTGGCACACTCTAATGCTTTGAAACTTATTAGAAACTTACAAAAAAAGGGACCCACATCACTTCTTCCCCAAGCAGCTTCAAAAGGGGAACACAGATGCAGACACTTGTCACGCTCCACTAAGTTATAATGGGACACGTGGCATGTTTTACTTAACTTATAGAATATTTTAGATACCTTTGAGAGTCTTGTGGAAGATGACACATGACAGCTTCTACAGATCTTTTAAAAACACTACAAAAATATTCAGGACTATTTGGATTCACGTGGATGATGACACTTGGTGCACTCCGCTTGATTTAACAACTCATATGGGGCCCACCATAATCTTTACTTAACAATGAAACAAAAGGAAGAGATTGTGGATGTTGACACTTGTTAGCTTCCATCAAGCTTTTCAAGGGACACGTGGTGACTTTCGTTGCTTTTTAGAAAAACATATTGAGACCTTCTGTCATCTCCACTTGGCGTCCTTCATAGAACTCTGAGAGAAGCTTATTGAAAGAAGTGTTAACATAGTGGATTGCACCTAGGGAAGGAGGCTGAGCTCCTGCCTTCCACATGCAACAATGGAAAGTCCCCTCTCACTTGGGGGACCAACGAAGCTGGAGGGGAGAGTCTCTAGATAAGGGCTAGCTCCCTCTAATGTATCCTTTAGGCCCTGGTTTCTCCTAATGCTAAAAAATAAAATGAAAAAAGGGGGGGATGAAAAGGGAGAGAGAGATGCTGAAAATAGAACCTAAGCCTAAAAATGAAAAGGTGATACACTAGAAAAGTTTGATCCACTCAGGCCTGAACATACACTTTTTGCCAGGAAGAAATGCCCATACACTTCATCTAATGTGGGAAACTCTTCTATTTCAGTGATTCAAGGGTCCATAGAGATACAGGGAGGAAGGACCTACCAAAGGTGCTCTATGACACACTTAGTCAACCTATTCACATGCACCTATATTCCTATCATAGACACTTTTGGCAGACCTGCATAAAAGAGACTTCACAATGCACTGTACATGTTGTAATCGATCTGTGAAAAGTATGAAATACAATGACTTAAAACAAAATAATAACAATGACATATACTTTAAAGTGCAAGTCTAGATAGAGGTAAAAATTCTAAGTAAAATCTAGCAGAGCTCTGTCGTACAAGCCCTGAGATATTTTTGGGTAGAGTTTTGCCTTAAGGCTGAGAGAATGGATCTTCCTTAAATGAGAATTTTTACAATATATAGAAAGAGGGAGAGAACTTGGTGCTTTTTGGGAAAGACTTTGGCACTCTTTTTGCAAGCTGGCCCATGTGCACTCTGAGCCTTGGGAAGAGGGAGCCATTTGATTGTTGGTTCCTACTTTGACTTTGGCATCCCAACCTTAAGTGCAAGTTATTCCTTTTCTCTGGTAGCAAACTACTCTCTTCAAGGCATTTACACAGCTTGTCTGCTTATAAATGCAAACTGGAGAAAATAAGCTATAAAGCTTATTGTTTGCACCATTTGGTGACCACCTGGCAAGCATTATTTTAACTACAAGAATAAATCCTTGAGTTGATACCTCCTCTCACCACTTAGATGCTTTGTCCATTTCTTGCCTTGTCTCATCCTAGATTTGTCTCTTTCTGCTCCTTTAGCCCTTGAGGATGGTCTTCTGGTGGGTCACTGCATTTCTTGGTCTCTTTTCATGGTTGGCACTCAAGCATTTCGAAATCAAACAGCTATTTCACGGTCTTAAATTTGACATCCGTGTACCCATCACTGCGTTTGAATACCCAACGGCTAGTTTGATGTGTTCAACTTTGACGTCCTTGGGCCCCTCACCCTTGGACCTTCCTTTGGCTTTTTTGCTTTGGCCCTTTCCTTGTGGGATTTTTCTGTGGGCTTTTTTCTGTCGACAAAAAGTTTGCAAGAATTGCCTTGTGACCTTGCCTTCAAAAATTTCCTCTCAGGCTTTTTGCTTGTGGTTTCCCCAAATTCCTTCAGACTTTTTGCCTGAAGGAAATCCTTCGAACAAAAGTCCAAAATAATTCATGGCTTTGCCTTAACAAAATTCCAAAAGATCTTAGCCACTTCTTTATGGCCTCTTTGAAGTGTTCCCTACCCTCTACAAGGGCTCTTAAACCCGAAACTACCCTCTGCAAGGGCACTTGTCTTTCGGCTTTAGGACTCTCCCTTGAACCAAGCCATTGAACCGATTGATTGAACCAAAAATGGTTCAATGGTTCAACACTGCGTGCCACTCATTCATTGAACTGAGCGTTCAAACTTGCCACTTGAACCAAATGCTTGAATCCAGAAAGGTTCAATGGTTCAATGCTTCATGCTATTTGTTGAACTTTGCTGATTAAAACCAAGCCCCTTTGAACCTTTCGCAATGAACCAAGGTGTTGAACCAAGTGATTAAACCAAGCTATGAACCGAGGCATTGAACTAAAACTATTGAACTCAGCTATTGAACCAAAGCGATGAACCAAGGCTAATGAACTTGAGCTTTGAACCAAAGCGTTGAACTTTGTCATTGAACCAAAGCATTGAACTTTGTCAATGAACTTAGCATTCAACTTTTGCCAAAGCGTCAAACCAGCTAAATTAAACCAAGCCTTTGAACCGAGCTGATGAACTTTGCATTGAACTTTGCCGATGAAACAAGGCAAATGAAAGAAGAGTGTTGAACCAACGTATTGAACCACGCTGATGAACTTTGCTGATTGAACCTCAGCCGATGAACCAAATCATTGAACCAAGGCATTGAACCGGTTCAATGGTTCAATGGTTCAGACGCGCTAACTCTTGGAAAGATTATGTCTTTGAACCACTCTTCCAACCTTAAGGAAAAGTGTCTTTGCACCATTTTATCTCTCTTTCCTTATGAATTTCTTCAGACAAGAGTTTGAAGAAGCTTTGTAAAACCTTGCACTCTTTGAACTAGTTCTTCAACTGTCGAAAGACTACACCTGCAGAGTTCATAAAAATGGACCTGCAGAGTCCATAGAAATTTTGCAGAGTCCATAGAATGGACAGATTCTTGCAAAATAAAAAAATGAAATGGCCTAGAACAATAGGGATAGAAGGGGACTGATTTTTGGCCTATTGGGCAAAAAATGGTCAACAAATTGGTGACTCCTAGGGGAAGCATGCCTAATATGCTTAGAGACCAGTTGCCTTTAAGTCCATTGGGCACAGGGTCAAATGTAGCTTGAACAAAGTTAACAACAGCCCCAACAAATCCAAGAATCAAACATGAACCTTTTACCCCATACACAAAGGAAAACACACAAGGCTAAAAACACTACTTGTGCAAACTGCACTTAGGGAAAGCAGGAAAAGAAACTAAAAACAACTACTATATATAACTAACCAGGTACTTCTACTTCCCTTTTGGATCAAAGGGAAAACTTCTTAAGTCTCCTTCCTAGCAAAGAAACTTATGGTGCTAGACAAGTGACTGAATGAAATGGAGAGTTGGTGACTTGCTCCTCTTGCTTGCCACCTGGGTTGGCTTGTATCTGAGTGGATCAGATTCAAACATGCTTCCAACATATATGTACTTTATTTGTTCTTGGAAGCTTGCCTCCTATTGGTTCTTCATGCTGGTGTCTCTCATCAAGAAATCAATCACTACTAGCTCATCACCATAAGCCCCTTGATATGCATCATTGATTGGCTTGTTCTCTTCTGCCTCATGCTCGGGTTCCATGGTATGACCATCCTCCTTGATGATTTCAAAGAAAGTATCTTCAGATTCACCAACCTCTTGAAGGGATAAATTTGAAATCTTGTAGCCCATTTGCATACTTATTTGAGTCCCAATGTTGCCTTCTCCATTCTTATCTAGCTCATAGCCTCCTTGAAGAATTGTGCAGCCTGCCCCAATGACTTCAAATGAATCATTCAAAACATGAACAAGAGATTGTCCATGCTCCTCCATGATGTTTATGGTGATCTCCTCCTCATCTATACTCATGAAGTCTCCCTGATCAGTCATAAACTAAGCATATTCCTCTTCACTTACTTCCTTCAAGACAGGCTCCTCCTCGAGAATGAGGGAAATGGAAGGCTGATGGACAAACTCATGTGGAAGAGGAGGCAGTCCTTGAACTAGAATCAAATGATTCTCCTCTTTCCATTTGGTCAGCACTTCATCTTTATCAGGCATGGCATGATAGCTCTCTTAGAGGTGTGTGGATGGAGTGTGTTTAGACATGGAATGTGATGTTGGGTCTGAATTGTCCATCACACCTTGGCTAAGGAATCTCTCTCTAGAACCCAACTCTACAATCCACCTATCTATATCTTCTTGGAAGAGCCTTTTCGGGAGGTCACAATCATCATTAGGAGCAAGAGCAGCCTCATCTTATTTAAGGGTTAGAGCAAAAACTTTCTCCTCCTCTTCCTTTCTGCCCCAAGATTCCACTGTTTGCTTCCAACTCATGATCTTGGGATTGGAATCTTGCTCCTGTGAACAGGCAGCAACCTTATCCTCTTCAAGTTCCTAAGTTGGTTCATGATGTTCCTCCTTCCAGCTTGGAATTTGGAGATCATGTTGAAAGACTTGAAGAGGTTGGAGAAGATTTGGGAGGGTCTGCTCATGTACAGGAAGAGCTATGTGAAAAGAGGTGTGCTGAAAAGCTAGGCATATAGGATTAAAGACATGATCGATTGATGCATCGGATGAGTCAAAATGAGCAAGTGCCATCTGATAGAAAGGATTTGGCACACAAGAGGGGGCTTTCTTTAGAATAGGAGGGGGTAGACCTTGGGCCAAAATTTCTTGATTTTCATCCCTCCACTTTACCAATAATTCATCAATATTGAAATTAGCTTGTGGATTGGTAGAAGGGGTATCTTTTGGCGCAGTCTCCCCTACAAGGTCTGAAAATTCCATCTCTCTTTCCCCAAGTAGTCTCATCTTAGCCTCTAATTCCTCAACCCGCTTAGCCAAATTATCCTCATTTTGTACCTCTTAGAGCTCATAGGAATCATTATAGAGATGGGGAGTGCATGAAGGTTGCCATGAAATGCAAGAAGCTTCCTGAGGAAGGGTGGGAGGGACTTGAAAAGGACTAACCTCATTTTGTACCTCACACTCTTGAACAATGTCTTTCTCCTCCTTGTTGTTCCATAACTCAACCACTTTATTCCATCTCAAGATGTTCGAATTGGGCATCTCCTTTTAGAGTGATGGGGCCACAATGTGAGAGGGTAGTGAGGGTTTAGGTTTCACTTCCCTTGTTGCCAAAATGGACTGCTGCATCTAAAGATTTGCCAATTTGATTTGTTTATCAATATTAGCCTTAAACACAAGATTTACTATTTTGGAACTCTCCTCAACATGATTGGGGAAAGGACTTTGATAGGCTTGACTTGGCTTATAAGCAGGGGTTGTGTATGACTGATATGATACTTGGGGCAATGAGTATGTAGGTTGATAGACTTGGTAAGGCTGCCTCTCATGAATACTCAGCTTCTCTTCCAAAGATACAATCAAACCACTCACATGTAGCATCTCACTTGTAAGCCTTTGCCAATTGGCTCTTTCAATAGGAGGCCATTCACTCTTAACCTGATCCAGTGCATTTCTCACTTGATTGATGACATGATCAAGAATTTCTTGGCCACATCCCCTTCTGGTGTCGAGTTATATTACATACTTTTCATATCCCAGCAGTGCTTGTTTGAAGGTGGAGATGGGTTGATTGGTAAAGAGACTGGGTTGAGTAGGAGAAGTGACACATTGAGAAGACTAGGCATAAGGCTGATATAGCTCATGATAGGGCTGGGACTAGTCATATTGGACCTGATAAGGATCAACATAAGGCTGGTAAGGATCATAGCCAAATTGGCTAAGGAAAATAGGGTCCATGGCTCTGAACGATGGAATTATACATACCAAAATATTATTTCTTGATGGCACCAAAAACTACTTAACCAGTTGATTTAACTTAGAGTCACCATTGGTGTTGATGCAAAAGCCTCCAAAGACTGGTTGGTTAAAGAACACACCAAAAATTCTTCAAATCTGTGGACACAACTTGTCCTAGTTGATCCCATCGGGCGTGCCAAAAAATATTGACATAATGGATTGCACTCAGGGCAAGAGGCCAAGCTCCTACCTTCCACACGTAACAATGGAAACTCCCCTCTCACCTGGGGGACTGGCGAAGCTAGAGGGGAGTCTCTCTAGATAAGGGTTAGCTCCCTCTAATGTATCCTTTAGGCCTTGGTTTCTCCTACTGCTAACAAATAAAATGAAAAGGGGGGGGGGGATGAAAAGGGAGAGAGAGATGCTGAAAATAGAACCTAAGCCTAAAAATGAAAAGGTGATACACCAAAAAAGTTTGATCCACTCAAACCTGAACATACACTTTTTGCTAGGAAGAAACACCCATACACTTCATCTGACATGGAAAACTCTTCTATTTTAGTGAGTCAAGGGTCTATAGAGATACAGGGAGAAAGGAACTACCAAAGGTGCTCTGCAACACACTTAGGCAACCTATTCACATGTGCCTATATTCCTGTTGTAGACACTTCTGGCAGACCTATAAAAAAGAGACTTCACAATTCACTGGACATGATGTAATCGATCTATGAAAAGCATAAAAGACAATGACTTAACACAAAAGAAGAACACGGACATATACTTTAAAGTGAAAGTCTAGATAGAGGTAAAAATGCTAAGTCCTAATTCAAGGTAAAATCTGGCAGAGCTCTACCTTACAAGCCCCGAGAGATTTTTGGGTAGAGTTTTGCCTTAAGGTTGAGAGAATGGATCTTCCTCAAATGAGAATTTTTAAAATATATAGAAAGAGGGAGAGAACTTGGCACTTTTTGGGAAAGACTTTGGCACTCTTTTTGCAAGCTAGCCCATGTGCGCTCTGAGCCTTGGGAAGAGGGAGCCATTTGATTTTCAGTTCCTGCTTTGACTTTGGCATCCCAACCTTAAGTGAAAGTCATGCCTTTTCTCTAAGAATAAACTTCTCTCTTCAAGGTATTTGTGTGGCTTGTCTTCTTATAAATGCAAATTGGAGAAAACAAGCTGCACTGCTTACTATTTGCACCGTTTGGTGACCACTTGGCAAGCGCTATTCCAACTACAGGAATAAATCCCTAAGTTGATACCTCCTCTCACCACTTGGATGCTTTGTCCATTTCTTGCCTTGTCTCATCTTGGATTTGTCTCTTTCTGCTCCTTCAGCCCTCGAGGATGTTCTTTTGGCAGGTTGCTATTTTCCTTGGGCTCTTTTCATGGTTGGCACTCAGGCATTTTGAAAACAAATGGCTATTTCACCATCTTAAATTTGACGTCTATGCACCCATCACTATGTTTGAATACCCAACGACTAGTTTGCCATGTTCAACTTTGACATCCTTGGGTCCGTCACCCTTGGACCTTCCTTCGGATTTTCTACTTTGGCCCTTTCCCTGTAGGCTTTTTCTATAAGCTTTTTTCCATGGACAAAAATTCTGCAAGAATTGCCTTGTGACCTTGCCTTCAGAAATTTTCTCTTGGGCTTTTTGCTCGTGATTTCCTCGAATTCCTTTAGACTTTTTGTCTGAAGGAAATCCTTTGGACAAAATTCCAAAATAATTCATGACTTTGCCTTAACAAAATTATGAAATATTTTAACCACTTCTTTGTGGCCTCTTTGAAGTGTTCCCTGCCCTCTGCAAGGGCTCTTGAACCTGAAACTGCCTTCCACAAGGGCGCTTGTCTTTCGGCTTTAGGATGCTCCCTTGAACCAAGCTGTTGAACGAATCGATTGAACCAAAAATGGTTCAACGGTTCAATGATTCAATGGCTCAACACTGCATGCCACTCATTTGTTGAACTGAGCCTTTGAACCTATCACTTGAACCAAATGCTTAAACCCAGCAAGGTTCAACAGTTCAATGGTTCAATGGTTCAATGCTTTGCACTATTTTTTGAACTTTGTTGATTAAAACCAAGCCCCTTTGAACCTTTCGTGATGAACCAAGGCATTGAACCAAGTGATTGAACCAAGCGATGAACTGAGGCATTGAACTAAAACTATTGAACTCAGTTGTTGAACCAAAGTGATGAACCAAGGCCGATGAACTTGAGCTTTGAACTAAAGTGTTGAACTTTGCTGTTGAACCAAAGCATTGAAATTTGCATTAAACTTTGCCAATGAACTTAGCATTGAACTTTTGCCAAAGCATCAAACTAACTAAATTGAACCAAGCCTTTAAACCGAGCTGATGAACTTTGCATTGAACTTTTTTGATGAAACAAGGAAAATGAAACAAGATCATTAAACCAACGTATTGAACCAAGCCAATGAACTTTGTCAATTGAACCTCAACCGATGAATCAAATCATTGAACCAAGGCATTGAACCGGTTCAACGGTTCAATGGTTCAAAGGAGCTAACTCTTGGAAAGATTATGTCTTTAAACCACTCTTCCAACCTTAAGGAAAAGTGTCTTTGAACCATTTTAGCTCTCTTTCTTTATGAATTTATTCAGATAAGAGTTTGAAGAAGCTTTATAAAACCTTGCACTCTCTGAACTGGTTCTTCAATTGCCAAAAGACTACACCTGCAGAGTTCGTAGAAATAGACCTGCAGAGTCTATAAAAATTTTGTAGAGTCCATAGAAATGGGTAGATTCATGCAAAATCAAAAAATGAAATGGCCCAGAATAGCAGGGACAGAAGGAGACCGATTTTTGGCCTGTTGGGCAAAAAATGGTCAACAAGAAGCTTTGAAGCTTATAAGAAACTTGAAACTATGGATGCTGACACTTGTCACACTCCATCGATTTATTAATGGGACATGAGGAAGAAAATGTAGATGTTGACACTTGCCACTCTCCACTTAATTTTCAAGGGACACGTTGCATGTTTTGCAATTTCTAGAAACAAATTACAATGTGTTCTGGCACATGACACTTGGTAGCTTCCGCTCTCAGGTTTTTTCCTTTGAACTGTCGAACCGTGAAGCAGTCAAACTTAATGAACTTTGAAAAAGCACTTAACTTTTACCAAAAATGTTGAACCTTGAACCCATTGGACCCATTTATTTCTGGCAGAGTCCGTAGTTTCAAGCCTACAGAGTCTGTAGATTTCTAAAAAGCTTTAAAGAATGGAGAATTTGAATGCACAAAACAAATTTTGAAAAGGGAAGAGACAATTTTGGTCTTTCAAGACCCAAAATAGTTTATATGTTGTCCCAAAAAATGAGTGACATTTTTTGGGGACAACATCTGGGTCCAGTTGGGGAACTTCCTTTAGTTGAAAACTTGAAATAACTGAGGGGAGTAGAAACTAGAATCTCCAATGCCTTTGAAGTATGTCATTGGGCTATGGAGTCATGCTACCAAAAAAAAGGCTCTAAAAAATGAAAATGAATGACACAAAGTAGAAAAAAAGATTATACAAATATACATATGTATAGGTGAACTTATCTGATACTTCAAGAGTTAAAATGCTTTAGATGCTACCCATTATGAGGTAGATAAAAGGGTGTGCCATCTTGATACCTCAACAAGAAACTATTTTCACTATTGAACTGATGGATAATAAAAGGGCCCCTCCATAAGGAGTCAAACTTTCCATGCATCCCCTTTGGTTCTCTCCTTTTGTCCCATAGCAGGACTTGATCCCCAATCTAGAAATCATGGTTCTTTGCTTTCTGGTCGAAGAGCTTCTTCACCAAAATTTAATGGGTAGCAATTCGGTCCACCACCATGGTTCTCTGCTCATCCAGCTTAGTTAGGAACATGATCCTCTTATCAATGGAGCTTTCATATGTTTGATCTTCAATTGCCTTAGCTAATTTCAATGCTAGAAATTATAGGGTGATTAGTATCTCAACATTGAGTCCATAAAGATGTTGGAAAGGAGAGATACCAATTGCCCTTTTTGATATAATTCTATCTATCCATAGAGCATCAACCAATGCTTTATGCCATGTCCTTTAGTTGTCATCTACTAGCTTCTTGATGATTGTCATCAAGTTCTTGTTGCTTGATTTAGCTTTTCCATCCCCTTGTAGAACGTAATCAGAAGAGTGAGAGAGGGTGATCCCATAGTAAAAATAGAACTAAGTAATCTCCTAGGAAGTGAAACAAGCTGTATTATTAGTAAAAATATTGGTTGGGACCCCAAACTTGGAAATGATGTTCTCTTTGAGGAAATTGCACACTACTTCTAAAGTAGCATGCTTGGTTGGGATAGCTTTCACCCACTTGGTGAAGTAGTCTATGCCTATGAGGACATAACCATGTCCAGCACTTGAATATGGGTTTACAACACTAATGAAATCAATTCCCCATTGCTGGAATGGCTCCTCTATGACCACTAGCTTGAGAGGCAGGGCAGCTAACTTGGGTCTCCCAACAAACTACTGGCATAGTTCACATTTCCTTATCCACTTGTATGCATCTTAAAAGAGAGTTGGCTAGTAATACCTGACTCACAGAATCTTATGGGTAGTCACAAGAGTAGAGAAATTTCCTCCATAGGCCAAATTATGGAAAGACTTTAGAAGTTGGTTCTGCTTCTCTTTGTCCACACAGCGAAGGAATACTCTGTTAAGGCTCCTTTTGTACAGGCCATTGTCTTAGAGGACAAAATTGGCAGCTTTCAGCTTGATAGTCCTCCTTTCTTTATAAGACAGGTGATCAGGACAATCACCATAAGTAAGGAAATGAGCAATACTTGAATACCACTCATTTTTAGTGGAGACAAAAAGGACTGTTAGAGTGTCTTCTTCTTCTAATTCTTCATGCTCTGTTCCTCCTAACTTGTTATCAGCAATCAATTGGCATGTGCCTTTTCCCTGTACCAACTTAGTTGGTTTGATTACTAGATCAAACTCCTAGATTTTTGCAATTCAATTGCCTCTTTTCATCCCAAACTCCTGCTGACTTAGTATGGATTTAATTTTGGTATTAGGAACCAATGTAATAACGTGTGAATTCAAGATGTAGAAGTAGAAATGTTTCACTGCCTTTACCATTGCATATGCATGCTTCTCCATGTTTGAATACTTCAGATCATGAGCTTTAAGAGGACAAATCATGAAATAAATAGGAGATTTCACACCTTCTTGGTTATGTTGAACCAAAATTGCTGAAAGTGTGTGTTCAGAAGCATAATTATACATGGTGAAATCCTTGTTATAATTTGGACATACCAAAATTGGGGCATGGGAAATAGCTATTTTTATATCTTGGAATGCCAATTTGCCTTATTCAATCTAGCTAAATGTGGCCTTTCCCTTCATCATATTTACAATATGGTGAGTCTTCTTAGCAAACTCAAGGATGAACCTTCTTAAGAAATTCACCTTTCTAAAGAAAGAGTGAATTGTAGTCTTACTTGTGGGCAAATTGAGCTCTTAGATGGACTTGACTCTTTCTAAGTTAATCTTTATGCCTCTTTTAGACACAATGTGTCTGAGAATTTTCCCTTTTATTACTCCAAAAACTAACTTCTTAGGGTTCAAGGAAATGCCATTCTGGCGGTAGCGCTCTAGCACTTGTTGTAAGTGGTGCACATGATCCGGGTGATGCTTAAAAAGAAAGTCAAGTCATCAAGATAAACTATAATGAACTTACCCATTTCATCCTTGAATGCAAGGTCCATTGCTCTTTGGAAGGTGGCACCAGCATTTATCAAGCCAAAAGGCATCCTTCTATATGCAAATGTGCCCCAAGGCATAGTGAATGTAGTCTTATGTTGGTCTGCTTTGCCAACTTCAACTTGATTGTATCCTAAAAAGCCATCTAGCATTGATAACATCTCAGAACTAGTCACTATCTGAAGCACTTGGTCCATGATAGGCAAAGGGTAGTTATCCTTCAAGGATGACTGATTTAAGTTCATAAAATCCACATAGAGGCAAATTTTGCCATTCTTCTTCCTTACAAGCACTATATTTGCAATCCATGTGGAATGATGGATTGAGAAGATTATCTTAGAATTCAACATTTTTTGTATCTCAAAAAAAATTGTACTTGATATCTTTAGATTATACTACCTAGATTTTTGCTTATAAGGTATTGAGTCAGCCTTGAGAGAAATGTCATGTCGAATTTCATCATGCTTGAGTGACTTCAGGTCATCATAAGAGTAAACTAAGACATCCATGTACTGGCTACGCAAAGTAGTGAACTTGAACCTCTCCTCAAAAGTATAGCATTTTCCAATGTTCACCATCTTAGGATCTTCCTTGGTACCTATATTTACCTGATCAAACTCATGGGAGGAGCTTGAATCAATTTGTTGTTGTTTGATGAATCTGTCGTACTTATCAAACAAATTTTCAAGAGAAACAAGGCCTTTGGGAATTTTGTTCCCTTTCAGCTACAGGAACTCCTCACCTGCATTAGAACTTGACTCAGGGGTTGGTTCAAATTGTTGAGGCTCACTACTTTCAAAATGCATCTATTCAAAGCTATCCTTCTGCTCCAAGAAGGCAATGATTTGGTTGTCATTGTTAAACACCTACCAATGACTGGCATTATTAGGTACACTTGGTCAAAAAACCACCTCAATAGTGTACTTATCTCCTTTGAATTCTAGGTGAGGAACTAAGAGAGTTGCTGAAACTACCAGTGCATCAGCGCTATCATTGAATTCACTGGGAACTGCAAAGATGTTGAAAGCATCAAAGTTTTTAATTTGGTCCCAGACTAGATTGTGGTAGTGGTACGATCTCTCATTCTTGGTTTGATAAAAAAAATTCACCTGATAAACCACTAGTTTAGCATCTCCTTTGGCATAAAGAAGTTTTATGCCTCTGTCCTTAGTAACCTTTAATCCAAGTAAGAGAGATTCATACTCTGTTGTGTTATTAGTGTTGCTGAACTGTAACTTATAAGATGAAGGAAACATATCTCCTTAAGGAGATATCAGCATAGCCCTGGCTCCTAAACTGATAGAGGAGTAGCTGTCATCAAACTCAAGAACCCATACCTCATTATACACTACTCTTCCTTTAGATTCTTCTTAATTTGGAGGGGGAGATCCTTCCACACTTGCATTACACTCTACCAATTCTTCTATTGTTCCAGTTGAATGCATTTTTAGGTTGTCACCTATAGGAGCTTTATCAGATGCCTCATAAACTTCATCCATGGATAGAAAGTAGTTACCCATGCCTGAAGACTCAAATAGAATTTGAGCTTTAGGTGTCGAGGTCTGAGTAACCACATATTTCACTTCCTTCTCAGGGATCAGCCTCTTCATAACACCCTTGACTAGAATCCTTACTTTAGATAGGTCTATGCTCAATTCACCTCCAATGTCCTTACAGAATTTTCATCCAAGAAGGATGTCATATGAAGCTAGGATGTTAGCCACCAAGATAGTCATCTTGATTCTTTTGTTTGGAAAGGCTACAAATACAAATTGAGCATCCTTGATTTGTCCTAGCAGAGGTACTTGCTTGTTCTCTATGGAGAAGCATCTACCAAATGTTTTGGTCAGTGTGAGGCTAAGGGATTCATCCACTTTGGCAAGCATGACATTGTCTAAAGCTCCAAAATCAATGATGCAATTGTTTAACTAATGTCCATTTATCACAATGAGACATAGAAAGGTTCAGTCCTACCAGGAACAGTAGGAGGAGTGATGACAAGGTTGTTCCTGGTGATCACATTCTTAGGGGAATCATGAGTCACCTTGGGAATTGCTTATCCTATAGGGATGGCCTAGATCTTCACATACTAAACCAGTTTATCTAATTGCTCAGGATGGGACTGTAGAAATTCAAATTCAGACATTTAAATTTTGGTTTTATTTATATGGTCAATTATATCAAATTTTGAAAATGAGCTAGGAACAGAGGATGGGAGTTCATCCTTTTGATTTTTGGAAGGGGGAGGACTGGACTGTGAATTTGAAGTAGAAGGTGTAGGGATATTTGGTGTAATTACCTTTCTTGCAATCACTGGGTCCATTGGCTGGAAAGGAAGAGTGGATCCTCGCTTAGCAATTGAAACTATTGGTTGAGGTTGCTCCTCTACTTTCTCCTTATCAGTTGGTTGAGCTAATTGATTCTCAAACTAGGTGAATACAACATATGATCCCTCAGCTACATTACCTTCACTTCTGGTTCATCTTGATAATTTAGAAAACTAATATTGGAGTCACCAACTAATTTTTCTTCTTCCTTAGTGAAGAGATTAGCATCATCTTTAGGACTCAAATCAGGCTGGAATGAGAAACCTGATTCAGCTTCAAGATATCTAATCATTGAGTTAGTTGGAGGTGCTTCAATGGTAAGGTTATTCCTCTGAGGGGGAGGGAGATGATTTGCTTGCCCTTGATTTTTGGTAGCATTGCCTTGATATGGTTGATTCTAAAATATTCTCCTTGTTACATCTTTGTATGAAGGAGAAGATGACATCCCTTGTGCCATTTGTTTTTTGAGGGCCAACAATTCATTTGCTAACTTCTGTACCATTGGATCAGTGGTGGCTGAAGGTGAGTATTCAAAGGAAGAAGAAGATTTACCTCTGTTTAGATCTCTCTTTATCTTTCCTGCCAAGATAAGGTCATCCTCTACCTCAGTAGCCAAGTCTTGAGCAGCCTCAAGGTCTATGTGGCCAACACGTCTTAGCAAAAAACTCACTTCAGGCGACTGTGAGTTGATGAAGAAGCATTTGAGATTTTTAGGTGTTGGCTCTGTAATTGCAGGAATCCTATTCCTCAGCTTGTTAAACTTTGCAATGAAATCCATCATAGGTTCATGAGGTTCCCTTCTTCATCTATGTGAGCTGGGCCAGCAAGGCATGTGCATCTTCTGTAGGCTTGAACTTGGCTTCAAATTTGGCTTTGAGTGTGTCCCAATTAGTTACTAACCTAGCTTGCAGATGGTAGAACCAATCTATAGCAGCACCTTGTAGTGTTTTCATGAAAACCCTGACTACCACATCCTCAAATTCCATGCCTATCACACCACAAGCTATGTTAAAAGTTGTAATATGTTCATTAGGGTGAACTCTCCCATCACCAAATAATTTGGGGTAGTTCTTTCTTGAGCTATGTGGAAGTTCATGTAGAGGTGGAGTAAGATTGAGTGGACCAAAAGAGTTACCCCAGGGGCCTTGAACTGCCATGATGGGATTATGAAAAAGAGGGATAATGAATCTGGGTGATATTTATAGGCAAAGCTCTACTGATAGCAGAAAAAGCAACTCTACCTTAGGTTGGTGACCTGGTACAAGTAGGAGGAACACTCCTGGGACATTGAACTTGAAGTTAGGGAGGGAATAGGTTGAAATTACCCTATTACACCAACTCAAAAATAGGATCAACAACACATTGGTCTCTCTAGCTTCTAGTATAGCATGGAGTTACCAAATTATAGAATAAAAATGGAAAAGAACTGGCCCTACTTTAGCTTTGAAGCATGAGGCTTCAAACTGCACATTCTATCCCAGCAGCTCTATTTTTATAAACCAGATAATATAATGGAGATGGAGGAAGATGGTAAGGCTATAATGATAATGGGTAAGACACATAATGGAGTCACCAGAGTCTATAATGGATAAGGGTAGGGATTGCTTCAATCTAAAACTTGAGGCTTTAGATTGCACGTAATTCCCCAGCGGAGTCACCAATAATTGTTGGGTGAATATTTTGTCAACTAGCTAACTGGTGAGCAAAATAAGTCTCTTCAACCACAACATAGGGAGATTGGTTGGCCAGGTGTGTAGGTTTACTACATCAATAGGGGACAAATATCTCCTCTCATCAAGGGGAGGTTCCTTATAAGTATGAGATGTTATATACTATATATATAAGCTAAAAATAACACTCATGGGTAGAATAACACCATCCATCTCTCTTTTTTTAGAGATGATATTTCACAAACAAAGGAGAAAATCTTGGTGAAGACACTGAAGGCACTTCTCTTCTGTTAGAAGTGTTCTTGAAGGAAACATCAGGAGTTCTTTTAGGTAGTGACAAGTAACTAGTAACCAGAGGCATAATAACCAGCAGACTGAGATGTAACACAAAGTCTCCACCTCAACTGCCTAAGAGTGAAATATGAAGGATAATGAGAGCACAAAGTCATCCCAAGATCCTTTACACAGGAACAAAAAAAACACACACTAAAAATAACTATGATAGCATAAAGTCTGAAAGTAACTGGCTTCAAGATACTTTCCTTATCACTTCCACTAGCTCTACTTGTTAAATTGAATAAACAAGAATACATTTAGGAAATAAACATAAGAATAATCTCTTAGAATGATACAATCTATAACAATACAAAGTCTAAAAGTAACTTGCTTTCTGATTCAAATAAAGAAATATGATGAACAATCTGAGCTCAAAGTCTCAGTAATGCCTTTCAATTTGGGCAGAGTCTTGCTTTTAGTAATGGGAAGATCTCCTTTTGTATCAAATCAAAGATTAAATTATATAGTAGCCAAGAAAGACCTAGCACTTTGTTCCATGGAATGGCCCATGCTATGCATTCAATGCCTTGAATGCATTTTCATTTCTATCAAGGAACCATGCTAGATCATGGCGGCTACCTTAACTATGGTGTGTCATTTCATCTCAAATGTCCTCTCCTAGGTCTGGATCATCTAGTGCTTTTCCTAGTGTCTACACAATTGTCTCTTTTTCTTTACTTCATGGAAGAAAAATAGGCCTCATCCTTGATTTGGTGTGCTCAGAAGTCTACTTGATCCACTATTTCACCTACTAAAAATAACTCCCCTGTTAGATATTTTTGATCTTTTGTATTGTTTTTCTCTTCCCTATAGCAATTTGGACTCTTAGGCTCTTCTTTCATCCAGTCACTTGATTCATTTTTCAAATTCCACGCCATATTCAAATATTAACGGGTATTCCATTACACTAAATTTGATGTCTACGGGGCCATCAAAGGTTTCCAATTGCTTGAACCATTATGAATCGTGAACCTTGAAGGCCCCTTTTCACCTAAGTCTTTCAAAGCTTCTTTTCAAATCTTGTGTCTTTGTCAAGCCTTTGGAACACTCTGAAGGTAAGGTGTCCCTTTGGGCTTTTCAAACGGTCCTTGTTTTTAAGTGTCAAGTGCCCCCCATAAGGGTACCTACTCTTCAGGATCTTTTGGGTGGCCTTCGAGCTTAATTTCCTTCAGAGGACTATTATTTCTTTATTTCTTTCAAACAATTTGTCTGAAAGTATTCCTTCACTCTACGTCTTTGACACATGACACATTCTGTTGCTTTGAAACTTATTAGAAACTTACGAAAAATGGGACCCACAACACTTCTTGCCTGAGTAGATTCAAAAGGGAAACATAGATGCAGACAGTTGTCATGCTCCACTAAGTTATAACAAGACACGTGGCATGTTCCGCTTAACTTATAGAAGCTTTTAGAAACCTTTGAGAGTCTTGTGGAAGATGACATGTGGTGGCTTTCACAGAGCTTTTAAAAACACTATAGAAACATTCAAGACTATTTGGATTCACATGGATGATGACACTTGGCACACTCCACTTGCTTTAGTAACTCATCTAGGGCCCACCATAGTCTTTACTTAACAACAAAACAAAAGGAAGAGACTGTAGATGTTGACACTTGTCAACTTTTGCTAATCTTTTCAAGGGACATGTGGCGACTTCTGCTACTTTTTAGAAAAAACATATTGAGAACTTTTGCCATCGCCACTTGGCACCCTCCACAGAACTCTAAGAGAATCTTATTAAAAGAAGCTTTGAAGCTTATAAGAAAATCAAAATTGTGGATGCTGACACTTGTTACACTCTGTTGATTTATTAACGAGACATGAGGAAGAAATTGTGAATGTTGACACTTGTCACTCTCCACTTACTTTTCAAGGGACGCGTGGCACATTTCACAATTTCTAGAAACAAATTACAATGTGTCCTAGCAGATGACACTTGGCAGCTTCTGTTCTCGAGCTTTTTCCTTTGAACCATTAAACTGTGAAGCGGTTGAACTTGATGAACTTTGATAAAGAGCTTAACTTTTACCGACGACGTTGAACCTTAAAACCATTGGACCCATTTCTTTCTGGCAGAGTCCATAGTTTCAAGCCTACAGAGTCCATATATTTTTAAAAAACTTTGAAGAATGGAGAATTTGAATGTAGAGAACAAATTTTGAAAAGGGAAGAGACAATTTTGGTCTTGAAGGACCCAAAATAGTTCATATGTTGTCCCAAAAAATGAGTGACATTTTTTGGGGACAACACCTATTATATTGTGTCAACCTTCCATGCCAAGGCAATAGTTTAAGATTGCACCTCCATCTCTTCTAGAATTTGTCTTCCTTCTCAAATATGAAGACTATTCTATCTTTCGTAATTAGCTTTCACCATTTTCAAGGTTGGCAATCTTGGTAGAAGACAAATTATAGTAAATGCCATATTTTTTTAACCACATCTCAAAGATAACAAGATATTATGCAAAACAAAATTGTTTTTTACTTAGTACTTTGGAAAAAGGTGATCCCCATTTAATCAGTAATTAGTCTTAATTGGTATTTAGATTCACTAGTTGTACATGATCATGGAAGAGTGTATGATTGAGCCCATCACCAAGCAACTTGGAAATAGTCATTAAATTATGAGCAAGAGGTGAGGTAGGCATAATGAGAGGGACTACCAACAATCTTCAAGATTAAATTTCATTTTATTTTATTTTGAGCTAGTGAAGTTAGACTTATTTGCATGCACCCATTTCTTGCATACCCTTTTATGTTGCTACCTTGGCCTGTAGGATAATTCCTTCAATTTTCACTATATTTTACCACCCATAATGTGTTTTTAAACAACCTCATTCACATGTGATTCTACCTATCCTAATAATTTTCTTGAAGCTCCTATTTTTAAACTAGGGTTTTACTCTAAAACATGGCCCTTCGATGGGGAGACAACTATGTTTTTATAAAGACAATATTTCCATGTTAGACTTTTATGTGACATTTTCCACATCCTTTATAATATAGGTTCTTAATCTTTGTAAATAAAATAAAATATTTTATAGCTTAAAAATTTTAGGTATTTTTTTCTTTTTAAGTTTGCAGAAAAAATTAACAATGAAGGGAGGGAGGGGCCTCACAAGTGGGTATTTTGGTGACATGATAATTAATAAATTATAGGGAAACTAATTAGTTTTAAGCAAGAAAATGGAAATAAGAGTAAGGCCTAGTTTTTAAAAAAAATTCAATGTTCAAAAAATTTAGACAAATTTGATCATCTGAGAATCAATGTAAGCAAGACACATGTTAATATGGGAAGTCGAAGAATAGTTTTGGGGTCACTTTGGTTTTGATGGTGATTGCCATTTTATATATCTATATTGGTGGTAACTTTTTTTTCTTTTCACAAAGTTGACTCATTTATGAGCTGATGTGAAGGTAAATCTCTCTCAAGAAATTCTATGGCAAACTTGAATCAAGAAGGAAGAATGTGCAAAAAATTTAACACAAGAAGTTTTCTCACAACATATGCTTCATATTAAATATTATGGAATTACAATATTTCCTCACCACTACCAAGTTACAATCATTCAAAACACAATATCCTTGCTTACTTTTCTTTCCAAGGGAATAAACATAAACCACTATGAAAATACAAAGAAGGATTATCATCCTTTTTAAAAGCTAAAAAACTCCTATTCAAGGAAAATTCATCCACCTTCCATCATGAGGGTCAAAGACAAATAAAGAGGAGTGGAATACAATCATAATTACTCCCCATATCCCATTTTGGGTCATCATAACCAAGGTCAAGTCTCCCATGTGCAAAATTTGTCTCCACCCTTTCATGTCTAGTCAAAAAAGATAAAGGAGATTCCAATTATGAATAGTGTACCTTGTCCCCCATAATCACAAACCTCCAAAATTTGATTGGTTCCATTTTTGACCATATTTATTTTTCTCCTCATGAAAATTTCAGCCCATGATACATAGGTAATCAAAAATAGTAGCTAACAATAAAAGTGACAATTTGGAATAGTGCCTATTTGGAATAGTTACAAGTAGGGACCACCATGACACTTCACCAAGTGTAACCACATCACCATGACACTCTATCACATGAAAAAAATCACTAAGATACTTCATCAATTGAAATAGTAATGCTAAATCATCCTCTTCTGGTTGAAGTCAACTCAGCTCTTGCGAGTTGCTCTAATGATAATTTTGTCATTTTTATTTGTCCATCTTCTTCAGCTCCCACACTATGATCCAAGTGTTGTCTTCTGATGTCAATCCTTCCCATTATACCAAATACCTATTTTAGCTTCCTTACCTTGTGTGCAAAACCTTCATGTCTAGAACTCAGACTATCCTTTCCCTCTATTTCTTTGGAGTTTGTTGTTTCCAATTGATGTCTTCTTAATCATCCTCTTCATCTACTTCTCCATGTAAATCATACAAATATAAAACATTTAATATTGGAGAAATAACAAATTGTTATAGCAAGCTTACCTCATAGGCATTGTCACTAATTTTCCTCATAATTTTTCAAGGGCCAATCTTCTTGTATTTTAGCTTGTTGTAGGTCCCTATAGGAAATCTCTCTTTCCTCAAATACACCATCACTAAATCCCTCTTCTCAAAATACTTTTACCTCCTCTTAACATCAACAAAAATATTGTACTTCTCATTAATTTCCTATAATCTCCTTCTCTCTTCTTTTTGCAATTGATGTATATGCTCTAAAAAATTCTCAACATCATCACTCACTCTTTAAGTAATGGTCAATTTTACTAAATCCAAAACTCCCATTGGATTTCTCCCATAAACCACCTAAAATGGCGATTTTCCTATTGATCTATTCACTATACTATTGTATGAAAACTCATCTTGTGGTAAAGCCAAGTCCCACTGCTTAGGCTTCTCTCCAATAATGCATCTCAACAAATTTCCCAAGCTTCTATTTACAACCTCTATTTGTCCATATATTTTTGGATGATAAACACTACTTAACTATAACTTTGTATCCAACTTCTTCCACAAAGTCCTCCAAAAATTACTTAGAAACTTGGTATCCCTATCTAAACTAATGGTCTTTGGAATACCATGCAATCTCACATCTCTAAAGAATAATTCAGCAACTCTAGTGGCATCACTAGTTTTCTTTCATGCAATGAAATGAGCCATTTTGAAAAATCTATCTACAACAACAAAAATAGAATCATTACCTCTCTACATGTTTGGTAATCTCAACACAAAATCCATGCTCAAATCTACCCATGGTTCTCTTGGGACTAGTAATGGCATGTACAATCTTGTATTATGTGTATGTCCCTTAGCCACTTGACATATTCTACATCTTGAAACATATCTTGCCACATCTCTTTTTATCTTTATCCAAAAGTAATTATCCTCCACCAAAGCTATGGTCTTAGCTTTTCCAAAGTGGATAGCTAAACCTCCACTATGTAACTCTCTTACAATGTTGTCTCTCAAAGACCCAACTAGAATACACAACTGTCTTCCCTTAAAGAGGTAACCATATTGAATAAGATACTCATCCTGAATAATACCTACATTTTTGGTTAATGGATTCCTACATTGTTCAACTATCCTACCAAAATCTAGATCAGTATGATACAACTCCCTAATAAACTCAAATCCAACTACTTCACTTACCAAAGTAGTTATCAACCCAACTCTTCTACTCAAAGCATCAACTACCTAATTCTGCTTCCTTGATTTATGCTTCAACACAAAACTATACCCTACAAGAAAGATACCCACTTGGCATGCCTACTACTCAACTTATTTTGGGTATTCACATACTTCAAAGCTTCATGGTCAGTGTATAAAATAAACTCCTTAAAGATCAAGTAATGTCTCCAATGTCTCAATGCCTAAACAATTTCATAAAACTCAACATCATAGGTATAATATTTCTTTCTTAACTGAATCAACTTCTCACTAAAATATGATATGGGCCTCCCTTCTTGGCTTAACATAGTTCCAATTCCCACACTTGAAGCATCACAATCCACTTCAAACACTTTATCAAAATTAGGCATGGCCAAAATAGGATTTTTTGTAATCTTTCTTTTCAACAACTCAAAACTCTTTGTTGCTTCTCTTGTCCACATAAACTCCTTTCCTTTTATGCAATCATTTATTGGTGCAACAATACTACTAAAATTCTTAATGAATTTCCTATAAAAAGTTTCCAAACCATGGAAACTTCTTACCTCTATGATGCTCTTGGGAATGAGCCACTCAATAGTTTCCTTCAACTTCTCTTCATCCATTCTAACACCATCTGCTAAAATTACAAATCCCAAAAATACCAAACTTTCTTGCATAAACCTACACTTGTTCAAATTCACATAGAGTTTCTCCTTTCTCAACAATTCTAACACTATTCTCAAATGTTCTAAATGCTCCTCTTTAGCTTTAATGAATATCAAAATGTCATCAAAATAAACTACCACAAACTTACCAATGTAATCTCATAACACTATGTTCATCACTCTCATGAATGTGCTAGGTGCATTAGACAACCTGAATGGCATCACCAACCACTCATATAGTCCATATATGGTCTTGAATGTTGTCTTTTATTTATCTCCTTCACAAATTTGAATATGTCAGTAGCCACTCCTTAGATCAATATTTTTGAAATACTTTTCTCCTATAATAACATCCATTATGTCATCCAATCAAGGTATAGGAAATCTATATTGAATAGTAATCTTGTTTATGGATCTACTATCCACACACATTCTGCATCCTCCATCTTTATTTGGAGTCAATAATGTTGGTGTTGAACATGGACTCATGCTCTTCCTTATTACACCCTTCTTCAACAACTCGATTACTTACTTGTTCAATTATGCATGCTCTACTGGGCTCATTTTATATGTTGTTTGATTGGGTAGAGATGATCCTGGGATCAAATCAATGTGATTCTAGATGTCTCTCTTTGGTGATAAACCATCTAGTATCTCATCAAGAATGACATTTGCATATGCTTTCAAAAAAAAATCTACTTTTTCTAAAATTTGCATCACATCTTCACCTTCATTTCTTACAATTAGTGCATAACAATAACTGGAAACTTTCATGTCATCAAAAAATTATTTAGTGGCTAAGAAATTTTCCTCTTTTATCTCTTCCTTAAGAGGCAAAAATATCACCTTTATACCATCTTTATGAAATGTGTAAGTGTTCTTGGCTCCATCTTGGATGAATTTCCTATCAAATTGCCATGGTCTCCCTAGCAAAACATGGCATGCATCTATGGGTAAAACATCACACCATAATTTGTCCTTATAGCTCTTTCCTATGGAAAACTTAACTAAACATCTCTTATCAACCATAACTTCATTCCCTTTCTTAAACCATGAAATTTTATAAGGAATGGGATGCTTCTCACAATGAAATCCCAATTTTTCTACCATTTCTTTTGAAACCATATTCTCACAGCTACCTCCATCAATGATTACTTTTCATACCTTACCACTTGAAGTGCATCTTGTTCAAAAAATATTAGTCCTCAACCATGCATCACCTCCTTTTTTTTGCTCCAGTTCTTGCCTTGGACATAACATAATTCTCCTCATCATATGGTTTTCTCCCACATCCATTATTACAGCTTTAGTATCTTGATCTTCAGTCTCGGCTTCAAACAAGTTCACCCTTGGATGGTACTCTTGTCTTGTTTCTTGTCTTTGAGGACATTCATTTGCTTTATGTCCTTATCCATGTATGTAACAAATAATGGCTTTGGGTTGGTTAGGAAACCAAATTTTTGCACCTCCATATCCTTGTCCTCTTTGGAATCATCTTTCCCTTTGATTATTTTGGAAGCCTTGTGTACTATCTTCTCTCCTTTCTATATCATGTGATGATTCTCCCCTTATAGGGTTAAATCCACCTCTAGTGGTGTTGAAACCACCTCTACCTCTCATTGGCACGGATTGTCTTTTATTTGGACCAAATGTCATTCTCATAGCTTTTATGTTATGCTTCTCTTCTGCTTTCAAGGATAATTGATAAGCCTCTTACATTCTCATCACTCTATGCATGTTAATCTCATCTTGAATGGAATATTTCAATCCATTCACATACCTTTCAGCCATTTGCTCATGTGTTTCTTCATTCTCCACTCTTATGGAGAGCTTATATAATTCATCTGTATACTCTTGTACACTTATAGTCATACTAAAATGCAATTTTTACAACTTGAGCATGACTTGTGACACCCAATAGGTCTTTCCTAGTCACTTACACAACCCACTTAGGCATGTTTTCATTATTTCCTAGTCATTTGAATCCTTCTAGATTCAGCCCCTGCTATCCCAGACTCCTCTCCCATGCAGAGATCTATCCCCTAGGGTCCCTTTCCCCCTAGACAACAACACCATAGGTTGGACTATAGTGTTGGGACCTAAGGTGTCTACTTTCCAATGCTATTTTCTAACTCCATAATAGCCTGAAATGGTTAAATTTTCTTGAATCCTTATCATTTCCCTTGTCAGCCTAATGTGAGTTCATCTAACCCAAGATCACTAGTTTTCCTATAAAATACCATTTAAAGCTCATTTATAATGGTAGGAAATCATTCAAAAGGAACAAGATATAAATATACTAAAGCACACTCAAGCAAATCTTCATATTCTCTACATACAGCTAACCACTATTATTTCTATCCTATCTAAGCTCCTGCACCAGTCACGAGTCATCTCAAGCTTGCCCAAATTAGCATACACTTGCATTAAATACATAATATTTCACAATATAAATTCAAATTGGGATACCTACATTGACCTTGATCCCTCTTTGAAGTATTGGTATGTAGGCAGTGTACCCACACACGAGGTGTGATCACACATTCAGTGCATAATACACACTAACCCCTTTTTCTAGTTGGATTTGAGATCACTTATCAAGCATGAAGAGGAACTAATATCCTTGAAGACAAAATAAATTACACATAGAGCTTCACAAATAACTAGAACTTGATATTTCAGTCACAAAGTCTCTCAAAGTAGATGAACATAACTCAAAAAACTCAGAAAGCTCAAACACTAAGGACTATGGCACCAAAACTTGGACTGTAGCGCTAGAACTCTAGGTATCCCATTTCTAAAACTCTTATCTAGGTATAGAATAGACTTTTGTATCCTATTTTTGACAGTCTACCCAACCATATCAGCCATTTGCAACCTCTATCTCCTTTGTCTTAGCCCAAAATCAACTAAGTTTTACTCTCTATCCCTTTGTTTACTATTTTTAGAAATCAATTAAGCACTTCAAGATTCAATAAATTAGTAAGTTAATTAAGACACATTTATTTAATAATTTTCCCCTTAATCCAGAACCCTTTACTATTTAGGAAATTAATCCCTATAGTTTCCCAAATTTAGTAAAACATTTGGTGAACCCAACTTTGAATTTTTGCACAAAAACCCTAGAAGCCCTAAGGTTAATTTTTTGTAATATTTTTTTGATTTTTATTGAATTAAAAAAAAAACTACAAATTAATTGAAATATTTTCAATAATTCACTAAAACCCTAGTTTGCACATACTAGGTCCTATTTATATACAAACACTTTCAAACCACTAGGAAAAATATATTGCTAATTTTAGAAATATTTTCTAAATTTTTAAAATTTTTCAAGCTCAATTCTACAAATTTATAGCAAAATTTTCAAATTATTACATTAATTTTGAAAAAAATAATTTCAAATCCCTAGTTGCATCAACTAAATCCAAGTAATTTTTAAGTAATATGCCACTTGTTTTCTACAAATTTTGATTGAATATTGAAATCAGAAAATCACTTCAAATTTCAAAAATTCATAGTAATTCCAAAAAAATTATTTGTCTCAAAACCCTAGTTGCATCTACTAGGTTCCATTCAAGTAAGAAATTTCTCATATTTTTTTGAATTTTATCTTGCATACTTAGCTTACAAAATCAATTTCAAATTCAAAAGTTCATAGTATTTTGCAAAATAAAATTTATAAATAATCCCTAGTTGTATATACTAGTGCTTGATTTGCATCTTGAGCTAACACCTTACAGACTTGGAGTTTGATATTCTTTTTATGCATATTCTAGTTCATTATTTAGATTATTTTTATGTAATCTGCTCTATTATTTTCCAATTATTTTCCTTATGCCTTCTAAAATTCTTACATCTCTTCCTTTGAGATGGAGTGCAAGACTTAGTCGCAACCCTCTTGAATTCAACCATATTCCTGCAACCTGTTCCTATAACATGGATAAGCAATCAACTCAGGTCCCTATTATAGATCTTGTATATCTAGATTACATTAATTTTAATGAACATGATTATGATATTGAGTAATATAAGAATAATAATGATGAGACACCTACTAATGCTCATTTTATATCACATTGGACTACCGATCCACTTCCACCCATTGTTGACAATGAAGTTATACTCAACAAAGATTTGATTTTACAAAATTTTAGAGAGACTTATGGAATAGCCCCATAATCATGCTAACATATTGAAATCTATCATGGAACTAAAGAAGGCCAAACAAGTTGAGTCTTCTCAAACTATAGAGCCACCAGTTATACATGACACTACGGGGGTAACCATGTCACAAAAACCCCCTATAGCAACCCAACCTTCTTCTATACCATCAATTGTAGCTAGTACATCCCTATCTCTTAATGTGGCAGCCCTTTTGAAAGAGATTTGATCTCTTCAATCCAAGGTGTAACATCTTGAGCAAGGTACCGCTAGATCTACACAGGCATTGGACTCATTCACTCTATTGCATATACCTTTGGCATGACATATAGCTGCTACACCCTTGCCACTTGGATTTATACAACCTAAGCTCACTCTTTACAATGGAAAGGGTGATCCAGAGACACATTTGAGAGCCTTTCACATAGCATATTTATATTATGTACCAAATGACTAGCTATTAACTAAATTATTTTCAAGGAGCCTCAAGGATTATGCATTACAATGGTTTTTATAGTCTACCAAATTAGTCAGTTAATGCATTTAATCCTCTTACCAACATGTTCCTAATATATTTCATCATCAATATTGATGATAAAGTGTCATATGCCAAAATTACACGATAAAAATAAAAATCAAATGAGCCTCTCCCCGAGTATGTTCTCAGATACAAGACCATATTGGCTATGATGACTATCCCTATGGCAAATCAAGAGTTATAGGACCTCTTCAAATAGAGTCTCTTATTAGTTTTGCATGAGACAATCATGTTCAAATTTTATCTCTTCTTTCACTAAATTGTGTCACACTTTAAACGAAAGAGAAATCAAACTCATTTCAATGGGAAAACTTAAGTACACAAGTGAACCAGATACAACTAATAAGAGTAACAACAAAGCCCCATATAAGGTCAAATTCAATGATAGTAAAGGACTAACTTAGTAGAAAGTTAATGCAACTTTAGAGCCCTCATAGAGAGTCACTTTATTAGTACCTCCTTGATGACTTTTTATAAATCTACCAGTTCCTCCAGCCAAAGTTATACAATAGTTATTAGAATGTAACATCATATCTCTTCCTCCTATCAGAGAAATTGATCCAATAAAGCCTCTTCCATAAGGATATGACCAGAATGCATTTTATGACTATTATAGGGCACCAGACCATACTAAAAATAGATGCATTAGTCTCAAGCATAAGATACAGGATCTAATTGATGGTAATCAAATTGATCTAAGCACTTTAACTGAGCCTTCTCTACCCACCTAGGAACCCCACAACCCACCTATTCCATCTCATCCCTGACCCAGGCTCCTTACACAAATAGATTCAAATAAGGCATATGATATTGTGGATCAGTTGCGTAATACTCTAGCAAAAATTTCAATGTTATAATTGCTCCAAAAATCTAATGTGTTTAAGGACATTCTCTATCAGGCACTTACTCAAACTTCCATGATAGCTAACTCTGAGCCTTCTTATTTTGAATTAGTAGTCAACACACTAAAAAATATTGAAGATGTCATTTCTTTTGATAAAGAGGACACACCATCTCAAGCAGTTATTGATCAAAACTTACCATTATTCATACAAATTCAAATCATTACTAGTGCAATAAAGAGAGTTCTTGTTGATAGTGGTGTTGGGATAAATATATGCAATATCACATTCTTACATGCTATGGGTGTAGATATGGCATCTATGCAGAAGTCATATAAGACTATTAAAGGGTTTGATGACATACCATGACAAACATTGGGCACCATTACTTTGGATATCATGGTAGGACCCAAAACCCTTACTAGCCAGTTTCAGGTTATACGTGGTCCTCTCCATTATAATATTTTACTTGGACAACCATGGATACATGCTATGCAAGCCATTCCTTCTACTCTACATTGATGTGTCAAGTTTATTCATGATGGATATATCTACCCATGTCCAGTAGATAATCAATTATTCAAATATTGCTGAGTTATAGAGTCATCTTTGACCACTTTGCTAGATGGGACACCTTCTCTTTAGTCACCACTTCACCATATTCCTCTTGATAAAATATATACATATGAGGTGGGAGAGACCAGTAGCTCTCACATTCCTCTAATTCTAGATAAATCTCCAGCTCAAAATGCTCGACTAGTTATAATAGCTCCAGTCACTCCAGTCATCATAGTAACTACACCTATTACACTTATGCTAGCACCACCAATAGTAGTAGTACCACTTTCAATGAAATCACTTACTAATAAGACTAAATGAAAAAGAGTAGAAGTAGCATCTCCACAACTAAAGCAACCCTCAATTCATCTTTGATTTGATGACAACATGAACACAGTGCTTATAACATATGATGATACTTATGATGATGATCTTGATGCATTCGATAATGACCAAAATCCTTTCTTCCATTTTTATCCCCAACAACCTCCATCTCAAGATCCCTTCCCACCCCTAGCCTAGTCTTTTATATTATGATGTGATGTTTGTATATAATTTCTTTCTAGCATTAATTATACATAGTTTCCTCTACTTGATTTTACATAGCTCAAACATTTCAAAATACAAAAATAATATAATATTTCAAAAATACAAAAACATTTCAATTATATGCATCATCTATGTTTTACATTTTTAACCGCTAGACTTACATTACACTATTTTATGCTATTATTTATCAATTTAGCTATATTATCAGGCCTTACTTGATCTTCTTTGAGTGTGTGTAGTTCATCCAAATCTTTGATTACTTCACTCCACCCATAGAGGAGGCATCTTACTTTTACATTCTAGCTACATATTGATACATTTACCCATTGGGGACATACTCTACATGACCACACCATCTAGGTTATGTCATTCTTACACTATACACTCTAGACTATTTATTCTAGTACATTCCTTACTTGCTTACATAGATATCACATCGACATCCATTAGCATATATCACACTTTTGTATTTCATAGAATATACATTAGTCTTGTATTACATATCTTGTATACTCTTACTTCTTGCTTTCCATAGTTAGATGCATGTTTATATTTCCATTACTTTTCATGCTTCCACTCTTCACTTTGATTAGCTAGATGTGTTTAAATTTTATAGTTCATGTTTGCTTCCTTCTTGCATTCTAGGACATCTACCAATGTCCTTTATTCCTATCTATATGTGTGTGCCTTTGGACACTTACCAATGTCTTTTGTGTGTGCCTTTCATGTGCTTGTGGCCCTTATGCCAATATTTACTTGTTTTCATTGTGTGTATGCAGCATTTGAACATGCCTTGTGTGCTTATTTATCCCCTTGGCCACCCTCACGTTTTTCTTGCTTCTTGCTTTGTATGTTTTTTTCTTGATTGCTTATCTTTGTGTGCAGTGTCATGATTCTAATCATGCATTTACCTTGATTCTTAGATGCCATGATGGACATCATGATCCATCCCTACATGCCACTAAAAACTAAAAAATAAAATTTTGAATTCCAATTTACTCTTATGCATATGCTATTACATTATTATATCTATCTAGGCATACCCCTGTGGATCTAAAAATCTCACTCTACAACTTTTGCTATATCTTTAGATAATGTATATCAATGTTCTATCAAATGTTTTCATAGATTAACACACTTGCATGGATTCTTCTTCTGATGGTAATCATTGTAGGGTCTTCATTCCCACCCTCTTCTAAATATCAAAGCTCCTAACGATCAAAAAATTAGTTTCAGAATAGTATAGTCTAGAATCCAGAACTCAGACTAGGCAGACAGTAGAGAATCTAGAATAGTCATTAGTTTTGGTTTTAAACAACATTGCCAAAAATGGGACTACAGTGCTAGACCCCAAAGTGTCCTATTTATTGTGTTATTTTCCAAATAGAAAAATATTTAATTTTTCCAAAATTAGGCAGAGAGGTGAGTTCAATCACAGTTTTGCTAGTATAGTTCAGTCCAAAAATCAATAGTTTTCAGCACTTATTTCACTTAGAGAATATAGATATAGGGGCATCATGCACAGCATGAGGGTTTCCATTTTTAGTTCAAACATGGTAGTTGATACAACTTTTAGTTCAAAATCTATGTTTTAGACACTAGTTATTGGGGGCAATGTGCGTGGCACATGAGACTTCTCTATTTTTGATTTTATAGCATTTTCTTGCACATTCCCAATAGTTGCATGCCTTACTCCATCTTTAGGTGGTTGACATCAAATTCAAGTAAACTTTCATACAAGTTTGCTTCCCATGTATCTTAGTTCTCGAGTGGATTCCTAAGCCTTAGTTCCAATTTTAGGAGGGGCTTTTATATAAGTCCAATCTCCATCTTTCAAAGTGGCCTAGTTTCCAAATTACATTTAGGTATCCATGCCAACATTATCATATCACAACACATTCAAGGGATCCATGACCCATCTCATATGACATTCATCTATATCAATATTTTTCATTTATTTTCATATCATGGGGAAATAATGAAGCCAAAGGTCTAGCTAACATTTGTATTCTTGAGCCACCTATTCAGATGGATTGGACACATGATCTAGACATCAATTAACACACACATGATTCATTAACTTCATATAGTTGGTGACAATGGAGCCAAAGGGCCTACCTTTGCATTCTTGAGCCAAATTTTAGGGGATTGAGTACTCAGCTCATTCATTGGTATAACTCTTAGTTCAACATACTTCTAACATTACCCAACACAACCCAACAGCATAATAGGTTTTGTATTGGTTTGCATACCTAGTGAGGTGTATTCATTCCTTTCTCTTCCTTCCTCTTTTTTTACCTAGATTTGTATGTTTTTATTTTAGATATAGCATATCTAGTAAGAACTAATCTATTTTCACTTTCCTTTTTGTAGACTTACATAGTAAAATATGTTCTCACTATGCACAACCCAGCGTCACACAACTTCTTGGGTGTAGCCTCACAAGTAAGTTTAGGTACGCTTCTCTATTTTTCCTTCATCCTAGTATTTAACTTTTTGTATACTTAGAATAAAGGGGGGGGGGGCAAATGTAGTCATACTAAAATGTAATTTTTACAACTTGAGCATGACTTGTGACACCCAAACCATAAGTCTCTCCTACTTACTTACATAACCCACTTAGGCATGTTTTCACTATTTTCTAATCATTTGAAGCCTTTTATATTCATCCCCTACTATCCCAAACTCCTCTCCCAGGCACAGATATATCCCTCAGGGCCCTTTTCCCCCTAGACAAAAATGCCATAGGTTGGACTATAGTGCTGGGACCTAAGGTGTCCACCTTCTAGTGTTGTTGTCTAAGTCCACAATAGCCTCAAATGGTTAGATTTTATTGAATCCTTATCTTTTCCCTTGTTAGCCTAATGCGAGTTCATCTAACCCAAGATCACTAGTTTTCCTATAAAATCCCATTCAAATCTCATTTAGAAGGGTGGGCAATCATTCAAAAGGCACAAGCTATAAATATACTAAAGCACACTCAAGAAAATCTTCCTATTCTCTATATACAGCCAACCACTATTATTTACAACCTATCCAAGCTCTTGCACTAGTCATGAGTCATCTCAATCTTGCCCAAATAAGCATACACTTGCATTATATACATAAGATTGTATAATACACATTCAAATTGGGAGAACTGCATTGGCCTTGATCCCACTTCAGAGTATTGGTATGTAGGTAGTGTGCCCACACATGGGGTGTGATCACATGTTCATTACATATTACACACTAACCCCTTTTTCTAGTTGGATTCAAGATCACCTATAAAGCATGAAGTGGAACTAGGATCCTTTAATATGAAAATCAATTACACCTAGAGCTTCATGAACAACCAGGACTTGATATTTTAGGCACAGGGTCTCTTAGAGCATACAAATAGAACCTAAAAATCTTAGAAAGCTCAGACACTAAGGACTATAGTGCCAAAACTTGGATTATAGTGCTAGACCTCTAGGTGTCCCATTTCCAATGCTCTTATCCAGGTAGAGAACAAACTTTTGGATCTTGTTTCTGACAGTCTACCCAGCCAGATCAATAATTTACAACCTTTGTCTCCTCTATCTTAGTCCAGAATAAACTAAGTTTTAATATTTATCCCCTTGTTTGCTATTTTTAGAAATCAATTAAGCACTTACATATTCAATTAATCAATAGGTTAATTAAGACACATTTATTTAATGATTTTCCCCTTAATCCAGACCCCTTTACTATTTAGGATATTAAACCCTATAGTTTCCCAAATTTATTAAAACAACACTCTTCTCCATCTAATTGAATTTTTGAAATCTTCTATAAAGGGTCTGGGAGTAATATGAAGGAAGGAACTTCTCTTTAAGCTTCTTCTCCATTTTCCTCCATGTATTAATTTTTGGTTTGTTCTTTCTTTGCCTCTCCTTCTGTAAATGATCCCATGAAATCATGGCATGAACCTTCAACTTGGTACATGAAAACTTCACCTTCTTTTCTTCTGACATAGTTTTCCATTCAAATAACTTCTCCATGCTATTAATCCAACCAACCAGCTCCTCTAGTTGTAAACTCCACCCATAGTTAGGAACTTCAATCTTAACTCCATCATTTCTTTCTTCCAATGCTCTAATCATCCTCTCCTTCATTGATAGTGGTTCTTCCCCTTGAAAAAATTCCTAATCATGTTATTCATAATGAATGGTATCTCCTTCTATGTCTTCTTCTCATTATCTTCTCCCCATGCTGGTGAACATTGTGGCTAGATGTGCCATCTCTCTTCTCAGCTCTTGCATATCTCTATTCATCTGAATCAAACCTCCTCTTACTTGTCTTCTTGCCATACCTTCAAAATGAAAACAAACACAAATCCTCCATAGGATTCTACTTGCTCTAATACCACTTGATGTGAAGTCAAATCTCTCTCAATAATTTTATTACAAACTTGAATTAAGAAGGAAGGATGTGCAAAAAATTTAACACATGAAGTTTTCTCACAACATATGCTTCATATTCAATATTATGGAATTACAATATTTCCTCACCACTACCATGTTACAATCCTTCAAAACACAATATCCTTGCTTACTTTTCTTTCCAAGGGAATAAACACAAACCATGATGAAAATACAAAGAAGGATTATTATCCTTTTTAAAAGCTAAAAAAATCATATTCAAGGAAAAATCAACCACCTTCCATCTTAAGGGTCAAAGACAAAGAAAGAGGAGTGGAAGATAAGCATAATTACTCCCCATATCCCATTTGGGGTCATCATAACCAAGGTCAAGTCTCCCATGTGCAAAATTTGGCTCCACCCTTTCATGTCTAGTCAAAAAAGATGAAGGAGATTCCAATTATGAATAGTGCACCTTGTCCCCCATCATCACAAACCTCCAAAAGTTGATTGGATCATTTTTTACCATATTTATTTGTATCCTCATGAAAATTTTGACCCATGACACATAGGTAATCAAAAATAGTAGATAACAATAAGAGTGATAATTTAGAATAGTGCCTATTTGAAATAGTTGCAAGTAGGGACCACCATGACACTTCACCAAGTGGAACCACATCACCATGACACTCTAGCACATGAAACTACACCACTAAGATACTTCATCAATTTAAATAGTAGTTCTACATCATGAGCCTCATTATTCTATATCTTACCTGCATGCCTTTCACATCTCAAGAGGTTAACCACCATATGGTTGGCCTAATAGTCTCGCTAAATTTAGAAGGTAGACAACAAACCACTAGATTAGGTGTAGAGTTAGTGAGAACCCTGTTTAACCTAGAGTTGTACTTCTTACCAATATTCTTCTAATGTTTTGAATTTTCCTATCTTCAATCAATCCTTATGTATAATGGGAAGAAGAAGAGTCTTTTTTATTTTTGTGAACTTTGAGAAAATTTTACTTGCTTTCATCCTTAATGTGGATTACTTATTGATATGTGATTTAAAAAAGTCTTTAAACACTGTTACAAGTGCTAGAATTTTATTAGATGAACTACAATAAATTTATATGTGATTGTGGTTTTTTCTTAAATTGTGATTGTTTTATCTTCATCCAACTTTGTGGTTCACTGATGGGATGATGATTATGATTATGAACAAATCTATGAACAAGAAGTTAATAAAAAAATTAAGGCAAAAACAAAACACCCATTTTCTGCTTTCCCTACAACCTAAAAATATATAAACTCAATTAAACTCAAAAATTAATACAATATTTATATTCACATATCAAAATTTATTTACAATAATTTCTTACTCTCAAAATACTCTCACAATAACAAGTCTTATGATATTTAGTTAAATTTTGAAATAAATTAACCTTGTTAATAGACTAATTATCAAAGTTTATATCATTGACATTTTTTGAATTTGGTTGCTCTGTTATAAGCTAAATGATGGAATTTTCATTGGAAGAGGATGCCCCAAATCAAATTTTCTTTTAAATATTTTGCAACTTCTTGGCACATAAAATACTCAATAAAATGTTTCATAACAGACTTCAAGTTTAAATTCTCTGACTCACTTTTTGAGGAGCTACTACTAGAGTCTTTCACAAGCATACCAAATTTTAATTTAATTACCTGTAATGAAGTGGATATGTCCAAATAAGATTTAAGATTGATTATGTAGATGGGAAACATCCAATTATCCATATTGAAAGCTAGATCCACACATTACTACTACACAATGTTTTTGATAAGCAGGCATCAACTATAAATTTTGATAAGGGTTCATGTAAACCCATTGCATAAACTTGCATAGATTTTGCTCGAGACTCTTTCAAAAATTCGTACCAATGTTATAGTTTTTTATTTTCAATAGTAAAATCTTTACACCTAGCCATCTCACTACACCTTTGGCCATCTCATTGGACTGGAGCAAGGGATGGATCTACAGGATGAAGATAGGAGAGATTGAAGGTTAGATCTTGGGTTTTAGCTTTTAGAAGATTAGGAGAGGATCATGTAGATACGCATAAGTGGCTATGCCATCTCAGGCTTTAGAATGCATCAGACGTGATGAGGATTTTAGGTTAGAGTATTTTTAGACAAATGTGTCTATATAGTAAGGTTGGTTATACAGAGAGGACATAGTCTTTTTAATTTCTTGAAAAGTGGTCCCTAGAAGGTGGGTTTTATTCATGAGGTCATGTGTTTGAATCTCCTTTATCATTAGTAGTTGACTCTTCAGGTGGTACTACTTCCCATAGGTCTAGAAGGTTCCCCCAAATCAAAAAAGAACTAGTTACCAATAAGAAAAAAAATTCTTGAGAAGTGGTTCCCTAGATTTCTATGAAAAGTGTATTTTCACTATTAATTCATCTATCATTGATTCACTAATGTTATCAATGTGTAGATTTATGTGAAAATTATATAGTTTCACATTTATTTTAGTTTCCATCAAAGCCACAGTTGATGACTTTAGTGTTCTCCTCTATATAACATGTGAATGGTTTTAACCAATTAAAATATAGATAAATGATTTTTTTTATAATTTTTGTTTAAAGATACATAACATAATTAATGAAAAAACACCAATTTATCTTTACATAAAAAACAATAATTTATAATTTTTTTATTGGTGGTGAAGGCATATTTTAATTAGAGGTTAAAACAAATTAATTATTTTAATTACCCTTCAGGACTAAAAATAATAGTGACAGTGTTTGATAGATACATATTATATTCATAAAAAATGAGTATTCTTTTCCTTAGTGACAAAAAGAGCTTAAGATTCTGGTCAATTTGTTGACAATGACAATATGAGTTGGAGTGTTGGGCAAGATGGAGAAAATGTGGCATTATCAGGGTTTATACAAAAATTGTGTCAACCTTTAATTGATAATAAATAATCAATTATACATTAACATTGATATAAATTGACATGCAAGCTTTGCGGCACAATCCTTAATGTCCATCCCCTAGCATATTTAATCAATTATTATCAACTACTTTCCATCAACATTTTACATCTGTATGTTTTGGTTCTCATTTTTATAAATGTTGCTAATTTTCCCATGTTTCTTTTGATGGCATTGCTAGTTTAAATTTTTAGGGGTTTCTTTTCCTTGCTAGATTTAATAGTTTTTGTTTAACACTCAACCATGTATGGTTTATGAACTTAGATGGTTTTCTTATCATCCATATTCTAGAATGGATTCATGGGTGTTTTCCTCTAATTGATTATTCATATATATCTCTATTAGTTGCTAAACACCTATATTCCATTTCAAAAAGAAGAGAGGCAAAACTCAAGAATGGTTTCAGAGGTGTATTGAACTGAATTATATTTTTAGCATTATTAATGTTATTATTATTTTGATTTATTTACATTAGAACAACACACATTTATGCTAGTAGAGAATACGTGTTCATATCCAACTCATGAATGGTACATTTATGTGTTGTATGTGTATGCAGATAGAAAAACACTTTAATTGAAAGAGATTCAAAAATACATTGATAGGTTTAGTAACAAAGTTTTTAACCTTAAAATTAAATCTAAGGCGATCTTATTTTTATTCTTAGATTTGATTAAAGGGGTATATATATATGAAATGGCACAAGCATGATAATTAGATCTATAACATGTTAATTAAATATTAAACTCATATATAAACATACACTTAATTTATTATGTTGAGTATAGGTTAAATATGCAAAGTACAATTAAACCATGCATATAAATGATAAAGAAGTAATATACTTAGCTTGTTATAATGTAAACACAATGTTAGATCTAGAAAAAGTAGGAAACAAGCTATAAGATGGTTTTTAAACAACCATCACATTCTAGATCTAACACTTTTGACACTCTAGATACTAACATCAGCCTTGAATGGTTTCATCGATGTTAATCTTTAAGTTCAACATAAGTGTCATGTATGGAATACTTGTTGAAAAAATATTTAACCACCTAGATGTTTCTAGATTTGACTTCATCTTTGCTTTTAGTGCATCCAAACTTGGTCATGAACTGTCATTCCTTGTGAAATGGCAAAACCCTAGTTCTTTATCTTCATGGTGACTTTGGAGAAAAATGGGTTAGTAAGCACACAGTTTTAAGTTGACCCAAAAGGCCCCACTATCAGAGGACATTGACTACATAGCCAATACTCCAAAAGAGGGCCTCAAACTCATGTAATTCTCCCCTATGTGTTGGCTTGTGTGTGAATCATACAATATGTGTTAATCAAGTATAATAGTGATGTAACTTGTAACTTGGTAAATTAGGATCTTAAGCTATTCCTTTGGTACTTCAGAATTGTAGATGTGTTATACCTATGACTCATGTGAAAATAGGGAAGTTTTTCTCAATTGAAAGCTTGATAGAGTGATTTTGATAAGTTTCCTTTGTCTCTTGGGTCTTTTTCTAGGTGAGGAATGAATGAGGTTGATCTTGTATTTATATCAATACTTTTGGAATAATAACTCACATTAAAGCACTTAGGCCAACCATTCAGATTCATTTCATTTTTAAAATATATGACTTTTTGGCACTTGACACTTGTGTCAAGCTAGTACACTAATATTGATGCTACTACGATAAGTACATTTTAAGCATATGGGCAAGATAGAAGACGTAGGTCATCAACATAAGACTAGTCAAACTAAGAGATATAGTCCAAGGAGCATAAGATAAAGAAGATGCAAGACTTGAAAAATCAAGAAAGCTAGAGAATTGAGAGGAACAACCAAGCTCTAAGTTTTCTAAGTGTACAAGACTAAGGTGTTATATAATCATAAAATAGTGTCTACATTTTCCCCCTCTTTTAATCTAGTAATGAAATTACTAGTTTAAAGAAAAGGAATATGTATATGGGTGTGTATACACACCTTGTCTTTGTGCGTTCCCAAATTGAATGCTTTACCAATGACTAAACTAAAACCAATAGGGTTTTATATTATAAAATCAATGCATATAATTTGGGATTGAAAGTGCCTAAAATAGATCAAAATTGAAAGAGCAAGATTTAGGAGTACATATGTGTGTCAATATAACTACCTTGCCTATTAGCAAATTCTTTTGAAAAATATGTATTATTGTAAGGCTCTGAAATTGATATTAACATAAATATAGATAAATCTTGAAAGTGCATATATCCAAGAAGAGAGAGAGAGAGAGAGAGAGAGAGAGAGAGAGAGAGAGAGAGAGAGAGTGAGAGAGAGAGAGAGAGAGAGAGAGAGAGGCACATGCCCTCAACTTTAGATTACAAATGAGTTTCCACCTGGTAATTGAGATTAGATAAACCATGCAACCCAATGATACTTATAACATGGTGAGGCTGGAAGATACAATCAATTCCAACCTATAAACTTGGAAAGAATGAGTGATTTGATCACTTAAAACACACCAAAAAGTGAACCAACTACTATAGTAGCTTTGATAAATAAATTTCATAAAAGTTCGCTAGGTATTGGTACAAAAAAGTTCATGATGTGGTAGCAGTCCATAAAATAGTTTTAGAATCTGAAACTAATTTTGATTTTACAATATTAGGTCATGTTACATAAAATATGCACCTTAAACATGTCTCATGTTTAAATTATGTATATAAATAGTATTGATGTATAAAATTCTACCACAACTATGAATATGAATCATATAATTGTGTTTTGGCCAATTTGAAAAATTGTGTAAATGTGGAGGATATGCTTCCAATATTGCCCCCAATATATATGGAGAATTCTAAAAAATTATATAATTACTAATGTGGAGAACATTTTTACACAACATGCCGCCACTGTAAACTGGGAATGTTGAATATTGAATAGGTGTTAAGAACATGCTTCCAAAGCATTCCCCAAGTGAATCTGAGAGCTAATATATGTACCATATATTGAATGAGTCACATGGATAACATGATTAAAAATCATGCCCCCACTAAATCTAAAAAATGTTCCATGTGTGGATAATATTCCTCTATGACATGCCCCCACTAATATTCCCCCCTTTGAGGTGAGACAAATATAGGAACTAGTAGATGCCTCACCTCAAAAGGATAAGACAATTATATAGTATATGAATGTAACCATGTAGGATATAGAAGTAACATGTTTAGGTAGATATAAAATTGAAATACATAGAACCAATGTGATCACATGTAGGCCTAAGATGCAAGATAAAGATCATGGAAACATATAGATATTAAAAATACAATCTCAACAAGAAACCAAGCATACATACAAGATAACTCAAAATCAAGTCAAAAGACAATGGTCTAAGGAGACTAAAAATAAGGGGCATGTTCAAATTCCATACAATCTAAGGGACTTGACTTATTAAAATGTCTATAAATACAAGGATGACATATTCAAATTTCCATATAATAAACCATGACATATGCAAATTTTGAAGAAATCATACATAGGCATAGGGGTCACAAGTAAAGGATCATATTAAAATGCTCAAATAATAAATATAATATCAAGGCAAGACATTCAAGGAAATGTATAAAATAAATCATAAGCAACCAACATCAACATGTCATAGTAGCCCATAGACTAAATGTGTTAGAAAAAAATTTCAAGTGTAAATCATATCAAATACCATGTGTAAGATATAATCATAGATAAAGGAATATGTAAGTGTGTGTGTGTGTGTGTGTGTGTGTGTGTGTGTGTGTGTGTGTGTGTGTGTGTGTGTGTGTGTGTGTGTGTGTGTGTGTGTGTGTATAAGCTCAAACATGATAATTTATATTGATCATCGAATCATATAGCCTATGTGTATCAAGATAAAATAAGTGGATGCCCCCAATGTCTACATGACATGAATGGAGAAATTTTATTTTTCACTCTTTTTCGCTAATCTCTATAGGTTCACCTAATGTTCTTCACATTGGACACCTTCACATTTCTTACATCTTCTTCTTTATATACAACATTAAGGTAAATAAAGGTATGCGTTTTTCAATTCTATCCTTTCATTTAGCTTATTTACTCCTTACTGCACTTTATTTATCATTAACATTATGTGTCATCATGTTTTTTTCTCAAAGTACCATCCTCTGTTTCACCTATGTGACACGTGATGATCTTTGAGTGGGGCATATGTATACACATATTATTTTCAAACTTTTATCAATTAATTATGCTCTTTATCTTGTAGGAATACATTGAGTCTCAATCTCTCTAAGTGCGTGCCTTAAGAGGTGCCCCAGAAAAGGGGTGGGCAGACCATTGGTGCTTCATAGGATTGTTATCCCTTTTACCACTTGTCATCTACACACTTGTATCCTAAAAACCATTCCCTCAAACTTTGCTTCCCATTTTATACACTCCTCTAGTCTTTTACCACCTTTATTATGCATTTCCCTTTTTGATAGTTTATATGACTATGTCAACCACATGAACCTTGTATTCTTATTGATAAAACTTATTAGGGACTAGGTTGACCCCTAGCCAACCTATTCTGTGACTTAGTTAGTTTTTATCAATTAGGTTACTAGGTAGACTGGGTTGACCTTGTTAGCCAAAACTTTTAGAAGTGTTTAGGGTTAGATTTACCTATATAAACACATTCATTTCCATCATTTGTCACAAAGAGAAGAAGTATGATATATTACACATCTACTTATCCACCATTCTACTTGAGGAGAAAGCTTAAGGTTTCATACCTTGTTTGGAGATACATATCTTGTCTTTTGGATAAGTCTTTTAGATGCATTGATACATTGTGTAGCCTAAAGTTGATTTATCCTTGTCATCCTCATATACCACAACAACCTCTTGTGAAACACCTTAGCCAAGGGAGAGATCGAGGCTTGACAAGTATGTCTTCAAAGGTAAGTATTCCTAAATTTTTTCCTCCTTTATAAGAGTAGATATATATGCATTTGCACTTCTCTTTCATGCATTAATATTTCATATACATTGACGTGAATATATTTCTTCTATGCATGTTTAATTTTAATGTTTATTACCCCCATTTTGTGCCACAAGCTTTGGTGAGCACTAGATTATATTTGTGCTTTACTTGTATTAGTTTAGTGAATATGAAAACATGGGACATATTTAGGTTTATTGTATAATTTTTCTCAACTAGAGGCTTTGGAACCATCATTAGTGATATTATTGTGGTAAAAGATCTAGGTCTAGTGAATCCATATTGGTCATGACCCTATTTATCTAATGTATCCCCAATCAGAAGTTTAAGTAAGATATATCTTCTTCAAGGTAGGATTGATTTATAGAATTTGTTACATTTCCCATTGCATACACCATGCATATCAATAACTTGAAATATCTTGCCCTCTATATAGTTGTGTGCATCATCATGACCAAGATTAGTGGCACCAACCAATAGAAAGAGGTGGATATGGCTCACCTCTACATTTCCCACTAGGTGACTGAGGGCCTAAAGTATAATTATGTAATGTATTTTTCCCATAAAATTGTAGAGGATGCTGAGAAGACCCATTAGATACTAAGACATAGGTTTTTATGGGGGTATTTTTATTGTTAACGGTATTTGATGAGATCAGTGTAACAGACTACACCTCTAGCGAGTTGAAGTGGGCATACCTACCAAAACATAATTCACCCACTGAGAGATACAAGGTGATCACATGACCTAGTCATATCACCCCTACATACAAGAATAATATGAAGTCATGATATGACAACATGAAGGAGGCCTTTGGAAATGAATGGCACATTCCTAAAGACTTACCCATCTAGGTTGGTGAACAACCCAAGTTTATATTAAAGTAACATTTCTCTCTGGTATGAATCAATATGGTCCCTTCTAGAGAACTTTTGATTTGGTTAAATTTGTCTTATGCCTTTACAGCACAATACTTCATCGATTTGGTGAATCACAATTTTTATGCACATCCTCTCACTTTGGAAGTAGACCAAATTGACTTGGAAATTCACACTCTCTAGAAGATGTATGTTTATCTTAGCAAGAAGGCCTATATAGAGAAGTAGGAGACTAATCAAATTGACATCAAGGTTAACTAGACCATGGTTGAAGAACAAGTGCACAATATATTTTACATGTTGTATTCCAAGAAGAAATATTCAAAAGGTGCAGAGCATACTAGGGAAAAACTTCTGCCTATACCATATCTTGAGAAGAAATGGGTTGGACATGATGTCATCACAAGTTCATGGTTGGAACCTTCAAAGCCATAAATTACTATCTAAGCACTACCACCTAGAGCTTTTCCACCTAAGGATTCACCTCCAAAAGCTTCTCTATCAAGAACTTATCCACCAAGGGCATCACCACCAAGGGTTTCACCATTAGGGGTTGTCCCACAAGATTCACCAAAGAAATAATTTGAGGGGTCATCACCATTACCCCTATGAAACTAGTGTAGGAAGAACCTAAAGGCTATAACGAAGAAACAAAAGAATATGACTCCAAAAAGGCACCCTTCCTAATGTGAGAAGAGGATACCACCTTTGATTACATGTAATTGGAAATTAGGGGTCCATTTGGCAAAGAGAGGGATGGTTTTGATACTCAGAAGATAAGTGAAATGGACATCGATAGCACTTCTTTGGCTACATATATGGAGGTCAAAATCCTTGAGTATAACCCTGACAAAGGAAAGGAGCCTATCATTTCTAAAGTACAACCTCCTCTGATTAATGCATCCACCAACTTGTGCACTCAATATCAAACAGGCATCCTAGATAGGATGCTCTATTTATGCATGCATTTCCTTCCCCATGATGCAACCATCAATACAATACAACAAGTGTCCTTTTTAAACATGTACAATGAAGAGCACCATTTTGAGATCCCTCTAGATAGCCTAATTATAGAATCTCAAGCACCACCACTACCAACTCCACTTTGGGTTGATCCCTAGAATATCTCTCCTTTGTAAGCTAGCATTGCATTTTTGAAAATGGCCTTTGAAGTCATATGATAGAATATAATTTTAGATTATGATGCATGTGATGCAAAAAAGAAACATGGCTAAGTAGTGGCAATGTATGAGAAAAAATTTGTCGCTTGAAAGTCACTTGAAGAAGAAGTGGCCATGATAAAGCAACAAATGAAAGAAGCCATAGAAGCCAAAGTAAAAAATTTAAATTTGTGTAAATCCATTTTGGGCCAAGAATTAACATTAGTAAATGGTGTACCTTTTGATGGAGAAGCTTTGGATAAATTAGAGACCCTTGTAAATATCTTATTGAAACACTGTAAGGAACAACCCGTGCCAAGTAGTTTATCAAGGCCATAGAAGTCTGTAATGCACCCTTGAAAGAGTTGGGGAAGTGATCCGCATCTTGGAAAGGATTTTTGAAAAACTGGTGTGGCTTAATAAAATTTTGGAGGCTCATCTTAACATGGAGGAGTCTCAATGGTAGTAGTTAGTGGATGTTGTTGTCTAAATAAAATATCGCAATGAGCACATAAAGGCATTTAAAGATATCAAAATTGTGGAGGAAATAATAAATGCACATCGGTAGCAACTTAATTTTAGTTTTACATCTCTTCAAGGATAGGTTATCATTAAGGTCGCTACACTTGAATAGGTTTAGAAAGATGCTATTACATCCATCAAACAATTGGTTAATAAGGCTAACGAATGTCATGACCAACTTGAGGAGATGAAGAAATTAAAAGCAGCCACAAAAGAGATAACATTTAAGTTGCTTGATACCTTTTCACATTGGGATAGTGTCAAGAAGCAAATTGAATAAATTGGTCCTAAGTTTTTGGCTGAGTTTGAGACCGAGACTTAGTCTAGGATGGACTAAAAGTATAGTGTGGGGTGATGTTGGACCCCAAATTTTGATTAAGTGTTTTGGCTTTTTGGTGCAGAACTGACACAATGCAAGAGGAATATGGTGCCAAAATACCATGGCATAGAACTATCATGGCACATGAAGACCATGACATGGAACTAGTGAGGCACGAGAGGATAAAGGTGCAAAAGATAACAAGTACGAGAAGACCCACTCAAATAAAGAACATAATTATGAAGAACCCAAGAGCATAGGACTCAGAACAATAATGAAAGACTTGGCGAGTTCAAGGGAAGCAAGAGATGGTTGAGGAACAATTCTCAAATACCATCTAGACTTATATCATCATGAGTTTTTCACCGGCCCATGGAAATGAGGACATTTGCTAGCAAGGATCTAGCATCGAACAAGAATATAGGGGGCATGAAGGCCCGTGCCCTTAAGAGAGAACAATTGAAAGACTGCCACGACTCTCAATATATTAAGAGATCATTGGCAAATCACCCATTTGTCATTTATTATGTAACTACTTGATCAAGGAAAAACAAATATAAATACTCCTGTATGGAATCATGTAAAGTGACTGATGATGGATAGCATATTGTGACTATATATTACAGACTTGAAGATATTACAACCAATTTAGGTGTTGTGTGTTTATGATAAATTGATATTTGAGCATGAAAAGGAGGTTGAATTGACTAATTTATTGCTCATCTTTCATAATGAGATTTATAGAACATGCATTATACGCATTTGTGTAGACAACCCTTTGAACTTCATGGCATTTATATTTGTGTTCTTAGTTGTTGTGATTAATGAGTCAAGGTCTATAGTAGTATATTTATTTTTCTATGTAATTTCTAGTCAGATATATGAATAAACTCAAGTATATGACTAGTGTGTTACTGAGTAACATAACCCACGGGAACTGGTCTCTTGTTGCGTGCTTTAGGTGAGTGCACAAGACCTTAGTCTTGCATGAAAGGCCAACACGTAAGTTTGTTGGGGCTACACTTTAGCACCTAAAGAAAAAGTGATTAAGAGAATAAAAACCCAACATACATAGTTTTTCAGATTTATGATAGATAAAATACACATATTACACAGGGATTGGGACAGAGTTTTCAGATTTGTGATAGACATTAGACATAGTGACCACAGATTTGGGACAAGGGTTTTCAAAATTGTAACAAATATTATTCACAATGACAATCTATGGGCATATGTTATGAACATATACTTTAGTTGACATTATTATATGATACATTTATAAAGAAGAAGTTATATATTGATAGATACTTTGGCTTGAAACACATTAGAGGTGCATATGCCATGCAAATGCATCAAATCATATATATATAGCAAAAGGTTTTTCATATTTGTAAAAAATATTATTCACAATGATAATCTGGGGGCATATGTTATGCACATATATTTTAGTTGACACAGTTAAATAATACGTTTATAGAGAAACTACATATTGACAAATACTTCGGCTTAAGACACATTAGAGGTGCATATGCCATGCAAATGCATCATGTGTGTGTGTGTGTGTGTGTGTGTGTGTGTGTGTGTGTGTGTGTGTGTGTGTAACAATAGACATGATGGGGACACAAATAGAGTTCATTCCTTCTCTAATTAAACATTGATGCACTAAATTTCCCAAGATGCACCAATTTGAGCCTTTATCTATCTATAGTAGTTGGCTCCCTCGAGTAGTGCAATCGAGACTCAGTGCCCTCAATGTCCTTGGCACTACTCCCATCTTTTTAGGTTTAGATGGTTACATTATTGAGTGCATCAATGTTTAATTAGAGAATGAACTTTGTGTGCCCCCCATCATATACAATGTTTAATTAGAGAATGAACTCTGTGTGCCCCCCATCATATATGATGGGGGGCACACAGAGTTCATTCCTTCTCTAATTAAACATTGATGCACTGAATTTCCCAAGATTCACCAATTTAAGCCTTTATCTATCTGTAGCAGTGGGTTCCCTCGAATAGTGTGGTTAAGACTCAATGCCCTCAATGGCCTTGGCACGACTCCCATTTTTTTTATGTTTAGATGGTTACATTATTTAAACTTGGCTAGATTATGTTTACACTTGGGCTTTGCAATTAATATTCAACACCCTTGATAGCCTTGGTACTACTCCCCTTTATACCAGGATTGGGGGAATGATCACCCCCCCCGCAATTCCCCTTTTAAGAAGCATCTCTAGGATGAAGCACACATGACTACTTGTAGACTCATTCATTTTCCTATCCAAAAAATGGATGGGGCCCCAATTCCCCTTCTATCTCTTCATCCTCCATGATGGGGATGATATTCCAAAGACAACAATATATAACACATATGTAGGTGTATTATTTCCATGATCTTTATTTTCTATATACTTTGATTATTGTTCATTTTTAGATTATATACATTAATTATACTATAACATGCTTTTGGTTGTAGGACAAGAGTTACAAAGTTAGGTTGAGACCACCATGAGACCAAGGTGTGTTTACACACCCATGTATGAACTTCCTTTAATTCTAGTAATTTGATTTAATGCACTTACTATATTATTAAGGGTGGCACTTAGTGGTGTAATCTTACATGGACCTCTTCAGCTTTGTGTGCCTTTTATTGTAATGTCTGACCTTATGTGTCTTCATGTTCACTAATCTATAATTTAGCCATCATACCACAGGGATCCCTAAGTGCCTTTATTTTTTTCTATCCTCTGATTTCTTGGACACTCGCTCAATTCAGGGCACTAACATCCATTCTAGTATCCCAAAGCTGATGGTAGTGCCCCACCTTATCCTCTTCTCCATTTATATGATTTTCTATTTGTGATTGTTTTTAAGGCCTCAAGTATGTTTTTTTTATTGTCATGCCACTAGTTCTTAATTTACATTTTAAGGCTCCCTATATATATAAATCTAGGACATAAAATTTGATTATGAATTAAGTTTCTCAATTAGCATACACATTGTTTTATCAAGAGCTATTGAATCACACCTTATACTAAATTTTTAGAGCTAATGTATAAAGTAACATAAAAGGTCGAAACTTGCATTGATTGTACCAAGGGTTGCAATAGGAGAGAGAACATAGAATTTTTCAATCACCATTACACACATACATCTAGGAGGGATAACTACATACAAATCTGAGGCCCTCTTCAAAGTATATGACTATGTAAGCAACATTTAGTAATAATAGGGTTGTTAGGGTTAGCTCAACTCACGTGTTAACCCCTTTTTATTGAGTCATAGGTATTCAAGAGATAAGAAGCTATGGTTTTATTTTCATAGGCAAATCACACACAATCTAATCATAGGTACAAGTAAAAAGAGAAAATAGAAGTACATGTGCAGATTCAAGAAATAGAGTTAGTTATAGTACAAGGACAAAATTTTTGAAATCAAGTCACTAGCATCGTTGCTAATGTCCAACCTAGAAAAATTAGAAAAAACTAAAACAAATAGAACACAACGTTGAGTTGTAAGACTGAGATGAAGTTGGACAACATTAATGTACTTTATCCTAACCCTTAGTTGCATAATTATGGTTATATTTATTGCACATGTTGGAATAAATTTAAGTTGTAATATTGTCATATATTTCCTAGATTTGAGTTTCATATTATTGTAATCAAAGTTTTATTCCTATAGTGTATTTGTGTAAAAACCATTTTCAGATGAAATATGGAGAAAGAACCCACACTTGTGCTCTACATTATTTGATAGGGGGCATATTACCCTTATATGTTATTTTCTATAGATTTATACAAAATACATATTATTAATAAAATGTATGCTTTCAATATTACATTTTTTTATATTATAAATTGGTCTAGAACATATACATGGGTTTGAATAAGTTTCAAATACAATTTATATGGTCATAACCAACTTCATAGCATTAACAAAATTTAAACTTAAATAAGATTAAATATAATCAACTAATTTAACTAATTAACTAACATCTCTTTAACTTATTAATTTTATATCTTATATTATAAATAATGTACATAATTTATTTTAACAATTTATACTTCACAAATTCATCCTACATCTTTAACAAAAGTTATGAAGATACATTCCACTTATTATATCCATAGTTGGTAAAAAGATGTATTTATATTTTATTCACCCCTGAACATACCAAGATTTGCTAGATATATATGTAATAGTGTATATTCATGATATAGTTTAATATATTAAAAATATATTTTTAGCTTGATTTTTGACACTACAAGTTGTACATAAACATAGTATTCATAAATTAAAGATTTAGAGGCATTTAGTCTCCCAAGGGGATTATCACATTTCCATAAAATTAGGTTTATCTTTTTGAACTTATTATATCTTTGTAGATTATTATTAAAACTCATTCGGAAAGAGTATTCTTGAAATATATTATTATAATAAAATATCATTATTAGATTTGGGGAAAATCGTTGTATCAATTTTTATTTTATTTTTTTTCAAAAATCATATTCAATGAAATAAAAATGTTATAGATTCTAAAAAAAAATATATATATATATTTGATAGGGTAAATATTTTTGATTGAAGTGTAAACTAGATTTGGGATATAACAAGGGCCCAATCCATATGATAAATAAGATATAAAAAGACACATAGCAACAACAAAGCACTGAGGCTAGCAAAACATTAGAAACCAAGAACACAACTTCTACCAAATAACGATAACATGATTAAAAATAAGAACCAAGTCAATTTTGTGGATCTCTTACTAAATTATAAGAGACAAATCACCAAAAAAATAAACAACAATCAGAAACATAAATTAGATGGAGGTCCTCAATCAAAAATAAAGTCCTCAACCACAAACTAGGGCTTGTCTTCTCTCATACCTTGAGAGAAGGTCTTTTATCATTCATTAAGATCTGTTGCACACTAAATTTTCCACCTCCATTATCAATAATCCCATTTCAAAACATCTACCTTTCTTTTTAAATATAAATTAAATGCATTAATATTTCTTTGTTTAAAGATTTATTTTTATAAAGGTTAATATTAAATAAATGGCTTAATATTAAATAGATCGCTGACATTAATTTTTAATATTAAATGGATAGCTGAAATTTGAACTTGGGTGATGTTTGAAATAACCAAATCACTTTACCAACTCACTCACATCTCATCAAAATAAAATATTGTTTTTAAGTTAAATGATTTTTCCAATTAAAAAGATTTATTTTTATATTTAATTGATTGATAGAAAACCATATTTCTTTGTATGGTCTCCGTCTCTCCTCTTTTTCTTTGTTGTTTCAGAATTTTAAAAATATTTATTTAAAATTTGTAAGATTTGAAAACAATTCTCCTACTAACATAATAATTGATATGAGAAAAAAATCTTAATAAAATTTATAAAATATGAAAATAATGATATGAAAATAATTCTCCTACTAACATAATAATTGATTTTGATTTTAAAAAACTCTTAACTTCATATTAAAAATAAAAAACTACAATTCTACAAATATTACCCAAAAGTACATTAAAAATACCATGAATATTATTATATTTACATGTTCATTAATTAAAAAATAATAATAAATAAATAAAATAAACCCTCCTCAATTATAACTTCATGTTTCCAATCAATTTAATAATTTATAATTTACTCTACCCAATCAGTTAAAAATAATAATACCTTTACAAGAAAGATCACAACATTTCCTTACCTCTTTTACAACTCATAAACCCCAGCCCTTCGATGGGGAATAATCTGATTAAAGTTCGACCCAAAACTCCATGATCAGTTTACCATGATGGTTATATCATGAAGTGGGGAGCTTTCCAAACTATGGAGAAAACCATATCAATTAATCCACTTCAAACTACCAGATAACTTGATCAACTTTTGAACCAATATAAAAATCAACAACAAGACATTCGCTTCAAGGCAAAAATATAATTTTCAGATCATAATCTTAAATCTAAACAATGGCAAGGTACTTTATTTATAAAACCATCATCATATCAGTAAATCCAATATCCAAATCTGTGCTTAAAAAGCAGTTTAAAAAAAACTCAAAACTTCAGGCGTCTTCACATAATTACAGACATAAACACTGAACTTCCTAACTCCATATAATCAAACATCAACCCTGTCATTTGGTGATGACATAAACTGCATAAATAATCCCAGGAATGTACCCCAAAATCGTCAACAGCAAGCAGATCCAGAACTCGCTCTGTACACACAAAAACAACAGCATGATGTTACAAATTCCAAAATTATAAACCCATTACCCTTAAAAAAACAAGTCTGCAGAAAAATAATATCATACGATAATGGAGATCTGATGGAAGAAAGCTACTAACCTGGCATTCATATCTGAGAAAAACTCCCAATGGGGGCAGCAGTATTGCTATCAAAATTTCGAGTACAGTTGCTTTTGCCATGGCATTCACTATACCAAACGATGGGAAGAAAGAAGTATTATAGGGCAGGCAGGACAAATTATTGGACTGTATGCTGGCTAAATGGCGGTTAGATATAATCGGATCGTGTGGTGGAGAACAGTGGTTAAATTGAACTGTTCCACCGACGAGGAAAACAAGGCAGGTGACAAGCATATAGTTGCCACCCAGTCTCAATCAGATTTGCCACCTTTATCTTGTCGGTGGAAAATATCTTACAAAATATCTTTAGCTGACATTATGGAATAAATCATGATGAGAAATGATGGGGAGAGGCGCATTATTTAATCGATGAGCATCTAATTGAGGGGAGGTGGCCCCCTCAACGTTGCGTCTCTAGGTCACACTCTCTCTATTTAAAGTGGTTTCATTCTTAATGGCAAGGAACTTTGTTTTTAATTCCGATGTTAACAACAGCATAATAAAGCATGATTTAATTTATATTATTAATGCCCAGTGCACCAAAAGCCAAAAAAATTAAATAAGGGAAGCACATTCACACATTTTAAGGAGTATGAAAGAGAAATTAAATTTTAAAAAGTATAATTATAGTAGAATATATTATCATAAAGAGGATGGTCTTGTGTTGTTGGATGGAACATGTTATTTTGGAGAAACGATTCAAAATGGTAAAGATTTGTGTGATGGAAGTGAGGCCACATGAATCATTAGGTTTGCAATAGATCGTAGATCTACTATATAGATTTGGAATCTAGGCACATGGCCTCTTCGTATTGACAACGTGAAATAAATAGAAGTAGCATATAATTACACTAATGCGTGTCCCCTTGAGGGACTTGTGTTTACTTAGTTTTTTGTGAACGCTGAACATTTCTTGGAAGAAGATGGCTAGTCTTTCATAAGCCATGAGTGTCTAGGCAGAGCCTAATGAATCTTTAGAGACTCAACAAAATCGTCATCTTAACTCATAATAGGGAGAGCATCTAAACACAAAATAGTTCTTAGTCATAGACTCCAAAGATAAAATCTAATAAATGTGGCGCTTCCAAAGAATACAGTGGTTTGTCTTAATGTGAAGTTGATGGGAGCAAACTTTGAGTTTAGCAAGTAAAACCCTTACGGTTTTTAGATTATTGGAGTTTGATACACCCCAAGGTTTGGATGAACCCATCATTGAAGTGAAGATATAAGTTTGAGTAATGTTGAAGGTTTTACAAGAGTGGCTTTCTAATCTCAAACCATACGGACTAGAGGTAGGCTCATTAAATCTCTATATATCATATTGTTTATTGATCCTTCAAAAAGATCAGAGGAGTGCACTAGGAAGCTAGTGGTGGAGGCTTTTCAATATAAAGACCAACAAGGTGAAAGAATGAGGAGGCTTTCAAACAAAAAATCAATCCCACAACTTTTTCTATAGAGGATTTGAAAACAAGTTATAGATACTTAAGGTGACAACTTTGGTATGAGTCTATGAATCATTGTAACCACATAAAGACCATTGAAGTAATGAGTTTGTGTCAAATTTTGCAAGGATGATGGCATGACGGATTGATATCTTAGCATGAATATGCTTGGATAACATTGTCACAAGCACTCTCTCTATTATTTTTTGTCCTCTTTTCAAAGCTATGGTCCCAAAACCTCATAGCCATACAAGAGGGTAGGTGTGACCAATGAATGAAAGAGGTGGATCTTCATCCAAATGTACTAAACTTGATATTGAAAACATTGATTTGCAAAGTGGGAAGAGTTTCATATCCCTTATTTAGTTTAAATTGAAAGTGTGATTCAAAGAAAAGGACCCCAAGTATGCATACAAAGAGACTACCTCAACCATCTCACCTCTATAAGTAAAAATCACTTGAATTTCCTTATTTTAAAAATATTAAAAAGTCATGAATTTTGTTTTCCCTAAATTAACCCAAAAATCACAGGTATTATAAAATAAGGCAAATACATCATGTTGTCTCTAAAGACCCCTCCTCAAGAAAGACATCAAAATAATGTCATTTAGTGTTAGGATGTGAAATCACTATTCATAAGCACTATTCATGGTGATGTGGCTTGGTGGTGATGTGTATGGTTAGTGATGTGTCTAAGTGATGACTTGGCATGATCCACGGTGGGTGGTATAGCCCATAGAGCATCTTTGAAAGTCAAAAGAGGAGGTGAGAGAAAGTGGGATGCATTTCTCCACTAAGTCACATGGGTTGGCTTGTGGAAAGCATGTGAGGACATAACGATAGTGGATCACATATTTCTACTTTAGGCATGTGTTGTGGGGCATAATTGTCTATGGACTCCTGGTTGGTGAGGTCAAAAGTGAAAATATTTTGACTCACATATGTGTGCACATGGAAAGTGGAAGACAAGGATCACTATGCAATATTGCCTGTGGAGTGGGTGAGCACATGTGTGTGCACATGGAGTGGTCAAGTGGGCATGATAAGATGCCATTCAAAGGCTTGACCTTACACATGGGGGGACAAGATTCCCTATTGTTGAATAGTGTCACCACTTGGAGTATGACACAATTTCTCCTCTCTCTCTCTTATTTCTCTCTATGTTGTAAATGCTATTTAATGTCATGATCTCTCCTTTGTAAATTTGTCCTATTAGAGGATTCATGCAAGCCTTGTGATTGCATGATTGGAGGTTGGATCCTGTGGGCTAGATTATGCTTGGTTCACAACCTAAATGCTTCAGGTAGAAGCATTGAGTGCTTTGTTTGTAAGCACTGAAGGAGTTGTTGGAGGAGTTATAGAAAAAACTTTGATGCTAATTTTATTAATGAAGTTTGGAGTTTCCATTTTGCCCATGGTTTTTCCCCTGCTTGTTTGTAAGGGTTTTCCATGTAATGTGTCATCTTACTTGTCTATTTTATATGTAGCTTTTTTTTTGCATTATTTCCTTGCATTATAGGATATAGTTCATTGATCGAACATATAATATTAGGACTTTATTCCTAACATGTGGTATCATAACTTTGATTTTGAAGCTAACAATGCATTGATCTAAAATATGGTATCATATCCATGTTGAAAAACTCTATGTGTGTGTGTTTTATATTGTTGGTTAGTTGTGTGTAAGGTGAAACTATTGTGACAGGAGGAGAGACTCAGAGATTAAAGAAGAAAAAAAGAGGTTTTTTGTTTTTTGGTAAGTATCTCTCTGTGGAGCAAGGTGGAGGATCTCTTGGTGAAGATCTTATTCTCTTCATGTTGCTGAGGAGAAACCCACATGATAGTTAGAGGAGAAATCTTAACAAAGCTTTTCTAGACAAGTCAACAACCTACACAATGTTCCTGATGGAGAAGAAACTCTACAACTTAAGGAGCAAGTTGGTATCCTTTTGAGGAGGTTAGAGACAAGGCATGACCTTGTTATGGTTCTTGAAAAAAAAATAGATGGGGTGTTGATGCAGTATTCTACTGACCACATGTTGTTAGCCGAGATAATGCAGTGAAGATAAATCTATGCAAAGGAAGGAGGTACAAACAAACCTAAAGTTATACATGTTTTGAAGTAGATCAGGAAGATGAAGATGAACAAGTGAGACCTGGTGTTCCCAAAAGGAGAAAGCCATGTGTTTGGACATGTGGTAGATTATGATGCATTCTTGAGGCTTGAAAACTTGATAGGTGTAGTGATGCACCAAATAGTGCGATTACTTCCCTGGAGTTGCGATTGGTCCACTTGTATCATGTTGATAGCTTGGAGGCTATGAAAAGTCTGGTATTGACTTCTATGTCTCTTCTTTTTTCACTACTATCAAAAGTGTTATGTGCACTATTTGTTGTTCAGAGTTGGAGCAACATTATTCCTAAATGGTGATCTCTCTTAGGGAGAGATAAATAAAAGTGATGAGGCAAAGGTATTGTTGGTTTGCATGTTTAAATAAGTTAATGTATGGGTTTCTAACAGACGTGCTAAGGGAGTATAAGATATTCATTTCCTGCATGAAGAGCCTGTGTGTTGTGACATGTTGGATGCAGGACCCAATATGATCATTGTTGTGATGGCTCAAGTGATAAGGATGCAGTGAAGGTGGTATGTGGAGAAAACCAAGGATGGAGATGTACAAGGAAGAGAAATCAAGGAAGTACCCCACTTCTTGCATTGTTGAGTTGTCTTCCCAGGAGCATCCTATAAAATGGAGAAAACATATTGTTGTCATATGTATTGGATTCATCAGGAGTAAGAAGCCTCATAATGCCATGGTGAGCACTAGACTGAGTATTCTCAGGCAGTGGGAGTTGTAAGAAATTCATGCCAAAATCCCTTTGGAGGATTGATCTCTAGTCTGTGTGATAAGTGATTGGGCACTTTAGTCCTACAATCTTCTATTGAGGAGTAGATGTTGACAAAGTTGGTCTAGATAGAGAAGTTTTGGTAGTGCAAGAAAACTTCTATTAGGTTTGTGTCAGGGCAGTAGAGCGCATGGATGAGTAGTTGGTTGCATAATATTTAGGTGTAGTAAAACCCTGTGTATATTGACTTCAAGTGGAAGAATGTTAGAATGTGAAGTCACTATTCTTGAATCACTATTCACAAGCACTATTCATGGTCACTATTCATGGGGATGTGGCATGGTGATGATGTGGATGGTTAATGATGTGGCTAGGTGATGACTTGGCATGACCCACGGTGGATGGTATGGCCCACAGAGCATCTTTGAAAGCCAAAAGAGGTAAGAGAAAGTGGGATGCATTTCTCCACTAAGTCACATGGATTGGCTTGTGGAAAGCATGTGAGGACATAATGATAGTGGATCACATGTTTCTACTTTAGACATGTGTTGTGGGGTGCAGTTGTTTATGGGCTCCTAGTTGGTGAGGTCAAAAGTGAGAATCTTTTGACTCACACATGTGTGTACATGGAAAGTTGAAGACAAAGATCACTCTGCAAGATTGAGGTCACATGTAGAGTGGGTGATCACATGTGTGGGCACATGGAGTGGTCAAGTGGGCATGATGAGATGCCATTAAAAGGCTTGAATTTTCACATGGGGGACAATATTGCCTATTGCTGAATAATGTCACCACTTGGAGTATGGCAAAAAAAATTTCTCTCTCTCTTATTTCTCTCTATGTTGCAAATGCTATTTAATAATATGAGCCCTCCTTCATAAATTCATCCTGTTAGAGGATCCATGCAAGCCTTAGGCTTGCATGCTTGGAGGTTGGATCTTGTAGGCTAGATTATGCTTAGTTCACATCCGAAATGCTTCAAATGGAAGTATTGAGTGCTTTGTTTGTAAGCACTAAAGCAGTTGTTGGAGGAGCTATTGTAGAAGATAGTTTGATGTTGAGTTTATTAATAAAGTCTAGAGCTACCATTTTTCTTGTGGTTTTTCCCTTGTTTGCAAGGGTTTTCGATATAATCTCTATGTAATGTGTCCTCTTGCTCGTCTATTTTATGTGTAGCTTGTTTTTCACATTATTTCCTTGCACTATAGGATATATTCATTGATCTAACATGTAGTATCAGGACTTTATTCCTAACATTTAGGTCACTCTCTTTTAAAGTGGTTTCATTCTTAATATAAAGGAACTTTGTTTTTGAAACGGAAGTCCCACATTCCAATGTTAACATAACATAATAAAGCATAATTTAATTTATATTATTAATGTCCACCAAAAGCCAATATAGCTTACGAGACTCTGAAAGCTAACCATAAATAAGGGGAGCACATTCACACATCTTAAGGAATATGAAAGAGAAAATTAAATCTAAAAAAGAATATTTAAAAAACAACAATTATAGTAGAATATATTACCATAAAGAAGGTCAAAAAGAGGATGGTCTTGTGTTGTTAGATGAAACATGTTACTTTGGATAAACATTTCAAGTTTTTAAAGTGGTAAAGATGTGTGTGATAGATGTGAGGCCATTTGAATCATTAAGTCTACAATGTATCTTAGATCTACCATATAGCCTTCGAATCTAGGCATAGGGCCTCTTATTATTGATCATGTGAAACAAATAAAAATAGGATGTAATTAACCTGATGTAGGTTCCTTTGAGGGACTTGTGTTTAGGTAGTTATTGGTGAAGGCTGAACATCTCTTGGAGGAAGATGGTTAACCATCTCTAGTCTTCATAAGCCATGAGTGTCTAGAGAGCCTAGTGAATCTCTGAAGACACAACAAATTGTCATCTTACCTCATGATAGGGAGAGCATCTGAACACAAAATAGTCCTTCATCATACACTCTAAAGAGAAAATCTAATAAATGTGACAGTCCCAAAAAATATGATGGTTCGTCTCAATGCAAAGTTGATGGGAGGAAACTTTGAGTTGAACAAGTAAAAACCTTAAGGTTTCAGGTTATTAGAGTCTGATACACCCTAAGGTTTGGAAGAACCCATCATTAAAGTGAATATATAAGTTTGAGTAGAATTGAATGATTTAATAGAGTGGATTTCTAAGCTCAAACCATGCAGACTAGAGGTAGGTTCTATAAATCTCTATTTATGATCTTGTTTATTTATCTCTTGGAAAGATTAGGGGACCACTAGGAAGCTAGTGGTGGAGGCCTTTAAATATCAAGACTAATAAGGTGAAGGAATGAGGAAGCTCTCAAACACACAAAAATCCATCCCACATCTTTTTCTATAGAAGATTTGAAATCAAGCTATAGATACTTAAGGTGACCACTTTGGTATGAGTTTGTGAATTATTGTAATCACATGAAATATCACTGAAGTAATGAGTTTGAGTAAATTTTTTAAGGATGAGGGTGTGAGGGATTAATATTGTTAGGTTGTGGAGCTAAAAGCTTCAACCCTTTGCAAACTGTGGAACAGAAGGTTGCTGAGATCCAGGAGCATCGGCGTCGGCAACAGGACCGACGTCGACAGAGACCAGTGCAGAAGGCCACCGGCAACGATAGGAAGTCGGCCGATGTCGGCAGAACCAGACAAGCAGGGACCGACGTCAGTCGCCTGTGTGTTCCAGAACTGCTCGTTTCACGGACAGTTAGTTAAGTGAATGAAGAGTTTGCATGTTGAGACCAGTTAGAGTCTTGGGCTGCGAGGATAATTGTCTAAATTAAGAGTCTAAGTTATTGTTTGAGTTAGGGATCTATTTATAGACCCATTGGCATGTATTGTATAAATATATGAGATAGAAAGGAAGAGTTCCTTCTAGTTGTAAGATCTGTGAGTTGCAGGTTGTTGCAAGCTCATTGGGGATCTACATGTAAGTTTGGTCTTTGAATTGCAGGTTGCAGGTTCATGAGAGATCAGCTTGAAGTGCTATAGAGTGCTTGGTGTACCGGCAGGGTTATTACTGACTGGTTGGTGAGGTGAACACCAATTCTGTGTGTGAGTTGGTTGTTGGGACCATTTTTTTGTGTAGGAGAGTGTGTGTGAGAAGAATTACTATACACTTGAGGTGTGGCGATCCTCTGTAAGGTGAAAGAGTGTGGCGGCTCTTTGTTGTATTCTTTTCTGTATAGTGTTAATACAAGATAGTGTATTGTCTCTCATATTCTGTGCTATTGGTGAATTCTAGTTACTTGTGTTTCTGGTTATTTCCGCATATTCAATTGCTTACATTTGGTAATCATACTGTGCTCTTTCTGAGGAGCAAGATCCTAACAGGTGGAATTAGAACATGTGTGTTTGTTCTTGGATTTACCTCCACCTTACCCAACAAGTGGTATCAGAGCCTTGGTTGTAGGTTCAAAATCTGATACCTGACAGGTAGTATCAGAGCTTTTGGTTGGGATACTAACAGATTGGTGTAGATCTGGGTAGTGTGTTTTGATTACAGGTTACTCACAGGGTTTCTATTTGAGTGGGAGTTGAGCAATGGCAGAAAACAGTCAACTACGAATGGAAAAGTTTAATGGAAAGAACTACCAATTATGGAGGATGCAGACTGAGGACTATCTGTATCAGAAAGATTTGTACTTACCGTTGGGTGGGGTTGCTAGCAAACCCTTGGATATGAAAAATGAAGAATGGGAGGTTCTTGATCGGAAGGCTCTGGGATCTGTTAGATTGAGTCTTGAATCATCTGTGATTTCCAGCTTATCACAGTGTAAGACAACGGTGGAGTTGATGAAATCTTTGGCAAATTTGTATGAAAAACCCTCGACTTCTAATAAGGTATTTCTTATGAAGCGTTTATTTAATTTGCAAATGTTGGAAGGTGGATCTGTTCATAGCCATCTTAGTGATTTCCATGGTTTGGTAAACCAGTTAAGTTCCATCAATATTGTATTTGATGATGAAATTAGAGCTCTCTTAATCTTGTGTTCATTACCTGAAAGTTGGGAAGGTTTGGTAATGGCAGTTTCTAATACTGTGTCTCCTTCAAAAGTCTTAAAAGTGGATGATGTTGTGAGTGTGATCTTGAACGAAGAGATACGTAGGAAAAACACAAGTGAATCATCTGGAGATGCTTTGAGTGTTGAAGGAAGAGGAAGGCCAAGAGAGAAGATAGAGCGTGGGAGATCAAGGTCGAAGATGGGCAAGAGATCCAAGTCCAGGTATGGCAGAATAACCTGCTAGAAATGTGGAAAGCAAGGGCACTTAAAGAGAGATTGCAGATCAGGTGAAGATCAGCATGAAGGACATGGAGAAGAAGCAGATGTTGCGGGTTACGTTGCACAAGATGCTCTGGTATGTTCTTTGGATAAAGTAGAATCTTGGGTATTAGATTCTGGTGCCTCTTTTCATGCATCCCCACATAGGGAATTTTTTCATGAGTATGTCCAGGGAGACTTTGGAGAAATTTGTGTAGGGGATGGTAAGCCTTGTCAGATTGTTGGCAAAGGCAAAGTGAAGCTGAAATTGCAGACAGATAACACATGGGTGTTAAAGGAGGTCATGCACGTCCCAGTTCTAGAGCGGAACTTGATTTCTGTTAGAAGTTTGGGTGAAGAGGGTTGCACAGTAACTCTCACAGTGGAATCTTGGAAGGTTACCAAGGGTACACTTGTTGTAACTAGAGGTAAGAAAGTAGGTACGCTTTATCTATCTACTTGTTTTACTGATTCTCTTTCTGGGTTATCTACTTCAGCTGTAGATTCAGAGATGTGGCTTGATAGGCTTGGTCACATAGATAAGAAGGAGATGCTTATTCTTGAGTCAAAGGATATGCTTTCGGATTTGGAAGGCATGGATCGTGGTTTCTGTATGTAGAAGAAGAAGGTGAGGTTTCTCGAGGAATCCGATGTTAGTGACAAGAACAGGAAAGCCTTGGTTTTCAAGGAGAAAGTGACGGACAGAGTTCAGCACAAGGTGCAAATGAATTCTGAGCAGAGCAAGGGTGATTTGGACAAGGGTTTGATCCAAAAGGAGCTCGCGAGAAAAAGTCAGGTCTCACAAGAAAAACACAGAGACCGACATCGGCAGGAAAATCGGCGTCGGCGTCCAGACAGGGACCGACGTCGGCTATGTGCAGCCCGACGTCGGTGACTTGGGGCAGAGAGAGACTGGCATCGGCCAGGGGAAACCGACGTCGACAGGGAGGCAGTCGCAGGGAACCGACATTGGTCTGCTGTAGACTGAGATGTGACCGACATCGGTCACTGAGACGAATTTTGGGTGGACAACAAGCTATCATGGAGTCTCAAGCGCCCATATGGAGGACTGAAGGTGTAAGTAAGTTCTTAAATTCGTCATTTCCCTTCTTTACACTACTTGTTGCTCACTTATGGCACAGGACCAGGAAGTTATTGAAGAAGCAGAATAGGTAGATCCAGGAAACAGTGGGAGCTTGGCATGGATGAGGATGTGATTCCTTGGAGGAGAACCAAACAGTTGTTTTGGGTAGTGTTGCCAGCTGGAAGTAAGCACTGAGAGACGAATGGATGTTCAGGATGAAGAAGAGCGGAAATGGATACGTGAGATGGAAGATCAGGGTATTTGATCTTGTATTAGCTGCAGGGCAATGGAGGTTTGATCATTGTGTTTCTCTTTACCAGGTTGGATAGTATTAGCTACACTATCCTATTTCTATATGATGTGCTTGTTGCAGGGTTACATATACAGGTATTGCTGAACTAAAGGTAAAGCTAGTTCAGGTGTTTGTCATGGAGAATCTGGGAGCAGCAAGATTCTTTGGCATGAGTGTGTTCTAGAGACATGGTAGGTCATATGTTGACTTTGTTTCAGGATGATTGTGTGAAACCGGTTAGCACGCCGATGGTTAGACAGTTCACAGAACAGGTGTCTTGATTCACATAATGAGGTTGAGTGCATGGTATGTACTAAACCTGAGTTTTCCCAAGCAGTGGGAGTTATCACAAGTTTGGAGTCAATCCGGGAAAGTAATACTGAAGGGCAGTTCAGTGGGACTAGTAGCAGGTGCACATGCTATGCAGGGTCAAGTTATCTTTTCTACATGGTTGTAGATGCGGATGTGGCAGGTAATTTGGATGACAGGTTTTGCACCACGGATTTTGTGGTGGTTGGTCTTCAAGGGTGATTTTGAAGATGGATACATAGCCAAGGGAACAAACTAGACGGTGTACAGGTACAGGTACAGGTTGCAGCTGTTTATCTCCAAGTGGGAGATTGTTAGGTTGTGGAGCTAAAAGCTTCAACCCTTTGCAAACTGTGGAACAGAAGGTTGCTGAGATCCAGGAGCACCGGCGTCGGTAGCAGGACCGACGTCGGCAGAGACCAGTGCAGAAGGCCACCGGCGACGGCAGGAAGTCGGCCGACGTCGGCAGAACCAGACAAGCAGGGACCGACGTCGGTCGCCTGTGTGTTTCAGAACTGCTCGTTTCATGGACAGTTAGTTAAGTGAACGAAGAGTTTGCATGTTGAGACCAGTTAGAGTCTTGGGCTGCGAGGATAATTGTCTAAATTAAGAGTCTAAGTTATTGTTTGAGTTAGGGATCTATTTATAGACCCATTGGCATGTATTGTATAAATATATGAGATAGAAAGGAAGGGTTCCTTCTAGTTGTAAGATCTGTGAGTTGCAGGTTGTTGCAAGCTCATTGGGGATCTACATGTAAGTTTGGTCTTTGAATTGCAGGTTGCAGGTTCATGAGAGATCAGCTTGAAGTGCTATAGAGTGCTTGGTGTACCGGCAGGGTTATTACTGACTGGTTGGTGAGGTGAACACCAATTCTGTGTGTGAGTTGGTTGTTGGGACCCTTTTTTTGTGTAGGAGAGTGTGTGTGAGAAGAATTACTGTACACTTGAGGTGTGGCGATCCTCTGTAAGGTGAAAGAGTGTGGCGGCTCTTTGTTGTATTCTTTTCTGTATAGTGTTAATACAAGATAGTGTATTGTCTCTCATATTCTGTGCTATTGGTGAATTCTAGTTACTTGTGTTTCTGGTTATTTCCGCATATTCAATTGCTTACATTTGGTAATCATACTGTGCTCTTTCTGAGAAGCAAGATCCTAACAGGTGGAATTAGAACATGTGTGTTTGTTCTTGGATTTACCTCCACCTTACCCAACAAATATCTTCGCATGATTATGTTTGGATAACATCATCACAAATACTCTCTCTATTATTTTTTGCCCTCTTTTCAAAGGTTGGGTCCCCAAACATCGTAACCATACAAGAGGGTAGGTGTGACAAGTGAATGAAAAAAGTGGATCTCTATCCAAATATCCTAACCGGGTTGTTGAAAACATTGCTTTTTAAATTGGAGAGAGTCTCATATCCCTTATTCAATTTAAAGCGGAAGTGTGATCCAAAAGAAAAGACCCCAAGTATACATACAAAGAGACTATCTCAACCAACTCATATCCTATAAATAATATCAATTGAATTTACTTATATTTATAAATGTTAAAAATTATGACTTATTTTCTCTTAAATTATTATGAATTTATAAATATTATAAAAAAAGTTAAGATATTTTTTCTAAAAAAACTTTTAGAAAAAAATATCAATTTATGAATAAAAAATTACATTATAAAACATAACATCAAAATTATATCGTCTATAAATAAAAGAATTGTAATATAAACTTCGAAGAATAAACAATCCTCTAAACCCAATATATTTGAATTATTTCATCACTGTACAATTTAAAAAACACAATAAAAACTAGGCTACCTTATTTAAGACTTAATAAATATGCCTCACCGTACAAGTGGTCAGCTCATACGAGATATTATGGCTTTTCCTCGGATTCCTTAAGAAAATCATTATGCTAGAATTGTAGTCAATTCATATTATGGCTTTTCCTTGATATTCTTGGTAATACATTATTCTTTTTAAGATTATATTTATTAAATAAGAATATATTTCGAGTAAATGGGGTCAATTGCAATTGGTAAATAGAGATTGGATATCCAATATATTGTTTTTATTCATTAGAAGATTTTATTGGGTGAACTTATATAAGATATTTTCGCTGCTTTCTTCTTGTTTTTTATTCTACATAGTGAAGTTTTATGAATTTATGGGAGATGATGAAATATACATGTTGAGATACCAAGGGACGACCGAAAAAAAAATCTTGGATATTTTTTTTAAGTTTTTAGTTGATAATAGATGTATGGAGTTTTTATTTTTTATGTTTGAGATTTTCTTATTAATTTGTAGATATTTTTTTGATGAAATATATTTATATATTAATTTAATAGAAATATACATATAATTTATAAAAAAATATAGGTGGTATCAGAGTACATCATGTAATTATATTAGATAAAATTTAGGAATAAAAAATAGAAGTACCATAAACAATTAGATTTCGCTTAAAAACAAGTCATAAAAAAGATAATTAAGCAGCAAGAATAAGGCTATAAGACGGAGGATCCATATCATTAGGACTCCAACTCGGGCTTGGCAAGTCATTGTCATCTGGAATAGGCTCCCAACTAATAGCTTGAGCAATGTCCTTATCATCATCATCTTCTTATGTCCAAGTGGGCGAAATGGCCGGAGAGAGCCTAGGGAACTTGTCCAGCATGTCCGACTGACCTCTAGGTGCCCCCCTAAGCATCCAGGGACAAAGAAGGAACGTCCCAACTATCTTGCCCAACAGGGGAAGGAAGCAACAATTGCTACCCTCATTATTGCCCAAGAGGTGTCATGTGTTGGTACGGGGTGTCGTTATGAGAGTGGCATCAAGAACGGTTATGATAGTGCCCACTACAAGGCGACAAAGTAATTTTATCCTTCAATCTGGGATCCTTGGGCAGAGATGGTAGAACCCAAGCCATTGCATAAGGAGTATCTCCCCAATGAGAGAGGAGATCTTGAAGGTGCCCAAGCTCTATAATAACTGTGTTGGCTTGAACTTGAATCCATAAAAGAACATTTGAGATGATAGAGGACTTACTCAAAATAGAAACATTACAATTTGAATAAGCATTATTAAACACAACATTATTTCTTTCTTTCCAAAGCTAGAAGAGAATCTCCACTTTGAAAGTATGCCAAACTTGGGCATATTTAAAGGGCAACACGAGTTTATCTCCAAGAAGGATGTGCTTCCAATGAAGAATTTTGGGCTGAAAATCCCTGAAGAGATTGTGGATCCATGTCTAGACCCTTTGAGCTTCGAAACAATACTAGAAAAGATGAGGAGGTGTCTCTAGATGGCCACATAAAAGGAAAGTGGGAAGGCAAACTCCTAGCTAGATGAGCCTTTTTGCCAATAGGTAAGGCTTGGTACAATATACACCAAGTAAAATGGGCTAGCTTGGGCTCCACACAAGCCCCTCAGATAATGCTAAAGTAGAAGTTCCATGTACTAATAGAAGAATGTTATCCCCAACAAGAATTGAGCTTGTCCACCATGGGTAAATGGGGGATGAGCCATCCATAGCCAAGCTAAGGGGTGTAATTACAAAAGAGAGTTTCAACATACCACTTCCAATCCTTCCAACAAAGATGAGTGGAATGTATAGAATTTTTGTGGAGTATGGTGGGTAACATGGTGTGAAGTATCTCCTGATACGATTCTTGATCAGAATTGGCTAACCAAAATTTAGTTTTGACCTCTTCCAAGAATACCCAAGAGTTAGATCGCTTGTAGTAAATATCCTGGACAGTATGCATACCCATACGTAACAACTTGAGAGCATTGATCCAAGGGACCTCTGCCAGGAGAAATTTGTTGAAATTAATAATAGGTGACCACCAGAGTGAGTGGGAGTTTATAGACAACCTATCCCAGAACCCTAAGCCATTCTCGAGAAGCCATGGCTTGATATTTTTTCATGCCTTCTATATGCTTTTATCCATAAAGGACCCTATGATTTGAACAAGAGATTTAATGATTAGCAAATTAGAAAAGTCGAGCCCTTTTCAGGGTTTTTTACCCTTAGGTAAGCCTGAGGAGATGCAATGTTAGAACAACACCTTCCAATCTTCTTTTCCCTTAATGGCTTACACAATCCATTTGGCACATAAAGTAGATCCTTGCCAAGCTACATCAATGAGCTCCATTCCTTTGACATCTCGCATGAGGTAACAATATCCCTAGGCCACCTTATGGAATCCTTTACCATGAGGAGAATTGGCCCAAAGGAAGTCCCTGAGCAATTTCTCTAGCTTTTGGTAAGATTTCTTAGAAGGCACCCAACATGGAGAGTAGTACACATGGGTGGTCGCAAGTATTTTTGAGCAGATTTGAAATTTTCTTACTAACAAAAGAGACTTGGTCACCTAGTATTCTAGCTTCTTAGCAACTCTGTCTACAACATATTACCACAACAAGGGTGGAAAGGCATCAAAAGCAAAGGGGATGTTAAGAAATTTGAAGATTTCATCATGTTGGATCTACTTCCAACCATATTTAGCAGCCCACGCTAACAAAAGGAGGTATGATTGCCTATAGTAATGAGTTTTATGTCATTGGATGTTGGATCCAAAGGCCAGACAAAGAGTGTTGAGATACTATAAGGTATTATCCACATTAGTCTCATCTTCAATGAGAGTAAGAAAAGAGTCATCTGTAAAGTGATCATTAGGAAATTACATATCTTCATGTGGATTCATGACATCTGAAGGGAGATAAATTCCCTTAACAAGGCCCCTATCTTGGGCATTACTAAGAAGATACCAAAACCCTCAGTTGCAAACACATATAGGGAAAGAACTAGAGGGCACCCTTGGCAAATAGAGTGAAACAAACCAAATTTATTAGAGGTGACTCCATTAATGGAGAGGATGGTCGAAACATCTGCAAAAAGCATCTAAATAGTTTAGATGAAGTTAACCTTGAAGCCCAAGGCTCTAAGCATGCCCAGAATAAACTACTAATCAATACAATCATAAAAATTTTCAAAGTCAATTTTAATGAACATAGCTTGTTGCTTAGACCTTCTAGCCCAGTCCATCCCTTCCCAGACTGCTATAATGTTGTCCAAAATACATCAACTTTTGATGAACCTTATTTTTTAATGGCATACGATGAGAGGCTATTGATATATTACGTAATCAGATCGCTAGAGCCTTGAAAATGATTTTTTAGGAAACATTCAAGAGGGTGATGGGCCACCAATTACAGATCAACTCAGGATCTCCCTACTTAGGTATGAATTTAATGTTTTCTTTATCTAAAATTTTTCTCAGAGAATGCATGTGAAAGGCTTCTTGATAAACCTTATGCAAATCACTTCCCACAAGGTCCTATAAGGTTTTATAAAATTCATGGGGGAATCCATCAATGCTTAGAGCTTTATCATTTGCCATGTGAGACACTACCTCATGAAAATCATCGATAGTGAGGATCCTATCACAAGCCACCCACTGGGTGGGAGTGAGTTTGCATGACACCACTATGAGACACTAATAAATGGCAATTTTGCACTCAGTCGAGGATGATTTGGATTTTAACACTTGTTGATAGTGGTGAACAAAGGGTTGAACAATATGTGGGGTCTTTATGAGTCTGTTTCCAACATCAAAGATGACTTGAATTTATTGCTTTGAGTTCTTGGCTCATAGTATTGGAAAAAACTCCTTTGAAGCTTTATCCCCTATTTTGAGCTAGTGAATCCTGACTTTGACTTGAACTCCCCGAGCATTGTAATTTTTTTCAATCTAGATGCGATGTCACAAGAAGGACACTCTAACCTAAAATATCTCATTGAAGGGATCATTTTACAAATATAAAGCTGTGTAGATCATCTCTGAGGAAATAATAGAGTAAGAGTGTCTCTGAATTTTAGCAAGTTGGTGGCCATAGATTCATAGAAAGCAAGAGGTCCTTCTGATGGTGTCATCCCACCAGAGAATCCAACTAGATTCTTGAAATGGATGTCGATCCAAATTCTATACTCTTCAATTGTGTGCCACTATAAACTCATGCTTGAGTAGAGAAGTGTTAAGGAAGAATTGAATTTTATGGACTTTGGGTTTCATGAAATGCCATGTCACTTTGAATCAAATAGGGGAGTGGTCAAAAATCCCAACATCTAGAAATGCTTGTACCAAAGGGGAAAAACCATTATCAAAGGAGAAGTATGATAGGTGGACATCATTGCCCTATTTAGGTGCTTTAGAATCTGAGAAAGGTCCTCCTTGAGATTACTCCAAGTGTACCTACTCTATCTATAGGTCATCAAATTAAATTGGGGTCATAAAATCCCTATTTAATGCATATATAATACCATGCCTCCCTTTTTCCAACTTCCCACTGTATTGGCAAGTGGCCTACTTTGTCCTTAGGAGATGCCACCATATTAAAGTCACCACATAAGACCCAATGGGCATCAGGGAGATCATCCACTATCCATCATAATAGATGGGTATGCTTCAAGGCATCATTTAAGGCATAAATGTTAATAAAACCAAAAGAGTGGCTTTCAATACTAAAAAGGGCCATACTAATTGTTTAGTGGCGTCCATGTTAGATTTCACTAAGTATGACCACCACCTTGGAGAAATGAATATGATCACCCCTCCATGTCTTTCTTCATGATTGATATGTAAAATGATACTATCATGTCGATGGAATTACTAATAGCCATCAATAAAAAATCCACCACCTTAACTTATTGTAGACAAAGAATCTCCATCTCAGGAAACTTCCTTATGAAATCATACACAATGAACTTACATTTTGGGTCTGTAAGACCTTGAACTTTTCATAAAAAATAATTCATAGATGACAGGTGTTGAGGGACATGTCCTGAAAGTTCAAACCTTCTAAGGCATCATATCGATTCTATATAAAATGTCCACTATTGATATTTAAAAAATCATCAAATTGCATCATCACAACAGGGTCAACTTGATACTCTCCTTCCTCCACCTCATCACTCCTTTGAGGAGGGTTGTGAGAGAGTTTGGGTGCATCCCACTGAGAAAGAAGTGGAAGAGTGGTTGGCTGTGAGTTTGAAAATCTAGAATAACTAGGCAAATGATCCTTGAGACCTTGGGATAAGGCATTGGCACTCATAGGGGTGTTGAATACCTATATTTCCATTAATTTTAGGGCTTCAACCTGAGAAGGTTCTTTCTTAGTAGGAGCCTACTCCTATAAGACATTGTTCAAAGATGACTTTCCTCCTTTGGGAGTAGCACTTAAACTTGTGGCTTTGGCATGACTATTCTTATTTTATTTCGTAGTCTATCTATCCTTAGCTAGATTTTTGCTTGCTTCTGAAGAGGGCTTGTGGGGAGAGGATGAGCAGTTGGACACATTGTTGTGGTCCAGCTGGAGGGGATAATCTCGAATCTTGTGATTTGTGGCTCAAATCAAGTGTTAGGCAAGTTGATATACATGAATCATTGTGAGTGTCTCACACCCCCAACTTGAATTTCCAAAAAGTCCTTGAGGTCCTGGGAAGGTCTACTTCTACACAAACCTACTTTTGTGGTCTAGCAGAGTAGGACTAGTTTTGTTCATGTAACACCACTTGATGTATGGAGGATGCTATCTAGTGAATAAAGTGCCAGCAAGGGAGTGGAAGGCATGGGAATTCAAGCCAAACTAGGACTTTAAGAGCAATGTGCTTTGAGACCACAAAGTCTTGTGTTTAGGGGGAGAGAACCATGAGTGAGTTCCTGACATACTAAGTGGCAGACCTATGGAGGATTCCTCCTGCATGGGATGGGTTAGCAAAGTAGAATATAAAAAACCCTTAGTCATATTCTAGATTCTCTCTAGCTTAATTCCACGAGCTATCGAGTGGGTTTGAACCCAAGATTGTAGCATAATTTCAAAGAGAATTCTCCCAAAATATCTTATCAAACAAAATTGCTCTAACCATTGACACGCATAATTAAATTCAGGAATAGGCAATATAACATCATGTTCTAAAGTATGACCTTGTGGTAAACCTTTGAGACAAAATTCCTTGAGTGCTTATAGGGGGCCATTGTTCGATCCTCCACCATTATTCTCTGCATCTAAAATAGTCAGGATAAAATGGGGAGAAGTCATTATAAAGGTTGGCCTTGCTTAAAGCTGAGAAACCCTAAATGGTAATAAATGCAAGTCCTACAAGTAACTTAAAGCCACGGTGTGACACAAGCTGGATAGATAGAAAATCAAGGGCCAACTCAATGCTGCACATGGAGGAAACCATAATAAAGAAAAAAAAGTTTTAATTTGTAGATACTTTAAAAAAGGTGGGAAGAGGGTTTATGTATTTATTAATTGTAAAATTTTATTATTTTAAAGTATTTGTGTATTTGTCATTTATTAATTTATATTAAGTAAATTATTAGCATGTTTTTATTTTTTTGTTATGTTTTATTTATTTATTTTTCCCCCTCTCTCCCCCTCCTTGCCTTCTCTATGTTTTTGGTATTCCCCCAAAATTGTACATTGTATATTTATGAAAGAAAAATGTACAATATACATTTATGGGAGTGTGTTACATGGGTCCATGTGGGTGCACCCAAGTCATGTTATATCATCTTATCAGTTTGTTCACCTATTTATTATTGGTTTGTGCATCAAGAGGGTCCTAATTTAGATTCAAGAAGTCTATGAATCTATAAGTGAACTAGTTTATTTAGAATAAATAATGAATACAAAAAATCATGTGGCAAATATATAAATAAGGCATCTAAGAATCTAAAGAAATATGAAGACCATTGAGCATTTATTATTCACTATATTCTAGAAGAGATCAAGCATTTTGTGTAGGAGCATCTAGGTTCACAAACAATCTTAAATAAACTAAAAACACTTAGTCTATAGAATAAATAGTTTGCAGTTATGCATAAGTCCTTGTTTACACAAGTTATTTTAAGTTACTTTGCATAACTTTTCTTGGCATAATTTTTCTTGTACAACTTTATTGGTGCATGCAACTTCAAGGTCTCCATCTAGTTTTATGGAAATTTGGAAGTTTTGTTGTTGGTCCCTTAATTTTGAATCAATTTTGGCTAAGTAATTTTTGAATACAAGCAACATGGAAGGACACATAGGCAAGGGAGAGACATGGCATGAAAGGCCATTATGCAGGAGACCATTGTGTAGAAGAGGCAAGTCACATGGAACAAAGAAGCATAAAACATAGAGAACCTGAGAATATAGGACTCAAATATTAGTGAAAGACTTAGGGAAGGCACAAAATGCAGAGATGTTTAGGGAATGGTTCATATGAACATTAGAGAAGAATAAGTCAAGCACAAATACAAAACTTACCCATGAGAAGATAGGCACTTGGTGACAAGGATATAGCATAGAGAGAGCATATAAAGGTAGTTAGGCCCAGGTCTTTATGAATTCATTGTAAATGGTTTGCCATGACTCATTATTGTTAATGGTCCTTAGCGAGTCATATTCTTGTATTTACTTTTGTAGCTAAATGGTTGGGGTAAACCATGTAGATATACCCCCCTATTTTACTTAGTGTTTTTGTTGATCATTGTAATCCTCGAGTCATTGTAATCTTGATATAACTTATGAATGTAATGAAAGGAAGCTTGTGTTGATGAAATAATTATGTAATATGTTCATGAATATAATGGAGTTATTACTATTTTTGTACCTAATTTATTTTTCTTTAGTTAAGTAATGAATGATTAGTTAAGAGTTCAACGTGGAACTAAGTATGAGTTTAGAACTAAATGCCTATTCGAGTACCCTAGCTTAAGAAATTAAATGAATAAACCTTTGTACAATAAAACCAATGGGAACCAATCTTAAGTTGTGTTCTTTAGGTGAGTGCACGAGAACCTCTTCTTGCATGATATGCCAACACGTTTGCTTGTTAGAACTCTTGTTTTCTTAGGCACGCAACTAGGGAAAATATATGCTAGACTAAAGGAAAAGAGCCTAATATTTTGGTTCCATTTCTAGGACCCATAGCACATGTTTGTAAGATGGTGGGAAGATGCTCAAATGGCTATCCCTAAAAAATGTCAAATGTTGGGTTACTACTTTAGAAGAGAATTTTTCACTTTAGGATCTTGAACCAAGATTTTTTGAAAGTGAATGGGTAGAATAACACCTGTATGACTCACGTTATAAAGTTTTATTTTTATAAATTCCCATTCACTTACATGATTGGCTTTCAAATTATGCATAAGACCATTTAAAGAACTACAGATGAAATATTTCTTAGTCAGTAGAGCGTTAGTCAGCCTTGGCAAGATTGAGAACCCATTAGATGTACGTGATGGATATTTGGTGGTGAAGAATACTAAATTTATATATTTTGGAATACACAATCTATATGTACTCTTATCTAGAGGAAGCCTAGTTTAACTTCCTCTGGGATCCATGCATGAGGTATCTCATGTAGTTTTCATTAGACATTAAAAAGCTTATAGTTGATTCAAGGTTTGAAAACTTCCATATGGATGGATAAAATTTCTATAGCATAAGCAGAGCAGTCAGTGGGGAAATGAAGGGGTACACTTTGATATAAGATTGTTGGTTCAACATGGTAGCCAATCATTGGGAGTTATATAAGTGCAAGTATGATGAGGCTAGGCAAGGGACTCTGATTGAAGGCAATCTACGAAGGGGCCAAGAGGACTTAGGAAGTGTCATGAGGATCTGTAGGGAGGTAAAAATGCATAATGAGGACTCTCCAACCATAGGACTACACCCAACACCAACACATGTATGCATGGGAGAAACAAGTCAAGCATTGGTGACTGAAGAACCCAATCTAGATAGGCCTAATTTCCCACCCATAACACATGCTCATGCCACTGAGTTAGATGATGTTCTTGTAATAAACTAGGATATAGATAGTGTAGAGTTAGAGATTGAACCTATTGAAGAAATTTTTTTAGTACAAGATCAAGATAGTAGTTTTTTATTAATTTGTTTTCCATTACAAGTCATCCCTATGGCTCAATTTGGAATGCCTGGTGGACCAAGTATAGCTAGTGGGTAGAGTACCAACCCTTTCATAGTTGATCAACCTACTTATGCACCCAATATATCAGGTGTTTTTATTATCATGGGAGGCATGAGAGGTGGTACTAGTGATGGTTCAACTAGAGGATACAAAAGTGGTGTAGGAGGCATTGGTGGACCTCTCGTACAAGGTCTAGGAGGGACTAGAAGTGTGTCCTAACAAGCTCATTACAAGGTCTAGGATGCATGATGATAAGAGGCTCATGTCTAACCCATTATAGAGTATGATAAAGAAAAATTAGTAAATGCAATTACTGATGGTTAGATTATTAAGGACATACTAGTTGACATCGATACAAAGGTAAATGTACTCACCAAGGATGCTTGGAGAAATATGACGATCCCTCCTTTGTATCCCTCTCCTCATGTATTGTTCATGGATAATAAGATTTTTGCATTACACATAATATTTATTAAGGATTCCATCATTGACATTATAGGTGTCACTTTCAAAGTTGACTTCGAAGTAATTGAGTTTGTTGAAGCTGATGATTTTATGGCTATTTTGGGTCACCCATGGTGCTATGCAAAAAAAATTAACTTGAGATTTAAAAAGTGCTATATCAATTTTGAAAATGATGATCAATGCATTGTAATTCCATTATAACATGCTTAAAGACCTCCTTTTGTTGAACTAGTTAATGTTGACGAGGACATTAATTATATATATAATGTCACTAATCAGGGAACTAAGTGCCTTGATCCTAGTCCAAATGGTATATTGCATTGGGTGGATGCATAATATATTTATGACACTACCAATAATGCTTGTAACTATTGGGATAATATAGAGTATGATCTTACTGGATAAATTTATAGCACCATTGGTAGTCGAAAGGATGCTCCATGCAAGTAACTTAAACACCATAAATTATTCACATTATTCATGGATGTATGGATAGAAAACCTTTGTGATTAGATGAAGCACCTGGATTTCATGGTTAAATGGAAGTCCAAGAGTATGTGTAACAATTGGAAGCATTATACATGTTTGAAGATAAATGAATGTGCTCATTTAGACATGTTTTTCAAAGAATAGTTACTTGATGATGGGAAACTCATTATCATAATTTACTCACTTGGGAATAAGTGAATACTAATATACACTATCATTTTCATCATGATAATCATGTTCATGACACTTTAATTTATGATGATATTAGTACTATATAATCTTATATTGAGGCCTGTGAAAACCTATGAAATGCTGATGAGACATCTTTTCTTGAGTATATGTGGGTTCATACATTCTATGGTACTCTATGCACTTGGGATAGAGCATGGTATGCACATCAAGAATGACGATTTGACATAGATTCTTGGATTAACCTTTGAATTAATATGATTTTAGTGCTATCTTACTCATATCTTCACATGGATTTATGCTTGACCCTACAATTCATGTATCAAACTATTATAGGTGATCCAATGCTAATTGAAGAATGCATATGACATATACATGGAATGCATGAGGATAACTTGTCTATTTTCCAATATTTTGATACTATTGATTCATATTATTCACTGATTGACTCTCAACTAGACCATGCATTGAGGGAAAAAATATATAAATGTAAACTAAATGTTGCGTACCAGGTTAATGAAGGTACTAATTTTGACCAGCTAGATCTATCCATTAATCACTTAGCTTTGTATACTAAATTTGGAGTGTGAAATGTTTGAGACACCATATAAAATGACCAATAACCATATTTAGAGCCACTCTAGATAGTTCAATGTAATATTCTCATAGAGGACGTGCCCAAGATAGCCATTATGGGGAATTATTGGTCTGATATCAAGATCACCAATGTTTTTAAGATCTTAAAGGAATATAAATATGTTTTCCCACGTAACTATACATAGAAGAAAGAAGTGCATTATTCATTGGGTAAGATGCAAATCAATTTAGTTAGTTGAGAGTGCCTGACCAGTCTAAAAGAGACCTTATTGAATGAATCCTAATTTACGTACTCGGGTCAAAAAGGAGATTGATAGTGTGTTTTGCACTGGATTTATCACTCCTGTTGATGAATCTAAATGGGTGAGTCACATAGTTATAATTATCAATAAGGATAACCACATTAATATTTTTTTAGACTATTGAGTAATCAATATTACTTGCATAACTGACCCTTTTTTGATGCCTTATATTGAGGAAATTTTAGAAGGGGTTACTTGGTGTGATATTTATACCTTAATGTTTTTGGGTATCATCAGGATTAGATCATAGAAGAATATAAATTTAAGACTAAATTTATAACTAAATGGGGTTATTTCACTTACAACGTGATGTTTTTGGTTTGAAGAATGCTCCAACCATGTTATCATGGATTGTGGTAGAGGATTTTAAGGATTTTATTCATAAATTCCTTCAAGTGTACTTGGATGATTACATAATCTATGGTTTAGTGCATTATCAATGTGCTAATATTTACCTTATGATTCAATGATGCTGAAAACTTAAGATTTCTTTGAATCTGAAGAAGTGCATTTTTCCTACTCTTTTTAAAATTTTGTTAGGTCACATTATTTGTCATGATGGACACCTAATGGATATGGCTAAGATTGAAATAATTATTCACCTTTCAACACTAACCACTCTGCACAAGGTATATGCCTTCTTAGGACACATGGGGTACCTTTGGAAGTTCATTTAGGGATATGCTAAGATCTCAATGCTACTGGAGGACCTGATTAAATAGAATGGTCAATTTTTATGGATAAATGCTCACCATCAAGAATTTGTAACACTCAAGGACAAGCTAATAACTTCCCCCATTATCTAATTTATAGACTAGATGAAGCCCTTCCATGTACATGTTAATGCTTCAGGCATGGTAGTGGGAGCTATTCTTGCTCAACCTGGTGAGGGTAGTCTTGATCATCCCATCTACTTTTCTAGTCAGAATCTCACTCTGTCTAAATGTAATTATTCAACTATATAATGTGAAGCCTTGTCCATGGTATACATGATTCAAAAAATTTATCAATATTTGTTGGCTACCTCATTAATTTTATTTATAGATCATGAAGTATTGAAATACCTTGTGAATAAGCCTATTTTCTATGGATGCATTTTTCAGTGGATTGTGCTCTTTCAAGAATTTTAATTTTTTGTGGTGGTGAAATCAGGTAAGGCTAGTTATGGACTTGATCACTTATCATGCATGAAATCTAGTGAACTAGCATGCACCTTTGAGAATGACTTACCTGATGTGCAACTATTTCAAGTCACATGCATGCCTGAGGAATTGGAGGATACCATAGCTTATCTTAATATAAGTTTAACACTTACCCACCTCAACACTATAAATAAGAAGTAGTTGATTATTTATGCTACTCCTTTCTAGATTATTAGAGGTGACCTTTATAAGATTGTATGGGATGAAGTATTACAACATTTCATGATACAACATGAGCATGCTGAATTTCTTCATAGGTTCATGAAGCTTTCATCAAAGGACATTGTACTGATGATGCTACAACATAGAAGGTTATATTAGTTGGGTTGTGGTGGTCCACTTTATTTAAGGAAACTAAAGATTATGCATGCCAATGTGATATTTGTTAGTTCATTGATTTTGTTATCCCCATTAACTCAGCAAGGAGGCATACTAGATTGTGTTATATCATTACCACCACTGATTACCTCACTTATTGGGTTGAATTAGTGATAACTCAAAATTGTACTACTACCACTGCTACTATATTTCTTTGGGAGAATATTATTACAAGGTATAGATGTCTATTAACTTTGACTAGTGATCATGTAATTTATTTCCTTTAATGAGACAATCCACATCCTTTTGGAAGAGTTCATGATTGTGCACCACTACACCATATCACCCTCAGGCCAATGGTATAACTAAAACTTTCAATAAAATATTGGGTCATGCATTGATAAATATTTATAATAGTGGTCACATTGACTAGGATGATCATTTTTATATGGTATTATGGGCATATCAAACCATGCATAAATAGTTGAATAATACTCCTTTTAATCTTGTCTTTGGTGCCAAAGTCATTCTCCCAGTTGAGTTCCTTGTACCCTCTTTATGTATTTCATGCATTGGTTGGTTGGATGATGAGGAATATTTTAAATCACACCTAGATGCTTTGTTACAGTTGGATGAAACCTATTTTCTAGTACATTGGAGTAAAGGAGTGGAGAAATGAAAATAGAAGGCCTGACATGATAGACATCTTAAGAATAAGACTTTTTATTTAGGTATGAATGTGTTGGTTTATGAGTCTAAATTCATGTGCCATTCATGAAAACTTTTCATCCATTGGGATGGTCCATTTATTATTCATAACATTCATCCCATAGGCATGTGTAAATTGAAGAGGTTAAATGGCAAGTTCATTCTAGGCCATTTCAATGGTAGTCAACTTCATTCCTACCATTCTGAGTGATGTTTCCCTTTTGTTAATATGGCATATTCCACTAGATTAGCTTATAATTTTGGTTTGTTTTTCAATAAGGCATGACATTAGTTACATGACCTTGCTTAGGTTTAGATCAACACTTGGTTATTTTTTTTATTTATCATGTCATGGAGGACCACAAACATATTTTATTGTGGGGTAAAAAGTGTGAATGAAGTAAAAATACAAAGCATCAATGAAATGGTAGAATGGAATGCACATGGAAAATGGGCACATAAGTGGACGTGTATAAAGAAAAGTGGATATGCAGGTTGCAGTGTGTAACTATTATAAAGAGTCAAGATGAGGATATTAGGTTCCCTCCTTGGAAATATTAGGTTTTAAATTATTTACAACTATCATGGACTTTGAGAAAATCATGGGATGGGATAGATGTGTTAAATATGATAAAATCATGTGTGTAATGGTAAGTGTGGCAAATAGACATCATGGAAGTACCTTTAAAGGCATTAATTATGTGAAATGATGGATGAAGTCATTGAAAAGTAAAGTGGATTACCCATTAAAGCTATAAAATGTTAACCAGTCATCATTTTAACACTTTACTATTACCAATTCATGAATTTACAAAGCCAAGCAGAGCATTTTCAAGCTACTAGAGGAGCGTTTATCAATTTTTGGTGACTAATTCAAATATTATGAAGTAAGGTGATCATCATAAATATGTAAATTGGTGGAATAGTGATTGGAGAAGTGTAATTGAAGGAATTATAGGTTTTAGGTGTTGGCATCTACCATTTGAAGACTTTTAAGTAAGAGATCCACTGTAGATAAATAAATAATCATGTATTCTTTTAGAAGAGTTGGACAACCACACCTCAAACTTAAATCTCATTGAAGGGTGATGTGGCCAAATAAGAAGGCCCAAGAGAGTGATCCCTTACCTATGATACATGGGCAAGAAGAAGTTAAGAGCATCGGAGCACAACTAGTTTTAATAAGAGAAGAAGTACCTAGTGAATTCAACATGAATAGGGAAATCTTGCCATAATAGACTAAGATAAAAAATAAGAAATAATATAAGATGGTGCATGGGGTGAAGAATAAATTAAAAACACCACCCCCACCCTTAGTATTGATTTAAGAAATGTAGTATCCTAAAGCGGTGTTACATGTCGATAAGTGGGAGTCTAATGTATAGACTTGAGAAGTTTTTTACTACAATCACTGCCAATTAGGGAATAAAGTGGAGTTATAGCATGACTATAGGGTTGAGAAGTAGAATACCCAAAATGAAATTGTATATGATATTACTATTTTTAATAACCTCAACGATTTTAAAGTTTTTCAACTATTCAATTTGCCTTACTTTAGGAAACCTATGGAGATCATGAGGTTCCTTACCTCACATGTACATGAAAATTACTTCTATTTATAGGGCACAAGATGAGGATCATATCCTAGAGAGTTTTCAAAGTTAAATGTCTATAATGCTTAGTTGTTAACCTTAATGGATATTTAGAAGACCAAGAGGAAATTGATAAGACTATAGTGGCACTTAAGTGCAAGAAGCAAGTCCACATAATGTAAAAAGCTAGTCTTCAGGATCTCACCATTTGAGTGGATAAGTACTTGGTTATGATAAAGGTTGGAGGTGTGGATATATGGAAAGAAATAGACATTGCACACTTGTATGTATCCCATCACATAACCCTTGGGGTCAACTATAATTATTTTCACAGTATTTTATAGAAAAAATTGTTGTAGATACAAAGAAGGCCCACTGCCTACCTAATCAGAAGTTTACTAAGGGTGCAATTATTTTATTATTGGTATTTGATGAAAATGATGTGATAGATTACACTAGAAATGAGTTAAAGTGGGCTTACCCTCTAGAGAATAAATCTTTGGCCAACAGTTTTAAATCATTCACATGCCCTAACTCTATAACTCTTAGTCATAAATCAAATATGAAGGGATGATATGATGGAATGAAGGAATCCTTTGGAAATGAGTGGCACATTCCCAAGGACTTACCATGTAGATAGGATACCAAGCCTGGTTTACACTAAAGCAACATTATTTTATAACATGCATTTGGATGATCCCTTCAAATGACTTATCTGGGTGGCTTAAGTTGTCATATGCTTTCAGTGTAACATATTTTATGAATGCCATCAATATGATTTATGATGCACACCCTATGAAGATTGATAGTGAAAATATTAACATTGAGACTCACACTCTTCTTCAAATGTATGTCTATCCATGCAAGAAGGCTTATAAATAAAAACTAGAGTCAAATAATACTGACATCAAGGCCTAATAAACTTTGGTCGAGGACTTTATTCATTTATTATTTTATATTTTTAAGCCATATAAGAGGACATCAAGGAGTGATGAGGATAAAAAATAAACCATTTCACTCCCACTAGAGATTGGGAGGCACTAAAAGTAAGAGAGGTAAGGGCATGATGCCAACACGAGCACATAACTTAAACAACCTAAATGGTAAAGGACTGCCCCTTTGCTATCGAGAGATAAAATGCCTACAGGTCAACCAAAGGCCTTAATCTTCCATGTAGACATATTTTAATACAAAACAAGATACTTTAACGTCTAAGAATGGGGGACCTGAATAAAGAGTGAAAAATATAGAAGTAACACTAGAGAGGGGACCTTCCCCCAAGGAATAAGAGGAATAAGAGGCCACACTAGAATTAGAAAAGGAGCCCTCACTAGCACAACACAAATAATCTGATTATTGATAACACATAAATGGATGTTGGTAGTCCCACTAGTGAAGAGGGGGAAGCTATAGACATAACTTTGGGTATGGGTGATCTTGATGCTAGTCCAAGTCACTAGAAAGAGGAGTCAGATGTATAAATGATTGAGTGTGATCCCTCTAAATGGAAATAACATAATATTGAATCCATGTAATACACACTGGTGACTAATTATGCAACCCTTTCCTTTCATGCTCAATGTCAATACGGTGTGATGGAAAAAGACTTGTATATGTGGGAATATTTCACCAAGGAGGACTTGCTTGAGGAGACTTGATGAGAATTATATTTTTATAATGATATTTAATGAAGAACACCAATGTGATATGCCTTTATAAATAATTATTTTATCATTAAGAGAGATATAACTCCCTCATACAATCTAGGTGGATTCTTAGATGTGCACAACATCTTAGGCAAGTACGATGCTTTTAAAATTTGCTCATGAGGTGGTAAGGTAGAATGCATTACAGTAATTTGATGTAAAATAGCTTAGGATGAAACATTAGGAGGTTGTTAATATCTATTCTAATGAGTGAACAAAAAATATAAATCTTGAAGAAGAGTTATGGGATCTCAAGCACCAACTAAAAACAATGACGATGGCTAGAGTGAAGACCCTAACACTCTATAAGTCTATTTTGGAGTAGGATTGACATTTATAGATGTAATTCCTCTTTCTAGAGAGTTTATTGATAAGTTAGGAACCTTGGTGGAGTTATTGTTGAAAACATGTAAAGACCTACCCAATCTCTAACAAGAGCAAACTTGGGAGATGAATCATTTTACTAAGGGCATCAAATTATGTAAGAGATTTTTGAATAGAGTTGGAGATACAGTTCCCATACTTGATTGCATTTATGTTAAACTAGGATGGCCTATAATTTTTTTGGAATCATGGCTTCGAGTGGGGGAAATTCAATGCCAATAATTGGTCAAGAGCACATTGATAATAATAGACCAAGCTGAGCATGCCAAAGCATTTCAAGATGTGGAGGCCCTATAAAACAAAATAAACACTCACCTAAAGGATTTGAATACCATTTTTGTATCACTTTGAGGATAGGTTTCAAATGAGGTTTTTTCATTCGAAGACATTCACAAGGATGCTTCTACATCACCTGAGCATTTAACCATTCAAGCTGGTGGCTTTCTAAAACAACATGAGGAGACTAAGCAGTTTAAGGAAGCAATCGAATAAATCAATTATAAGCTCCATAATGAATTAAATCATTGGGAGGAAGTGAAGTAGTAATTAGAATGAATGAGACTTGATTTTTTTAATAATAGAGGGACCTGAACAAACTACATAGTTAGGGATGGACTATTGACTTAGTGTGGGGTGATGTTGGGTTCTCAATTTTGAATCAATTTTGGCTAAGTAATTTTTAAATAAAAGTGGCATGGAAGGAAGAATAGGTGTGGGAGAGACATGAAATTGAAGATGATGGCACTAATGATTATGGTGCAGAGACCATGATGTGGAAGAGATGACATGTGAAACAAAGAAGTATGAAACATGGATAATCCAAGAATTTAGGACTTAGATATTAGTAAAAGACTTGGGAAAGGCACAAAAAGTGGAGATGATTAGGAAACATTTCAAATAAATGTCAAAGAAAAATAAGTAAAGTGTGAATCTAACACCAGTGTAGAGGAATATAGACACTTAGTGACAATAATTTAACATAAATAAAGCATATATGGGCAGTTACGCTGGGTCCTTAGGAATTCATTGTAAATAGATTGTTATGAATCATTATTTTTGATGGTAATTGGCGAGACATATTTTTGTATTTACTTCTATAACTAAATCATCAAGGTAAACCATGTATAAATACCCCCTTATTTTGCTTACTGTTTTTGGTGATCATTGTAATATTGAAGTCATTGTAATCTTCATATAGCTTATGAATGTAATGAAATGAAGCTTGTGTTGATGAAATACATGTGTAATTTATTCATAAATAAAATGGAGTTATTATTATTTGTTATCATTTTATTCCTAGTTTATTTTTATTTGTTTAAGTAATGAATGACTAGTTAATATATAGATATGGAACTAAGTATAAGTTTGAAACTAAGTGCTTGTTCAAGCTCCCTAGCTTAGGAAAGTAATTGAATACACCTTCACATGATAAAACCAATGGGAACTAGTCTTAAGATTCATGTTTTAGGTGAGTGAAAGAGAACCTATTATTACGTGATATTACAATGTGATAGCTCATTGGAAATCTTGTTTTCTTAGGCATGCAAGTATGGAAAAAATATGATAGACTAAAGGAAAAGAGCCCAACATCTGTGAAAATAAGGAACATTGAAGACTTTTGATACTAGAATGAATGTGTGCATGATTAACCTTGTGAAGCTTTCAATATCATGTTGAAAGGAAGTGACATAAAAAAATTATTGAGAAGATATTTCATAACCCACACATGTATTTATTCACATAATGTTTGTTTATGAATCCTTGCGACTTGGTCTTGAAAGTTATAATCTTTATGCAATGTATTTGTGAAGTGAAATTCTTTTGAATTAATCTAACTATTAGGTGAAGGATTAATTGAAAGTTCATAACCTTTCAATTTAATACCTTAAATAATGAAAATTTGTTTATAGCTAAATTAATGGCATATAGTGATGTTTTATTGTGCATTGGGACTGCATTATGTATTTAATGATTGTACTAGGTTATTGAGTGATTGGTGAAGCATTAATGTAATTAGGTGGATTTTTAGTTTATATAAACACATATCATACATTTAATAAGGAACTAAATAAATATAATATAAAACAATTTAGAGCACATCCATCAAATGGGTACTACAAAACAAAGATCTATGTGTAGATCTAGAAAGGAACTATAGGGTTGAATCACATTTATGAGAGGACTTGAGGTAACATTGTGAGTGTTCTCTAATCCATATTTAAATGAGTATGCGTATATGTATATGTAATATCTCATTTGATTAAATAAATATTTATTATTGTTTATTTCCATTTCATAGGACTATGTATTAGCCATTATTGTGTAAGTTATAGGTTAAGGGCATAGAAATTTATAACTTCATTATATTCCATAACCGTGAATGCATCAATTAGTTTCAAATAAAAGAGACAAATTTGGGTTGAGAGAGGAAATAAAGTGGTGAAAATTGCATAGGTTTTCAAAGAGTGGTGCAATAATAGGTTAATATTTGAGAAGATTCAAGATGCCACCAAGAATATTGGTGAGGGTACGTGTAGTGGTTACCAATGTAGTTATAAGGTTTGATGAGATACTAGAGATGTTATGCATGGTGAATATGATATTGAATATAATAGAATAAGGTATAAATATATTATTCACCTTGGGGAATGATGTGAGAAATGTAAAGGTTAAAGCACAAGAGGCAAATGAGAAAGATTAATGGGAAAACTCCATGATCAGTTGGATGGGGGAGAAGAATTATCAAAGCCATTTCCAAGATTGGAAGAGGATTAAAAATGGAGATTCCATTTTTTAGGAACATTGAACTGAAAAAAAATAATATATTAGCTTATCTAGATGGAGGAGTATATTGAATGCAAAGTGAAGCTTGCACAAACTAAGTTGAAAGGGCACATAACTCTATGGTGAAAGGAGGTACAACTTGAGATAAATCGCAAGGGAAACTTAGATAATATTACCTATTGGGAACTAAAAATTATAAAATAGATTTTTTGAAAAGGTTTTATTTTTAATCTATGACAAAACAAGCTGAGTGTGGAGGAGTACATATAATCTAAACTATTCATGGTGAGATGGACTAAGAAAAGGTGGAAAAATACATTAATGAACCATGATGGGTCTGTTTTTGATTGCAAAACATGACTTAATTTCATCTATGACATCACGTAACCTTTTTTAAAAACTTTTGAAACTTGGTTATACCTTTGGATACAATTTTTCAATTGTTTTAGGTGTGCAGTCCCACTTCCATTTGTTACCACTAGACACATTTCAAATGTATTTTTGTACCTTTAAATGAAGTCTAATTATGAAATTTTTTTGCATGATAGTAGCCAAATATGGGAAGAGTTCAAATGTGAATAAATTATTTTCCCACATGCAAAATTCATAGTCATTAAAATAGGATTTTACATTGATTTTTGTCTTTCTAGTGTTCAAATATTACCAAAAGTCATTTTTCGGGAGGCATTTTACATGGTCAAATCATGCCCATTTCACATGAATTTTTTTGGGTTGGTATTAAAATTTAGGAATAATCTTAATATAATTTTTTTTACTAAATAAGTTTCACGTGCTAAATATGCACAATTTTTACATCATTTTATGTGCATTCTTGATTTCTAAATCTGCCTACTACACACTCTTCAAGTCTACTTTTGTATATGTCAAATTATACCTAAATTTTGTGAAAATTTGTATGGAGATAGCCACATATAAGGAGAGTTCAGATGTGATATATTTTAATAAAATTATAATTCCAAATGCACAAAAATTAAAATTAGGTTTTAAATTGAATTCTACTTCGTCATCTTTTATGTCTTCCCAGTTTTTATACTAGCCTACTATGCATTATTCAATCCTCATTTTGCAGTAGTAAATTATATCCAATTCTATCTAAAAATTTTGAATTATCTAAATGTCATTATAATTGACTATTAAAATGATTTATGTGAAATTATCTCCCGTGTTCAAATTATGTAGAAATTAAAACTAGGTTTTGAACTGGGTTTTACATATCCAATTTTCTATATTTTTAGTTGTCAAATATGTCTACTATGCATTCTTCAAGCACCATTTCACATGATTGAATCTTATAAATTTCTTATGAAATTTTCAAGGATGATAGATAAATGTGGGGATAATATTAACATGAATAAATTCATAGCATATATCTTCTCCAAGTACAAAGTGCGTAGCCATGAAAACCAATAAGTGCACAATTTTCTGTCTTTTCAAGTTACTAAACCTGCATAGTACACATGTTTCAAACTTAACTTTGCACTATAAAAACACATCTATTTATTATTAAAAATTTCATGAGATTATCCAAATGTATGGAAAATATAATGGTAAAGGAAGTCTCATGAAGTAGATCTTAACTTGAAAAATGTGCAACCATGAAAACTGACTAGTGCATAGTTTTATGTCTTCCTAGTCACTAAATCTAGCCACTGCACAATATTCAAACCCAATTTCACATGAATAAATGAGATCCAATTATCTTATAAAATTTTATGAATATATAAAAATATGAAAAGATTAAATTATTAAGGAAATCTTTAGAGTATTCCATCCCACATGAAAAATGCACAACATTAAAAATGAGTTTTTACGTTGATTTTTACTCGATTATTTTTTGTGTTTCCAATATTCAAATCTAGCTAATGTGCATTTTTCAAACCTTTGGTCTCAATGTCAAATGAGGTTCGAATTAATTTAAAATTTCTATGATAGTACCATGATGACATGATAATGTAATTCATTTAGTTTCAAAGTTATCAATTTTACCAATAAAACATTCTAAAGGTGCAAAGTGACCTTTTTAGGTAGATTTGATACTTAGTTAACTTTTAACCAGAAAGCACAAAAAGGGTAGTGCACACTGGTTAATTTGATCATTTCAAAAAAAACAAAAATACCCTTTTAAGAATATTTTTAAGAGCTTTCCATAAATATAAGATACAAAGGGTATTGTTCATGTTTTATCTTGTGAATTTCTCTTTTAGTGTATTTTGAAGGTGTTGACGTGGCTACTCATGATTGTGGTAGTTTTTAAGACATATTTTGATTAGTATCTCCATTTTTTATATTTTTTTATTGAATTACAAAGATTATTTCTTAATATTTTCAATTATGCTATTTTAAAATTTTATAAATTCAAGATGAAAAACTTGTTAACATCTCAAACATGAGACTCTGTTTCTTTTAAATACCACATGTTTATAATTTTTTATGTCTTTCACCTTTTATGGGAATTTAACACATTTTATTTAATGTTTTTATAGGATTTAGCTAAGAGAAGTGAATTATTAAAGGCATGGCTAATCACCAACATTTAATGGAGTTATGACTCATGCATTGGGAGTATGAAAAGAAGATATAACATGAAGAAATTTGACATCGAAGAATGGGATCTTGTACCGAGTGTGGAAACTTGGAATATTTTGTTAGTCCCATGAATTTTTTGCCACATAAATTTAATGTGAGCCTATAATTAATGATTTTGGCACGTATTGCTTTGGACATATAATTCCACATTGAATTTGGGCCCTTATTGGTGCCTATCATTTGATGTTTCCAACCACTTGGTGGGTGGGTTATATTGGATTGCAAATCTATATAAAACTAGTCAGAGGATTTAGAAAAGCACGAGGTCATTAGAGTAGAATATAAATTAAAGGACAAGGCAATTATTTTATGCAATTTCTTGCTTTTCATAGTTAGCTTTTCTTGTGAACAATGTTGTTGTGAAGCATTTTCTATAATTCCCTTGATTTTAGGTAGATCCAAACAATATTTTTCAAGAAAAAATCTATAAATTAAATGGTTTTGAAGATTTTTGTTCATTATATATGCATTTATATGGTGGGTTTATCTATATTTATTCATAGTTGAATACCTTAGACTCTTACATCATCTTTGTTCATGGTTATGTTCATATTGGATATACAATAGATTGGTTCCATGGAGTTCATCTAAATCAAATGAATTAGAACTGTTCTAACTACAAAATAGGATTACATCTTTTTCTTTTCTGTTCTCTTTTATAAATCCGTTAGAGTAGGTAGAATAGATCTAAAAGTTGTAATATGTTTTACATGTATATATTGATTGTAAACCCTTTTCATTGTTGATTAATACATTTTTGAACCCCTTTTACACTATTAGCAAAGGTTCTTGGAGTTTCACAAAAACATGATAATTATAGGGATGACTTGTGTAGTGGAGAGAACAATAGGTGAAAGAGAGATAGAAATCATACAGATCACATACAACATCTTGAATTAGATCAAAAAGTAGGTTGCAACATATATAAAAAGTAATATGACCATAAGTTATATTGCATTACATTACATAATAAATCAAAACAAATTAATTGACTGCACATACACCATACATAAAATATAATAAGGGAAAACCATAATAGAATAATTTATATTAATCTCTATTAACACATCGAACTAGATTCTATTACATCAAAGTACTTTTTATGATCTTTTACAATCATGATGTCTCTTTACCTTACAAACTTATGAGAGATAAAATTAAAGACTCTTCACATTCTCTAATTATTCAATGATAATTTCAAGGCTGAATAAGTAAAAAACTACACAAAAGACAAAATCAAACACTTCACACATGTGTTTATCTTATATACTTCATGGCTTTAACAAGCTCCATTATACATCTAAAATTTTACCAGACTTAATTATTTATCTCATCCTAAGACAAAGGAGCAAGCTGAGCTAAATTGAAAAGATAAGTCCTAAATAAAAGTCATAGTAATCATTCTAGGTGTCGTTTGCCTATTTTCACCCTTTGCACACTACTTAGTTGCCCTTTTAGGTTTTAAACTATGTAACATACTTTCCTACCATCCTTTTAGGTTTTTAATAAATTAGCATAACCAGGTGACCACTCTTTATGATTTTCCAACCAATCTACTCCCACTCCTAATGTTTATACTATTAATAAAAATGTGAATTTATTGAAAGTTGCAAAATTATATATCACAAACCTTACTACTATGGCTAGGTGAATGGTTCACTAGAGTTCTAAAGATTTTGTTATTATTGAGAATCTATTAGCCTAGTGGATCTTAATGTATCCAATACCAAGGGTGTATGCAAATATTGTCCCTGTGCCTTGATCTCCCTTTCCTATATGATTTGTATAAATTGTTGTAGAAGAATGAACTGAGGATCATCTACTATCTATGCAATTACTAGATCAGCTTAAGCTAGATCTTGTTTGAGAATTTTATAGTCAGTAAGTACTTCACATACCATTGTAAGGAAAATACACAGTGGTACCTACATCATCATCATATTCTACATTAACAAATTGACATTAGATTATTATTTTTACATGTCAAAGATGAGCTTGTCTAATTTATCTACTATCCTCTAGGATTGAATGAATATGAAAGTGTTATACATTATTTCATGATGCCATACTTGGAGCTTCTATGCAACAACATCATGAGAATCCATCAATTTTTTAAGCACACTGCTCATCTTTTCTATGGTTTTTATTTTATTCTCCAACATGGCTTTAGCTTTATTAGTAGTAGTAAATCCAGGTTACATAGTGGTTAGAGATTGATTCAAATATTATCTCCAATTGAGCATAGCCCAAGATAGCATTTTGGTTTGTGTTATAACAATGTCTAAGATCTACTCATACTCCTCAAGCAATTGACACATGGTCTCTATTTATGACGTAAGGGTTTGACCTTGTGTGCATAGTGCCAAATTTTTTTGTGCATTCCTTAGCTCTTTGTAAGCTCACATTGTGAATTGTTTATCTTTTGACATAACCTGATCACCTAATACTTGCATAACTATGGTGGGACATGCATTATTGACTATTTGTCTTGCATTCATCAGCCTCTCCTCTCATCACACCTTTTCATCTTGTAGTCTTAGAAATTCTTACTCAAAATTTAAAGCCTTCTAAGTAATGGATTCTTAGAAGATGGTTGTTCCTTCAATTTGTTTAGAGAGAGACAACTAGGTTAAATCTAATGATGTTTCCATCATAGTGGTGGCAAGTGTCATAAATGTAATGGAGGATGTCATAGGAGTTGGTGTAAATTGAGCATGTGGAAGCAAGAAAGCAGTTCACCAGGGGGATGTAATAGGGACATCCATAGCCACTAACTAAGAAGTTACACTACTTCTTCGATGCCCTTAGTGTGACTAGTAGCTGCTACCTCAACTTGGACTTGTGCATCCTTGAGCTCTTTAGCCTTGGTTGCTACATCTACCTTGGCCTTATTCTCAAATTCAACTTTGTCTTTAGCTTCCTCTTTGGAATTTATTTGAGCTTTAGCTTTGGCTTTGGCTTTGGCCTTTGCATTAGCCTTGTATTTAGCTTTTACTTTTTCCTTAGCCTTGACTTCAGCTTTAGCTTTTACCTTTAATTATTGATCCTCCCATTTATATCGCACAACTTGTGCATATTATTATCACCTTTGTTTTTATTCATATTGTTTCTTCTTTACCTCTACTTCTTTAGTCTCCTTATGCATAGATTCAACTTATGTAACTTTATTTTGTTACTCCATGGTTGTATCTTGTTGCTTCATCTATAGAATTTGTGCAACTTATTGTGGTGCTAATGGTGGTACAACTGCTTATTTTTGTGATTCTTATGTACTTTGTTCTTTTTGTCTCACCTCAAGGTCAAATGCAACTTACTCCTATTGTTATTCCTCCTCTTTGCCAAACATGGGTGTATCCATGGGTTCTTCTTCTTTTTTGGTGCTATCATCTGATTCAATTTATTTAGATGATTTTATTATGCTCAACTATTCTTTTTATACCAACTTATTTCTTCTAGATGTGGCTGGATGCTTGAGTGTCTTCTTTTGTTTCTTTATTCCCTAAGGTTGAGGTTATTGAGCTAGATGTACAATACTTTGTTATGTAGGTGTGCCAAAATAAAACATCCTTTCTTGCACTATTTATGAGGGATTCATAGTTGGATGTTTGAGTGGTCACATAAATAAGATTTATGTGGGGATGTCTTCTATAGATAAGTCTACAACATGCACACCAAATGATCCTATAGCGAGTTCTGTTGAAAATATTTTAGCTTCCAATTTCTATCGAGCTACTTCCTATCCTACAGTGTCAATAATAATAGAAGCAAGTGGTTGAGTGATATCAACCCAAATGTCTTACCTTACCTAATTTCACACTTGGTAAACATGTACTAATTTTCAAAAGAACTCTTTTTCCTCTTTTATATCATATACCTCAATGCCAATATCTTCTAGCATTGATTAAAGCACTTCATTTTCTTCTACCCCTATCTTAGGTAGGTCACACTTGGTGGATATTCATGTAACAATGGGGTGTTCAAGCCATGCCTTCACTTTTCAGGTTCAATTATTTGGTAGAGGTGTCGAGGGTTTGTACACATGTGCTTTCCTCATTTCTTTCTCTAGCTATGCTAAAAATTGTAGTTGTGCCAACTGTGCAGGTTGTTATGTAGGTACATTCTCTACCTATTTTTATTGGGTCTATAGAGGAATGGTTTGTAATGGAGGTACATACCTAGAAAATAATATTTCTTATCGATAGACCTTAGATTTTTCTTCAACCATTGAAATGAATAATGGCATCAAATTGATAGTGGGGTTAGCCAACTCATGTACTTTTATTTATATGCCATTATGTAGCTTGGTAATATATGCATGTTGATCTAGATACTACATGATATCTTGAAAAATATTGGTATGTGATAGAATTAGTGTAAGGGATTCTATCCACCATGCATTGAACCACCCTAGTTGTTCATAATACTAACTAGATTTGGTCCATGCAATGCTTATAAAAACATTACTTGGCCACAAATTCATAATGACATTTATTGACCCTAAGAGAGACTTCCACTGAGTGAAACACAATAATAGGACCAAAAATTGATATTGAAAATTTTATGTAGTTATTAAAAGTATCTTTTTTATATTGGTGGTGAGATCGGTGGCCAATAATTCAGGCCAATTGAAATATTTGTGTAGCTTCATCATTTGGTACACAATGTCAATGACACATCTTGTTGTTTGATTTAAATGATTTATGGTTTTCCAAAACCTCTTAGTAATACATTGGACCATGGTGTGCAGTGAAGAATCTATAATTCAATCAGTAGGAGTTCCTCTTCCTACCCTAGTGGTGTATTATTCTTTGATAGCTGAATGAAATGTTGGCACTATAGACTTGTATTGTCTTAGATATTTGCCCCAATTGGGCAAACCAGTTGATCTTGACATTGAATGTGAATTTATCCAAATGGTAATATCTTGAGCTAGATGAATAAAACCTTAACTATAAAAAATCAATAATGTCATCATTAATTCATCTAACTAGTTGAAGGTAGGAAGTTTGAGCAACCTTTCAGTATCATAACCACAGAGTGAATGCTATAGTGTTAAAGTTCTTGGTTGTGCTACTCTTTGGGATTATGGAGTAAAAAAAGTAACTTATGCCCCATAAATGAAATTGAAGGGTTATGGATCACTATACTTCATTTATTAGAGCCCTAACCTTATTCCCATTTCCTCCTTTTGAGTATCAGATAATGGGATCAAAAGTTGACCTCTATCCATGGATAGATGAATGAGCAAAGCTGATGCTTAATCCACAAAATTACATTCTAGTGAAAAATTTGTTTACAAATAGACATTCAAAATGTTGATGATATAAATTATGTGTTAGCTAGAGAATGCAATGGTTGCTTGTCTATATCCCTTTCTTTTATAGCTGTTTGACACCCAAATTCATGTTACCACATCCTTTGAATGCATTAACTACATACACATGAATGTTATCTTTATAATTAATATTAGATGTTGTAAATCATCTTGATAAGGATATTTGATGCGTATGTTATGTGTTTTAGCTCTGGTAGTTATTCTGGTGAGTAGATTTCCCCTCAGTTAATCAGTTCACTGTGGGCATCCACTTATCCTTTTTTTCCAAATCTACTTCAAAACTATTAAAATATTTTGAGATACCAAAATATTAATGGTCTAACCTAACCATTGGACTTACATCTATCATACCTATCTTTTTTCCATCTTCCCAAACTTAATTACCAAGCTTGGTATAGTGTTGGCCAACTGTCTTGGGTGAGCTATCTTGGTTAGGTGGTCACCTCCTATGATGATAACTAGTTGTAATGATTATGATGTGTTGTGAAGCAATGAGAATACTAAAAAAAATTCTAACCAATGAAATAAAATAAAAAATAAAAAACATTAAATTAAATCCTAAATACATGGTGCTATTCAACACCCATTCAATTTTCAGCAACATGATAGAGATTAAAGACTATATGGATTAAGCCTATAACCATTGATTCACCTTAGCAAAATGGTTCCATATAAATATTTTAACACTATGGTACCCTGTGGTGATACTTCATGAATGATATAGGGTCCCTTCCATCATATGCATAAATTTCTTGGGAATGCTTTAAATATGCTCTTGTAAAGCAATATATTTTGATCTAGGTAGAATTGTTTAGATCATAGATTATAATCATGCCATGCTTTCTAACTTTGTTTATTGATTTGTTGGTTCTATTGTGCTATTACCTTGTCTTATTCAATCTTAGTGAAATCCAAAAATTGTGTTCTTAATGAGTCTTGATCCCCTAACCTCATGATCATTATAATGTGCAGACTGGGTACAATGTACTCCATAGGCATTACTACTTCGATACTATGTACTAATTAGAAGTGAATAAATCTAGTGGCTCACTTGTAATGTTTGCAATAGGACCATATAATTTTAGGAATGCCATCCTCCAAATCATGTCTCTAAACATTACAAATTTTTGTTATCATCTTACCCAAAATTTTATTTGGTGCTTCTGCCTATTCATTAGCCTACAGATGGTAAGGTGTACTTTTGTGATGTGATATCATGAATTCTACTGTGAGATTCTTAATAGTATTATTGAGAAAGTGAATGCCTTTATCACTTCCCATATTAAATGGACATACAAATTGTGTAATAATGTTTTCATATAAGAATTTGGCAATATCCTTCACACCACATCTTAGAGTATCAATAACTTCTACTCATTTTATGAGATAGTTGGTTGCTTTGATAATGTATTTGACATGACTGTGATTACTTAGGGGAGCTATAGGTCCAACAAAATTGATTCACCATTATTATAAAGGCTATTATACAATCATAGGAACCAAAGGGATTTCATCTCACTAATTAGGCTTACCCATTCGTAAATAGATGTCATAGTGTTTAGTAACTCTGTGTGCATCCTGAAAAAGTGTAGACCACCATAAACCAGTCGGATGTATTTTTATGGTAGTAGCATCTCCTAAGAAGTGTCCTCCTAAAATTCCTTGGTGAGTTTGTTACAAAAATTGGGGTCACTTATTTTTTAGATCTACCATGTGTAATACATTATCTTGACCTAGCTTGTATAATAAACCATTAGTGAGGCTATATGGTATAACTATGGTAACCATCTTTTTCTTATCCATATCTATATAATGTGAAAGAAAAGTTCCTTGTTATAATAAGTTTTTGATGTCCTCTATGTTATTAAAAACTATAATAGCTCTAAATATATGTGCATTAGGAGATTCATCTTCAAGTTCCTTTGGTTCTTCCTTATTGTGTAGTTTGTTGAGATGATCCGGCCCCACATTCTCCCATCTTGGTTTCACATTGATTTAGAACTAGAATTCCTAGAAGAGCATCAAACACTTGGAGATCCTTCCCCTAGCATCAGTTTATTGACCAAGTATCGCAATGCTTGGTGGTTCATGAAGAATTTAAAAGGAATAGCCAACAAGTAATGCCTAAATTTTTGTAATGCAAACACCATGGTGAGTGCTTCTATTTCAATGGTTATGTAATTGTTTTTTATAGATGTGCATTAGGAGATTCATCTTCAAGTTCCTTTGGTTCTTCCTTGTTGTGTAGTCTGTTGAGATGATCTAGCCCCACATTCTCCCATCTTAGATTCACATTGATTTAGAACTGGAATTCTTGGAAAAGCATCAAACACTTGGAGATCCTTCCCCTAGCATTGGTTTATTGATCAAGTATCATAGTGCTTGGTGGTTCATGAAGAATTTAAAAGGAGTAGCCAACAAGCAATGCCTAAATTTTTGTAATTCAAACACCATGGTGAATGCTTCTATTTTAGTGGTTGTGTAATTATTATTTTTAGCTAAGAGTTTCCTACTTATAAAATGTATTAGATGGTCTAGTCCAATTTTACCTAGTTTTTCTAAGACGATTCCTATTGTAGTGACCAAAGCATCGACATGTGCATGAAATGGATTTTTTCAGTTAGGAAATATTAAAATGGGTGTTGTTACCAACCTTTGTTTTAGCTCAATAAATGTTATTTGACACTTAGGTGTCTATTCAAATTTGGTGTCTTTGCATAGTAGTTTTTTTATGGATGTTAATATAGCTGTATATCCTTTTATAAATTTCCTATAATATATGGTATGACCAAGAAAGGTGCATAGTTTAGTAGAGTTTATAGGAGGTGGCATTCCTACTATAAGAATAATTTTAGTTGGATCAATTATGATTCCATCATTATACACTACGTGACCCAATAAGATACCAAAAGGTGTAAAAATAGACATTTTTTTAAATTTAAGGCAATGCACAAAGCCCTGCATTGCTCTAGCATTAATATGAGCTTTGATAAATGCTCTTTAAATAGAAAAAAGACTGACCAGTCATCTAGATACACCTCCAAGAAATGATGAATGAATTTTTACATGCATTTTCTACATCTATAAAAAATAAAATAGGTGTGTTATTTAAACCAAATGGCATTACCTTATATGAAAATGACCCCCATTTAGTAGTAAAAGTAGTTTTAGCTTGATCTTCTTCAACAATTTGAATATTTTAGTACCCACTAAAACCATCTATAAAGGAATATACCTCATGTCCATTGATAGATTCAAGTATTTTACAAGTAAAAGGAATAAGAAATGGATCATTGACATAGGTGTCATTGAGTGAGTAGTAATCCGCACACACCCGTATTTATCCGATCTTCTTAAGTTGTATCACCATGGGGCTCAACCATTTTGCCTTCTCAATTGAATAAATAATTCTAGATTCTTGCATTCAATCCAATTCATCCTTTATTTTAGTTTTCATGTTAGGATTGAGTCTATAGGGTTGATTTTTAATTGGGCACATGCATTCCTTTATCTTGATCTGCATCTCTCCCAAGGATGGATATACACCTTTGACCTCTAAAAATTTAATTGAAAACACATCCTGGTAGTCTCTTAATAATTGCAAGGCTTTGAAGATCTACTATTGTCCCCAATAATCTCTCACTGATGCAAGCTTAGGGGTTGCTTCTATTTTAATATTTCTTTGCATCTTTTACAATGGTTTTTGATATATTTTACCTGATCCAGTAGACATAGTATCTTGTAAAATGTGTCACATCTCAATTTCACTTTATATATTTTTTCTTTAAATCTATAGAATTTGAAATTGGTTATAATGATTATTATGTTGTGAAAAATTCTTTATATTGTACTCTATAAATTTTTATCAACGTCCCCATATCAAAAATATACTATTCCCACTTACATGTGGATAGTTATTTAAAATAGTCATAAAATATATTTTTAAATATTTATCCCATAAATCAAGAATCATTCCACTCTTATATTATAAAAAATATATAAATATTTTTTTAAAGAATTGATGTGGTAGTTAATCATATGTTATGTAAGATAAGCATTATTGCATGCTTTTTCTAAAATCTAAGTCTTTATTCCACCAAAAAAATGTGGCATTAACTACTTGGAGTCTTGTTAAAGAACGTCATAAGAATATTTTAATTCTTTAATCTCATAAGTTAAACTCCACTTTATTTTTTTCACTTGCAAAGAATCATGCGATTGGTGGAAAGATAATTGGGTTTTAATTTATTTTAGTGGGAAGATTATGCTTTTTTTATTTGGTAAAGATTTACATGCATATTAATCTTTATTAAAAAAAATTATAAATTATGTCATTAATACATCTTTCAATAAAAAATTAAAATAGTAGTAATGTTATATTTAATTTATCAAAATAAAATTTTTATTATAAATTTAAATTAATAAATTATCATTAGACAATTATTAATTAACATATTAAGTATGTTAATTGATTTTGGATATAAATCTTAATTAAACGCTAGGATGAACTCATACTTTAAAAATACTTATCTGGAATTGATTATTAGTAATGCTTAAAATATTATGATGATTTTACTTGAAAAAGAGAAGTTGAGTTACCTTATTATTAACTTGAATAAATTAAGAGTGATAAATGAAAATTTTAATAGAAAATTACCAATGGGACTTTTAGTTAATTATGAGAAACAAAGCCTATAGCTTTGGTTTCAAGTGGCATGCAAAATGAAAATAGAGAGTAAAAATAGTATTAAGGAAAGGGAAAGAAAAAAATTTAGACAAAAAATTTATGGAAAAAGGTAAATCAGAAGTGAAAAGAGGTTTTAGAAGCAAAAAAGGAAGTTTTATCCACTAACAAGGGAAAAAATATATCAGGAAAGTACTGTGATTAATTTAATGGCGTATTATTGTATTGAAAGAATTTTGGATTACAGAGTATTTTAAATATGTGAGTAAACCCTATAGAAGCTTCTGGGAAGTATATTTTGATAAACTCCTTAGAAACTATAATTCTACCCGTATTAACCCAAAATATTTTATTGGAAGTAGTGACTTGAAAGCGATAAATAAATTAGAAAAATATCTATAAAAGTTGAAAGAAGAATAAACAAAATTTTAAAACTATCATAAATTGAGAGAGATAATTATAATAGATCTAGGGAATACACAGTAAGACTGAATGGATCAATTTATAAATAAAAATATATATATTTTTATTTTTGTTTATATACTATCTTTTAGAAAAAAATTAATCTAAGTAAAATGCCCATAAAATTTTCATTTCTTAACAAAATTGAGAAATTCAAAATGTTCCAAAAAGCTTAGAATGTGTAGAATAAAACCCAGAAGATATTTTATAAAATTCATTTTGATGAGTGAGTTTATGCATAAATATGATGGATTTTGTAGACGATTTCAATTGTAAATATGGATTAAAATTAATTTGGGTAAGTTTTATGAATGGAGATTTAATATAGTTTGCATATCTTAAGATTTCTTTTGCAGATGATCCATCAATCATGATGAAAAAAAAATCAATTTGGTTTTTGTTGAGGATTAAAATTTGTGTATAGGGGTTTATCTCCAATCCTGGGTGTTACATATATATAAACCTATTATAGTGTGAAAGCCCTTTCTTCATGTTTTGTGATGTTAAGTTGGCCAAGCACATATGTTTATATTATGAGAATTTGACGGGAAGAGAAGTGAAGAAAACTAAATTCAACTGGTTTAAATTTTATATTCATAAATATATAATTAAAATGATTTATATTATAAATATATAAATTTATAATTAAAATGATTTATATTTTATATGTATAAATTTATAATTTAAATAAATAGATATTATTTAGGTTGAAAATTAAGATAATATAATTTATATTATATTATATATTATATTGTTACTATATAATCAAAAAATTATATAGTGGATAGTGAATCTTGAAATGTGAACAACCTACATAAATATAACATAGTTTTTTTTGTTTAAAATATATTATAATATGAAATTTGTTGAGATGAATATAAATTAAATGCCATGTAAATATACAGTTTGATTATAAACATTATTTTATACTCTGTGAATAAATTATGTAGGGGTAGAGGTTTTTATTACATTTTTTAATATTTGGGTTTCTTATGTGAAACGAAAATATTATAAACCTTATGAGAAAATTATCAGAATATATTTGAAAATGATGATTTGTGTCAATATCTATTTTGTGTTATTTAAAAATAATGGAAAGTAGATAATTAGTGCCTTTCATTGATTTAGTTGGTTTTAGGGAAAACCAAGCTTAACCATTCAGGAAAATGTTTGATAGATATTTATTTCTTAAATGTACTTCTTCTGTATAAATAATTGAATTATGCTTAAATTATCTGTTGTAGATAAGTTAATATAGACTTTTGTTTTCATATTTGGTTGGCATGAGATTATCAATGTATGTTTATTACATCAGATATTGCATGTATGTGATCTTGATCCATAGATTAGTTTATCCGGATGTTGAGATTATGCTTGAGATTAAATATCTATTATGTTTATTATAGAGCCCACATTGATGATGCGGCCAAGCAGTGAGACAATTTCTCAAGTTTGGATGGGTATGGATGTTCAAGTTATGTGTTATGAATTTAACTAATCTAGATGACCAATATTATTTAAAAACTTGGACCAAAGTAATATTAGATTAATATTGTCAATTCATATGTATGATTTGCATAATGTGTGATATCATAGTTAAAGCGTATTTTTCTTATGATACACATCATGTAGTAGAATTTACAACACATGGGTGTACTCGCATATTGAGCAATATTTACTGACATTTGATATTGCATGCATGATGTTAAAGTCCTTTGATACGTATACCTAGATGGTATGGTTATGTATGGACTCTCAAATTAAGAACCAAAGCATACTTACTCTATGGATAGGTAATCTATCTTTATATAGATATTATATCTGAAAATAAAATATTATGATTTGGATTTACTTAGTGGTATACAAACTATTTGATACCTTTTTTGTAGGTAGCTAAATTCATAGTATGATAGTATAGGAGGACATGATTATGATGTTGGACATCAATAGTCCTAGCTTATACATATTTGATGTAAGTGATAGGGTTATAAAGATCGAGTCTTTTCTCTGTAATTAAGGAATGTATTTATACCTTTTTATTACATGCATTTGAATGAAAAAACTATTGAATAAACATTTATACTTTTAATAGTTTGGTATAACTACATTTAGCCTTGATTCTATGCATATAAGAGACATAACAGATATGTATGGTATTTTAAAGAATGAGCGCAGGCATAGAAACTAACCTTGATAGGTATTTATTAGTATGACATCTGCTATAAATGCTAGTGAAAGAAAATAAGTTTTTTGTACCACAATATTATTATGCAAACTTGTCAGTAAGATCAAATTTATCACATTTTGTAAGGATAAAAACTTGTATGCAGTATTTTTTATGAGAAAGTTAAATGTGCAAGTGACTAGACATTTCTAAAATAATGTAGTGCATCGTGAGGTGTGCCTAGAGATTATGTTTTCTTTGGATTATTATTGAAGGTATACTCGAATAGTATAATATTGACTTGATTTATTATTATGATCAAGTGTAAGATTGTTATTGGCATTGAGTTAGATATTCAAACATAAAGACCTATGATAATATCTGATGCCATAAAGGTTTACAATATGAAAAATACTTTAATGGTACATATTGTATATTTTATATCTTGATCCATAAATAAATATATGAGTTATGGTTATTAATGTTTGGGTAGAGTGATCATAAACTATGATAGTATGAGATATCATAGGATACTTCAGCTTAGATGTATATATTTAAGTGTATATACTATAGTTGTATGTTTAGACTCTCACCTAAATTGATTATCCTAATGATTTTGTTGGTTATTACTTGAGCAATATAATTATATCAGTTAATAAAATAAAATATATGTATACACATAATCTAAGAGTATAAATAAGTGATAGGTTTGACTATTATGTATTGTATAACTTATTTTATTTTGTATACTTAACTTATTTATGTGCCTAATATGTGATTCTCTATGGAATTAGAAATATAGATTCCTTCATCATTGTTATTGTCTAGGTTATGTGAGAGTGCTTGAGTAAGCAGACAACCCTTGATAGTAAGGTGTTATATTTAAGTGTATCACTTAGTTATGAGATTATAGACCTGAGCTTTAGAAGATCACCTATGTTATGAGTAGTTTGTTCTCTATTTTGGATTAGAGTGCCAACCCCTTCGATGATGTGATATCATGGAGGAGACCATCACATTTGAAAGAAGAACTACATCATATCCTAATTTTGAGAAGTAGATATGTAGGCTACCCAATATTGTGTAGAGCATTAGGTCTAGATCCTTAGGCTAGGTTAGGGTAGACTTGATTGTATAAAAATCTGTGTGAATGGTTGAATTAGTATCAATGTTTAGTATGAAAATTTGGATTGTGATAATGTCCTTAGTGAGATAGCAAACTTTCTATATCATACTTTTTATTTTTTTGCTTGCAGTGTTGGAATATTGAATCTATTACTACTTGAAGTTATTGATTATATGAATGAATAAAGGATTCTAGCAACTGTGGTTGATTGAATGTTCAATATTTAGTTTTAAAAAAAAAATTAATACATTTGTTTAGAACAACTAGGAGGGATGTTACATGAAAATTGGTTGTTACATGTGGCATCAAAGCTTAGGCTCAAACTCTAGGACCTAATAAGTCTATTTATGTTTTTATGTCTTATTTATGTAAAAACTAGGAATGAAAATTTCTTTAGTTGATTGCAATCAACTTGATTATAAATTCCTTTGTGTTAGGAGTTTGTAGATTAACATACTTATTTTATTTTTATTTATATATACTTGAGAAGAAGTATCATCTCTCTTCGTTAGCTTAGAGGTGAGTTGTTATGCTCATTCTACTCGTACATCATTTTAAGCTATCAAAAAGGTTCATTTTTTTAGGATGTTGATTTAGTGGTTTCTTAAGTGAAAACTTGTTTGTAAAATGTTATTTGATCGTATTTATCTTAAGTTCATGGGATAGTGTTTCCTAATTCTTATTGAGAAAAGTTATAGAATTGGATGGATTAGTGCATCCTTGTACTTAATATTTATTTTTAGTTGAGGAAATAGGTTATGATTCTACTCTTGTAATAAGTCTATTTATGTTTTTATGTCTTATTTACGTTTAAACAAGGAATGAAATTTTTTTTAGTTGATTGCAATCAACTTGATTATAAATTCCTTTGTGTTAGGAGTTTGTAGATTAACATACTTATTTTATTTTTATTTATATATACTTGAGAAGAAGTATCATCTCTCTTCGTTAGCTTAGAGGTGAGTTGTTATGCTCATTCTACTCGTACATCATTTTAAGCTATCAAAAAGGTTCATATTTTTAGGATGTTGATTTAGTGTTTTCTTAAGTGAAAACTTGTTTGTAAAATGTTATTTGATCGTATTTATCTTAAGTTCATGGGATAGTGTTTCCTAATTCTTATTGAGAAAAGTTATAGAATTGGATGGATTAGTGCATCCTTGTGCTTAATATTTATTTTTAGTTGAGGAAATAGGTTATGATTCTACTCTTGTAATAAGTCTATTTATGTTTTTATGTCTTATTTACGTTTAAACTAGGAATGAAAATTTCTTTAGTTGATTGCAATCAACTTGATTATAAATTCCTTTGTGTTAGGAGTTTGTAGATTAACATACTTATTTTATTTTTATTTATATATACTTGAGAAGAAGTATCATCTCTCTTCGTTAGCTTAGAAGTGAGTTGTTATGCTCATTCTACTCGTACATCATTTTAAGCTATCAAAAAGGTTCATATTTTTAGGATGTCGATTTAGTGTTTTCTTAAGTGAAAACTTGTTTGTAAAATGTTATTTGATCGTATTTCTCTTAAGTTCATGGGATAGTGTTTCCTAATTCTTATTGAGAAAAGTTATAGAATTGGATGGATTAGTGCATCCTTGTGCTTAATATTTATTTTCAATTGAGGAAATAGGTTATGATTCTACTCTTGTAATTTGGTAAGTAACATAGATTTTGATGTTATCTTTCATCGTATGAGGATATGTAAGAAGTTTTGTTTTGAGACATTATCTCTCTACTTTCTACTTGTAACTTTATAGAGTTACTATTTTATCTAAAATGTAAACTTAACCATGAGAAGTGGTTAACAATAGATTTATATTAATTATAGTTGATTATAATTAGTATGTTATTAACTACCTTTGTTAGACTAATATTTTTCTCTTTTTTTTAAAAACATGTTATTTTGAAGAATAGTATGTGTACCTTTTTGCTGAGAGCAAGTAAGGATTTGATATACATAACATCTTGGTAAGGGTAGAGATAAATTTTTAAACTTGTGTGCTTGTTGTGAAAGCAAGAGACATGGTCTCACTTATAAGGTTGAAGAGTAATATAATCCTTCACCTAAGTATGCTATATTAATTATGAGATTATTTATATAATAGGTTAAGTTGTGAAATTATGATACTAGTTATGTTTAGCTAGTAGCAATTTAATACAATTTTGGGATGATTGTATGATTTTATTATATGTATGTTATTACATATATAAATCTTATAACATATAGTAATACTTTTTATGATTTGTGAGTACAGATTGTGTTTCTTTGAGCTATGTACATATTTTTATTTTGAGATCATCAATTCATAAAGATTCAAAGAGTGGTGAATTGAGAATGCGAGTTCTAAGTGATAGGATGGTATCCTACTTAGCCTCATATTGATTCATATTATGGTTAATGAGTTAGATTTGACAGACATGCTTATCAAATTTGGGATTTGACAGGTGAAACTTATCAAATTCAATCGTATGACCATATATATGTATATTGGATGGGTGTTCCATGTGAATGATTATTTCATAATTTTGTATATATTTTTACTAGTTCTTATTCATCATCATACTTATTCAAAGCTTTGATTGGGTTAGGAGAATATTGACATGTTATACTTATCTGAGGCTACATGAAATAGTGATAGTATTAACATATACACATTATTCTTACCAGATGTCTTAAATACTTTTCTTCAATTTGAAAAAAACACTCTCTAAGATGGAGAGATGTGCAAAGGGACTGGAAAGTTTTATGGAACTCTTCTTAGTTTATTTGTTTGACTTAGGTGATGATATCATGTGTATTTGAAAAGTCAGTAAGACTTTTTCTAAGTTGTTGGACCCCAGAGTGGTCATGTTAAATCAATTAGCATAAGTGACATTTTCAAAACTTAATTATAAAATAGAAAATGTCATCGATTAGGGTCTTATGGGATCGATACTTTATAAATAATATTAAATGAGTACATTAGGATGAATTTTTAAAGTAAGATTTGTAGTTATTTACATGTTATAATAATAGATACTATGTTTATATGATGTTAAACTTTGATGTCATTCAAACATTTTGTGTCATCAGGGCAATGACCAATTTTAGGGGGGGAAGGATGTCACATCTCGATATCACCTTATATTTTTTTCCTTTAAATCTATAAATTTGAAATTGATTATAATAATTATGTTGTGAGATGCTTTATATTGTACTCTGTAAATTGTTATCAACATCCTTAGATCAAAAATATACTATTCTCACTCACAAGTGGATAGTTATTTAAAATAGTTATAAAATATATTTTTAAATCTTTATCCCATAAATCAAGAATCTTTCCATTCTTATATTATCAAAAAGACACAAACATTCTTTTAAAGAATTGATGTGGTAGTTAATCATGGGTTATTTAAGATAAACATAGTTGCATATTTTTTTTTAAAATCTAAGACTTTATTCCACCAAAGAAATGTGGATTCTTGTTAAAAAAGTCATAAGAATATTTTAATTCTTTAATCTCTTAAGTTAAACTCCACTTTATTTTTTCCACTTGCAAAGAATCATATGATTGGTGGAAAGATAATTGATTTTTGATTTATTTTAATGGGGAGATTATGTTTTTTTTATTTGGTGAAGATTTACATGCATATTAATCTTTATTAAAATAAATTATAAATTATGTCATTAATGCATCTTTCAATGAGAAATTCAAATAGTAGTAATATTATATTTAAATTATTGAAATAAAGATTTACTATAAATTTAAATTGTTAAATTATCATTAGATAATTATTAATTAACATATTAATTATGCTAATTGATTTTAGGTATAAATCTTAATTAAACACTAGGATGAACTCATACTTTAAAAATACTTTTCTGAAATTGATTATTAAGAATGCCTAAAATATTACGATGACTTTACTTAGAAAAAGGAAATTGAGTTACCTTATTATTAACTTAAGAAAATCAAGAATGACAAATGGAGATTTTAATGCATAATTACTGGTGGGACTTTTAGTTAATTATGAGAAACAAAGCCTATAGTTTTAATTTCAAGTGGCATGCAAAAAGAAAATTGGGAGTAAAAACAGTATCAAAGAAAGGGAAAGAAAAAATTTTAGACATAAAAATTTACAGAAAAAGAGAAACTAGAAGCAGAAAGAGGTTTTGGAAGCAAAAAGGGAAGTATCTACCAATGAGGAAAAAAATGTACCAGGTAGGTACTATAATAAATGTAATGGTGTATTGTTATATTAAAAGAAGTTTAGATTACAAAGTATTTTTAAATCTATGAGTAAACCTTCTAGAAGCTTTCAAGAAGTATATTTTGGTAAACTCAGAAACTATAATTCTACCCATATTAACCCAAAATATTTTATTGGAGGAAGTTGTGACTTGAAAGCAATAAATAAATTTAAGAAAATATCTATAAAAGTTGAAAGAAGAATAAACAAGAAATAAAAATTATCATAAATTTAGAGAGATGATTGTTACAGATCTAATGAAGACACAGTAAGATTGGATGGATCAATTTATAAATGAAAAAATATATCTTTTGATTGCTGTTTATATAGTCTTTTAGAAAAAAAATCAATCTTAGTAAAATGCCCATAACTTTTTCATATCTTAATGAAATCGAGAAATTCAAAATGTTCCAAAAAACTTGGAATGTGTAGAAAAAACTCATAAGACATTTTAGAAAATTTATTATGATGAGTGAGTAGTTTCATGCATAAATGTGACGGGTTTTATAGAAGATTTTTGTTGCAAATATAGATTAAAATTGATTTGGGTAAGTTTTATGAATAGAGATTTAATATAGTTTGGCATATTTTAAGATTTCTTTTGCAAATGATCCATCAACCATGGTGGAAAAAAAATTAATTTGAGTTTTGTTGAAGATTAAAATTTGTGTATAAGCGTTTATCTCTATGCCTAGGCATTATATATATATATATATATATATATATATATATATATATAGTGTGAAAGCCCTTTCTTCGTGTTTTGTGATGCTAAATTGGCTAGGCACATATGTTTATATTATGAGAATTTGATTAGAAGAGAAGTGAATAAAACTACATTTGACTAGTTTAAATTTTATATGCATAGATATATAATTAAAATGATTATATATATATATATATATATATATATATATATATATATATTTGTAATTTAAATAAATAAATATTATTTAGGTTGAAAATTAAGATAATATTATATTATTTATTATATTGTTACTATAGAATCAAAAAATTATATAGTGGGTAGTGAATCTTGAAATGTGAATAACCTACGTAAATATAACAAAAAATTTCATGTTTAAAATATATCATAATATGAAATTTGTTGAGATGAATATAAATTAAATGCCCTGTAAACATATAGTTTGATTATAAACATTACTTTATACTCTGTGAATAAATTACATAGGGGTAGAGGTTTTTATTACATTTCTTAATATTTGAGTTTATTATGTAAAATGAAAATATTATAAACCTTATGAAAAAATTATCATAATATGTTTTAAAATGATGATTTATGTCAATATCTATTTTGTGTTATCTAAAAATTATGAAAAATGGATAATTAGTGCTTTTCATTGATTTAGTTGGTTTTAAGAAAAACCAAGCTTAACCATTCCAAAAAAAGTCTGATAGATATTTTTTTGTTAAATGTACTTCTTCTGTATAAATAATTGAATTATGTTTAAATTATCTGTTATAGATAAGTTAATATAGACTTTTGTTGTCATATTTGGTTGGCATGGAATTGTCAGTATATGCTTATTACATCAGATATTGCATGTATGTGATCTTGATCCATAGATTAGTTTATTCAGATGGTGAACTTATGATTAGGATTAAATATCTATTATATATATTATGGAGCCCACATTGATGATGTAGTCAACCAATAAGACATTTTCACAAGCTTAGATGGGTATGGATAACCTGATCAAATTATGTGTTATGAATTTGACTAATCTGGATGACCAATGTTATTTAAAAACTTAAGCCAAAATAATGTTAGATTAACATTGTCAATTCATATGTATGATTTGCATATTGTATGATATTATAGTTGAAATATATTTTTATTAGGATACACATTATGTAGTAGAATCTTATAACACATCGATGTACTCACATATCAAGCAATATTTATTGATATTTGATATTGCATGCATAAAGTTAAATTCCTTTGATACATATACCTATATGATATGGTTATGTAAGAACTCTCAAATCAAGAACAAAAACATACTTACTCTATGGATAGGTAATCCATCTTTATGTATATATTATACTTGAGAAGATAATATTATGATTTGGATTTACCTAGTGGTATACAAACTATTTGATAACCTTTTTTTAGGTAGTTAAATTCATAATATGGCAGTATAAGAGGACACAAGAATGAAGTTGGACATCAATATTCCTAGCTTGTACATATTTGATATAAGTGATAGGGTTGTAAATATCATCAAGTCTTCTCTCTGTAATTAAGGAATGTATTTATACCCTTTTATTGCATATGTTTGAATGAGGAAATTAATGAGTAAATATTTATACCTTTAATAGTTTGGTAGAACTACATATAGCCCTAATTCTATGCATGTAGGATACGCAACAAATATATATGGTAGCTCAAAAAATGAGCATAGAATAGAAAATTAGCCTTGACAGGTATTTCTTAGTATGACATCTACTATAAATTCTAGTGAAAGTAAATAATATTTTTGTAGCACATTACTGTTATGCAAACTTGTTGCAAGATTAGGTTTGTCACATCTTTTAAAGATATAAACTTGTATGTGATATATTTTGTGAGAAATTTAAAAGTGTAAGTGACTAGACATTTTTAGAATAACATAATGCATCGTGAAGTGTGCTTAGAGATTATATTCTCTTCGAATTGTTATTGAAGGTATACTCAGATGGTATAATCTTGACTTTATTATTATGGTTGGGTGTAAGATTGTTGTTAGTGGAGTCAGATACTCAAACACAAAGACCTATGATAGTATAGGATGTCATAAAGTTTTATAGTATAAAAAGTGCCTAGATGGTACATACTGTATGCATTATATCTTGACCCATACTTAAATAAATATATGAGTTATAGCTATTAATGTTTGGGTAGAGTGATCATGAACTATGATAATATGATATATCATAAGATACTTGAGCTTAGATGTATATACTCAGGTAGTACATACTATAGTTATATATTTAGACTCTCACCTAAATTGATTGGTCTTAACAATTTTATTGTTTATTACTTAAGCAATATGTTTATATTAGTTAGTAGGAGAAAATGTATGCATACATACAATATTGAGAGTATAAATGAATGATATGTTTGACTCTTATGTACTGTATAACTTACTTTGTTTTGTATACTTAGCTTATTTATGTGCCTAACATGTGATTCTATATGGAACTAAAAATGTATATTCCTTCATTAGTTATTGTCTAGGTTATGTGAGAGTGTTTGGGTAAGCACACAACCTTGGATAGTAATGTGTTATATTTGAGTGTATCATTTAGTTGTGGGATAGTAGACCTGAGATTTAGAAGCTCACCTATGTCATGATTAGTTTGTTCCCTATTTTGGCCTAGAGTTCCAACCCCTTCATGATGGCATCTCATGGAGGAGACCATCATATTTGAAAGGAGAACTACATCAGACCCTAATTCTTAGAAGTGAATATGTAGACTGCTTAAGATTGTGTTGGGAATTGGGTCTAGATCCTTAGGCTAGATTAGGGTAGACTTGATTGTATAACAATATGTGTGAATGGTTGAATTAGTACCTATGTTTATTATGTAAATTTAGATTCTGTTAATGTTCCTAATGAGATAGAAAACTTTTTATATCATACTTTTTATTCTGTTACTTGTAGTGTTGGAATATTAAATTTGTTACTACTTGAAGTTACTAATTATATGAATGACTAAAGGATTATAACAACTGTGGTTGATTGAATGTTTAATATTTAGTTCAAAAAAAAACTTATTGTATTTTCTTAGAATAACTAGGAGGGATGTTACATGAAAACTAGCTATTACATGTGGTATCATAACTTAGGCTCAAATTCTAGGACCTGATGAGTCTATTTACATTTTTGTGTCTTATTTACGTAAAAACTAAGAACAAAAAAATTCTTAGCTGATTGCAATCCACTTGATTATAAATTCTTTTGTGTTAGGAGTTTGTAGATTAACATCCTTATTTTATTTTTATTTATATGTACTTGAGAAAAAGTACCATCTCTTTTCATTAGTTTAGAGGTGAGTTGTTATGCTCATTCTACTCGTACATCATTTTAAGCTATTAAAAAGGTTCATATTTTCAAGATGTTGATTTAGTGTTTTCTCAAGTGGAAACTTGTTTCTAAAATATTGTTTGATCTTATTTCTCTTAAGTTCATGGGATAGTATTTTCTACTTCTTATTGAGAAAAGTTGTAGGATTGGATGGATTAGTGCATCCTTGTGGTTAATATTTCTTTTCAGTTGAAGAAATAGGTTATGATTCTACTCTTATAATTTAGTAAGTAATGTGAATTGTGGTGTTATCTTTTACCATATGAAGATATGTAGGAAGTTTTGTTTTGAGACATTATCTCTCTACTTTGTACTAGTAACTTTATAGAGTTACTATTTAATCTAAAATATAAACTTGATCACGAAGAGTGGCTAACAATGGATTTATATTAATTATAATTGATTATAATTAGTATGTTATTAACTACCTCTGTTAGACTTATATATATATATATATATATATATATATATATATATATATATATATATATATATATATATATATATTAAAAACATGTTTTGAAGAATAGTATGTGTACTTTTTTGCTGAGAGCAAGTAAGGTATTAGATATATAGAACATCTTGGTAAGGGTAGAGATAAACTTTTAAAATTATTGTGTGCTTGTCGTGAAGCAAGAGACATGGTCTCACTTATAAATCTGAAGAGCGATATAATCTTTCACCTAAGTATGTTATATTAATTGTGATATTATTTATATAATAGGTTAAGTTCCAAAATTATGATACTAGTTATGTTTAGCTAGTAGCAACTTAATACAATCTCGAGATGATTATATGATTTTTTTATATATATGTTAGTACATATAGAAATATTATAGCATATAATAATGTCTTTTATGATCTATTAGTATAGATTATGTTTCTTTGAGCTGTGTGCACATTTTTATTTGGAGATCATCAAGTCATAAAGACCCAAAGGAAGAATGGTGAATTAAGAACGTGAGTTCTAGGTGATAGGATAGTATACTACTTAGCCTCACATTGATTTAGATTATTGGTACTGAGTTGGATCCGACAGACGGATTTGTTAAATCTGAGATTTAATAGATGAAACTTATAAAATTTAGTTGAATGGCTATACACATGTATACTAGATGGGTGTTCTATATGGATGATTATTTCATAATTTTGTATATATTTTTACCAGTTCCTATTCATCATCATACTTGTCCAGAGCTATGATTGAATCAAGACAATATTAACATGTTATACTTATCTGAGGTTACGTGGAGTAGTGATAGTAATAATAAATACATTTTATTCTTAACAAATGTGCTAAATACTTTTCTCTGATTTGAGAACAACACTCTTTAGGATGGAAAGATGTGCAAAGGGACCAGAAGGTTTTATGGAACTCTTCCTGGTTATTTGTTTGACTTATGTGATGATTTCATTTGTATTCAAAAAGTCAGTAAGACCTTTTTCAAGTTGGTGGACCCTGAGGTGGTCATGTTAAACCAATAGCATAAGTGACATTTGCAAAATAGAAAATGTCACTGATTAAGGTCTTGTGGGACCGATATTCTATGAATAATATTAAATGAGTGTATTAAAATAAATTTTTAAGATAAAATTTATAATTATTTACATGTTATGATAATAGATACTATGTTTATATGATGATAAACTCTGATGTCATTCAAAAAATTTGTGTCATTGAAGAGATAACCAATTTTAGAGGGAGAGGATGTCACATCTTGATATATATATATATATATATATATATATATATATATATATATATATATATAAAATTTGAAATTGGTTATAATGAATATTATGTTGTGAGATGCTTTATATTGTACTTTATAAATTGTTATCAATATCCACTGATCAAAAATATACTATTCTCACTCATACATAGATAGTTATTTAAAATAGTCTAAAATATATTTTTAAATCTTTATCCTTCCACTCTTATATTATCAAAAAGACAAAGATTCTTCTAAAGAATTGATATGTAGTTAATCATGTGTTATTTAAAATAAGCATGGTTGCATGTTTTCTTTTAAATCTAAGTCTTTATTCCACTAAAGAAAGTCATGGCAATATTTTAATTCTTTAATCTCATAAGTTAAACTTCATTTTATTTTTCCCACTTGCAAAGAATCATATGATTGATGAAAAGATAATTGGTTTTTAATTTATTTTAATAGGGAGATTATGTTTTTTTAATTTTAATTTGGTGAAGATTTATATGCATATTAATATTTATTATTATAAATTAGCATCTTTCAATGAGAAATTAAAATAGTAGTAATGCTATATTTAATCTGTCAAAATAAAGATTTATTATAAATTTAAATTATTAAATTATCATTAGATAATTATTAATTAACATATTAATTATGTTAATTTATTTTGCATATAAATCTTAATTAAACATTAGGATGAACTCATACTTCAAAAATATTTATCTGGAATTGATTATTAGTAATGCTTATAATATTATGATGACTTTAATTAGAAAAGAGAAGTTGAGTTACCTTATTATTAACTTGGAAAAGTTAAGAGTGATAAATGAGGATTTTAATGAATAATTATTAGTGAGACTTCCTATTAATTATGGAGAACAAAGCCTATAGCTTTGATTTCAAGTAGTATGGAAAATAAAAATGGGGAGTAGAAATAGTATTAAGGGAAGGGAAAGAAAAAAAATTAGACACAAAAAATTTACGGGAAAAAAGAAAGTAAAAGCAGAAAGAGGTTTTGGAAGCAAAAAGGGAAGTTTTATCCACCAACAAGGAAAAAATGTACCATGTAAATAATTTAATGGTATATTTTTGTATTGAAATAATTTTAGATTATTGAGTATTTTAAATCTATGAGTAAACCTCAAGTAAAACCTATAGAAGCTTCTGGAAAGTATAATTTGGTAAGCTCTTTAGAAACTAGAATTATACATGTATTAACCCAAAATATTTTATTTGAGGAAGTAGTGACTCAAAAGCGATAAATAAATTTAAAAAAATATCTATAAAAGTTGCAAAAAGAATAAACGAGAATTAGAAACTATCATAAATTTGGAGAAATGAATATAACAGATCCAAAGAATACACAGTAAGACTGAATGGATCAATTTATAAATGAAAAAAATATCTTTTGATTGCCATTTATATACTATCTTTTAAAAAAAATCAGTCTCAATGCAATGCCCATAACTTTTTCATTTCTTAATGAAATCGAGAAATTCAAAATATTCTAAAAATCTTAGAATTTGTAGAACAAAACTCATAAGGTATTTTCAAAAATTCAATCTAATGAGTGAGAAATTTACGCATAAATGTGCTAAGTTTTGTAGAAAATTTATGTTGCAAAACATATTAAAATTGATTTGGGTAGGTTTTATGAATGGAGATTTAATATAATTTGCATATCGTAAGATTTATTTTGTAGATGATCCATCAACCATGGTGGAAAAAAAATCAATTTGATTTTTGTTGAGGATTAAAATTTATGTATAGGTGTTTATCTCCATGCTTGGGTGTTACATATATATAATCCTATTATAGTGTGAAAGCCCTTTCTTCATGTTTTGTGACATTAAGTTGAATGGACATATATTTATATTATGAGAATTTGACAAAAAGAGAAGTAAGAAAAACTACATTCGAATGATTTAAATTTTATATGCATAAATATATAATTAAAATTATATATATATATATATATATATATATATATATATATATATATATATATATATATATATATATATATATATATATATATATATATATATATATATATATATTAATATATTAATATATTATTTAGGTTAAAAATTAAGATAATATAATTTATATAATATTATATTATATTGTTACTATATAATCAAAAAATTATACAGTGGATAGTGAATTTTAAAATGTGAACAACTTATGTAAATATAACAAGTTTTTCCTATTTAAAATATATCATAATATGCAATTTGTTGAGACAAATATAAATTAAATGCCTTGTAAACATATGGTTTGATAATAAACATTATATTATACTCTGTGAATAAATTACGTAAGGGTAGAGGTTTTTATTACATTTCTTAATATTTGGATTTCTTATGTGAAATGAAAATATTATAAATCTTATGAGAAAATTATCAGAATATGTTTCAAAGTGATGATTTATGTCAATATCTATTTTGTGTCATCTAAAAATTATGGAAAATGGATAATTAGTGCCTTTCATTGATTTAGTTGGCTTTAGGGAAAACCAAGCTTAACCATTCTGAAAAATGTCTGATAGATATTTGTTTTTTAAATGTACTTCTTCTATATAAATAATTGAATTATGGTTAAATTATCTATTGTAGATAAGTTAATATAGATTTTTGTTGTCATATTTGTTTGGCATGAGATTGTCAATGTATGCTTATTACATTAGATATTGCATATATGTGATCTTGATCCGTAGATTAGTTTGTCTAGATGGCGAGCTTATGCTTGGGATTAAATATCTATTATGTTTATTATGGAGCCTACATTGATGATATGACCAAGTAGTGAGATGATTTCTCAAGCTTGGATGGGTATGGATAACCCGATCAAGTTATGTGTTATAAATTTGACTAATTTGGATGACCAATGTTATTTAAAAACTTGGGCCAAAGTAATGTTAGATTAATATTGTAAATTCATTTGTATGATTTACATATTGTGCGATATCATAATTGAAACATATTTTTATTATAATACACATTATGTAGTATAATCTTACAACACATGGGTGTACTCGCATATCAAGTATTATTTATTGATATTTGATATTGCATGCATGATGTTAAAATCTTTTGATACGTATACCTAGATGGTATGGTTATGTAGGGACTCTTGAATCAAGAACTAAAGAATACTTAATCTACATATATGTAATCCATCTTTATGTAGATATTATACCTAAAAATATAATATTATGATTTGGATTTACTTAGCGGTATATAAACTATTTGATACCCTTTCTATAGGTAGCTAAATTCATAGTATGTCAGTATAAGAGGACAAGAGAATGATGTTAGACACCAATAGTCCTAGATTATACATATTTGATGTAAGTGATAGGGTTGTAAAGATCATTGTGTCTTTTCTCTATAATTAAGGAATGTATTTATACATTTTCCTTGCATACGTTTGAATGATGAAACTATTGAGTAAACATTTATACCTTTAGTAGTTTGGTAGAACTACATCTAGCCCTGATTTTGTGTATATAGGAGACATAACAGATATGTATGGCAGCTCAAAGAATGAACACAGGCATAAGAAACTAACCTTGATACGTATTCCTTAGTATGACATCTGCTATAAATGTTAGTGAAAACAAATAGGCTTTTTTTAGCATAGTAATATTATGCAAACTTGTTAGTAGGATTAGGTTTGTCACATCTTATAAGGATAAAAACTTGTATGTGGTATATTTCATGAGAAAGTTAAATATGCAAGTGACTAAAAATTTCTAGAATAATGTAGTGCATCATGAGGTGTTCTTAAAGATTATGTTTTCTTCAAATTATTATTGAAGATATACTCAGTATAATCCTAACTTACTTTATTATTGTGGTTGGGTGTAAGATTGTTGTTGGTATTGAGTCAAATACTCAAATACAAAGACCTATGATAGTATGGGATGTCATAGAGTTTTACATTATAAAGATTACCTAGATGGGATATACTATATATGTTATATCTTGACCCATACCTAAATAAATATATGAGTTATGGTTATTAATGTTTGGGTAGAGTGATCATGAACTATGATAGTATGAGATATCATAGAATATTTCAACTTAGATGTATATACTTGAGTAGTACACACTATAGCTGTATGTTTGGAATCTCACCTAAATTGATTGTTCTAATGATTTTATTGGTTATTACTTGAGCAATATGTTTATATCAGTTAGTAGAACAAAATATATGCATACATACAATCTTAAGAGTATAAATGAATGATAGGTTCAACTGTTATGTACTGAATAACTTAATTTATTTTTTATACTTAGCTTATTTATGTGCCTAGCATGCAATTCTCTATGGAACTAAAAATGTAGATTCCTTCATCATTGTTATTGTCTAGGTTATGTGATAGTGTTTGGGTAAGCACACAACCCTAGATAGTAAAGGTTATATTTGAGTGTATCACTTAGCTGTGAGATTATAGACCTGAGCTTTAAAAGCTTACCTACGTCATGAGCAGTTTATTCCCTATTTTTGTTTAGAGTGCCAACCCCTTTGGTGATGTCTCATGGAAGAGACGATCACATTTGAAAGGAGAAATATATTGGACCCTAATTCTAAGGAGCGGATATGTAGGCTACCCAAGATTATGTGGGGCATCAAGTTTAGATCCTTGGACTAGGTTAGGGTAGACTTTATTAAATTTTAATCCGTTCAAATGTTTAAATTAGTACTAATTCTTAGTATAGAAATTTGGATTGTGCTAATGTTCCTAGTGAGATAACAAACTTTATATATCATACTTTTTATTCTATTGCTTATAGTGTTGAAATATTGAATATGTTACTACTTAAAGTTTTTGATTATATGAATGACTAAAGGATTCTAAAAACTCTGGTTGATTAAATGTTTAATATTTAATTTTTAAGGAAAAAACTTACTGCATTTTTTTAAAACAACTAGGAGGGTTGTTACATGAAAACTAGTTATTACAAAATGCATTATCCTTGCCATTGTGGGATGTCAATACTTTTCAACTTCTCTTATTCTACCTAATATACACTTTATACTAGTTTAGGATCCTCTTCATGCTGTGGTTTAAATAACCCTTCTAAATCATGATCCCCATCACTATCACTTTCATTGGACTATGTTAGATTATTATTTATTCTATTATAGGGATAAATCTAGAGATGTTATTTTTTATTAGCTTTATAATTTCACAGTGCAAAATCTATATCCTACATAGCTTCCTAATGAGAAGATGATTTAGTAACATTTATTAAATATTTTATATATCCGTGACAAAAATTTTTGGATCTTTTGTAGGGCATTCTGAACTAAAGGATTATCATCTTCAAATACGAAAGTTTGGATAAAATATTATTGAATTTGCAACCAATGTTTGGTTTCTCTTCTATGCTCTTGATACATGTACCAGGAAATTAGAAGTGAAAGAGTATGACTAAATATGTTTGCTCAATATCAAGGTTTTACTCCCTATAAATTCCATATGTCCATGTATTAATGGATGTGTAGTTTAGGACATTGACCCTCTTGAAAGAAGGGCCATTCTAATTTAATATTGTCTGGTAGATGAAACCTTGCACAAAATATTTCATAGGCATCCTCCCAATGCATATTTGTGTTTCTATTCACACCCCACCATGTTGCAGTAGTTCATTTTAGTGCATAGCTGAGTGCATTGACTCATTGTTATACCTATGGTACTTGGTGTTAAAGCTTTAGGATGAGTATATTAAGATCCCCAGTCTCAAAATATTGAGGTATTTAACATTATATAGTGAACACCATGCACAATGGTTCTCAACTCATGATCTCTATGAGACTAATTCAGGACATGTGCATTCAAGTCACCATTTATGGATGAGTTTGAATCCTAGGGTAGGATTCCTTTAGGGTTAGGTTCGATGTAATCCATCATATTTACAATATTTATATACAAAAATTCTACCTTAGATCTTGCTGGTGAATATACTAAAGGAAAAACACATTCTTCAATTTGAACCTGTCTAACTAATGACTTTATGATAATTAGCTTAAATACCAATGATTGTTCTAGTTGCATAGTAATGGTCTTCCACTTCTAACATTCAAAATTTCACACCCTATTTTACCTTTCATCTATCCCCACCTTAAACCAAATATTGTCCCCATAAGCATAAGGAGATTCTAGTTCCTTAGGAATGATATATGGCTTTTGTTAAGATTTGTTTAAAGGTATGACTACTATTTTATCTTTCTAGTGCACTTCTAACTAATTACGCATAGTGTTGATAGTCATTTGGATATTTTAGGCCCATTTCTTATGCATTAAGGTAGGTTAATGGGTCTCTACTATCTTGTTGATGAACGTACTAAATCAGAAACACATACTTCAATTTAAATCTATCTAACTAATGACTTTATGATAATTAGCTTAAATACCAACGATTGCTCTAGTTGCATAGTAATGGTCTTCCACTTCTAACATTAAATAGTTCACACCCCAGTTTGCCTTTCATCTATCCCCAAATTAAACAATTATTATCCCCATAAGCATAAGGAGATTCTAGTTCTTTAGGAATGATATATGGCTTCTGTTAAGATTTGTTTAAAGGTTTGACTACTATTTTATCTTTTTGGTACACTTTTAGCTAATTATGCATAGTATTAATAGTCATTTGGATATCGTGGGCCCATTTATTACCTATAAAGGTAGGCTAATGGGTCTCTACTATCTTCATGTCAATGACCTCAAAATATCCTTACAAGTTATGTTTAACTACTTCAATTTCAACATCTTTTATTTGGCCAATAGGTTCGACTCTACCATATTCCACTAAGATTAATGTTAATGGTATGTAACTCAAATTTGGTCGGCCAATAGCTTCTAATATGGAGTGAGTAATCATATTAACATTAATTCTAAATTTAAATACTATATTTGAGATTTCATATCTAGCCAACTTGATGTCTAGTCATGAATCCACATCCCAAGTCTTCTTAGTCTTGATGTATCAAACTACTTTTTTAGCCCTTGTCTATCCCCACTATGCACAAAACAAAAGATTGTGAAGGAGGTTCATGATATTATGTGATATCTCCTCATTATGCAATGTGCTAAGTAGTTTCACTAGATCTATCAAAGATGTCAAAACACCCTCTTGTCACAAGATCAAAATAATTTGCCCATACATTTCAGCATCAATAGTAGTGTTAACCTCATTAGAAGTTAGTTTTTATTGTATTTCATATAATACTTATGCAACTTGATGCATTAAATTCTTTTAAGTTGAAGGGTTAGGATATTTATCCTGCTAAAATTTTCTAATATCCAAATCTTGAGGCATCTCTAATGGAGATAATGCCTGTTCAAACTTTTATTGCCTTGTGATAGCTTGCACAAATGCATTTTCCTTTGGCTACACATTAATCATGTTTACATTTTGCACTAGCTTCTCTTTTCTTTGTTTTTCCAAAATAGGGTAGTCTTCCATTTTATATTGACCTTTGATCTTGCAATATACGTAATACACTTGCCTTTGGGGATTGGTGGGATAGTTTTTGCATAATGATTATATGCATCACATAGATAATATTTCATGGGTGGTCTATTTTGTTGTTATCATTATTCTAACCTCCTTGATGTCCATCATGATATCCTCCCTAATATCCTTATATGTAGCCTCCTCTATTTTGTGGATATCTCCAACCTTGGGATTATTATTCATTATATCCTCCCTACTAATTTATCTGTGCATCATATCCCCATACTGATGTTGAGGAGAAATTTGGGTCCAATTTTCTTTTTATTATTGAATATTCATGTTTTTCTATGATTTTGCATATTGACCAAAATATTAATATGATGGAGATGACGTATTATTCTAACTAGCTAGGCATTGTGGCTGGTACTTTGGTGATGATGGCATCTGATATTGTGGTGATAAAGGCATCCATACTAGACTACCTTGAGTCGCATTGGTCATATCCACGTATGGTCTTGGAATTATTTGTTTCATAGAGGGTTTTTGTAGGGCTGAAACTATGAATATGTTATTTGTTATATTTTACTTTAACTCTTATAATGTGTATCAACTAGTCTCATCATGACTTGTAGATTTACAAAAATTACAATACATGTTATGTAATTTCTAAATATATCACTAAAGGAGATGCCATTTGGATGTAGGATGTCCTACTACCCTACAAAGTTCACAAAATTATGTTTTGATTATTGAGAAATCATTCCTATGATGTCCATCATGACCACACTCTATATACCATAAACCTAATTTAGGATTATTATTTTCATGATTTTAATTCATCCTCCTCATAAAAACATCTATATTAGTTTCTACTTTTAATCCTATCAATGGAAGATCTACATAGTCTTCTATCTACTCAACCTTAAGGGCAACAGATCGAGTATCAACTTTCATGGAGAACTAGGTTTGTGTGATAGTAAAATTTATTCTAGGTCATAAACCTTCTAAAAACTAAGTAGCCTTATTTTTATCTTTGAGAGTAAAATCAATTTTATTCATTACATTAGATAACCTGTGATTATACTCTCCAACTATTTTTTCTAATTTTTGTAGAATCTTCTTTAGATATTGGATAACTTGACTGAAGCATTTTTTAATTTTGAATTATGTTATAAACAAATCTTTTATTTTTTTTAAATTAGGGTATTGACATTTATTTTATAAATGAACTCCAAAGCGCATCCTCCTAAAGCTCTTATGAGTTCAAATTTCTTCACATCATCCAAATTAACCCCTTTACAACCCATTTCATCTCGCATGTGACTAAGTATTATTTTATATCTAAAGATCTATCATACAACATTAAAGGTATAAACACACATGCATGAAGTGCCATATTCAAAGGATTTTTAACTATTTATACAAGTGTTTGAGTATTGGTAACTATAATTGGTGGTGTTTGTGCACTGGTTCTTTCACAGTTGAGTGATTATGTAGTGGTTATTATGCCTATATGATTCTTTGCACTATTATTTTCAAGAGTAGCCAGGAATCTTCCTCTTATAGTTTATTTCTTTCTAATTCCCATTTGGTTTTTGTACTAAGCCTTCCAAACTTGTCAGTAAAGGAATCAAACCATCCTGAATCAACTTCTCTCTAAACTTTTTATACCTTTTATAAATAAATTGGGCTTAGGGGATGCATACTCTTCAAAATAATTATGCTTATTTCCAACTTCTTGTTTCAAATTTCAACCTGTAATAGTACTAATTTTAAATTTAACATCTTCTTAGGATCTTTGCTTCATAGTTCTAAAGAAAAGTCCCTCAGTTAAATATGACCTACCTCTATTTCCTAACTACTCTATGTAAGCATCTCTACTTCCAACATCCTCTTTATCATCTAGCCTTTCCTCAATTTTAGCATACCCTTCTTTTTTAGTAGATTTTACACCTTTTAACAACATTTCTTATCCAACATCTTTGCCTTGCATTTCTTCAGCTCTAGTAACTTATACTTTACTTCTAGTCCTACTCATAGTTAATTTAGGGTCAGTTATCTTATTCCATCTTCTTTGTTGTTGTCTCTTTCTTGAGTCCCAACATTTTCTTTTCACTCAATATTTTTACCTTCCATTTTTGGGATTAAGTTTAATTTTCTTTTACTCAGTTGCTTGTCATCCACTTTGTCTCACATGCACCCCTATGGTGCTTGAAGCAACTACTCCATGTTGGCATGAGTAGGCACCATGGCCATTTTCACAACCATCATCTTGATCAACAAGGGTAGTTATTGCAAAAAAATTCTTCTAATTCTTTGAACAAATCAATCTTACATAGTCTCAAAAGCTATGTATCCTTCTACTATGAACTTTGTGATATAGCCATTGATCATAATCTTCATCTAGTAATGTACTACTCAAGACCAATTGGTATCTAGATTATGCAATATCTCTAGATTATCCTTAGTCTAATTTATAAATTTTATTCTAATATGGCTAGCCACATAGTTAATAGTCTAGGTAATCTACACCAAAAAATGTCATAGATTTCACCATAAATGTGTTCTTAGATGGTTTCCTCTACAGTCTTTTTTGACTCTTCATGCTTCTTCCTCTAAAAAATTATTAATTCTCTCATCTATCCATTATTCTACATCTCTTAGCCTTGACAACCATCTCAACATAGTTCATCCAATTTGGTTTCATGCTCACCATACCATTGTTAGTAGAGGTTCCTAAAGTTTTACTAAAACATGCTAATTACAGAGAAATTTCACAATGGAGAGCACAATAGGTGAAAAAGAGATGGAAATCATATAGACCACATACAACATCTTGAATTAGACAAAAAATAAGGTTACAACATCCATAAAAAGGAATATGACCATAATTCATATTACATCATATTACAAAATAAATCAAAACACAATACTCAACTATGTATACATCATAAATAAAATATAATAAGGGAAAACCATAACATGATAATTTTTATTAATCTCTATTAATACATCGAATTGGATTATATTACATTAAAGTACTATTTATAGTCTTTTGTAATCGTGATGTCTCTTCACCTTCCAACCTTCTAAGAAATAAAATGAAAGACTCCACATTTTATAATTATTTGATTAAACTTTCAAGGCCAAATAAGTACAAAAATAAATAAGAGACAAAATCAAACACTTCACACATGTGTTCATATTATATAATTTTTGGTTTTAGTAAGCTCCATTCTACATCCAACATACATAATGAACAAATATTGAATCAATTATATTTCCTTGAAAAATCCACTTTTGCTGATTCTCTAGATAATAGATCCATAAAACCAACATTACTTATCATTTATATGAATATATTCCAAGTATGCCCCTTGAAATGAAAAAAATTCACATCAATAATTTAGTTAACCTGAAAGCTAAGACTTGGCAGTAATAAATCTTTGAGAGATTCCATCTCTTTTTAGGAGAGGTTGGGTGAATTTCCACCCTACCTAAGTTGGTGTGTCAAATGACCCTTCAATAATTTGACACTAGAAGGAGGACCCAAAGTATACTTTGAGATTTATTATTTGTTAGTTATTTATAGCCTATCCTTTGTGTTTTTTACATCTTTTTGTGTGCTTAAAACACATACCAACATATCGGTATTAATAAGGAGAGCTTGAATAAAATATTATGTGATGTGTGTATTTGATTATGATATTATTGTCTACCTTTGAAATGGTGGAAGTTTCTACCTTATGAATATTCTAGGGCTTTCTCATGACTTACCTAAGAATCCTAACAAATTTTGTGTGAAATTTACATAGAGGAATTCACACTACTGAAGACTACATCCAAGAATTTAAAAAAGCCATCGTCCAAATCCATATTCAACATGAGGATGTAGCTTGTTGCTTATTTACCTATTCCCTAGATGAATATGCTTAATATTGGTAAATAGGCTTACCTTATGGATACATTACATCTTAGAATGCCTTTGAAACTAAATTCATTAACCATTTTAGTGTGCCTATTAATCTTACTACCTTGTATTATCAGTTTGCTACAACATATAAGGAACCTAATGAACCCATGAGCTCATTTAATAATCATTTTTCACTAGTCGTATAAGAGGTTGAAAGACCCATTCCTATAGATAGAAGTAATGCCTATTTAAGTTTATCTTAAAACATTGGATCCCCTAACTTCTATGCTTATTTAGAGGACCCCATTTGTACTCATATATTTAGCATTAGCTCATCAAGAGGCCTTCATTATTGAACAACAAGCTATGCCACATGGTTATAGTGTTGATAAACTTTGCTCATTAGAAAAACTAGGTGTCCACATCCAAAATAATCATACTTATCTGCCTATGAGTCATCCTATGGACCAATGTGTGACTTATAATCAAATCTTTCCTATAGCTCATGTCCAATCTGACCTCCGAGAAAAAAATGAGAACCCTATTATAATTTATAATTCATATGATTATGATTAGTTTAATTTTAATCAGTAGGATGTTTTACCTTATTCAAGATATCAAGTGTCTTTTATTGCTTTTACTGATTAAGTGTCATTTCCTACAAGAGATACTTTACAAGAAATACATGGGATAACTTATGGGACTACATTGCTAGATTCACAATTTGGAGTTTATGGATACACAAATGAGATTAATGCACATACAATCATGATGAAAAGAAATGTCCCATTTAAAAAATAAGAACCAATCCTTGGGAGTAGTGATTTTGATGATGAAGAGATAGCAATCATTTTAGGTAATCTCCCACATGAAGATCCAAGTAACAAAGAGTTGTATGCAGAATATGAAGAATCAAGTGATTTTTGTAATCAACCTAAAGATGAAATAGAAGATTTAGAGTAAATTAATTAATAATATTCATGACATGTATATGAAATATCCATATCATATGTTGCCACTCCTACATTTGTCTTGTCAAGCTAGTTCTAGAGGATCAACAACTTGATGACAGTGAATTGATTCCCATCCCTTCATTAGAGATAAATGAGGTGGAAGAGAAACTAGTAGTTGTCCTTACATTTGAAGAATTAAATTATTTGTATCACCTTGAATAATGAGTTTATAGTAGCCCTAATATTCACTTGAAAGTAGACATAGACAAGTCTAAAATGAGTAATCATGAACAATGTGGTTTGAATGAAGAGATGAACCCATTGAGAGTTCAAGATGATAATGACCCAATCCAATATAACTCTCCAAATTATTCATCCACTGATGATAAATCCAAAAGGTCATTGACTTGAGGATAATTAGGTCAATCTATTTTGAATGATGAAAATGATAATATAGATATTACAAAACTGTTCTTATTAGTTGGAGAGAAATCAATAGTGGATTCACCATTGGGCTATCACAAAGAAAATGCTTTTATTAGGTCGAGTATATAAATTACTCTAGTATGTATTAATGCCTACCCCTATTATTCATCATAAATCAATGTTTGGGTAGAGGTATTTCCTAAACCTTATCCTAAGTACTTCCTGCTAAGGAAATGCAAGTGCATGACTTAGTTTTATGGCATAGATATGATTAACTTGCATGAAAACATTATTAATAATTTTTTTAAGAAAATATTTTTTAACATAAATAAAAACATAGGAATAAATACATGTATTCTTTTGGTAGGGTGTCATGTCCCCTTTTTAGTTGACATGTCCAGAGTTGAAGATTAGCCTATTATGCGACCCTCGTAGGCTGATGGGATGGATAGAGGGTCTTGATAGAGATGGGTTGGAATTCGTTCGGGCTCTTTCAGACATGAATTAAGGGAGATATTAATATTTGATTGATTTAATCAAATATTAATTATTTGATCTCATTTTAATTAATTATTAATTAATTAATAATTATTAATTAATTATTAATTATTAATGATTTGGTCTAATTTGAGGATGCAAATTCTAAATTAAGACTTGGTCTAATTTTAAGACCCTAGTTCTAATTTAAGGAAGTCTAATTTAAGGGAGTCTAATTTTAGCAAGCACACCTTTGGAGGTGTATAAGAATCTCTCATGGGAGAGAGTTTGTATTCATGATTATTGATATTGATTCTTGTTAAGAAATTCTTCTGTGAAGACTGAGCCAAGGGTTCCAGTATTCCATCTGCAGTGGAGAACGTCAACTCTTCATTGTGCACGATTCAGAGGCTGTGAAAGATCAGCTGATCTATTGCCAAACTGCATTGAAGAACGTCAACTCTTCAGTGTGAGCGATTCAGAGGTTATGAAAGATCAACCGATCTATTGCTGAATTGGGAGATAACTTCATCTAGAAGCTATCACATGTACTTACAAGTTTGAGAGATAACTTCACACAGAAGCTATCACGAGGGTTTACAGGTATTTTCATTATTTGGGTTTTGATTCCAGAATTATACAGATATAGATCTTTTGTATTAGCCCATAATTCTACAGATCAGGATCAAGCATATAGGTTGAGCAATATCAGCGGCCGTATGACTTCCGTACAGATCTGTGAAAATTCGTACACATCTACAGAAAGTTTAGGTACCGACATCGGCGAACAGAGACTTACAGAGACCGACATCGGTCGACTAATCACCGACGTCGGCAAGGGGACCACTACAGGTCGACCGACGACGGTAGTATAACCGACGTCGGCGACTGTGTTTTTACACAGCAGGCCGAGACGTGCCAGATTCAGCCCAGTTTGTGGAATATACAGGAAATAAAGGCAAAACTTTTGATATTCTTTGTATATTTGACAGAGGATCTCTATTGTAAGCTTATGAGCAAATAAATAAGAAATTATACTGTGATTTATTCATCTATTTGAAGATATTTTGCAGAAATTCAGATAAGCAATTTGGAGCTTTGTTTTGATATTCGAAGGGATATTACAGTGGTATCAGAGCTAAATCTTGCCATCCTGAGGGTTTGACAGATCTTATGCAGCCACAAGGGTTGGGACCACACGGGTATTTCATGCGCAGTAGAGCTTTGCTTGAAGGTACTCAAGTTCTAGAACAACCGCCAGAAGACATGGGTGATGATATTGGCAGGGCCCGTATTCCTCACCATCCGAGAGATCAAGATGATCCAGAGGTTTTACTTACTCTTAGAGAACTACGAGAAGGGCAAAGGCAGAATAACCAGGTATTACAGCAGTTGGCAGCAGCACTGCCAAGATTGGGTTCTCTGAGGAGACATTCCCCACACCGTGAAGATGTCAGGGGTGTTGCAAGATCACAGAGAGGCCATGGGACTGTTTCTCATACAGCGAATAGGCCTACTAGGCCTATCTTTGTGAGACAGGAAATAGAGGAGGTGATAGCAGGTGAGGAGCATGAGGAGGCATTTACGGACACACTTAGGGCAGCGACTGAAGAGTGGGAGTCATTACCACCTATGGTCAGGGAGATGATTACTTTTGACCGATTCCTCACACAAAGGAAAGAACATTACCGAGGTCGACAGAATGGGAGACCAAGACCCCAGAACAATGATCTGAAGCATGCTACGAGTAGGCTCACACTAGCAACATTTGACGGTAGTGGTAAGGTGACAGCACAGGCCTGGGTTAGTAAGCTGGATACATTTCTCACATTGCGACCGATGGGTGAGGAAGATGCTATCAGATATGCGACACTACATCTCGAGGGAGTAGCTCACGATTGGTGGCACCATGGGATGGTGACACTCCATCATGATCGGATCACCTCTTATCAGGAGTTCGTGGACAGGCTAGTAGAGCGTTTTGACAGGAGGGATCCAGAGTCCTATTTTCAAGAGTTGGCATAGTTACGTCAAAGTGGGAGTCTAGAGGCATACATTGGTGACTTCCAGAAGTTATCAGTCATGGTCCCTGACATTTCAGAGAGGCGACTAGTAGTACTCTTCATGGAGGGCTTGACAGAACCATTGAGAGGTTGGATCAAAGGCTTTGATCCTCCTTCATTACAGGAAGCTATGAAGAAGGCGCGCAGTATGGAGATGGCAGCCCCATCAAGTAGATCTAACTCCAGAGGTACTTCTTCATCTAGAGACCATAAGCACTCCAATGGGGATACAGAGAGACCGGATTTTATCATAGATAAATCCAGGGTTAAAAATGATTCAAAGGCTAATCCAACAGCACCACCTTTGGATCATGAGGCGCTTAATGATTTACGCAGGAAGAAGCTTTGCTTCTACTGCAAAGGTCCATATGATATCCATCACGATTGTCCTTTGAGGCCTAAGGGCAAGATGAATCGTATGATGTGGGTATATTATGAGGAGTCAGAATCGGAAGATTTCGAACAGCATGATAGTTTTGAGGAGGTAGAGGCTTCAGAGCCTAAGACAGAGGCAGATTTAGAGCTTCATATACAGGAGGCACACCTATCCAGCATTCAGTCGGATGAGTCATTTAGATTCCATGGAGTTTTGGCAGGGCAGAAGGTTACCACCCTTCTTGATACAGGAGCCACACATAATTTCATAGATGCTAGATTTGTGGAGAAGCGTGGACTCACTACCGAAGATTTTGAGGGAATTAGAGTTAAGGTAGCCGATGGTCACACTCTGAGGTGTGAGCGCATGATTAGAGACCTCCCATTGCGCTTGAACAACTATGAGTTCAAGGCTAATTATTATGTAGTGAACATGGGGGACATAGAATTAGTTTTGGGTATGAAGTGGCTTCATTCATTTGAGGAAGTTACTCTTCGACTCAAAGACATGGAGGTTCGTTTTGAAGTTGATGGGAAAACACATATTCTTAAGGCAATACGGGGCAGCAGCTTCAAACATATGTTTTTTCATCAGATAGAGATGCCTACACTGCATGACATGATAGAGTGCGATGACGACTGCCCATTGGCACCAACACAGGAGATATATGGGGACGAGCTGTGTCTTGAGGTGAGTTCAGTTCAAGAGTTAGCACGTGTGGTAGGGACTCAGCTTTCTGTTACAAGCGGGTCACATGATGATGATACGAGTATGTCTAGCATTCACATTCTAGATACAGATATTATTCAGGGCCTGGAGTTCATGTTGATTGACAGCGGCGGAGATCAGGACTACATTTGGGATCCAGGGGGAAAATTGATTGGTTTATCATTCAGCAATTGCTTGAGGGCAAGCAATTTTAGGAGGGGCAGATTGTCATGTCCCCTTTTTAGTTGACATGTCCAGAGTTGAAGATTAGCCTATTATGCGACCCTCGTAGGCTGATGGGATGGATAGAGGGTCTTGATAGAGATGGGTTGGAATTCGTTCGGGCTCTTTCGGACATGAATTAAGGGAGATATTAATATTTGATTGATTTAATCAAATATTAATTATTTGATCTCATTTTAATTAATTATTAATTAATTAATAATTATTAATTAATTATTAATTATTAATGATTTGGTCTAATTTGAGGATGCAAATTCTAAATTAAGACTTGGTCTAATTTTAAGACCCTAGTTCTAATTTAAGGAAGTCTAATTTAAGGGAGTCTAATTTTAGCAAGCACACCTTTGGAGGTGTATAAGAATCTCTCATGGGAGAGAGTTTGTATTCATGATTATTGATATTGATTCTTGTTAAGAAATTCTTCTGTGAAGACTGAGCCAAGGGTTCCAGTATTCCATCTGCAGTGGAGAACGTCAACTCTTCATTGTGCACGATTCAGAGGCTGTGAAAGATCAACTGATCTATTGCCAAACTGCATTGAAGAACGTCAACTCTTCAGTGTGAGCGATTCAGAGGTTGTGAAAGATCAACCGATCTATTGCAGAATTGGGAGATAACTTCATCCAGAAGCTATCACATGTACTTACAAGTTTGAGAGATAACTTCACACAGAAGCTATCACGAGGGTTTACAGGTATTTTCATTATTTGGGTTTTGATTCCAAAATTATACAGATATAGGTCTTTTGTATTAGCCCATAATTCTACAGATCAGGATCAAGCATATAGGTTGAGCAATATCAGCGGCCGTACGACTTCCGTACAGATCTGTGAAAATTCATACGCATCTACAGAAAGTTTAGGTACCGACATCGGTGAACAGAGACTTACAGAGACCGACATCGGTCGACTAATCACCGACGTCGGCAAGGGGACCACTATAGGTCGACCAACGATGGCAGTATAACCGACGTCGGCGACTGTGTTTTTACACAGCAGGCCGAGACGTGCCAGATTCAGCCCAGTTTGCAGAATATACAGGAAATAAAGGCGGAACTTTCGATATTCTTTGTATATTTGACAGAGGATCTCTATTGTAAGCTTATGAGCAAATAAATAAGAAATTATACTGTGATTTATTCATCTATTTGAAGATATTTTACAGAAATTCAGATAAGCAATTTGGAGCTTTGTTTTGATATTCGAAGGGATATTACATAGGGTCCCTGCCAACCTTCTCAAAATACTAAACATCAATATGTTTTGTATCACGTGTCTAACTGTTGAGGATGTTCCATTACTTGACAATAGATCACTCTTCAAAATTTATTTTTAGGCATGAATTTACTTGGCATGATCATGTAAATATCTTTCCTTTGTTTATTTGATTTCCTTTCTTTTTTTATTATATTTTCTTTTTTATTTTTTTATTTTAGGTTTGTTTTCTACTTTCTTTGTTGGGTTTGTCCCAATTGTTTTATTTTGGTTCTACATTTTTTTAATAAAAGATGATGAAGTGGAAGGTTTATAAGTAGGTATAAGTAATGGTATTATGTGATAAGGTGTTCCTTGAGTTATTTTATTAATTAACATCATGCTATTGGGTTTGATGTGATGGCTTAGACTATTGTATGTGTTCTAAATTTGTTCTTAGTTTACTAAGTTTGGATAAAACTAGTTGGCTACTAAAGGTATCCCTTCGTCACCAAACACAAAATTCATATCTTAAAATTTTTCTAAGTTTGTTTGGGTGAACTTTTTGTGATGAAATAATAGGGTGAAAAATCTATAGTCATACCTTTTATTTGCCATAGTGTTCCCCAACCCTAAACTGAGACATAAAAAAAATAAAAAAGAAAAGAGAAGAGAAAAGAAAATCAATTTAAAAAAAAAAACTTAGTCTTGGGTGATTTAGGCAACCTCTACCATAGGTTTTTTGAATTAGATGGTAGTGGAACAAGGATTTTATAAGGACCATAGATAACTTCATTGGGGCTATAGATGTTTGGCTGGTGGTGGAACAATGTCTAACTAAATGTTCACAAGGTATGACTCACTAGCTTGATGGTTAGAGTCATAGTAATTAATCTTAGTAGGTCTTTGAAATGGTAAATTAATTCATTTTTCACACACTAAGTTAATAAGGATGTTAAATTTTGTCACTTAATTTCTCCTTGTATGCAAAGTGAAATACAACTAATCTATAAATCAATCCTAGCTCAAAGAAGATAAATCCTACTTGTACTTTCGATTGTTGATACATTAGATATTTGGGGTCATGACCAAAATGAATCTACTAGACCTAGCCAAGGGATATCTTACCATAATAATATCAGTAGGGAGAGTTCCAAATCCTCCAATCAAGCAAAAATATGTAATATCCCTAACTAGGTCTCATGTTTTCATATTCACAATGTATAATTGACAAAAGAAAAATAAAGTTTAATCTAGTGCTCACCAGATCTTGTGTCATAAAGTGGGGGTAATAAAAATTAATAATCAACATGCATAGAATACATACACTCATGTCAATGTATATGAAATATTAATACATGGGAGAGAATTACAAATGGAAATCTATCTACACTTACAAAAGAGGAACAAAGTTAGGAATAGTTACCTTTGAAGATGAACCCACTGAGCCTCAATATCTCCATTGGCCAAGGTGCTTTGCAAGAGGTTGTTTTGGTATGTAAGGATGACAAGGATAAATCATCTCTAGGATACATAACCTATCTATTCATCCTAAATATTTATTCACAAGACAAGATTCATATCTCCAAAGAAAGTATTAAAATCCTAAGATATGCCTCTCAATTAGAATGGTGGATAAGTAGATGCACAATATAATACTCTTATTCTCTTCTCTTCCTAAGAAATGCTGAAATGAATGTGTTTACATAGATTAATCTAACCCAAGTCATTTTTTAAAATTTAGTTGATAAGGTCAACCCAATCGACTTTGTATCGTTATTGACAAAATCCTATTAGGTCTTGGACTAGGTCAGCCACGGGCTGACCTAGACCCTAAATGAGTTTTGTCAATTAGAGTATAGGGTTGATGGGGCGAAAATTTTATCATAAACCATAAAAAAATATTTTAGGCTAGGGAAGGGATAATGAATGCATAAAATGACTAAAGAAGGGTGAAAAATAAGAGGTAAAGCTTAGGAGAATGTTTTTAGAAGATGGTTTTGTAGATAACAATCGGTAGTAAAGTGACACCAATCCTATGAAGCACCAATGGTCTACCCACCCATTTCTTAGTACACCCCTTAGTACATGCACTCATAGAGATTGATACTTGATGGGTTTCTATAAGAGAGAAAACATCAATAATTAATAAATTTTAAAAATATTATGTGTATATATATGCCCCACTCAAAGATCATGATGTATCATGTGTATACACATAATATTTTCAAAATTTTATCATATACTAATAATTTTTATCTTGTAGGAACCCATTGAGTCTCAATCTCTCTAAGTGCACACCTTAAGGGGTGCACTAGGAAAGGGGTGGGAAAACCATTGGTGCTTCTCAAAATTGTTGTCCCTTTTGTCACTTGTTATTTACACACTTATCTCCTGAAAACCATTTTCCTAAGCTTGGTATTCTCTATTTTACCCTCTTTAATAATTTACCATATTTTATCATCCCTTTCCTCACCTTAAATCCCTTTTGACAATCAACTTTACTTGGTCGACTAGGTCAAACCTATATAGTTTTGGATGATTTTCACGTAGGAACTAGTTTGACTCTTGGCCAACCTAGCTCATGACCTAGTGAATTATTATCCAAAATTATACCAGGTTGATTGGGTTGACCCTATCGATTGAGATTTTTAGAAGGGTTTAGGGTCAAATCCAACTATATATACAAGTTCATTTTGCCATTATTTAGAAAAGAGAAGAAGAAGTAAGAGCTATTGCACATCTATTTATCCACCATTCTAATTAAGGAACACGCTTAGGGTTTCATAATTTATTTAGAGATATAGATCTTGTCTTATGGAGAAATTTTTTGGATGCATTGACAGGTTGTGTAGCCTAAAGGTGATTTATATTTGTCACCTTACATACCACAACAACCTCTTATGAAGCACCTTGGCTAGGGAGAGATTGAGACTCGATGGGTTCATCTTCAAAGGTAAGTATTCCTAACTTTATTCTTCATTTGTAAGAGTAGATAGATATAAATTTATACTTCTATTCCATGCATTAAGATTCTATATACATTAATATGAGTATATATATTTTATGCATGCTTATTTTTATTGTTTATAAACCCCACTTTGTGCCATAAGCTTTGGTGAGCACTATATTATATTTACTTTACTTGTTATTATTTTAGTGAGATATCAAAACATAAGACTTACTTAGGGTTATTATGTGATTATGCTTGACTGGAGGCTTTGAAACCCTCTCTAACATGGTGTATTATAGTAAGAGATCCCTTAATCGGGTCTAGTAGATCTCCATATTAGTCATGTTCTAACTTAAAAAATGTGTTTCCAATATAAAGTGTATGGTATGATCTATCTTCTCTGAGTTAGGATTGATTTATAGAAATGATGCATTTATAATTTCACACATTCTAGTGAACCCGACATGAATCTAACCCTTGCAAGTTTTATTTCATATTTTTCATTATTTTATGATTTTATTCTATATATATTTGTAATACTAGGTTGATAGTATTGACATAGTTATAACTTATGTGTGTAGTTTTAACACACAATCACATCAATATGACTTTGTTTTATTTGTGAAGGTTTTTCAAACTTCTAGTTCAAACTACTAGGTCAACCCAGTCAACCCTGTACACTTTCAAAATTTTAGTGTAGACTACTAGGTCGACCCAATCAACCCTATACATTTTCAAGCATCTAGTCAAGCATATTATGTCAACCTAATTGACCTTGTATATTTTTAGGTTTTCAACAAATAAGATCTACAAAACTAGATCGACCCAATTGACACAATTAGTAAAATTTACAAGTATAAATTAGGGTACTTTAATAGCAATCTTATTTTACTCTACATCATCCAATCCACCAAGATTCATTTTTATCCTTGTTTTTCATTTATATCATTCATTATAGTTCCATTTTCATAGTTTATAGTCTTTAAAACTGCCCTTATACAGTCAACTAGGTCAACCTTATCGACGTAGTTCTATATTTTATGTTTTATCTAGAAAGATAGGTCGACTATATCGATATAGTTCATTTTTAGACCCTTGATTTTTTAGTACATAGGTGACACTATCGACCCTATTCTATATTATTTGTATACACTATCAACTAAATCAACATTGTACTATGTTTCAAAGTTAGGATTAACACTTATATGCTAGTAATTAACTCACACTTTCATTTCTTACTACTTTTGTGCTTATAATAGATCACATAGTCTAATAGGTGGTTTTTTAATATACCATTCAATTGTATTATTTTCTCTTTTAGGCATACACTATCAAATCACAAAATCTTAAAAACACATTTTAATAATTGTCTACCCAAGGCCTACCTACTTAGATTTCATCACCAAGGTTGAAACTGACTTGGTTTTATAGCTAAGTATAAACACATGGTTAATGGTATATTTTGGCTAAGCATCCAACACCATTATTACTACGATCTGTGAAGTGAGGGGTAGGCCCCAATACTAACCATGTATCATTGTCAATATAGATCCCTTTTAGCCTAAACAACCCAAAACCATCCTTAGATTGATTTTTAGTTCCTTGCTTACAACAAACATATTATCGCATCTAAAAATCATATTTTAATAATATAAAAAACATTTAGGTTGACCAATTAGTTAGCTTTTACTTTCCAAGTTGACTTCTTTCTCTTTACTCAATTATAGATTGTATTACGAAATCTTGCATTAGCCAACATTGGTTTAAGGTTTTGTGTTGTGTGCCTCAATTAGATTATTGACCAAATTGATTGTGTGTTTATTTTCATTTCATGCTTTGAAAACACTTGTAAATTTTTTCTTGTTTCAGTACATAGTCATTTCTATCGACACAGTCTCTTATAGATTATATGTTTTTCCTTCCTCAATGTATTAGGTTGACCCCTATTTTTTGTACTAGGTTGACCCTATTGACTTTGTACAATTTTTAGCTCTTATTTTCTATACTATGTTGACCCTATTGACTATGTACAGTTTTTAGACCCTATTTTTTGTACTAGGTTGACCCTATCGACTATGTACAATTTTTTTAATCACTTGTTATTCCCTTATGGTTGCATCTCTCTTACCTTGTTTAATATTTCTCCTTCATCATGAACTTCCTATTTGAAGACAAAACTGAGTTGAATTCAATAGATATGATGATTTTTACCACCCCTCATAGGGTCTCCCATAAGTATATTAGGGTGCCTCTCTTATATGAGAGTAATGTTCATATATCCACTCACACAAAGAACTATGGGACCCTTCCTCATTCCTCTTCACTATGTAATCCTCTCTTTTCAATTAAATATCAACCCAAATTAGATTATACCCCTAAAATTCTCTTCTTTATCTTTGAATTTCCTCAACATTGAGGAAAGGATCCCTTTACCATTTACCATCTAATAATTAGTGGTCAAGTTGAATAACCTCATTCACCTTCTCCCACATTCTCACATGGATTTTGGGGCACTACCTTCTTTTATTCTCAACCTCTTCCCTCTATTATGATCCCTTATCAGACCATGACCTCTTCTTATTTAATTTCTTCCACCTCCATGCCTAGTATATGCACTAACATGACAAGTTCTACATCTAGTGGGACTCTCCCAAGACCCACTCTCCTTAACTCTTCCACTAGTGCATCATTTTTTACCCAAGGTAATCATTCTTCTAGTGCTTATTCTTCTCATCCCTTCATTATTTCATCTTTTTCCACATAATCAAAATTTTCCACTAGTGCGTCACATTCTAATAGTTCCTCTCAAGCTCCTACCAATACCAATAGTGGTACCCAAGCTACTCCTTCCAACTCTAATACCTCAAATAATGATAATAATGCCAATCAAACCCATCAAATTTTATTAAAAACACTTTATCAAATTAATACTTTTCAATCTCATAATATAAATCAAATGTTGAGAATGAAAAATCACCTTATCCATATTCAAACCCACCCTTAACCAATGCCTTGGGGATTACATAATCAAAATGTTCCCCTACCACCTTTTTGATATTCCCATGGCAATCTCATCCCTCAACCTCCTCTTGTCAACAAGATAATTAAAAATATTCAAAATGAACCTTTTATCACTCAAATTACTAAAATTGATATAGGAGATATCACCCCTACCATTTATTAAAATGGGTCAACTGATCCTACTCTTCATCTAAAAACATTTAGAAATCTCTATAAAGATTAGGTCAAATTGAATACCTTTGTTGATACCAAAATATTACCCAAAAATCTCACATGTGATGCCTTATATTGGTAAAATCAACTTAAAACTCATTCTATTACTAGTTTAGAAGATTTAGTGAATGCTTTAGTTCAAGAGTTCCAAACTAGTGATTTTACAAAAAATACTTTGGCCCACTTTATCAATTGTAATCAAATTAAATACAAAATTGTCCAAGCTTTTGTTAAAAGGTGGAAAGCATTGTCCAACAAATGTGAACATAACATCATTGATGATAGCCTTTTCCATCTCTTTAATAATGCTCTTTTTCCCAAATTAAAATATTGGGTCCACATTTTCTCTCCATGTACCTTGGAGGAGGCTATTGACCCAAAAAATGTCAAGATTTCCTTATGCATCAATTTGAGCCAACCAACCTTCTATGAGTACTCATATCTTACTTAAGAACAAAAATCATAATGCTACTAATGATGGTGTCATGGACTTTAATGACACCATTCACACTATTCAAGTTGTTGTTCCTAAACAATCTTTGGAACTAGCTCCCCCTTCTCAAAAATACATCGATCCTCATTTATCTTCACCTAATAACATTAATCTTCACAAACCCTTATCCTCAGTTGAATTACTAAAATGTATACCTAGGCCTCTTCCATGAGAACTTGATCTCACTCATCTTATGAAATATTGGTATGATCCTAACAAGTTTTTTTGCTTTCACACTAGTTGCGGTCATTCTCAAGAGACATGTAGGCAACTTCATAATTTGGATATGGATTTTCTTCTTGGTCCTAATTTTGATCATGACTCTATCATTCAAAAATGTCAACAAGCCTATGACATTGCTTTTAAATATCATAAAACACATATTAAATCTCAAGCCTTAAATCAATCTAATGCTCATTTAGTTATCTATAAAGACCCTCTTCCTAATCACCAACATAATCAAGATAACCAAGACAAGCCCACCCCTTCCACCAACAATGTTGAATGTATTGCTGACCCAACTCCTAAAGAGAATGTGGTTAATATGACTAATATGTGAAGGGTGGTTACTTTCATTGATCATCAACCTATCTACACCCCTACATTATCTCACACATTTCGTGTTATCCAAGATTCTTCTCCAACTCACTTAAATGAGTTACGGCAAGATGACCTTGTAAATTTAGATGATCTAATTCCCATTCCTCCATTAGATAACACTTCCCACTTTATTTCTACCATCCCTCCATATTCATTACCTAACATTAATGATAATCAAGATTCTATCAACACTTCTCCTACTAATTATCAAAACCAACCTGAACCAACTGCTTCAAATTCTCAACATAATTTACAACCTTACTCTAAACCTTTTCCTTCTTATCAACACAAATTACAATGTACTTTATCTCCTCTTTTTGAGGACCTCATTCATTACTATGCACCTATTTCTAACAACCTTCTTATGGGCTATGACAAGTGGGATCCCATCATGGAACTCACTAATCTCTAATACCAAATTCCATTTCTTGAGATTATGATGACCTCTACATCATTGAAACCATATTATACAACTCTTATTTGAAATGAAAATCCCTCATCCTCCCTTAGTAGGACACAAAACAACCTTATCTAGATCTGAAGATAACATATTACAATAATGTGAAGAGATGTCCATCCATGTTGATGAAATAATGGACACTTCTCTTTCCTTAAAATTTTCCATCACTTCTCTGATTCCCAATGAGATTCTACTTCATACAGATGATGTTTCTCTATTCATTAGTGTCCAAATTGGTGATATTCAATTCAAGCATGCCTTGATTGATGAGGGTTATGACATTTATGTTTCCTCTCTCAATTTTATCAAAACCTTCAGATATTCTAAATGCAACCTCAAATATACATGTAACACATGTTAAGGATATGATTGAAGGCAAATGCCTCCTTTAGGTTGTGTGTGTAGATTGGATTACAAGAAATGATTAGTCGAGCATTAGTCTAAGAAATCAAAGAAAAATACATAAAGATCTAATTAAATCAATCCAATCTGTTCATGTAGGGTTTGCTAATAACAATAAGATACAAATGAAATAAAGCAAACCATTACCTTCCCAAGTGACTCCATCGCTCAAAAGTGGCTCAAAAACATGTTCTCCCCATGATCAAACATCCTTGTCTTCAACAACAATGGTGGAAAACTCCTCCAATACCTCAAGAACACTCCATAAAACCTAGGCTCATGATATTAAAAATATCTAACTTGCCTATCAATGAAGCTAATCCAAATGCAAATAACACAAAAATCAAAACACAAATGAGTTATGGAGAGATTATAGAATATAAGTTTACATAATTTTGAGCTTAAAAATGATGTTCGTGGCCTCTCTATTTATAGATTTTTCAGATTGATTAGAATTAATTATGATTATCCATCTTGAGATGAAGATGTGTGGCTAATAATCCATTCACTTTTGGAGTCTAAAATCAATAAATGCCATCATAATTATTTGGGAAGAAGGGGCATTAATGAGGCATGGGAGGCCATAATCTGATATTTTATGTATTTATGGCTCATGGATGCCACCCCATAGATGATGTCACTAGGTGATGTAGATATAAACAATCAATTTTCAATAATGAGATATTTGATAAGTTTCATGGAATTATTGCTTAAGATCTTAATTTGGATTAATTATCTTAAACAAGGTTAATCAATTTTAGTGCAATTCTTTGGAAATGGTGCTCAATTAATCAAAATGATAAAAAAATCATATTAATGGATCATAATTTGACTAGAGAATAATTGGAAGGCAATGTTAGATGCATATAGACTATGTTCCCATTTTGGATGTTCCTAACACAATATAACAAAAGCATGTGACATGTACTAACAAATTAGAATAAAATAGTGATCTAGAGCACTAAATGGTGAAAACATCATTTTGACTCAGAATAATTTGATCAAAGTTAGGTATCACATAAAATACGTTGCCCCATTTAGGATACATTAGCCTAAATTAGCACTTATAAATGACAAGATCAAACCATTTAGCATGCTTTAGTAATTTTAACCTAAAATATGCATTTGAGTAAGATTGACAATTTCAACACAAATGATGTTTAAGATTTAGATGTCTACATTATTTCCCTAATTGAGATGGCATAGTGAGACATTCAAGTGAAGCAACCTCTTTTCAAAGAAAAGAGTTGTCAATAAGAAATTATAAATGACCCATGATGCCCACTCAAGAGGACATACTAGGATGAAAGAGAAGGATGGACTTTTGAAAAGAGAAAGAAAGTGAGAGATTAACCCATAAAATAGATCACATCCAGATGAACTCATGCTTGCACAAGTGATTACCATCAATGATCAAAATATAATTAGAGGTATAATGATCCCCAAAGATAGGGGAAATGGGAAAGATTCAATCCAAACATATAAGAGACACACTTGAAATGCACCCAATTTAAGAGTGCAAGTTGTGTGCTTATGACATTGGTCAATCTCAAGATCAGTTATACATCAAAATATTGCCATCATGGGAAAAAGTGTGGAGAGCTTGGAATTAGAGGAAAAGGGAGAACATGGTCTCCATAAAGATGATAATAAGAATTACCCCAGTAAAGTAATTTTTATCATGATAAGATAGTTATTGCCCAATAGCAATAAATTTGATCATTGATAAAGAATTAATAATGGTTTGCCTTGGTAGGGATGATTTGATTCTGATGTTGTTCATATGTTGTGCCCCATCATGGGCAATTGGCAAGAAAATAGCTCAAGGATATAACCCAAAACATAGGTTAAATAGAGCAAGTGCAAACGTATATGTAATGGTAGAAGGGCTTGGAAAGTGATAAAAAACCAAACACATGAGAATGCACAAAGTGATGAAAGAGATGAAAATATGAATAAAATATATCCAAGCTAACCTCAATATAAATTGAGTGCTGCCTACATAGTTCATTAAGACCTCAAACCGATGTAGTTCTCCTAGAAATAGGAAAGAGTGGAATGAGAGATGAAGAAAACTGACCAAATTTTGATTAGACTCATGATATATGTGAAGAGATGCATGTCTAAACATAGAGTCAAGTGCAAAAATTCATGGTACTTAGATGCCTATTTTCATATCATAAGCCTAGATTATGCATAGTGATCTTGAGAACTGTTTATCAGAGTGATGTTGATGTTAAGACTTTGAAATCTAAACACAAAGTGCTTGCTATAGAAAATAAATTAGGTATCATAAGTATGAATAACTTAGAATGACATAATATTCCAATTTCATTGAGTTGGTTTAAATGTGAAGACCTATAACTAAGGATATTGGTAAAACAATGACCAAAATTAGAGTTACAATTATTTACATTTAAACAAAAAAGCAAAGAAAAAGAAAAAGATAAACATAAATGAACCTAAATTAAAATTAATATATGAACAATAAAGACTTACGTAGGGATAATAATGTGTAAAAATAAGATAAGGACATTGTGATAACATGAGATCAAGATATAAATAATCAAGATCTATTTGGATCATCAAGATGTACTTGGAAAAAAAAAGCAAGACTAAACAAGAACTCAAAATACTAGAGAACACAAATAAATAAATGAATAAACAATTTTTTTTGGAATTTTTGAAGTATCTCAACTTGATTGAGGATTAAGAGACATAGAACGGTCCAACTCATAAGATGGTGAGAGCATAAAAGAGTGCTTGTGAAACAACAAAAGTGCACCAACTTAAAATGCTCACAAGATGACAAGAATGTATGATCAGAGGGACTAAGTTGACCTTGACTTGAACCAAACATGACCTACATAACCCCATAATAATCCCAAGCCACAATAATTTTACCCACACAAAAGGAAATGAGAAACTAACTAGGTCATAATAAGTTCACAAACAAAGGTGAACGACAAGACAATTTATAATAATAATGACCAGGTGATGTGGTAATGTATGATGAAAAGGCATTCTTCCTAACTTGCCCATAGGTAGTTATAATTAGGAAACAACATCATAATTCTAATTTTAACAAAGGTAGTTATAATTAGGGGTACCAAAACAATACTGATTTGCCCATAGGTAGTTATAATAAATGATACCAAATAAGATGATAGATGAAAGATAACTTACCAAATAAAATGTCACACTATTTCATAGACTGTTATTCAACACTAAATTCAAAGAAATGTTGAAATTGGATCAAAATCCCCTTGTAGAAAGTGAAAGATGAACCAAAGGAACCAAGATCAAAATGGGACCAATATTTTGACTAAAAAAAAGCTTTGGTTAATAATAAAGACATGGTATAATAATATGATATAAGAAAAGTGATCGAAAGACAATTGGTATAAGGGAAAATAGGGTTACCCCCAAGTGATGATTGGCTTAGATTTTTCACAAAATAGTGAGATCATGGCCTAGATTGCTCATAAAATGGTGAGAGAATTTAATCTTATAATCAATTGCTTATAAAATAGTGAGAGCATGATAAAGGTGATTGATCTAACCTCAATAGAAATTGAGCGTTGCCTACATAGTCCCGGAGGACCTCAAGTCAATGTATTTCAAATAGTGTGGTAAATAGAACATAATGGTATAATATGCCTAAAAAGGGTCTATAAGGTTACCCCCAAGAGATGAGACATGGTAATGATAAATGGTAATTGGAAAATCAAAAAATGGTTCTGCGTCTCTTGCTGACAGGGAGATGCACATCCTAGTCAATGTGTGAAACAATAAAAATGATCAGTTATAAAAATTTCTACCCAACTCCTCATTAGTAAAATTATTCTATCAATATCTAGCTATATATTTAGACCTCAATAATGTGTTCATGATCTTCCTAGGTCATTGAATTTGATTCCTTTAAACATCGAGATAAGATATCTTTGTAGCCTCTATAAAGGAAACTATTCCAATGATAAATGATATAAGTGGGTAATGAATAGGTGGATGATAATGGAATGTATAATGAATGGGAAAAAAATGAATATTAGTATTTTTAGTCACACGTAATGTTACTGATATTGGATTTGACATAATTTTAGTTGTGGTGGGGCCAAAGACCTTTGAAGATGCTCTCGATAGGACCATCAAAATTTTCTATTATTTGATCTTGAGAGTATATACCATTTGATTATTTTGTAGATTATAAGTTGTTTTGATTTGATCTTGAATAATATCTTCCATAAATAGTGAATAACTTTTATGCTCAACTATTGGTGCCTTAATGAGGTTTTCACGAATGAATTTTTTTTTATCATCCCATAGTGTCTCTGATAAGGTTTCATAAACAAATGTTAACACTTGAGTTTGATTGTATTATAACACCTTTGAAAATGTTTCACTAAAAGATGTTAAGTTTTAACTTTGATTATCTCCTAGCACCTCGAAAAAGGTTTCACTAGAAGAGTGTTCTCCTTCTGAATGAATGTGGTCTTGCCCCATGATATTATACAAATGGTATGTTGTCATGGATGTAGTTCAACAAAGTGTAATTCTATCGGTCCCAATTGATGTTTATGGGAGGTGGAATGTCAATATAATGACTATGTTGGGTGGTAATAATGGGATGATGAAAGGAAACACAATCCCCATAGAAGACACTAGGAGAACTTGTGTCGATGATGAAGTAATCATTCTCAAAAACTATAGAAGGATCACAAATATATTCAAATTGATTTGTAAGGAAACTGTAACCAAAGTTGTAACAATCCTCACTATAATGTGTTTCTAAATCTGATTTTAATGCAAGGGACTCTAAATCTAATGTCATAACTGATGTTTTTATTTTTGATGCTAAATCTGATATCGATTCAAAAATAGAACCTGATTTTAATGTTATTTCTTCATCTAAAATGGTTATTTATTTAATGTTCTATTGAATTCTAAATTTTGGAAAAGTAATGGCCTATGATGACATCATGGGCTCAATAAAAATGGATTCATCTAAGAAAGGTTCAACATAGAGTGTCTCATCTAAGTGAAGCCCATCAAAGAGAGGGAACCTCTCAAGGGATGTCTTGATAAAATTATGTCTGTCAAAGTGAGACTCCTTAATGAGTGGAAAAAGATCAAGAGACAACTCTATAGAGATTGGATTGTCAAGGAGATAAGGCTCTTTAAGAATAGGTAAAATATGAATATGTAACTTATCACAGGTTGACTCATCACAAATGGGTGTTTCAACAATAACATTATGGTTTTGATTTATAATTGTTTGAAAAAAATCAAATTTGAACACATTTTGGTCTTCATAAGATGGCTCTTGTAGAGGTAATGGTTCTTGTTGAGGCTTGAAGATCGGCGTGACATTTATAAAGTGGGGAATATTTAGTTTAGTGGGAATAATGGTTTGTGACTCAATAATGGACTATCCAAAAATTAGACTATTGAAGAAGGGATCAATAATTATTGGTTCATCAATTGGAGGTTATTCAACAATAGGTTTACTAGATGCAAGTGATGGGCCTATAATGGTAATGACTGGATGCTTCATATCTTGGTTTCTCACACAAACCAAAATATTAGGTCCTAAAATGGTAACCTTCACACGTTGTGAAGCTTGCTTGCTCACACAAGTTGAAGGGGGAGGAGGATATCCCAAAATGGTAAACTTCACATATTACGGAGCTTGGTTACTCACACAAGCTAAAAGAGAATATTCTAAAATGGTAACCTTTGCATGTTGTAAAGCCTACTTTCTCACACAAGCTAGAGGAGAATAGCCCAAAATGGTAACCTTTGCACATTATAGAGCCTAATTGCTTACACAAGATGAAGGAGGATAGCCCAAAATGGTAAGATTTACATGTTATGGAGCTTGATCACTCACACAAGCTAAAGGAGAAGAAGGATACCCCAAAATAGTAACCTTAGAGAATGGAGCACAAATCAAAGGAGATAGAGTACATCCTAAAATGGTAACCTTCATATGTTATAGAGCCTGCATGCTTACACAAGCTAAAGGAGAATAACCCAAAATGGTAACCTTCAATCATGGTGTGTAAATTGAAGAGGAAGGATGAGTATGACATACAAAAACTGACATGGATGCGATCGATTTTCAATAGATAGGCCCAAAGAGGGAAACATCTTCAAATAAGATAGAACCCTCATGTCCACCATAAAAATGCTCTACCTTGCAACTAGGGTCACAAGAAACCCTATTGAAAGTATACCTTAGTGTCATTATTTAAAAAGAGTGTTCTCAATGTTTGGAAAGATTTGGATAATGTTTTTAAAATATTTAAACAAGATATGATGTTTTAGTTTTCTTACAAAATAATGACAAGGTAATAAAAGAGACTATAAAAAGGAGGGTGGCTTGGACCCACACACAATTAGAAGATTTGGTTCATGAATTTACTCAAATTTTGGTAAATTTTAAATCATATAGATTGGAAGATGGTGTAATAAATCAAAAATCTAGAGTGCGACTTGCACACTAAAATCTAGACCTTTGAGATATGTCAATACTATAAAAGCTAGTTTAACTTTGATGAGTTAATACTAGAAAATTAGAAGAAATCTCTTCAAATTATGAAGAAGATAATTCAAACTAAGAAACTCATGATGTGAAAACATGCAATATTTCTTAACTATAAAACTAAAACCAAATGGGTAACACAATTCCACCACATGGTGATAGTGGGGATAGTATAAAATGTGTTCTAGGACTTAAAGTGTCAGTGATGCACAAGATGATTTAAGTCTACTAAGATGATAAGTGTGATTTTGAGTCTATAAAATGGCCCTCAATTCAAAAAATAGAAAATTAAACCCAAGTTAAAATAAGTTTAATGTGCAAATGACAAAGCCAATTTAACACATCAACCCTTAAAACTTAGAAAGGTTCAATTTTGAATGTGAATTATCAATGAGGGACTTAATATAATTTTAAAAATGATTTAGACTCAAATGGGTAGCATAACTACACTAATTATACCAATGATGACACAATGTTTATGATGACAAATTTGAACAAGGAAAAGATTGATTTTCACTTGGACAAGGTAATGCCTCCTTGTTCAATAAATTTGGGGTGAATGTGTTTGGTTTATGACATTTATGTTAATAATTAGTTTTGACCCAAAATAAGACTAAATAATTTAAGATAGACAAATAAACTAATTAATCATTTTAAGCCCTAAACTGATAAGGTGTGGCAAAGTGGGGTTAACTAAACTAGCAAGTTTTTGAATGTTTCTAGATGGATCCTATGCATAAAACTTTCACATCAAAATGTAAAAGAAGTAACACATCAATTGGGTCCATGTCATATGAATTTTTGTAAAAAGGTATTTCCTTTTTTACAACCACTACATCAATCACTTAGTGTAGTGTGACGTCTAACATGATCATACGTCCCATGGGCTTAACCTAGCGATAAGAGATGGTTTAACCACTCAAACCACCATCCTACTAGGCAATCCCAATTTATATACCCACTATAGAGAGGGGTTGAAGACAATATCAAGAGATGAAACCCTAGGTCAAATATTCCCTAAAGAACTTATGGGAGGTGATTAAATCCCCCTCACAAGCCATTAAGGTTGTTTCTAGATCACCCAAGCCATGCGGGTTTTGGGGAGAGCCTTGACAAATTTTCTTTTACACCTTTGACTATTGTATTTTGTAATAAACATGGAACTTTTGATCCCACATGATCTATATAGGGGATGGAGGGAGAGAATACACACACAACTTTTTTTTTGCCAATCAAATCTAACAAATCAATGATCTATTGAAGACAACTTTGAAATGTGTTCAATTTTAAAGCACTTAAATCAAAAAGTTTGGTGATGTTCTTTGGCCCCTTGGCCTTAAGTTGTAAAAACTTGTAAAGAAAAATTAAAAAACATTTAAGCAAACATCTAAGTGTTTCTTTAAGCACCCAAAACAAATGTTCCTAATCCTTTTTAAGCACTAAAAAAAGAGTTTAAAAAAACTCGATTAAGCTTATTTAGATCACTTTTCAAGTTGGCCCTACAAGGAAAAATTTAGAATTTAATTTAGCCTTGAAGAATTTTTACAAATGAGATAAACAAATTTGAAAAATAAGCTCTCAAGTTTCACACAATGCAAACCCACAACTCCATAGTGCAATCTCATTACTCTGCAAAACCATGATTCAGATAGGCAATATAGATACTCATGTTAGTTTAATAGAAACCCATAATATCACTACTTAGGTTAATAATCCCACTATTCAAGTTGGGTTAGGGTCACAATAATACTATTCATGGTTATAATCCCACTATTTTGGTTGGGTTGGGTTGGGTTGGGGTCACAATCCTGCTATTCGAGGTTACAATCCCGCTATTTAGGTCAGGTCAGGTCAGGGTCACAATCCTACTATTTGGGGTTACAATCCCACTATTTAGGGTTAAAATATTGCTATTTAATTTATGTCAAGTTAAGTCACAATCATAATCCTTGTATTTTGATTTACAATCCCCTAATTTGGGTTGTTAATCTCATGACTCAGATAGGCAATCTCATGACTAGCTAGTTACAGTATTACAATATCACTACTAGTAAGTAACGAGGTTGCAATATCACTAATTTTGAGTAGTGGTATTGTAAAATAGATACATAATATGTAGATAGAATCAAGGTTTTTCCAAAAAAAATTAATACTATGACTTAAAATGACAAACATGTGACTGTGTGAGTTATGAGATTACATTCCAGAGAACAAAACTGTGACTTCTAGAAAAATGGACTTTTGCTCAAATTTTCACCTTATTTTCTTCCAAACTCAAAGATCATAAAAATAAAGGGTTATTAATTTGTATATAGGTTCTTTTTTATCATATTCACGGGGTATGGTCCCATTAGGCATGCCAAAATGTAGATTGGATTACAAGAATTGACTAGTCAAGCATTAGTCCAAGAAATCAAAGAAAAATGCATATAGAGCTAATTAAATCAAACCAATATGTTCATGATAATAAAAATAAGATAAAAATGAAATAAATTAAACCATTACCTTCCCAAGTGACTCCATTTCTCAAAAGTGGCTCAAAACATGATCTCCCCTTGATCAATCATTCTTGTCTTCATCAACAATGGTGGCAAAACTCCTCTAATGTCTCAAGAACACTCCACAATACCTAAGCTCAGAATATTGAAAATATATAATTTCCTATCAAATTAAGTTAATCCAAATATTAATAATATAATAATCAAAACATAAATTATTTATGAAGAGATTTTAGCATTATGACATTACAATAATTGAGCTTAAAAATGATGTTCATGGCCTCTCTATTTATAGATTTTCCAATTTGATAAGAATGAATCTAGATCATCCATCTCAAGATGAAGATGTGTGGCCAAGAATCCATTCAATTTTGGAGGCTAAAATTAATAAATGCCCTCATAAATATTTGGGATAGAGAGGCATTAAAGAGGCATGGGAGGCCATGATTTAGATATTTTATGCATTTATGGCCTAGGGATGCCTTCCCAAAAAATGATTTCACTAGGTGATGTGATATTAGGAATCAACTTCCATTAATGAGATAGTCAATAAGTTCCATGAAATTCTTACTTAAGATCTTAATTTGGATTAATTAGCTTAAACAAGGTTAATCAAGTTTAGTGCAATTTTTTAGAAATTGGTGCTCAATTAATCAAAATGACTATAAAAACATATTATTAGATCATAATTTGAATAGAGAAGAATTAGAAGGTGATGTTAGATACATAAAAATTGTGTTCCCATTTAGGATGTTGTTGACAAAAAATAACAAAAGCACATGGCATGTACTAATGAATTAGAAGAAAATAGTGATCCAGAGCACTAAATGGCAAAAATTTCATTTTGACTTGAAATTATTTGATCAAAGTTAGGTATAACATAAAATACATTGAACTATTTAGGGATACATTAGCCTAAATTATCACTTGTAAATGACAAGCTCAAACCATTTAGCGTGCTTTAGTGATTTTGACCTAAAATGTACATTTGAGTAAGATTGACAATTTCAACACAAATGGTGTTTACGAATTGGATTATATAGTATGTGTCTTACCATTTCCATCCCACCTATCATCATTCATGTGAAGGTGATGATATTTAACTTTCCTCTATCTTAAAACATCTTGCTTGGTAGGTTATGGACTCATTATATGAGAGTAATCACTTCTTCTACCTACCATTACATTACATTCCCTCACAATGGATCCATCTATAGGATTCAAGGTGACACTAACTCTTAGAATTTCAAACAATTATAAAACCTTGGTGTCTTCAAGAGTCCTACTTTTGAACCTTTGCCCAATGTTCCATTTTGTGGGTCTCAATGATTTAACTTTATCATCAATTCCACTCAAGGTTACAAAGGGCATCCCAAACTCATTGGGAATACTCCCCCTAACCTCTTAAATTTTTATGATGATGAAATTGATGAGATAAACCTAGAGATTAAAACTTTTGATATCTCACCTCACCTTATCTCTCAGCTTCTTGTTTCTTTGCAACCTTGTTCTCTCAAACCACCTTGTGATGATATCCCTATAATCTTGAATAAGAATAAACACTCCATTCATCACACCTCATCAAATGAAAATGTCATCCCTAATTGTGTTATTGATCTTCATACACCTGACTTTAATGATGGTTACACCTTAGATGATCCATTCTTAGGTCTGGTTCAGGACCATGATGCTGAGATTATCCATTATTGCTCCTCTTTGCTTCAATATTTTAGTGCTTCTTCCCATATTATATCATATAAAGTTCTTAATTATAGAATTTTTCCTCTTTATCATAGGGTAGAAATGGTGTAGGCACATCCAGTTTTTGAAGAACCACATAGGAGTATGCTTATGGATCATGCTATGACTGGGCCTTACCACTTTCATAGGTACCTAAACCCCTATAGCTTGCTTATCCTTGACATTTACATAACCCTCCTTCAACCTTATATAGAACCCACCCCTCCCTTAGTATAACCTAATATGGAGCCCATTCTTACTTCTACTTTAGCTACGTCTATTCCTACTTTTGATCCCATCATTCCTTCCATCAAGCCTAGTTTAGTCCCTTCACCTGCACCACCTTCTCTCAGTGATGGTTTGCTTTCTTTACCATAGATGGATCTATTTCCCACAAAATAGGATGATGATCCTTCCCATCTTATTTACACTTATGTTATACTTCCTTCTATGAGTACCTCTACTAAGCCTACTCATAGGCATATCTGTTGCTTCCATGACACATATAATCATTCATCCATTCATTATCACAAGCTATGATAATATATTAACACTTTACATCCTTCTACCCTTCAATCCTTAGATAATTACATACCTCCCTTGATGGTTTTACCTAAGTATATTCCTAAGTATGGAGAGGTATATTATCTTTGCCACCAATGTGGCACCCATCATATCGATCATTACCATATCCTTTAGTAGCACCTTAAAGATCACCTTATAGTTATTCCCACACCTTCTACCATTCCTCCCATAGGTTATTCCCATAAGAAGGTTCCCCCTTCTTCTCCCATGGTTCCACATCTTATGGTTCCATCCCCTCCTATGGTTCCTTTATCATCTCTTGTTCCTCCACCAGTGAATATTTCACCCATGAACCTTCCCTCACCTATGGATATTTCTCCACTTGAGAGTTCATCACTTGTGGATCCTTCCCCACCGGTGATCCCTTCTTCTCCTATAGATTTTTATCCCATGCATTCTCCTAAGCATCCATTTCATCAAAAATTCCTACATTTTATGTTGAGGAGATTAAACGTGAAGTATTTTCCCAGTTTTCACTGAAGATAGATGAGACATTAGCTGCAGTTCGAATCCAACTTCATAGAGGTCTACTAGATGTTCTGGATAATGTGTGTGGGTAAATATATCATTATTTATGAACACATGCATGGTGTTCTTACATTCACATTTAGATTCGATGTATGCTCCAATCTTATCTTTATCTATTTTGTAATATCATTTGACATTGTGTGAAATTCTTATTTATCTTATATGGTGACTTTGGTTTCACACTCTATATTGCTTATACTATCATTTATACTTATGGATGTTTTATTTATCATTGCTTTCTCTTTCTTTCTTGAATTTATTTCTTACAAACTCCCTTATTTTATTTCATGTTTTTTTGCTTTCTTATCTCTCTATACATGGTTGATTGTCATTGTGACTTGGTTATACAAACTTGGTTCCCTTTTGTCATTCACTCTTTACCATGTGATCAATTATCAAACAATTAAATCTCATTATAATCTCCTTTCGTTGATCCACTTTGGATCTCCTTTTTTCCTTTATTCATTTCTCTCAAACTAAGCATATATATGGTTGAGACTTGAGATAACATGTTGTTTCATTGTTAAGCCTAAGTGTTCTAGTCAGCCTTGTCTTTGGTCACTTATCTTCCTTTATCCTAAGCCTACAAATCATTCATGTGTATCAATCTATCTCTCATGTTTGGTCATTCCAAATCCATATGGAGGAGGAATCTTAAAAATCCTTAAAAACATTCAAAATCCAAATCATTTAATAAAAACCAATGATACAAAAGGCAAAAACATTCAAAAATTCTTAAAAATCATATCACACTAAAAGATGTGATTCAAATCACATCTCCTTCTTCTAGTTTAATCTCAAACTCCACAATTTTCCTCATGGTAGAGTCGAGGTCTATTGGGGTGCAGTAGGTTAGTAGATTAGAAAATGAGGATAAAAAATCTTTTAGTGCTACCTACTTTCTCATGCAAATACCCAATCTTTGCAATAGATTGATGGCTCTGTAAGGGGTATTGAGGAATGAGGAACACATCATGGGAAGGTAGGTCCATTTTAATTTTATTGTACCAATATACATTCATGAGTTGATCTTAGTAGCATGCTTATTTGCCTATAAAGCTTTATTTTATAGCGAATAGGTTTCCTTTGTACATTGATGGTCGCTAGTCACTTAGTGTCTTATCATGTCCTTAGTATGCCTCCTATATCCTAAGGTATTCTCATACAATGCTCAATTTATGATTTTTACAATCCATTTTTCACTTCTTATATTTTTCATATTTCCTCTTGAGAAATATTGTTTTGTTTACTGATCACTCCCCTAGGGATTCCATTTGTGAGTTGCATTGTAGGACCATATATAGGACTTGACCTTCCTCACAAGTTACCAAAATTTCACATTTATATTACCAACATACCTTATTACCATATTTTCACATTTATTCCACCTCATTGGTGTTCCCTTTGTGAGTTGTGGTATAAGACCATGGATAGGACCTGACCTTCCTCACAATTTTTTTCAATAATCTAAGTTACAATCAAAATTACATGTGTCAAATATGAGATCAGATGTGATTGATTCTGAAGTTACACCTCATTGACATGCTTCCTAGATAGTATGTTTTATGCTTACTTCATTTCTATTTTCACTTTCATCTTCTTATTTTCTAATTGCATGTAAGAATCCAACTTTTCTTGAATTTTTCATACTTCCCAACATAAATTAGTGTGATAAATGTAAGACTAATTTTTCCAATTTTGTTTTTTTTAATACTTCCCAACATGATTTAGTATGATTGAATGACTTAATTGATTTGTTTTTATACCATTTGTTCTTTTTTCAATTTTCCACATTATTACATTACTTTCATACTTCCCAACATGATTTGGTGTGATCTTACTTATTTTAATTTGGTGCCAATATTTCTCTTGATTTACAAACAAACTTTTTATCATCTTGTTTACCACTTTTTTGGTTATTTATACTTAGTCATTTTTATTGTCATTACACATTTCCCAACTTGAAATAGTGTGTAGTACATTTTTAATTGACTATATTTTACCAAGTATTTTTGCCTAATTATTTTTAACCATGCATGTGTCCTACATAATGATAGAAACAAAACCACAACTCATATATTTCCTATAACATATCTAACAAACAACTAAATACATGTGCTATAAATAAATATATCCAAAAATCCACAACCACAACCATAATTTGAACACATACAATCAACATCCAAATACCAAAATCACACACACACACACACACACACACACACACACACACACACACACACACACACACACACACACACACACACACACACACACACACACACACACACACATCATGAGTTTTAAATTAAAAAATAGAACCATATACAAAGGCCAAACTCTATGACTAGGCCCCATCATGCCCATCTCATGGCCTAACCATGCTGCCCATAGATGCCTTGGTCTAACTCCTCCCAATAGAACACTATAAAGAGGCTATCCAAGATCTCAATATTGATACCTAACCCTATAGATGAAACACTTGAGCCTATACCTATGCTAATTGGGTGAGGGTTATTATATGTGCCACTCTCTCTTGGGCCTGTTCTTATCCCATTTATGTCATGATAGCTAGATGCATGGATCTCTCCTGAGCCATGTCTGTCCATGCTACTACCTCTCTTACACCTACCCATGCCAATGGATACATCCCCTCTTTGTACACCTGTAACTACTTCACAACCTCTCTTGCTAGTCTAAACTAGCTTGCCTAAGCTAGGGCAGATGGTACCATAGGATCCTCTAATATGGCAGGGTCGTATGGCATCAACACCTCCTCTAGGATATCATGGAGTGCTCCCCTCACTAGGGATCCTTATTTGTCTCCTTCTCCTTTGCAATCCTAAAAAAATTACACTAAATAGATATTAGATTACTGATATATCTCAAAACCTATCGATTTACACTCTATCTAAAGTAAACTTAAGAAAAAAATTAACCATCTTTTATTACTTAGCTGTGTGTTAGCCACCACTATCTCATTATTTGTGTGACCATTGAGTATGCTCTCCCCATCTACATGTCCTCCAAAACTTCATCTATAGGTCACTACCCAAACATAAATCTTTGAGTCACCACTCATGTGCATCTTATGCTATGCCTGAGTGGTCTTTCGATAACCCAACTCTATCTTAACCCAGTTGATGAGTCATCTAGGATGACTATTCTCTCTTACACTTGCTACCTCCATTGATGTTATGCCCATGATGGTCACTACTGCACCTAATATGAAGTTGGCAGTGGAACCTTTAGTACTTTTACCTCTACATCCATTTCTTCCCACTCTAATACCTATCACGCTTGACCTATCCATGGTCTCTCACACTATGGCTTAAGCACTGGCCTAGTCATTAGTGTCCCTAATCCTCCTTTCCCCCATGACTCTCTCACATGCTGAACCCAAAACATGGGCACCAATATTATCACCATTGGGTGAGGCTATCCTATCTATCCTAGTACACATGCCACCAAATGCGACTCTATCCACCAAGTATAGTGCCATGTCACCTTTATCCATGCTAAAGCTAGTGCCACTATCTCCCAATTAGGCCATATTATAACAATGTGCCCACATAACTGCCATACAATATTTATTTATCTCACCATCTATAGCACTGGTATGTGGTACATGTCTTATGCTACTTGGTCCTATCTCCATCTTTAAACTCAAGGTAACTTATCATCATTGCATGGGGTAACCCATCTAGCTGACACATGGGAAACCTCTCATATATCCATGCCATCAATAATATAATTGGTCCCATAGACTTCTTCCCTCTAGGCAACACTCCATATCTGTCATGCATGAGTTGTACCCAGGTAATAGATCCTAAGTCATATAATAGTCTCTTATCTAATATCATTTGGCACAAATATATCACAAATAGTGGTACCTTATCATCCGACTTATGACACAATAGTCATGCTATCACAAGCCCTATCATAGCCTTTCAAATATCCAAAATCTATAAGGTATATACATCAAACATACTAACCCTCAATCCAAGGTATATCCTCTCTAATCCCATCACCCATATGGCTAAGGATCTCCTCTCCTCTTCACTATTTGGTATTCCCATAACCATGGGTGTACCTATTATAGGTAGTCTCAAGTAGCATGGACATCCTCTAAAGTAATGCCCACCTTTATGGTATCCCCTTACACCTCCCAACAAAATGTATTAGTCAATCATTCCCAATCTCCCAAGAACGTGACTAATAAGTCTGGACTCAAAAGAATCTTACACATCTACTATGCCTCTTAGGCCTAATGAGATCAATTTAGCTCTATCCTCAATAAACAACTACTCTAATAAGTCCAAGAGCCATGATGCATCCATTAAGCACCAAAACCTTGAACGTCCTTACAACCATAAAACAATAAGAGATGTATTAGATCCTCCATGTCATTCATAATCAAAATACATTATTTTCAAATTTTAACAAAAACAAGCCTACTTTACTTTAATCTAGTCATTTTTCATTAATTCAACCCCTTTTAGCCCTTAATCAACCATTTTGGGCCCTTCTAGCACTCTTTTGGCCTATTGTACACATTTTCATACTATTCTGGTCCCTTGGTCAAGCACTAGTTTGATCAAAATTTCCTTATTTTGACTTGGTTGACTTCACAAACTAAGTCAACCCCTCTATTTTTCCCCTCTTAGTACTAAGTTATCATAGTAGATTTTTATACTAGGTTGATAATAATGTACTAAGTCGACAGTCTAGTAAACACACTAGGTTGACACATACCCACTAGGTTAGTAGTGTGGATTTTGCCAAATTTTAACCTACTAGGTCAACCAGGTCAACCTAGTTGTTTTTATTCATTGACCCCTTACATTTTGGGTTATAAATGCCTTTCGATAGTTATTACTCTGATTCCTTCAAACCCATTTACCTAAATGGTTTTTCCTACCCTTAGAAATTTTTTTGGGTTAACTTCAGTTCTTAGAATATCTTTAAATTACAAATTTCTAAAAAATACTTAATTTCAATCAAATATTCAAAAACTAGTTTGAGATTCCTAGGTGTCTACTTGTGTTGCACCTTCTACTGCTGCTAGGAGTCCCTCCTATCTTGTCTATCATCTCCTCACCATCATAGCTTGTTTAGTCTTTCATAACTCTTTTTCTCTCCTTCATAAGTCAAAAATAACAAATGACTTCTCTTTTACCATTATTTTAACTTACCTTTCACAATTCATTACCTTTCAAATATTTTATGTTAGATTTTTTATTTTGCCTATATATTTATTTCTACTAATCCATTTTTAAAACTATAAAATGTTATGAAATAATTATGATGGATAGAATATTTTCCACTACTATATGTATCTTTTCTAATTTTTTTTATTTTTGGCTATTTTTTGCACTAAGTTCTACAAGTTTGCTTAATGTTTTTCACATTTGGATGCCTTCATTTCTCTTGTAGTCTCCTTCTTGATCTAAAACACTAAGGTAAGTAAAGGTATGTGTTTTTTGATTCTATCCTTTAATTTATCTTATTTTTTTCTTACTACATTTTACTTAGCATTAGTGTTATGTGTTATCATATTCTATTTCCTGAAGCACCATCTCGTATTGCACTTAGGTGACATGTGATGAGCTTCAAGTGGGGCATATGTATACACATATTATTTTTCAAAATTTTATAACATACTAACACTTTATATCTTATAAGAACCTATCAAGTCTCAATCTCTTTGAGTGCACACCTTAAGGGGTGCATTGGGAAAGGGGTGGATAGACCATTAGTTTTTCATAGGATTGTTGTCCCTTTTGCCACTTGTTATTTACACACTTATCTCTTGAAAACCATTTCCCTAAGCTTGTTCTTCTCTATTTTACCCTCTCCAGTCATTTTCCACATTTTATCTTCTTTTTCCTCAATTTGAATCCCTTTTGATAGTCATTTGTACTAGGTTGACTGGGTCGACCCTATACAGTTTTGGGTGATTTTCACTTAAGAACTAGTTTGGCTCTTGACTGACCTAGTGAATTATTATCCAAAATTATGCTAGGTTGACTGGGTCGACCCTATCAACTGAGATTTTTGAAAGGTTGTAGGGTCAAATATACCTATATATACAAATTCATTTCACCATTATTTAGATAAGAGAAGAAAAATTAAGAGCTATTGCACCTATGCTTATCCACCATTCTACTTGAGGAGCAAGCTTAGGGTTTCATACTTTATTTCGAGATATGGATATTGTCTTGTGGATAAGTTTTTTGGATGCATTGATAGGTTGTGTAGCCTAGATCTAATTTTTCTTTGTCATCCTTACATATCATAACAACCTCTTGCGAAGTACCTCATCCAAGGGAGAGATTAAGGCTCAATGATTTTGTCTTTAAATGTAAGTATTCCTAAATTTGTTCCTCCTTTGTAAGAGTAGATAGATATTCATTTGTGCTTATCTTATATTCTTTAGGATTATATATACATTGATGTGAGTATATGTCTTTTATGCATGTTTATTTTTATTGTTTCTAGTCCCCACTTTGTGCCACAAGCTTTGGTGAGCATTAGATTAGATTTGATTTACTTGTTATTAGTTTAGTGGGATATCAAAACACATAACTCCCTTAGGGTTATTATGTGATTTTGCTTTATTGGAGGCTTTGAAAACCTCCCTAACATGGTGTATTGTGGTAAGAGGTCCCCTAATTGGGTCTAGCAGATCCCCATATTGATCATGTTCCTACTTAATAAATGTGTCCCCAATCAGAAGTGTATAGTATGATCTATCTTCTATGAATTAGGATTGATTTATAGATATGATGAATTTCTAATTTCACACATCACGTAGTTGAGAAAATGGATTATTATTTGAGAAAAGAACATACCAACACACAACACTAAGGTTAAATAAATTACAATCAAGAGAAAATAAGATAAATGAAAGGACATAATTAAAAAACACATACCTTTACTTACCTTAGTGTTGTAGATAAAGAAAGAGCTATAAGAAATTTGAAGAGAAACATTAGGCAAACCTATAGAAGTTAGCAAAAAGAGAGTGAAAAATAAAAAAAATTGCAACATATACGTGTAATATGTGAAAAGATTCTCTATGATGTTAGGATTCCAGAAAATTTTATGGTTCAGAGAAAGAGCTAGTAGAAACAAAGATATGAAATATGGTGATAAATATTTGAAAGATAAATAATTTGTAATAGTAAATATAAATAGGGCAAAAATAATTCATTTGTTATTTTTACTATCCTGAGAAAATAGAGCTATGAGAGACCTAGTTGGAGACTAGAGAGCCATTGTGGTAAAGAGATGGCAACTGAGATGGGGAGGATGCATAGAGGATGAAACAAGTGCATCACAATTAAGAAATTGGAAATTTAAATTTTTTGAATATTTTAATTTAAAATCAAGCTAAAAATAGAAAATGTATTGGTAAGAAAAAATATAGATACCAAAATGAACCCTAAGAATTTTTTAGGTAAACTAGGGGTAGAATGGGGTATTGGGTAAGAAGAAGTTAGGTCATTAAATGCCTAAGGAATTTATGGTAGATGGTCAAAATGTCATTGTTATAGAAGAATAGAGTGAGCCTAGTCAACTTAATCCATAAGGTGAGCTACAAAGATAGGGCTAACTATATAATAATGGACCAATTTAGTATGCTAATAGGTGGCTGATTACGTAGTAGTAGGTCAACTTAGTTGGTAAAGAGGACAAGGTGACTATGTATAATAAGGCTGACTTAGTTTGCTAGATAGGGTCGATGTAGAATTAAAAAACAAGGCCAAATGTGTATAATAGGGCTGATATAGTATTATAAAGCAAGAAGATGGCTGATCTAATATTGAAATGATCTATCTAGTTAGAAAAGGAAGGGGCTTATTTATTATCACAAATAAAATACAAGGCTGATTTAGTATTAAATGAGCTGATTCTATAGAAAATTAAGAAACTAAATCAAACTCGCTAATTTAAGTGGCTAATTTGTGAATTTAAAGAATGTCTTTTGAATATTTATGACATAAAGATTTGATACATGTTTTATTATTTTCTATTTTTAGATATGTTGGAGGTATTGGTGCTTGATAGATGCATTATGGCTTTCAGACCTACTGGATTAGTTAATTGATGTGGAAAAAACATGACTAGTTACACTGGGATTTGTAGGTATTATGGAGATGAGGCATATCCCACTTAGTGTTGATCTCATTTTCATGTTCCTTGGAGCATGGGAATTATTGACCAACATTTTTTGATGGGTGGTGGATAGGGATACCAAAGAGGTAGGTATCACACTAGAGGATTTCCATGCATTACTGGGAATACCGATAGGAGGGACATCAGATGATCTAGAGGAGAGGTGATCACTAGCCCAATGGGTGACATGATCATATAAGATATACCCTAAATTTAGGGTGGGTTTTTTTAATGTATATATTATGGATATTATAGACATATGAAAGGCCATGATCAAACTTGTGATAGCACGAGTTTTATGTCATAAGTCAGACGATAAGATATTACTATACTTGATAGCCTTGTGTCAGTCCATAGTAGATTCAGGGGCACTCTATTACATTGGGGATATCATTTGGGTCCATCTCATACATGATATGCTATCTAAAGGGTAGAATACCATGGGACCTAAACTATTCTATTGAGTACCTAGATACATGAGAGGTTCCCCATGTATCAACTAGTTGGGTTACTCCATGTGGTTGATGATAAGTTACCTCGATCATGAGATAGATTCAGGACCACGTAGTAAGAATTATTCCCCATATGCCATCATTTCAAAATATCATGTGAGGGGAGATCATGTGATATCCCTACATGCACATTGCTATTGTAAGGCCTAGTTGGGTGACTATTGAGATAAGGTTAGCATAGGTATGGATCACAAGTTAATACACCTCATGGATAGAGTTGCATATGATGGCATGATTGATAGGATAGTTTAGAATTACACACATAATGGACCCTTTAATAGTGAATACTTATTGGGCATGGCATGCTAGAGATCTAAGTGGTAGAGGAGGAGGAGTATTAGTGGAGATACATGTGACCAGGCTACAGTGTGATAGAACATGGACTAGTCAAGCATAGAAGTAGGTGATAGTGGGAGGAGATGAAATGGATGTGGATGTAATCTCATATCTAGCACCATAAAAAGCACCATAGAAAATTTATCAATGACCAAATTGGCCACACTGTAAACATAGGTACCATCGATGAAAATAGGTACAAGATAGGGATACAATGTAGGATGACCCAACAACCATTCCAAGATATAGCTGGTCTATAGAGGCACCTCTAAGGAGAGTATCATAGCATGATCAAGTGGTGAATCCTAGTTTTACACTAGTATGAAGGTGATCTATGTAAAAGGTACCTAAGGGATGAACAAATGAAAATACCATGCTTAATAGACGAGTCGATGTGGAGACAATGATTAGTGACACCAACATTGGTGAGAAAATGTTATAATTTGGTTTTAATATTTTATAGAAGACACTAGTTGTATGTGACTATTATATATATATATATATATATTTATATCTATATATATATATATTGTGTGTGTGTGTGTGTGATCTAATATCTATCGAGTTTTGGTTTTATAGATACTGTGATGGAGGAGATCAAATGGGGATCTTTGTTTATGGCTATGTACCATGACTTTTGGATGGTGTAATGGCTCCATACAATGCCACCACATTAGATGGTCTTATTTTTCCATCTCCCCCAGTATAGATAGGTTGGTTTAGATTAGTGGGGGATGATGTAATAGAATTTAAAGCATGAAAATATGGATTACATCTAATAAAAAGGGTGGGAGAGGGAGAGGCACATACCTAGCAGGCCTTAGCTTAGGAGAGAGAATCACACATGGCTACCACTATCCAATTTAGATAGATGAAGGCCCAGGTGGCCAAACTAAGGGACATGTAGCAAGTTTAAGATCCTCTAAAGACTCATTATAATGTAACATGCAGAGGGGATAGTTTCAGGTATCTATGTGTAACATGGCTAGGCCACAAGATAGGCATGATGGAGCCCATCCTTGAAGCTAGAGCTATTTTTTATTTTATACTTTGTATTATATAAAACACATGATACACACACACACACACACACACACACACACACACACACACACACACACACACACACACACACACACACACACATTTTGATTTTGACATTTGGATTTGATCTCATGAGTTGTATTTAGTTGTGGATGTTGATTCATGGATATATTTATTTCTAGCAAATGTATTCAACTTTTATTGTATATTCTATGGGAGATATATGTTTTGTGTTTTTTTTCTAGCATTATGTGATACACATGCATGGTTAAAAATAAAAAGGCAAAAATAATTTGGAAAAGTATAAGTAATAAAAAAACAAATATATTACACACTATATCACGATGGAAAATGTGTAGTAACAAAATATAACTAAATATAATAAACCAAAATGGTAAAAAGAGATAACAAAATGTTTTTAAACCATGTAAACTATTTACACCAAGTTAAAACAAATAAAATCACACTATATCACATTGGGAAGTGTAATAAATAATGTAATAAAATGTAAGGTAAAAGAAAACCAAATGGTATAAAAATAAAACAATTAAGTCAATCAATCATACTAAATCACATTGGGAATTATAAAAGAGAAACAAAATTATAAAAATAAACTTAATGATCACACTAATTCAAGTTGGGAAGTATAAAAAATGTATTAAAATGGTTGTAATCATACATGCAATCAAAAACTAAGAAGATAAAAGTGAAAGATTAATGAAATAACCATAAAAAATACTATATCAATATGAGAAGCATGTTAATGACATGTAACTCATAAAAATTATTACTTATATCAAATTTGACACATAATTTCATTGTCACTTGGGTATTGAAATATTTTGTGAGGAAGGCCTGGTCATATCCAAGGTCTTACATTGTAACTCATAAATAGAACATAAATGAGGTGGAAAAAATTGGGAATTATTTTAAAAAGGAATGTTTGTAATGTGGTAATTTGTGAGAAAGGCTTGGTCCTACCCATGGTCTTACAATGCAACTCACAAATGGATTCCCTAGGGGGAATGATCAGTGAAAAAATAATATTTCTCAAGGGGAAATATTATAAGTGTTGCAAATGAAAGAGGGAATGTAAAAAGGATAACATAAGCATGCATAAGAAGAAATTAAGAAACATGAGGCACACTAAGGACACAAAAAAGACACTATGTGGGTATCAATATAAAAAGGATACCCATTCATAATAATCACAAAGATATATATGTAAATAAGTGAGATAATAAGATCAACTCATGTTGGCTAGATGAACAAGAAAATAAAAAATGGACTTACCTTTTCACAATGGATTCCTCATTCCTCAGGACCTCTTACAAAGTTGTTGGTCTGCTATGAAGATTGGGTACTTGTGTGAGAAAGTGTTATGATCCACTTATAATAATTAAAAATAATGTAGATAAACACAAAACAATAGATATTTGTGGACCAAGATGTCCAAATATTCAATATATGTAGAAATAAAATACCCTTAAGGTAGGGAAACACCATACAATACTCCTTTAAGAAGGAATAGCTCCACAATGTCTCTTCTATGGGACAACCTCCAATATCCTCTTACAATAGAAGACTCAATGCTTACTTGATACCTTTATAATGATAATCATATCCTTTATATATACCTCTATCTAACTAACAATAGATGGGTAACCTCTTAATCTTAATGTAGGCCGACCATTACCCAATACACTAATTCCACAAGTTACTCCATTATCCTAATTTATTGGACCCATATACTAACTAAAGGGGATGTGTGCCATATGTCGGTTTCTCCATCAAATCATATAAATTAATATATCATATCCCTATATACATAGCATTACTTCACTCCTTGACATGTTTCATCCCTGAAACATAAGAAGAAACCAAATAATGAGTGTGCTTCAAATCATTGCACACTTGTCTCCAATATTGATCATCTAGCCATCCATATGTGATCCTAACAAGTGATATATCTCCAAGATTGTTTCCAAATTCCATTTTTCTCCTTTGATTCCATTCATGATCATAATTGTAATGCTTTGATGTCCATGCATAACTCTTCTTCTTGTGATTCCATGTACCATATTTTGCTGCACTACTCTGATTCCATCCATGACCATAGTAGGTATTCTTTGGCTTCCATGCTTAGCCATAGTTATTATAATGCTAATTTATTTATAGCCAAAGTGATTTTTATTATAATACTCCCTCACAGGGATCCATGACTATTTCCTCGCATGATGATGTGGGTGTCTATATACCTCAACTTTTTCTAATACTTTAACCTTATCAACATTTTATTTTACCTCTTCCACCTTTTATTTTTCAAGTTCCTTTGTGTGTGTGCCACATGTCAGCATCTCCATCAACCCATATATATTAATATATCATATCCATATATACATAGTATAAATTAGGTAGCACTATTTTTTTTTTTAACTCTCCTTGTCCAATCTACTAGCCTACCACACTCCATTGGACCTTGACTCTATCACAAGGACAATTGTGGAGTTTGATCTTCGATTAGAAAAAAGAGGTGTGATTTGAATCACATCTTTTAATGTGATTTAACTTTTGAAATTTTAATGTTGCCTTTTGTATCATTGCCTTTTGTTAAATGATTTGGCTTTTAAATTTTTTTGTCTTTTAATTTTTTTTAGATTTTAAGATTCCTCCTCTATATAAACATAGAATAACCAACATCAAAGATAAAAGTGATACACATGAATGAGAATTTATACATTGGATAAAGGAAGTTGTTTATATTTTTATCCTAAAAAAGTCAAAATGACAAGTACCCTAAGGGAAACCCATTATTTTTTTGGAAAAATACATTAAATTAACCTAAAACACTCATTTCCCTACGTAGGTAAAAATTTGAGATTAGATTTTAATTTACAATTTAAAATAATTACAAATTACTTCCCAACCTTCACTTCTCATAATACTAAGCTGATGAAAACTGGAGATCTAGGTGTAATTAGCAAGTTTCAAACTTACAAATTACATCCGGACCTCCACTTCTCACTAAACATTAAGCTGGTGAAAACCAAATATTGGCTTACAATTTGTAACTTGCAAACTTACAAATTTCTCTCCAACCTCCACTTCCTACAAATCTATAATTGGTAGAAATCAAAACCCTACTCATAATTTACAACTTGCAAAGTTACAAATTATAAACAAATTTATGCTTCTTATAAACCAAATACCCTTTACCCCATATAAACTAGAGATTAGACTATAATTTACAAAATTGAAACTTGTAAATTGCTTCCCAACCTCTGCTTCCCACATAAAACTCCAACCAAAAATTGGAACTGTATTTGTAATTTGCAACTTGTAAAGTTGCAAATTACAATCTGAGTTTCACTTTTTATCGACCACCAAACCTGTAGAATCTAGAACTCCAAGTGTAAATTACAACTTGTAAATTATTCCCTAAGTTATACCTTCTCATTTTTGAAGGGTCATGTATGCACTAAAATGTGTTCACCCCACTAATTATATTAATTTACGCTAATTTAGTCTAAATTTCGTATTTCTTAGTAAAATAACTATTAGCCTAATAGTCCCCATTCTATTTCTATATCCCATAAAAATTTACATCATTTAAAAAACCAATTAATTCTTTTATTAAACCCCTAATAAGACCTATTATCTACTAACCTACCCCTAAACCCACTAGCCAATTTAAAATTCATATTTATTCACCTACCACCCTAACTACCCTACCACCCTAGCTATTCCTACATCCCTAAGAATCCTAATCCTCATTAATCCCTATCTAACCTCCCTCATTATTCCGTAAACCTAAGGAGAAGCCTCTAGATTTGGAGAAGCTCCTCTAAGTCTCTAGAATTCTCCAAACTAGAGACTTCTAACAATTTTTAATTCCTCCAAAATTCCCTCCATTTGCTTATTTAAACAGACACTCCCTCCACCCTCAAGGCATATTAGGAAGCCATAAAAAATTCATGTCCATATTTCCATTTAATCCATCATCAAAATCCTTTGATCAAGCATCTAAGTCAAAGATTTGAGTCTACATACAATCACTTGATCATTTACAAAATCCTGGAAGGAGGTAACATAAAATAAGGAATTCAGTAAGCTTTTATATAATTATGATTTGTTTTATAAATCCTTCCTATTATGTAGTGTGATATTTGAGTTGATTGAATAACATAATTTTAATCATAGAGCTCAAATTTCATGTTATAATTGGAAACCATTTTGGGAATGAAGCACTCCCCTTTTAGACTATTCTAGTGTGTGAAGTGTGATAATGATATTTACAGGAAAAATTAGCATGAAGTTGGAGTCTACAATCCTCTTTATTGTCAATAATCTCAATGATAAATCCATAATTTTAAATAAAATTGGCTTTTGTGCTCATGCATCATTATAGATAGTATATTTTGGTTGCAGTTTAAAATTTTGGTTGTAGATTAAATTAGGCATTTTAGCCCATTATTTTAATTATTTTGCCTTTGTTATGTTGTATTGGATAAATAAAAACTTCAAAATGGGCTTGAGTTTTAAATGTTTTATCAGACAATTTTCAATAATTGTATAAACACCCTATAATCAAGGTTTTTTGATGTCTCATCTACTATCATCAGGCTTCTCTAGTTCACATATCCAATAGTCTATAGCTGTGTAATTCTCTACATTTTACATACTTGTCTATTAGTGTCCTAGTAAGCATGGAATTTGGTAAAAATCCATTGTTATAACACTTTGATAGATATTTGCATCTTGTCCCTAAGCTCCTATTTCAGCATGTGAGGAAAGGATGCTGGCCAAAATTGTGAAATTTGGTTTTATATAGACCAATTTATTTTCTTAAACATTTTCAACACCTTTTGAATCAAGAAATCAAATTCATATGTGTAGAAGTTGTTGCCTAACATCTTAATTTTTGGATTTCTATGAATTTGAAGGGACAAGGGCTTTGCAAATTTTTCTCAAGCTTCATTTACTTGCAATGGTATGAACAACTATGAATTATTCTACCTTCATTCTGAGTTCAACATAAGGACATGTTAAATCTTTTAAATCTAACTATTTTCTAATATTATTATTTTCTAGAGTTGTCTTGTCAAACAATTTCAGTGATACGTGTTTAAGGGTCTATTGCTTGTATTTGGTGAAGCTGTGTCAATGCCTTAGGAAGTGTACTCATGTCTTTAGTAAGCTATAATAATCACATCCCATGAGAAGCATACTCATTCCTACACACCATTGAAATATTTACAAAATTTCTCCATTTGATATACATTTGAATAAGTTTATTTTAAAATAACTATGCCTAATGCAAATGCCAATCCTCTAGGAGTGAGTGGAGTTGTTTAATTTGGCAAAACAATAGTTGAAGATATACATTGAATTCTATGGAAGGATTTTTGTGTGGTAAGCAACATCTCCTTCAATCTTGTGAGATTTACATTGAGATTGATTTTGGATAGCATTCGTATGGGCAAATCCTCTTCCACATAATCATTTTGGTTAACACAATCTCTATTGCCTAAACCCCCACATGACACCTACGTTAGATACATGCTCCATAAGCCATAATGATCGAGCTTTGGAAATTTATTATTACCAACTATATAGGTGAGGTTTCTAGAAATTTCATTATGTATCCTTTTATGTTTTATATAATTTGTATGCCCATATAATACTCCACAATACTTTTTAAAAATCATGGATTTGGTGAGCATTTATGTCTTCAAGCTTTTGATTTATTATGATCTTGCATTTTTATGAAGTCAAAGTAATTTAGAGTATTATTCAAATTAGTTTTTAACATTATATTCTCATTTAAATATTACCTTAAAAATATAAAATATTATAAGATCACATCAAGTAGATTTTGACTAGATTCAGTTTTGAGTAAAATATTCATAGAAAGTGTCTTTGTATTTATGGTCTAAAATCTTTTATTTTAAATTATCATCCAGCTACCATATTATTAATATTTAATATTAACTTTTAGAGAGAGATAAAAGATAAGTGATAATTTTATCTAGTAACTATGTAGTATCAATATCACCAACTGAAAGGGGAACATTTTAAGACTTGAAAGTTAAAGGTCACCTTATAACGATTGGTCAAAGGATAAAGTTGAACAAAACTACTAATAATTGGTTTTTCAAGTTGATTGATTTTGGAGTTAGATTAAAATATCATTTTTGAATAAGTTGTCTAATTTTTATTGATGACATAATTAATGTGTGTTTGCAAGTAATATGACCGTCAAAGGCAAAATCATTAAAACTACTAACCATGGCCTTGTAGGTCACCAATCAAAGAATCTATTTGACACATTTTAAAAATTCATATTTGATTATATATTTATATTGTCTTGTATATATATATATCCTCTTGTTGTGAAAAATCATCCTTTGTATATATTTATGTTGTGTGTGTCAACTTGTAAATAATCATTTTATTATGCCAAATCACACATAGGTAATTATAACGGTTAATTAATCATATCGTGTATTTCCCTATTTGTCAACCCCTCCCCTCTAGGATAACATGTGACATGGAATTGACACCCTTGTATGAGCTTAGTCTATAGGGGTTAGTGTTGTGGATTTCATCACCACACACTAACCAAACTTTGTGTTCCGGTGGAGTATAACAATCAAGGACAACTATTGTTAAGCTAAGCAGTTGACCCCATATAGGTCATCTGTGAAGGGGAAAATTTAATTCTCTAAACTAGGTATTAGATAGCACCCTATATAGAATTAGGCCCCAATGTACCATTGTGTATATCTAGGATACCCTTAGAAACCTAGTTTATACTTTTTTTGATCGTAATAAGTGTGTCACTGTAGGTATCAATATCAATGCCAAAGTAGCCTCCAAGAGAAAGCAGGGTCAAGAGGGTTTGGTTGATACCAAAATGGGTCATCATCCTACAACCTCACCTATGTATCTATTGCATGGTGTGCACATTGGGTTACACACCCTTGAGTTTAATAATTATAGGTTATGGCTTGCTTGATTGGGTGTGTGTTGTGTTAGACCCATATTATTTATGAGTGAGTCAACCTTTACCTATATAATCCTATCTGGGTCCCTTGTACATATCACCTTATATATTCCATCATCATCATTATATCACCTTGTATATCTCTATCCCATCCTCCCTTTTATACATATATTAGTCAATATCTTAATCATCATCCCATTATACATATCATCTTTGTATATCCTCGTCTAGGTTCTATCCCACTCCCCATTTTGTCTATCCATACCCACTCATCATGACCACATCCCTGTCACCTATATCATTATCCCATAGAACATAGCTTATCCTCTTATACATTCCAACCTATCATATTATCCTGTCCCCTCTCATCTTGTCTTCATCTTGTCTTAGCCTATTCATCCTCCCTTCATCCCTCAATCATTATCTTACACATCCTCATCATCATACCATTCCACGTATTATATTTGTATATCTTTTTATCATTGTCTTATCTCATTCCCTATCCTAATATATTCATATCCCACTCATCATTCTCGCATATCCTAGTCACACCTTGTTAACCATATCTCATCCTAAGTCCATTACATCCATAAATCCTAATCATCATCTTGTTTCATTATCCCATCACCTACATTTCATCTTTCATATCCTTGTCCCATTATATTTTTATACATATCACTTTGGACCCATATTTTATACACTCATCACATCATCCTTTTGTGCATATCTTTGTCTTCACCTCCTCCTAGTCTAACCATCGCCCCATCTCTCACATACATCCTAATCATCATATTGTATATACTAGTTTCATCCCCTTATATATCTTATTTTCTTGATCATTTTAGTCCTATCCCATCCTAGTCCTACCTATCATTCATCTTTCCATCCACCACCTATCCTAATCACATCTTATCTCATCATCCATATCCTATCCTAAGTCCACCTCATCCATAATCCTCATTATCCCATATTATCTCGTTTCATTATTCCATCACCTTGTATATCCTTATCTTACTCTCTTGTACATATTTTTGTTATCTTGTACATATTTTTAATCACATCCTAATAATACCTTATCACCTACATCTTGTTCTAAATCCACCTCATTATCTCATCTCATTATCGCATCACCTGTTATTTATATCACATCTACCATCTCATCCTGGTCAAGCCATATACACCTATCATTAATCAATCACCCTAATTCCTATTCACATATTGTATATCATAATCTCATCCTCTTGTAAACAATTTATTCTCTTGTACATTCTACTATAATCCAATATTATTCATATCCTTTCATCATCCTAGTCACATCCTATTATAATAATACCTCATCCATAGTCCTAATCATCCCCATATCATCTTGTCTCATTACCCCATCATCTTGTACATCCTTGTCTAATCATCACATTTTATATCTTTTTCACCCTTTCCTTATATAAAATTTTCATTATCCCATCTCCTATCTTATATTAGTCACACCTTGTCATAAGATCACCTCATCCATAATCAATCACACCTCACTTTGACCTTGTCTTATCCATCAATCATTACCATAATGTTAATCATTACCATATCATTTTATTGACATCACCCCCTTACATATTTGATTATAACCCACCACCTATCCTAATCCCATCTTGTCTCCCCATCCACAGTCTATCCTAATTCCACCTCATCCATAGTACTAATCATCCCCATACCATCTTGTCTCATTAGCCCATCACCTTGTATATCCTTGTTTTACCTTCTTGTACATAATTCTCTCTCTTGTACATCCTTTTAATAACATCTTATCATTATACCCATAAGTCATTATCCATCCCATAATCACATCCTAGTCATACCTCATCATCCACATCTTATCTTAAAACTATACCCGATCACTTGTCTTGACTTTGCCTTCATAACCCATCTAGTCATCACCTTATCTTATCCTAATTGGCTTTTAGATCACATACAAGTCTAAACCATCCACATTTCATTACCCCTTTATCATTTCATCATCACACTTATCCTTATTATGTTGTCCTAATAACCTTTATCACCTAACCCTATCCCATCCCATCCCATCCCAAGAAAATTGGTCTAAGGTTTTGAGCTAATCCTATCGTCCACATCATCTTATCAACCTACTCCACTATCATATATCATGTTGTCAAATATTCATACCTATTCAATATCTTGTTAGCATCTTATCACCTTGTTGGTCTCAATCTAGCAAAACCCATCAACTATCAATCGTCTCTAGTCCAAATCATCTTACCTTTCTCATTACTAGTACCCATCATATCATCCTTTTGCTAGTTTTGAATTTAGGCACCCATCATATCCCCAGTCCTTTTGCTAGTTTGATAACTAGACATTATTGATAGGTTGTTCATAATGATTACACTATCAGTCTAAAATTTGATCACAATATTTAATCTATTATTTTATCTCATCCATGTTATCACCAATCATCATGTTAGCTCAGTAACTTGATATATTTTATCCAAAAACCCTTCTCCAATCCTTAGTCTACCTTTACATCATCATCTATATTTCCTATGGAATTAGACCCAGTCCTCGTAGACCTATACAAATTGGCCAACAAGGATGAAGTCCTTTTGTGAGCACTAGAGTTAGGTGATTGTCTACCCTCAAAACTTGATCCTATTTTACCCAAATCACCATCTCATAGCCCCAAAAAATTATTCTCTACCTTCCTTGATGTGATCACCCTCATTAATCTATATATCACAAAAAATAAAAATAAATTCCTTTTATAATTATGAAATATGGGTGCCTATTTTCCTAATTATTTTGACCTAATAAGCCTAAAGTCACCTCCCAAATAAGCCCAACATTAAATCTTCTCCCATCCCCCTCCACCATCCTCTAACCCTATTCAAAACCCCTTGTCCCCATTTCATACCCATCTATAGTCAAATCCTCCTACTAATCATAATCCATCACCTTTATCACCCACCACTATGTAGTTGGACTCTTCTTTCATATACCAATACATAGTTTCCAATAAGTATGAGATCCTCTTACAATTCATTATGATGGATGTACCACTTCTTGAAGGTGTTATCCCCCTTAAACTTTACGCACCTCCAACACAAACCCCTTCATATAAGTCTCCTTCCAATCCCCCATCCATTACTAATAATCAATCATCTACCCTTTCTTCTACTAGCAAAGGGAATTTAGTCTTGGCCACCTGACCATCCACCAAGTCATGTCAAACTCCATTTGATCTAAATTCCAATACTTCCACTTATAAGAGTGAAGTAGGCCCTTATACTCCTTGATTTAACCTTTTTGGGAATATTGGTGTATTATTCCTAATTTAGTTAAAGGGTTTGAGTAGTAAAAGTAATAAATAAATATGCAATAATTTAGCTACTAATTTTTATAATTTGATTACAATTTAAACTTTTTTAAAAATAGTAATAAGGGAAAGAAAACAATACTTAGCTAGAAATTGACTGATACAACTGAGATAGAGATTGGAATTCACTATGCATGACTAAGACACTATCTCAAATTAAGATCTAGCCTTCATTTTATGATTGGATAGGAGTACCAAAAATAGGACACCCTAGGCTTCAGTGCTATAATTCACTTCTACCACTATTGTCCAAGAGACCTGAGCTTTCTAGATTTTGTTTGTTGTATTTTTGAGACTCTGCCCATGAAATTTTGACTATTAGATGTCTATAGAACTCCTTATAGAGCTGATTTTATCTTCAAACCCTATAATCCATTATGATTTGACCAATTTTGATAAAGAGGGGGGGGGGGGGGTTAGTGTGTGTAATATTAACTAAACATGTATCTACACCGCTTGTGTGAGAATGCTACCTACATACCAATAATCTAAAGAGGTATCAAGCCATATGTAGTTCTCCCACTTGATGTGATTTATGAAATAGTGTGTATGAAGATGAAAAATTCTAAACTAACTGTACTTGAGGTGACTATGGACTTGTATAAATATTTAAATAAGCTAGAAATGGTATTGGATGATTGTATGCAGAGAATAGGGAAATATGCTTGAGTAGTCTTACTTGTATTCTTGCTTCCTTTATGATATTTTCCAACCCATTATAAACAAACATTGAATGGGATTTTATATGGATCTATTGGTTATGGGTTGGATGTGATCGTATTAGGCTGACAAGAAGAGGAATAATAATCAGAAGGAAAAGGTCATTTGGGCTCAAAATGTGATTGGAAAAGAGAACCAAAAATGGGATACCCTAGGGTCTAATGCTATAGTCTAAGTTGGGTGTTATTATCTTGAGATGAAAAGACTTGGGAGATAGATCTATCATGTAAAGAGGAGTTTGGCTTAGCTAAGATCAGGTCTAGAAGGCTATGGATGATTGGGAATCATTGAAAAGATACCTATGAGGGTCATGAAAATAAGCAAGAGGGACCTATGGGATGGATATCATAAGTCACACTTAAGTTACCAATTTTTGCAATTTTATATGACTACATTGCTCCCCCCTTTATTATACTAATGTAGTAAAGTGAAATACTAGGATAAAGGAAAAATAAAAAGCATACCTAAACTTACCTACAAGGGTTAAGCTCATGAAGCTATTGTGATGTTAGGTGTGCATAAAGAGAGCATGCTATGAAGTGTGAATTTGTAAGATAAAATAAAGAGTAGATCAGTTATTACTTGATATGTTATATCTAAAATAAGAATGTATAAAGCTAGGTAAGAGAAAGAAGAAGAGAAAGGAATGAATACACTCATCAGGTACATAAACTAATACAAAACCTACTATGATGCTAAGTGATGATAAGTATTGCTAGATAATGTTGTACTAAAAGTAATATTATGACTGGAGCTGAGTGCTCAATTCCTCAATAGTGGCTTAAGAATGCAAAGGTTGGCCCTTTGGCTCCATCATCTCCCATTAAGTGAATCTATGTGATCATGTGTGTGCTAATCAATGTTTGGACTGTGTGTCCAATCCCTCTAAATAGGTGGCTCAAAAATACAAAGGCTATCTAGTCATTTAGCTCCATCATTGCCCCATGAAATGAAGCTATAAATTGATACCAATATGAAATGGGTGTTATATGAGATGGCTCCTGAAGCCCATGAATGTTATGTAATTTGATAATGTTTTCATAGATAGTTGAATGTGTGCTAGAAACTAGGCCACTCTTGGTCACTCAGAAAGATGGAGAATAGGCTTGTATGAAAGCCTCTCTAAAATTGGGCACTACGCTTATATGAAATCCATTCTAAAATGTGAAGGTTAATATTGTATGAAATCCACTCTAAAATGATGCTAACAACCTGTAGATGGAGTAAGGCACGTAATTTCCAAGAATACCTAGGTAATATGTTAAACTTAGAAAGAAAAGAAAACAAATGTGCCACCCACATTGCCCCAATCATTGGTGTCTAGAACATGGATTCTGATTTGGAAGTTATACTACATGTCATATCTAAAATTGGAAGTGAGATCCATCATGTTGTGTATGATGCCCCCTATATTTGGATTCTCTAAGCAAACGTGTACTAAAAACTACTAATTTTGAATTGGTCTAAAAGTGCAAAACTATAGTTGAACCTACTTTTTTGCCTACTTCTAGAAAATCTAGTTTTTTTGTTATTTGGATAGGAGCATTTAAAATAGGACACTCTAGTGTCTAGCATTTTTGTCCATGTCTAACACTATTATCCTTTTCTGAAATTGAAAACTAGTTTGGAATCATCACTCTTTTTCTAGTTTATTTTGCATGGTTTAACCTCTGATTGTTGTTTTGAAACTAGTTTTTCAACTAGTAAGAGATCTAATCTCTATGGCAAAACCCTTATTTATTGCCACCTCTTCTTAGGGTAGGAATGAAGACCCTAAAATGACTTACCTCAGAAAAAATATCCCTACAAGTGTGTTATGATATGAAATACATGATATGGAAATGATAATCAGCAAGATATCTCAAGATATAACATAGTTTGTAATGGAGATTGTTAGATCAATAGGGGTATGCCTAGATAGATATAACAATGTAATAGTATGTGAAATATACTAAAGTGAAACTAGAACTAGAATTCTTGTTATTTGTTAGTTGTTAATTGGTAAGGAGGGATGGAGCATGATGTCCATCATGGCATCCAAGATAGCAAGATAATGCATGATGTAGATCATGGCATTGCAAACAATTGAAAATCAAAGAGGAAACAAGCATGTAAGGTAATAATCAAGAAGCATATAAGAGTGGCCAAGGGTCCAATCAAATAAGAGACATGGGCATATGTCACTCAAACTAGAAAGCAAGCATACAAGACATGTTCAAATGCCACATATACATACATTTGAAAACAAGCAAGGTTGGCATGAAAACCATAATCACATAGAAGATTACAAGTAAAGGATAATGACAAATGTTCTAAGGCACACACATGAATAGAAGAAAAGGACATTGGCAAGTATCCTAAGGCACATACAAGAGACAAAATAGGAACTAAGAAATGCAATCAATCTAGTTACATAAATCAAGAAAGGAAAGCATGTAAAGACTAGAAATACAATCACATATAACTAATCAAAAAGAGAATGTGAAAGTATGTAAGACATGGTAATACAATACTAGGTATATGCTAAGAAATATACAAGTGCTATATGCTAGTGAAATATTGATAGAGTAATCTATGTAAGCTAGTAAATAATGTACATCAACATGATAACTAGAGTGTGTGGTATATGAATGACATAAACTTGATAGTGTAGTCATGTAGAAGATGCCCCCAATGGGTATATGTATTGATGTCTTGAATGTATAAGTAGGATGCCCCCTAAATGGGTAGAGTGAAAAAATAAAAGATTTGTATGTCACTACACACAATCAAATGAGATCAAGTGAAGCATGGTAATGCAGATAAATTGACAAACAATAACATAGAATAATAAATGTAAGTCTAGCATGGCAATAAAAATGTAAAGCATGGATAATGCATGTAGTCAAAATGTTTTTGGCATTTTGACATGTTTGAATGTTTTTGGAATTTTGATATATTTGAATGTTTCTGTGTTTTTGATATGTTGTATTATTTTTTGTATTTTGAAATGTTATGATCTATGTACAATCAATCACATGAAGACTATGTACACGAATTTGAAAAGAAGCTCTATAAAATTAATCTTAAGAAGATTATGTACAAGGAAAGCTAAGAAACTATGTACAAGTAAATAGAATAAAGCTATGTAAAAACATTAGAAAAAAAAGGTTATATACAAGCATATGCATAAAGCAATATGTACATGATGACATAAAAGACTAGGCTGGAGGGAGTAAAGGGTCCACTGATGGAGCTTGCTGGGGATGGAGATGGAGGAAGGGATCATGACCATCATCAAATGCCTCAAGATCATCATCATAATTATCATTATATACTGTAGAAGTTGTGTATATGGTATCATCCTACTGAAGGTGAATTGAAGGTTGTTCTGGTGGTGAAGATATTGATTCTCCTCTAGGACATCTAGCTCTAATATTAGATTGCTTTGATAGAAGTGGTGAAAATGGTGATGGTGGTTTTGTAATCTAAATAATACCCTAAACCTATAGTTTATCCAATCTCTACTATAAAGTTGTACATGAGTTTGTATCATAGCTTGTGATCCTATGAAAAATATAAAATGGGTGACCATCCTACTGTGATAATCTACTAATAGATGTGTGTCATACTATAGGTAATGTGATTAATCCATGATCAAGTAACATCTATAACATAATATATGGTTGATGTTATGTGCTACCTACCTAAATTTGAATGATTGATTCTATATCCATAGAGGTAACTATGTGAAGTGTATGTGTTGAGTGATTTGTTTGTGGCCACAAATGTGGAGTATATCCTATGAGTATAGTGTAAGATGATAAACGTGATGTAGGATTCATAATGAAAGATCTAAAGTCATCTTGATACTCTCTTGGGCCTACTGGTGTAAATTTCAATCCACACATCATGTACATATGGTAATTTGTATCATCATTTAAAGAAGCCTAGGAATTTTTATCAACATCATGTATATATGGTAACTCAAAATTTACCACAAGGGGTAACTTTGATATAGGAGTCTCATCAACTATACTATTATAAGACAAAAATGCTATGAGAGTATTTATAACTGATGGATTAGCTATATTTTTAGAATTAATTGGTACCGTTGGAACTGTTATCGATGAATGTATAATTGTAAGAGGTATAAGAATCATGACTAATGGAGTAGCTAGAATGGTTGAAGCTACTATGACTAGATGAATATATAGGGATAATGACATAACTATAAGTGGAGGAGTACAATAAGTGATAGTATCTCTAATCTTATATGTATGTATTTGATTAAGAGATATATAATGAGGTGGTGGCTAAACTATGATATGAGGTGTCCCATATGGTGAAATAGTCAAAGATGACTCTATAATTCAACAATATCTGAATGGTTGGTTATCTGTTGGACATGTGTATAGGTATCCTTCATGGAGAAATTTAACACTCGATGAAGAGTATAAAAAAGTTCCCCCATAGCATGTATCTAGGGTCATTTGAGTGAGTACCTGATAGAGAATATCCTTGAACACATTGGCTTTTTGAAGTAGTTCTAAGATGGAAATCTTAACTATTTTTCTTAATTGATCAAAAATATCATATGTCTTATGTGGATCTACCTATGCTAGTGGGTTGGGATTGGGATGGGAAGGAATGAGAGGGTGGTAGGGCTCTTGACTAGGTGGAGGAGGCATGGTGGCATGTCAAGTAATAAATCTAATTGTGTTGTCTACTATCTATATAGGACTAGTAGTAGCTATGGGAGGAGAGTGAAGATAATTGATAGGTCAAGGTGGTGGAGGTATAAAGGGTGTCAAATGAGATCTCTAGTACTGGGTAGTGATCTAGGGAAGATTAAAATGGACCATGTAGCATGACTCGACATGGGATAGAGGCTCCAAGGGAGGTGAAGAAAAAGGTATCTTAACATGTTTAATAATAACTTTCTTAACATCATCCCATATTATGAAAAGTAAGCATGAAATGCAAATAATGAAGCTTTGTACTAGCATATGATAAATTTCATCATTCGTGTATATAATAGGACCAATTATGTTCTCATTATTTTCAATAAATTTAAGAAAAAATTGTAAATAAGTGAGATCCATTTTTGAATCTAATTTTAGAATGTAAGGTAATATCTAAAAAGCAATAGGACCTAGTGTATGAAACTAGGGTTTGAAAGAGGATTATTTTAAAAATTATTATGAAAATTTGAGATTTAAAATGAATTTTTGAGTTAAATATGTTAGTAAAAAATTAGAAAATTATAAGAAAAATATTGGGAAAATATCAGGACCTAGTATGGGACACTAGGGTTTGAAAGAAAATTATTTTAAAATTACTACAAAATTTTAAAATTTAATGATAATTTTTTATTTTATTAAAATTAGAAAAAATTAGTAAAAATTAGTAGGAAATTTACCCTAGGGTTTTTACAATTTTTATGCACAAATGAAGTAAGTCGGGTTCACCAAATGATTTAACCTTTTTGGAAATATTGGTGTATTATTCCTAATTTAGTTAAAGGGTCTAAGTAGTAAAATTAGTAAATAAATATGAAATAATTAAGTTACTAATTTTTATAATTTGATTTCAATTTGAACTTTTCTAAAAATATTAATAAGGGAAAGAAAATAAGACTTAGCTAGAAACTGACTGATACAACTAAGACATAGGCTAGAATTCATTATGTAGAGCTGAGACACTATCGCAAATTAAGATCTGGCCTTCATTTTATGATTAGATAGGAGCAACAAAAATAGGACACCCTAGGCTTTGATGTTATAGTCTACTTTTACTGATGTTGTCTAGGAGACTTGATCTTTCTAAGTTTTATTCATTGTGTTTGTGAGACCCTATCTATGAAATTTTGACTATTAGATGTCCACGAAACTCCTTATAGAGCTAATTTTGTCTTCAAACCCTACACTTCATTGTGATTTGACCAATTTTGAGAAAAATGGGTGTTAATGTGTGTAATAGTCACTAAATGTGTATCTACACCCCTTGTATGGGCACATTGCCTACATACCAATACTCTGAAAAGGGATCAAGCCATATGTAGTTCTTCCACTTGATGTGATTTATACAATAGTGTGTATGAATATGAAAAATTAAAAATTGAGTGTGCTTGAGGTGACTTGGGACTGGTGTAAGGATTTTAATAAGCTATAAATGGTATTAGATGGTTGTATGAAGAGAATAGAGAAATATGCTTGAGTAGTCTTACTTGTATTCTTGCTTGCTTTATGATATTTTCCAACCCCATCTAAATGAAATTTGAATGGGATTTTATAGGGATCTATTAGTCATGGGTTGGATGTGCTCACATTAGGTTGATAAGAAGAGGGATAATAATCAAAAGGAAATAGTTATTTTTACTTGAAATGTGATTGGATAGGAGCATAAAAAATGGGACACCCTAGGGTCTGATGCTATAGTCCAAGGTGGGTGTTATTGTCTTGAGCTGATGGGACTTGGGGAGATGGATCTATTATGAAAAGTGGATTCTGGATCAATAGGGATAAGTTCTAGAAGGCTATAGATAATTGGGAATCAGTGAAAAGATGAATATGAGGGTCATGAAAGTAAGAAAGAGGGACCTATGGGATGGATGTCACACGTCACACTCAAGTTACCAATTTTTGCATTTTATATGACTACACTCCCCTTCTTATATCCTTGGAAGCCCTTTTTCAACAACTATTCACCACCAACATGATGGTCTATCCACCCATTTGACATCTTGATCTTACCAAGCCTAGTCCCTCTTGGTATAAAGTAAATCGATATTATATGTATCATCAAATCTGGGGGCATTCATTAAATGATGTCAAAAATTTTGAGATTATGTCCAGGACCTCATTAATTATGGTGACATAATAATTGAGGATGAATCAGATGAATTTAAATCCCTGGGTGAACAAGAAGAGGAATGCCAAGATTTCATTCCCTATCATAATTAAACCCTTCCCCTTCCAAGCCAAGGTCAAGACATCCTATCTATCCTCCATGATTTCCCCATCTTCACCAATCATTCATTAAACACAAGTATATTCCCCATAATCCAAGTCCTCCCCTATCCCATTATTCCTTTCATGGACCTCTCTTTTCTCAATCCATTATCCCTATATCATTTTCCTCTCACCCAATATACCAAAACCCCCACATTGAGAGGACAATCACTCCTTTACTCACAACATTTCATCATGTACATCAAAGTTAACATTAGAGTCAGAACAAGTTTTATCTACATCTAGATCATGTTATGCACCAGCATCTGAATTAAATTCCTCATCAAAATCATCATCCCTTATTGATATTATAGCAGATGGTGATAATGCCTAATCTTTTGAAGACCCCACTCAAGATGATGACAACATAACTAAGTTCTTGAATGATTTATCTAATTTTTAGAGTGCATCTGATCCTACCTCAGAGGCATGTATTAGTGATCCTTTAGAGATTCTCAAGGACACTTTCTCCAACATTGAGGCTAGGGATCTTAGTGACCTTTATGAGGACTATGCTACCCATTATCCCTGTAGTCCATCCCATCAAGTTAATCCTCCATATTTCATCCATCATCCCTATATCTCACTCCATGAAGGGGACAAAAAAGAACATGCATCATTGGATTCCCCTCTACATTTAATATCACATTCCAGAAATACAAAAGTCTAAGACCATAATCAAAAAATAATAAATCATTATCAAATAATATTTGATCCCATAAGTCATAGTCAAGCAAAGTAAAATCATTGGCCTAATCACACAATGTCTCCCCCTAATGAACCTCAAAATTTGGTACTAGGGGCATATCAAAGTCAAAAATCAATCCCCTCTAGTAAAGCCCAAAAACTAGCACCAAGAGGCAATAAAGTCAAAAATCATATGGCCAATTATTGCCTTAATGCTTGGATCAAATAATCAATAAATCAAAAGGTATTGGATCCCTTAATCTCATGGCATCAATCTCAAGAATCCACTCCACCATATCCAATGGTGTATACAACTATTGAACCCCATTTTTACTCTCCATCCCATCATATCATTCATGATCACATCCCTCCTTCCCATCCTATATCCCATCACCACAATAATGACATCATCCCATACAAATCACATCTCACATCCCTAGGCAAAATTATCCCTTATAAGGGTCATGAAGATACCCAATTAAAATGTTTAGAGAGCATTAAATCAGGAGTCAATAAAGGTCATCATCACACAGTTCTAGCATCACCTTTCTCTAGAAGAGGTGTTGGATAAAATATCCATCTAGAATTAGTATATTGCATCTCGTCCATCACCAATAAATCAAGATTCCATCAATAAAATCAAATAAATCATTCATTCAATGGTGAAAACCAGTCTTCTAGCACCTTGGGTAAGTACCATAATGAAAACTAGTTTTTGGTATCATGTTAAACTAATATATTATCTACATTGTTCCTCAACACTTAGGGATAAATCCATCCATTTCATATCCTCTCCATCCTTCCCACTTATCACATTCCTCATCCACCTTATCTGCATCACCTTTCATCTTATCCGTTAATCCATCATCCACTATCGTACCATGTATCTTGTCTCCTCTTCCTTCCTATCTTGACCTTCATAAAGAAGTGGAAGATGTATTGAGAATTTTTCCTACACCATCTTGGAATATCCTCTAATGAACACTTAGTTAAATAACCATTTGATTCTTTCATAATGTGGTCATTGACTATCCCTAGTCCATTCATCATTGGGATCCATCATCGTCATCCTTTGTCATCCCATCTATCATCTCTTCATCCTCATCCTAGTTTGTACACTTGGTATTCCCTTTTCTAGTAACCCCACTTGTACAGTTTACATACATATTCCTAAAAATCCCTAAAATTTTGGAAAATGTTAAAAATCATAAAAATTTGAAAAGGCCAAAAATAGTCCATTGTGTCTTGTCTTATGCCTAATCCCCTAGTCACATCCATGTCCATCTTTCTCCCATCTTCCCATCCTTGGATAACACATTTAGTCTTGGAACCAAATTAGAGTGGTCACCTATCCCTTCATATCTTCCATATCATCCTCTTGGCCTAGGTATTATCAACATACATCACTTTATCAAGAATTTAATTTGGCACATAGATCACTTCCCTATCAATCCCCTTTTCATATCTAACACCCATCACATCACCCTTTGCTAGTGTGGAAGGTACTTGATCCCATCACTATCCTTATCATTTCATCTTCATGTCTAGCACCCTTCTAATCACTTTTGCTAGTATGAAAAGTATTTGATCCCATCATCATCTCCTAGTCTTCTTTCTATATTGGATCCTTGTAGGGCCTTATCTATTGGTAATCCTTGGTCATCACTTGTCTAATCACCATCGTTGACCACTTTTTGATCTAGTTTTTAGGACCAAATAGTATTCAAATACCATGTCATCCATCCTTATATCCTAAACTAGGGGAAACACCTTATCTTAATCCTCATCCTTTTCATTAGTCCAATCCACATCCAATTCCATCCTAAGTCCACAATCCCATCACCCAATCACTCAACCCATCATTAGGTAAGACATTGGGATACTGCATGTATATACTTATATGTTTTGCTTGTCTATTATTTGTCTTATTTGTATGACTATATACATCTTGTTTGTCTTATGTTTTGATTGCATCATGTCTCTTTTTTTCTATTGGGCAATGAACGAGGATGCTATGAGGATACCCATAGTGCCCTTAAGGATGCAAAGTTTTCTATTTGCCCATGAACCTTGACATAATGTCCTTTTGATCATGTTTATATCATGGGGAATCTTGTAAAGTACTATATTTTTGGATTACTTAGACTATGATGATATTTATGACATTGTGATGGCTTGATCACATCCATCCTCATCACTCCTCTAATTATCTTATCATCCTTAATCTAATCCTCATGACTCATCCAACTAATGTCCTTATCATCTTCTTCTCATCATCCAAATCATATCCTTAATTTACTAACAAACTCTAATCATTCTTATCTTCATCACTTTATAATAATTAATCATCATCACATTCTTCCTCTAATCAATCATCATCGTCATCTCCTAGTCAGAACTACATTGGCCTAAGCTCTTGTCAAACTATGTAGGCAACACTTGGTCATAATATCCATGCCAAAGGATATCTCAACCACTATCCTTATCATCCATCATCATCCCTTGATCTTTTGGTCACTTGATCACATCATTTATTCTCTCTTATCATCTTTATCATATCAATCAATTTAGCTTTGAGCTACACCCATCACTAATCTTATCAAATCATCAGTCTTATCTTGGCCAACAACTCTCCTTTACATGTGTCCTTGCTTTGGATAAGTCTAAATCTTGTGTGCCTTTTATATTAGCATCATCTTGTTGTAGTTGATTCCCCCTTGGGATGTGTCTACAACCGTGATACCTATCACCTCTATTCCCTGTGTATGTATCCTTACTGGGGGCATTGTTACCAATTTATAGCTCATTTCTCAAGTTGAATCTTTCTTCTTCATCATATATCCCAAATTTGACATCCCATCTCATCATATATCCATTGCATCCCACCTATTTTTTCTTCTTTTGAGTGACCATCTAGTTCATTCTTCCCTGCATGTTCCCTCGAGGGGGCATCATATCCCCTAAAAATATTTACTAACATTCATTCATGACATCATTTTTCTTTGAAATAACATTACTCCTTCCACTTTGATCCAATCATAAATAACTTTCAAAGATGGGAAAATGTATGCACTAAAATGTGCTCACCCCACTAATTATATTAATTTCTGCTAATTTAGTCTAAATCCCATATTTCCTAGCTAAAATAATTATTAGCCTAATAGTCCCCATTCTATTCCTATATCCAATAAAAATTTACATAATTTTAAAAACCAATTAATTCTTTCATTAAACCCCTAATAATACCTATTATCTACTAGCCTGCCCCTTAAACCCACTAGCCAATTTAAAATTCATATTTATTCACCTATCACCCTAGCTACCCCACCACCCTAGCTATTCCTACATCCTTAGGAATCCTAATCCTAATTAATCCCTATCTAATCTCCCTCATTATCCCCTAAACCTATGGGGAATCCTATATAATTGGAGAAGATCCTCTAAGTCTCTATAAGTCTCCAAACTAGAGACTTCTAACAATTTTTAATTCCTTTAAAATTCCCTCCATTTGCCTATTTAAACATACTCTTCCTCCACCCTCAAGGCATATCAGGAAGCCATAACAAATTCATTTCCAATTTTCCATTGAATCCATCATCAAAATCATTTGATCAAGCATCCAAGTCAAAGATCTGAGTCTACATGCAATCACTTGATCATTTACAAAATCTTGGAAAGAGGTAACATAAAATAAGGAATTGGGTAAGCTTTTATATCATTCTGATTTGTTTTATAAATCCTTCCTATTATCTAGTGTGATATTTGATTTAATTCAATAGTATAAATTTAATCATAGACCTCAAATTTCATGTTACAGGTCAAAAAAACCAAGAGCACAAAATTTAGAGGTCAAAGTGCAATAAGAAAAAATGTGAAGTTGTAAAAGTGTTCGTAGACTCTGGATCTCTATCAAACTTCACCATTAGGGTATTTATTATAGGGGTATTATATAAAGGAAACTAAAATTAAATAAAATCTTTGTTTAAATTTGCTAATTTGATTTTGGAGTTCTATGACCCTGCCAAGCAACCTCAAACCACACACCATGCATGCTAGCCATGTAATTGAGAAATGCCACAACACCATAATGCCATTAACCCCCTACATGGTATTACTTTGGGCCTTTATGCATTTTAAAGCCATATTTTCCTACAAATCAAGCTTGTTTTAAGTTATTTTCTTTTCTTACACTCCTTTTTAGATTTGATCACATTTTTTAAAGGTTTTCATTACTTACTAGGCATCAAATAGAGTTTTAGGTGTCATTAAGGCTTGTTAGTTGTTCTTGTTTTCTATGAGGTTGTTTTCCAAGTTGAACATTGAAAACCTAGGTTTTTACCAAAACCATATAACTAATCATGAATATTCCCTAAGATATTCCCAAACCATTTGTATATTCCCTTCCCTCATAATCCCCACAAATTTTACACCTATAGTTTACACCTCTAAAACTTGTGGGATTTCAACCTACAGTTGTAAGCCCACGGTTCTACAAACTTTTCTAGTACCTTGAACAATCCTGATCTCTACTAGACTTTTCATCAATAAACACAAGTGTAATTTGCACCTGCCATCTCTATTTGAGATTTCTACATGCTTTTTCAACTCTATATCCCCATGGACTTTTCACATGTAATTATAACCTCACATTTCCATGGAATTTCGCAGTGCATAGAATAAATCTAATCTCCTTTGGAGCTTTCACTTGCATTTTTCACCTACAAATCATACCAACTCTACAGTTGGTTTTCCCCATAATAATTTCTCTAGAATCTATGTTTGGGAAAGAGATGAAGTTTAAATTTAAAGGACCCTGTGTTACCCTTAGTTTAAAATCTAACACAATTGAGATTATAAACATAGACCTAGGTCACATTGACCTAAGTTATTTTTGGAATAAAATAAATGCAAAATTCAAGAATGATTAGATCCAGAACATCTATGACTATGGACTACCCCAAGTGATATCTTCCCCCTTGACCATACAAAGCCCTATGTTTGTATTCATGATAGAAAAGCATTATGATGCTGATAAGAGAGAGGTACTAAATGACAAAGGATTCTAAATATAGACCTAGATCTCATAGACTCTATCTTCTTGATAATTGAATTTGAGAGTTACCTATATATAACTCTAGAGTCATTAAGGAAATTCTATCAAGACAAAAACAATTGATGTCAGAGAGTAATGAACAAAAAATGGCTAAGGATTCCTAGGGATTCATCCACCATATTTCCTAAGACATTGGCAAGTATTGATTTTAATGATGAGTTAGGTGATATAATTATAATCCTACATAGGATTAATGGTAAACTTGATGTAAAGATCTTCCAAGACTAAATATATCAATATATTTGGGTGATTTATTAGAATAACCAATACATCCACTAGGCATAGCTCATTAGTGACTCTATCCACAAGTAGTTGATGGAGGTCTAAAACATAGGGATATTTTATATGACTTCTTATCTAGTTTATATATTGGCCAAAGGGAAAAATTTCCTATGACTTAACATGGTAGTTGACTAGGAAAATAAAGTGTTCAATTATTACCCTAACCTCATTCTTAAGGCCAGTAGGCAACACTTTAGAAGAGTGAATAATGCATTTATCTACTGCATCATAGTTATGTTCATCAAGGAACTAGAGAAGAAGAGATTATTTGATGCTACCACTTCAAAGATTACCAATTGGGGTTCTTATTTCATCTAGTTCCCCACATACTCCTACATCATATTATGTGGATTTAGTGGTTGTACTTACACCCTTTTGAGGTATGTGAGTGACAAATGGGCTTTGATGGAGCTAGTGAGGCAACTAGTTGAAACTCACAAGTTATTATCTAGAAAAAACATGGTGGGAATTCATTTCCCCATCAACATTGGTAGGTACACATGCCCCTCAACAATAAATTTAGAATAAATTTAAAAAAGTGGTCAAAAGAGAATCATCAAGAGATACAACTTTCATCTTGAGCTCCATCCACCATTTCATCAAGTACACTAACACATTGGATCAAATGGGAAAATAAACTCAAGAATATGTAGCCATCATAAGGGAAATCTCTGATAAAATAGTAAAATGCACGATAAGACACCTATACTAGTTTAGCCTGAGGAAGATAGAATCTTGGAGATATTCAAAAATTTTGATGCGTATATTAAGAAAATATAGGTTGAGAATGATAAAGAATAATCAGATGTTTTGATTGTAGATTAATTTTTTCCATAAAAAACATTCTTGTATATTATATTTTAATTATTCTAAAAATATTATAATTTTACAACTTGTAAATTGTAGCTATCATTTTGACAACTCTTTTTGAGAAAGAGCAATGTGTAATTTCCATGTTCCTTTTTGATAGGTTGAAATTTGTAAAAGACAAACTTGCAAATTACACTTTCCATTATGACAAGTTTGAGTTGCTTAAGTTGTAAAAGCACATATTGTAAAATGAATTTCTAGTTTTTTTAGAATTGTGTGACTTGAAAGTTGTAAAAGTCCCAATTGAAAATTAAAAGTTAGGGTTTTTGCAAAAAGTAACTTAAGTTATCTAAATCTATCTTTTGCTCTAAAATTGGGCTTTCACTTTGGCACCTGATTGCATGAAAAACCATTATAGCCAAACTAAAGAAGACATAGGCATTGCATGATTATTTCCAAGCCTTATCCATGCCTCCAGTAGTGAAGATCATGCCAAAAAGTTGCATGATCTTTTATAACACTTGTTCACTTCACCAAAATGCCACCAGTTAAAGATCATGCCCCCTTTTTTGCATGGAGCTTCCATATTTACATGATTTTCAATTAGGTATGGATTTCCTTGTTAAATACATCTCTTTCATGAGATATTTTTTTAAAATATGGGTACTATGGTGTATACCATTTATCTTTTTTCTTCTATAAATATTATTTTGAATTTTGAATAACTTGTCTACATGTTGTAACCTAGAAAATGAGAATAAATTAAAGATTTGCCTTTCTTGTCTGTGTAATATTTATGTACGAAAGTTTATTTAAATATTTTTGGATTTTTTAATTCTTATTTTAGTCATGAAATTTCACTTGTGGTATTATTTTACCATTTTGAAAGATTGTTTGATTAAAAATAAAAAATCTTGTCCCTCATATGAAAATACCTAATATTGCCTTTGGTTTCACATTTGCATGAGTTTGTCTTCCTAAAAATTTCAATATATTTATCATTATATTGTGTTCTTTCAATAAATCATTAAAATACAATACTTAATATTTGGTGTAATCACCATTTCTAGTTTGCAATTTCAATCCCAAAACCCTTTTGCCATAATCAAATCCTAGTTTAGGAGTAAGATCACTAAGAAGCAAAATTTATACATAGGATGGTAGTTTATTAGTTGCACCAAATTTAGTGAAAGGAATCCATCCTTAAACAGAGGTTCACCTCAATTCACCAAGCTCTTACAGCTTTTAAGTAATCCCATTGTATCATTAGATTTTCACATAGTGAGCTACATCATCAACATGGGTTCAAAATCTGTGTGATAATAGTTTTTGGCATACTCGGTGGGACCTAAAAATTACAAATAGATTAATGATATTATCAAAAAGTATTGTATGGTATTTGAATACATTTAAAAATCACTTTGTGACTCCATTGGCTTATGGATCTATGAAATCAAAGTTTACATATGCTAAAGAAATAAACCAGATCATCTACTAAAGGTAAGAGAGCTGATTTTTTGGAATTGTCATTTCCATCTAAAAAGAGATCAAGGTCAATTGTACCTTAACCTAGAGTATATCATAAAAATTTATTTTCATATCCTTTAACTATTCTAATTAGTTTCATATCTCCTATTATGGCTATAAATTTAAATTTTGTATCTTTCAATAGAGGCAACCCATTCCAGTTGGCCCAGTATGATGATATACCTACCTTGGCTTTAAAAAGCCTTATATATTTTAATGGTGAAACTTCTACCACCCCTATGGAACATATATAAGACATTTTTGATCTTTGTTCAATCCATAATGTGGTACAAGATAATGTTGTAATTAGACTCCTAATCTCCTCTTTTAAGGGTAAAGCCTTATAGTGGTACAAAGGCCTAACTCCTAGTTCCATCTATATTTGGGATGAATTAGGCACTAAATATATGCACTCAAATTGAAGATAAGAGTGACCACCTTTCTCTGGTTGAATAATTAACTTATATTAAATGGGTTCCTCATGAGCACATGACTGATTTCAATTTTTGCTTTCAAAAGATGTGGAATAGAATTCTAGTATTGGTCAAGATAACTTCAAATAATGCTTTTATATATTACTTAAGAGCTTTGAATAGTGATATACATGTTATGATTCAATCAATGGGTTGTAACACACTTCCCAATGCCTATGAAATTGTAATAAGGGTATATAATTATTTAATTCAAGTAGAAAAAATTTCCCCAAGGCCACTAATGCCTCTGTTTCTTGAAATACCTCCTACATCACCTAAAATTGATCCAATTCCTACCATGAGAAAAGTAATAGCTTTAACTCCCACTCCTAAAAATGATTTTTATGAGGTTAAGTCTCTACTTAAGATTGTTGGCAATGAGTTAGTAGCAATGAAGAAGCAACAATCTTAGAACTACAAGCTTTATCAACAAGCTAACCAAGAATACCAACCCAAAAAGCAACCATACCAAGGAAATTCATACTCTCAAGGTCACAATTTGTAAGCAAAACCTCCAAACATCTATGCTCTACCTGCACCAAGAGATTCCAAAACTATTGTACCTATTCAAAATAACCTGACTTAGGAGTATGAGTGGTGTTATCCTTGTGCTTAGCCACATAATCAAAATACTTATCCTAATAATGTCATCAATCAAGATTTGATGGTGCAAGGCATATCAAACACACAATGACATCAAGAAAGAGCCACTTCCCAATTAAAAAATACACAAGAACCTACTCAGGGTGAGGCTATTTTTTTAAATTGGTAAGAGGAAGACTTTTATGGTGTAAATCAAGAGATGTTATTCAATGGTGGAGGTCCAGTGGTAACCAATACAATCTCAAAGAAAAGAGCAATATAAATTGATCAACCCTCTAGGGTGGAACAAGCTACAACTTCCAAAGTTGTACAAGAACCTGCAAAGAGCAACATAGTATAAAGGTCACCCTTTGTGCCCACAGGTTAGTCTAAATCAAAAGTGATGATTATGAATCTCGTAAAAGAAGACATAACTCCCATAAAGGCACCAACAAAAGTTGGTAACATCCATTTTAGTATTGTTGAATAGATGAAGACTAATTTGAATGTCACTATGTGGTAGACACTATCCATTCCAATGTAAAGAGATTTTCTATAGGAATCTTTGAAAAACTTTGAGATAAAAAATAAGGTTCCAAATAAGGGACTTAATGCTGAAATTAATTTATGTCAACCAAAAACTGATTCTAAAATGAGCAAAAATGGTAATCTTCCCCTTTTATATCTTTCACTCATAGTATGGAAGCATATCATTCATAATTTCATAGTAGATTTATGGGTTATCAGTTCTATCATGCCCAAGAAAATAGCTAATGCTCTTGGTATTAAATATATGTATGTCTCAAAAGGTGAAGTATAATTGGATGGGACTATTGTTCAAATAGTAAGGATAATAAAAGGGCTAAATCTCACTATCCATACATGTTCAAGCTTGTCAATTTCCCAAGATATCTCAGTTATTAATCTCTCCCCTTATTTTGCCATTTGTTTTTCAATAGACTTTACTACAAATATGAGAGGATATCTATATGTGGATTGGTATCACATGTTGCTTAGGATGAGATATATAACAAGACTAATAATAAGAGATGAGTCAATCATGAAAGACCATATTTATCCATACACTCCTATCCTTATAGACATGAATGTACATTATAGGACCATGAAGAGGAGGTTGATCATGAAGTTGTAACACTGGTAGAGGGGATTCTCAATAGTCATCCAGATGAATGGGGATCATCTCTATAATTTAATCCTTATGATTATGTATAGGAAATTGGGTTGGGTACATATTGCATTTATGAAAATGATGTAATCATCCTAAATCTTATAAAACCAATTGAATATCTTCAAGGAATGTGGCAAATATTCTTTTATGGTTTGATAAGTAAGAATGGTGTAGGTGTAGGTATTGTCTTGATCTATTCAAAAAATGAGAGTTATTTATATTCTTTGAAACTTCAGTTCAACTGCACAAATAATGTAGCTAAATATGAAGCTTTGATTCAAGGTCTATAATTGGATAAGTAGAGAGGGATAAAGTACCTATGGATATTTGGTGATAGTGAGTTGATTGTTCACCAAGTGAGATCTAGAATCATAACTAGGAATAATTTTTTGAGATCTTACAAACACAGGGTTTGTGACTCATTGCAAGACTTTACTACTTTAAACATTCAAGTGGTACCAAGATCACAAAATAAAGATGTTGATAATATGGACTTGGTAGGCTCCCAATATAATCTACCTAAATAAATAAATAAGAAAAATAGCCAACATGTAAGGTTGATTGTAAGACTATATGTTCTTGATAATATGACCAATTAGAAAGTCTTCGACAGTGATCAATAAATTGTCAACTTTTTGAGAGAAGAATCTAAATTCTCTGATAAAAACTAGTCAAGACTCCAAGATCAATATGGAGATCAAATCATCTAGCTGAAGAGAAGCAAATTACCCATGGGTCTTATTACTCTAGAAAATATCTTCAACTCAAATGATCAATTTAAGGGTGAAAATAAGAATATCATAGTAAATGAAGAAAATTGTGAGCCAATAGTCATCTTATAGTCATCTTAGAATGGAAATCACTGAAGATGAGAAATGTATGCAATGATTCTAAAAAAATAAGATTTATTGAGTTATGTCAAGAATTTAATGATAAATTCACTTGCAGTTATCATGATCTAAGGGGGGTTGACCTTAGCTTATCCCAACATACAAAGAGATTGACCCAAATACCAAGCCTATTAGTTAGAAGTAGAGACCAATTATTCCAAAATAGAACCCGTGATGAAGAGTGGGATATCCAAACTAATAAAGGCTAACATCATTTTTCCTATAAAACACTCATCTTGGGTTGCTAATTTGGTCCCTACCAAGAAAAAGAATGGTGAAATCAGGATTTTTGTTGATTTTAGGGATCTAAACAAAGCGTATCTAAAGTATCATTATACCCTTCCACCCATGGAGAAAATTCTAAAAATTGTATCAAGATATGAAAGGTTTTCCCTTAGAGATGGTTATTTTGGATATAACCAAATCTTAGCGTAGGAATCAGACAAGTTTAATATTACCTTCACCAGAAAATAGGGTAAGTATGCATATAAAAAGATGCCATTTGGTTTTAATAATGTTGGTACAACATTTCAAAGAGTATGGATATGGCTTTTAGAGGTTTGATAAATGGGATGATCCTGGTATACCTAGATGATATCACTGTTTACTCAAAGCATCCTGATGCCCACTTAGATCACCTTAGGAATATTTTTGAAAGGTGTAAAGAATCTAGAGTTTCCCTCAATCCAAAAAAGTGCACTTTCATAGTTCATGAAGGAAAAATACTAGGATACATTATTTCAAAGGAGGGTCTTATAATAGATTAAAAAAAAATCAGTAATATATTTGCATTATCATTGCTAAGCCATAAGAAGGGATTATAAAGTTTCCTAAAAAAAATTAACTTCATAATAAGAATTGTTTCAAATTTTTCCTCAATGGGTAAACCCCTTACTACAATGCTTAAGAAGGGTATCATTTTCAACTAGACATAGGAAGAAAAAGATAGATTTTAAGCCATTAATCAAGCTATTTCTCAAGATCCTACTCTAGTTAACCCCAACTACAGAAAATATTTCATTCTCTATACTTTTGGATGGGAAGGCATCATGTAAGCTATTATAACCTAGTAGAATAAAGAACAATTGGAACAACCAATATCTTTTTTTAGTCAATCCTTGAAGGATTATGAAGAAAATTATAGTTTCATGGAGAATCAAGTATATGATGTAATTAAAGCTCTTAAAAAGTTTAGGCATATGCTCTCCAATAATAAAATTCATCTAATGGTTAGTAACCAAAGTGTCAAAGAGTTCCTACTGAGTTGGGAAATAAATGAAAAATATCAAGATGGATAACCAAAGTCATTAATTATGACATAGACATCAAAATTACAAAGCTTATAAGAGGAAAGGGTTTATGTGAATAATTGGCTTCTAATATCAAGACTATTAAAATAGTATTTGAAGTAGTATATGCTCAAATTACATCTCAACTATCCAATCCACCTCTTTTCAACAACTAGATCCATGACATGACCATCTTCCTACATACTGGTGAGTACCCATATGACTTTTAGTAGTCCAAAAAGAGGTATTTTAAACTCCAATCCATTCCCTATGTTCTTGTTAATGAAATATTGTTTAGAAAAGATATGAATGGAGTCATGCTAAGATGTATCGAGCATAATCAACTCCCTAAGGTGCTCAAAGAATTTTATGATGGCCCACTAGGTGGACATTTCTATGTAAGAACCCCAACCATCAAAATAATGAGAGGGGATATTATTGGCCTAAAATATTCAAAGATACCCACCAATGGGTAAGGAACTATGAGAAGTGTGCTTAATTCATAGGAAAGCAAAGATTAGTAGCTTTTTCTCTCAAACCAATTCAAGCTGACCAACCATTTGCTCAATGGGGATTGGATTTCATTGGTATGATCAATCCACCATTGAGTGTAGGCCATAAATAGGTCATTACAGCAATAGAATATTTCACAATATGGACTGAAGTAGTTGCACTAAAATATGCCATAGAGGCATCTATCCTAGAATTAATTGATGGCATAATTTCAAGGTTTGGTATTCCTCACACCGTTATCTTGGATAATGCCAAAGATTTTATGGGAACTTAAGTGAGTGAATGGGATGTAAAGCACAATGTATACCTGATTACTTCTTCTAATTATTACCCATAGGGTAATGGCTTGGCTTAGTTTACCAAAAAAAACCTCATAAGAATTATCAAAAAGATAATGGAGGATAACCAAAGGACATGACACACAAAGTTGAAAGCAACACCGTGGGATGATAGGATCACTCTTAAGAGACCCATTGGAAACTCTCCATTCATGTTGGTATATGGAAGGGAATATCTATTCCTATTGTCATTTGAGTTACCATCTCTAGAATTCAATCATCAATTAGATTTGATTGATATTGATGAAATAATAGTAATATTGAAAGATCTCATAGAACTAGAAGAAGTCAAGAACTAGTCAATGAAGGTTCTGGAAGTAAATCAGGCTCAAACAAAGAGGACTTTCAATAAAAAAATCATCTGACAAGAGTTTTATTGGAGATATTAATATCAAATGGGATGAAAAAAAGGCTAAAATAGGTAAGCACACCAAGTTTGATGCAATATGGAGTGATCCATATATTATAACTATGTACAAAGGAGATAATGCATTTCATCTATCCAAGTTTGATGGATCAAAACTGCCTATCCCAGTCAATGGAATATACCTCAAAGCTTACTTTTAAGGTTGGAATTCATTCCAAAAGATAAAAAATTTGTATATATTAGGGTTAGTTATGTTTCCTAAATAAGTGCTTTTGCACAACTCAAATCATTAAGAGTTTTTGTTTCCTTAGTTTATTCTATTTTTCCCCAATTTTTTCTTGTTTAGGTAAATCCCAATTTTTTTCTTCACTAGTTAAAGTATGTTAAGCTTAAAATGACTCCATGCCTAATTAACTAGAGGTCTACTAGAAAGAAACTGATTAATAAGAAATTACCCCATAGAGGTCACCAAAAATGTTGATATTTTTATCCTAAAAATGCCAAGTAACCTAAGGGAGACTTATTAATTTTTTGGAAAATTCATTAAATTGATCCAAAACTTTCATTTCCCTACGTAGGTAGAAACCAAAGATTGGATTACAATTTACAACTTGTAAAATTACAAATTGCTTCCCAACCTTCACTTCTGGCAATAATAAGATGATAAAAACCAAAGATTTGGGTGTAGACCTCCACTTATTACTAAAAACTAAGCTGATAGAAACCAAATATTGGCTTACAATTGTAACTTACAAACTTGTAAATTTCTCCCCAACCTCTGCTTCCCACAAAACCTATAATTGGTAGAAACTAAAACCCTACTCACAATTTAAAACTTGTAAAGTTGTAAATTTAAAATGAAGTTTTGCTTCACACAGACCAAATACCCCATAGAAATTAAAGATTGGATTGCAATTTGTAACTTGTAAACTTGAAAATTGCTTCCTCACCTTTGCTTCTTGCAAAACACTCTAACCAAAAACCAGAACTCTGGTTGTAAATTGTAAATTACAAAGTTATAAATTATAATATGAATTTCACTTCCTGTCGACTACCAAACCTATGGAATCCAACACTCCAAGTGAAAATTTTAACTTGTAAAGTTGAAAATTTCTCCCCAAGTTCTACCTTCCCATTTTAGAAGGGTCAAACAAACCAAGGCCATGCAATATAGAGGTCAAAATGCAATTAGAAAAATTATAAAGTTAAAAATGTATTATAAGACTCTAGATCTCCACCAACCACTACCATTGTGGCATTTATTATAAGGGTCTTATATAAAGGAAATTAAGGTTATATAAAATCATTATTTAAATTTACTAATTTGATTTTAGAGCTCTATGACCTTGTTAAACAACCTCAAGCCATGCACCATGCCTACAAGGCACTAAATTGTGCAATGCCATGATGCCACAATGCCATTAACCCCTACATGATATTATTTTGGACATTTCTATGTTTTAAATCCATCTTTTCCTACAAATCAAGCTTGTTTTAAGTTATTTTATTTCCCTATGCTCCTTTGTAGATTTGATCACATTTTTTAGGGTTTTTATTGCTTACTAGGCATCAAATAGAGTTTTAGGTGTCACTAAGGCTCATTAGTTATTCTTATTTTCTATAAGGTCATTTTCCAAGATACACATTGAAAATGTAGGGCTTTCCCAAAACTGTATAACCAATCACAAATATTCCTTAAAATATTCCCAAACTAGTCACATATTCCCTTGTAAAGATTCCCTCATAGTCCTCACAGACTTTCCACCTACATTTTCGACCTCCAAAACCCATAGGATTTTAACCGGCAGTTACAACCCCATAGTTCCACAAACTTTTCTAGTGCCTTAAATAATATTGATCTCCATTATAGTTTTCATCATGAAATGCATGTGTAATTTTCACCTACCATCCCTACTGGAGATTTATACCTACTTTTACAACTCTAGATCCCTGTAGACTTTTCACATGCAATTGAAACATCAAATTTACATAGACTTTCCCAATGCACATAATAAATCTGATCTCCACTAGAGCTTTCACCTGCATTTTACACCTACAAATCCTTCCAACTCTATAGTTGGTTTCCCCTAGTAATTTCTCCAAAATCCATGTTTGGCAAATAGATGTATATTAAATATAAAGGACCCAATGTTACCCTTATTCTAGAATCCAACACAATAGAGATTACAAACACAAACCTAGCTCACATTGGCCTAGGTGATTTTTGGGCCAAAATAAATGTTTAATTCAAGAACAGTTGGATCTAGAGCATCTATGACTATGGACTTCCCCATGTGGTAGCTTTCTCCTTGATTGTGTAAATCCTACGTTAGTACTCATGATAATAAAGCATGATGATGATAATAAGAGAGAGGTGTTAGATGATAAAGGGGAAAGGATTCTAAATCTAGACCCAAAATTCATAAACTCTATCTTCTTGATACCTAAATTAGAGAATTACCTAGATATAACTCTAGAGTCATCAAAGAAATTATATCAAGACAATAACATAGGATGTCAAACAATAATGAAAAAAATGGCTAAGGATCCCTAGGGTTTCATCTACCAAATTTCCTATCACATTGACAATGATTGATTTTATTAATGAGGTAGGTGATATATTTATACTCCTACATAGGATTACTAGTAGTCCTGATGTGAAGAGATTTCAAGACTTGATGTATCAATATATTTAGGTGATTCACTAGATTAAGAAATACATCTATTATGTATAGTTCATTAGTGATTCCATCCACAACCAGTTGATGGAGGTCCAAAACACAAAGAAATTTTATTTGAATTCTTATCTAGTTTATATATTGGCCAATGGGAGAGCTTTCTTAGGACTCAACATAGTAGTTGAATAGGAGAATAAAGTGTTCAATGATTACACTAACCTCACTCTTGAGGCTAGTAGGCAACACTTTAGAAGAGTGAATGATGCATTTATCTACTGCATCATAGTTATGTTTGATAAGGAACTAGAGAAGAATAGATTGTCGGATGCTTCCAATTTAGAGATTACCAATTGGGGTTCTTATTTCATCTAGTTCCCCACATACTTCTAAATCAAAGTATGTAGATTTAGCAATTTTCCTTACACCCTTTCGAGGTATGTGAGTGACAAATGAGTTTCAATGGAGCTAGTGAGGCAACTAGTTGAAACTCACAAGTTATTATCTAGAAAACACAAGGTGGGAATGCATTTCCCCATCAGCATAGGCCAGTACACATAAATGACATAAATGACCCAAATAAATTTAGAGGCAAGACCATTCTATGATATTCATGGCAACATCACTAGTACACTGGGAATTTAAACATATTCCCATGTCCCCTACTATGAATACTACTGGGAGGACTTGGATGATGAAGAGGGAGTAGGACTAGAGGACTATTCAATAATGACCTTGGATTAGGCCAAAGCTTTTAACATGGCATCAATCCCTAAGGACTTGGTGGATAATGGGTCCCCAATAGATAATGTCTACTCTAACAATAAGATATATGCTCAACCCCTTCCATCAATAAGGTGGTTTATTCTTGACTATTTATCTCTAATGGATAGAATCACCCACATAATAGAATAGAACACTCAGCTGGCTCAGGAGTAAAGGGGTCCAAATGACTAAATAAATAGTAAGTATAAGTGAAAAACTACTAAAACTCAAGGAAAAAGGATTACCACCATCAATAGAAAGTTCTAGCAATGGATAAATTCCACAATAGGTAGATAGGCTAGCAATCTCTCACAAGATAAAGAAGAAATCAAAGGCCAAAAAGGGACAATAAAATAGCTAGAGAGAAATAACATATCAACCCATAGTCATTTCATCTGAAGATTTAACTATAGTTGAAGTAATAATAGTTTCAACCCCCATCTTAGTTATAGTTTGAACTCCCATCTGTGTGATACTCCCTTCACCTATCTCTATCATTTCTATAGCTCTAAAAATCCCTCCTCATGTCTCCACTTCTCCTTCACCTCAAATGAATCCACCTTCCATTCCCACTAGTTTACCTATGTCAATAATCCCATTGTCAATAGTTCAATCAATTCAATTAGACACTCAGGTCTCCCCTAAATTGGACACTCAAGTTTCCATTATACTTCCCTCTTTCAAAATCTCACACCCCCTTCCATAATTCCTTTATCTCATCTAAAATTCCTTCTATTCCATTAATCACCAACACTACACAATAATATATATCCATGGATTTAGTCATTCTGACTACAATCCCACTAGCCATCCCAACCCTTGGGATAAATACTACTCCATCTCTATCTCCCTTCACCTTTCTCACTTCATCAACCCTAAATGTCCCTATAAATTTGATTAATTCATTCAAGGCTTTGGACTCCACACTTCCATAGGTTACTCAATTACAACTCATTATGTCTACTCCTCCATTAGTATCACTTCCATCTCCCACACCCCCAGTAGACACATCTATTTCCATTACCCCCACCTCTTCCACCTCCATAGTAATCCTAGCCCCTACAAAAGAGGTAGAGATAGATCAAGACACTGATACAAATATGGACCCTCAACACACAAATGGGGAAGAGGTGGTAAATAAATCTACCAAAAAATCAATGGAAATATCAATGAAAGCTATGACACTTGTCACCATGTCCACTAGTGCAACATATTTAGCTACAGATTCTCAAGTGAAAATATCAACACAATAGGATGCCACTCCTAGTTGGTTAGCATAGATAGTGGGGAAGATATATAAGTAGATGGTGTCCTTGAACACATTGGATTTTGGCCTCAAAAATTCACATTATAAATCCAAAAACACTCCCTAGACCATTTTAAGGATATTGTATGATTTAGTAGGGGATAAATATCTAGAGATTGCAGTCCCCCCATAAAATAAACAAAAAGAATATCTAGTGGTAGGGGATTACTAGGTATCAAAATTTCACCTTAGACATCTTACAAGATAAGGATTAAAACATGACATTCAATACAACATTAACTCTCTTTTTTAGAAAATGGATAGTGACAAGATAAATAAGGATGAGTTGAAGAAAAAGGTTGAACAACTAACGACTACATTAAATAAGTTCATAGAGCCCACTATTCAACCAATATAAACTATTACTCAGATCATAGATCAAGCAACACTTGATGTAATGACTAAAATTGGAAACATGGCAAGGGCCATAAATGAATGGGTTGAAGAACTCATCTCAAAGGGAAACAAAGTTGTTGAATTAATAATGGACCATTATACAACTCTAAAGGCGAGAAGGGTCACCTTGTGAGATAAAATAAATAAGTATCAAGAAGAGGTAGAAAGATTGAATCTTTTCTATCCAAAATTGATAGATGTGGACTCAATTGATGTTGACATCATCCTTATAGAAATATACTAAAAATGATGTAGAGAAAGAGGAGTTGGACATAGCAACTCAATTTAGAATAAATATACTTATAGATAGTGCCAATAAATCTAAGGCTACACACAATAAGGCCACTGATGTGTTATATGACATTGAAGATTTGTTGAATAAATTGTGATGTTAGACAATAGATTAACAAAACCAAGTCCTTTCAGTGTAGGAAGTTTAGAATAAATTCAAATAAGTGGAAATATAATTGGTAAGAGATTCAACTTTTAGTTTGAGCTACTATTTCATCAAGTAGCATAACACATTAGATCAAATGGGAAAAGAGACTCAAGAATACAGAGCCTTTAAAAGACAACTCTTTGATACATTAATAGAATGCATGATATCCACCTCTACTCTTTTGGTCTTGATAAAGACAAAATCTTAGAGATCTTCAAGAGTTTTGATGTGTATATCAAGAAAATATAGGTCGATAAAGATAAAGAGTCATTAGATGTTTTGATTGTAGATTAATTATTTCTAGAAAAAAAATTCTTGTATATTATATTTTCATTATTGTAAAAATATTGTAAGGTTGCAACTTGTAAATTGCATCTATAATTTTGACATCTCTTTTTGAGAAAAAGCCATGTGTAATTTCAATGTTCCTTTTTGATAGGTTGAAAGTTGTAAAAAATAAAATTGTAAATTACACTTTCCATTTTGACAAGTTTGAGTTGCTTAAGTTACACAAGTGTATATTGTAAAATGGATTTCCAGTTTTGTCAGATTGTGTGACTTGAAATTTTTAAAATTCCCAATTAAAAATTACAAGTTAGGGTTTTTTACAAAAAGTAACTTAAGTTATCCAAAGCTATCTTTTGCTCTAAAATTGGAGTTTCACTTTGGTGCCTCATTGCATGGAAAGCCATTAAAACTAAAATGAAGAAGACATAGGCATTACATGAAGATTTCCCAAGATTCCTCCATGCCTCCAATAGTGAATATCATGCCTAATAGTTACATGATATTTTACAACACTTCTTCAATTCACCAAAGATGCCACCAGCTGAAGATCATGCCCCCTTTTTTGCATGGAGTTCCAAATTTATAGGATTTTCAAATAGGTGTGGATTTACTCATTAAATACATCTCTTCCATGAGATATTTTTTATAAATATGGGTATAATGGTAGAACCCATTTATCTTTTTGCTGATAGAGATATTATTTTGCATATTGAATAACTTGTCTACATGTTGTAACCTAGAGAATGAGAATAAATTGAAGATTTGTTTTTCTTATCTACGTAATCTTCATGTATGCAAGGTTAATTAAATTATTTTGGATGTTTTATTTCTTATTTTAGTCATGAAATTTCACTTTTGGTATTCTTTTACTATTTTGAAATATTTTTTGATTAAAAATAAAGATTTTAGTCCCTTGTATGAAAAGTACTGAATATTTCCTTTGTTTTCACATTTACATGAGTTTGTGTTCCTAGAAATTTCAATATATTTACCATTATATTATGTTAATTCAATAAATAATTAAAATCCACTACATAATATTTGGTACAATCACCATTTTTAGTTTTACAATTTTATTCCCAAAACCCTTTTGTCATAATTAAACCCTAGTTTAGGAGCAAGATCACTAAGAAGCATAATTTATAGATAGGTTGGTAGTTTATCAGTTACACCAAATTTAAGGAAAGAAAGCTAGCCATCTTTAGAGTATCACCTCAATTCAACAAGGTCCTAAAACTTGGAGGTGATCCCATTGTATCATTATATTTTTGCACATCGAGCTATATCATCAACACAAGTGCAAAATCTATTTGATAACATCAGCTAAGTATCTAAAGACATAACTGACTAAACACTTAGGCTTACCTATGAACTAATATTTTATTTTAATTTTAAACCATGCGTATACTTAGTTTGTGAAATAAATAAGGGGAATAAATGAAGATCCAACATGGATTGGTAAGATAGAGAATTACAATAAGATGGCCTATTTGCTAACTAATCACATGATAAATAAAGATTTACTAAGGGGAGAAAGGTTTGTATAACCAAATCACAATAATAATTGTCCATGTTATGGAGATAAGGTAGAAAAAATCATGAAAAAATAAAAAGACATCCATAAAAAGAAATGAAACCCTGAATATAATCATGTAAAAGAATCCATAAGATAAAATTAAGGAAAGAAAACCATATACAACACACAATGCAAAAATATACATATCCATGTAAGATAGGTAAATGAAGTAAAATTTTGACATAGAGTCAAATAATATAAAGTAGATAAATATAAAATTAGAGCACACATCTAATCCAAAACCATAGTGAAGAAGAAAATGAAAGAACACCATGTTGTGTTCATAAACACTGATAAATCTATCCACAAACATTATCGATAACATTTGATAAATCTTTGTGAAGCTGGTACCTAACTATAGTAAAAGTCTCATTTATCTTCATTGAAAGCTTTAAAAATACCTCTCATCAAATCCCTACTACAAAAAATGTAGGTGTAGCTGAAGGATCATGCTCATGAAGACCATCATGCATAGAATGCTCAAGAGGAGGAATATGAGTAGTATATGTGGGACAAGAAGGAACCACCAAAGGCGAAGAAACCATAGGTGAAAGAGGATCCATAGGTGGATAGGGAGTCATAGGTGGAGAAGAGACCATAGGTAGAGGGACCATGAAGGAATAAAAAGGAGTTTATTACATGGGTGACCTATGAGAGGAGGAATAGGAGGTGCAAGAATGGTCATAAGGTGATCCTAAAGTAATTTCTAGAGGATACAACAATGATTAGTGTGATGGGTGCCACACTAGTGCCAAAGATAATATACCTCTCCATATTTGGGAATATACTCAAGTAATAACTGGGGAGGAGGCATGACCTTGTTTATAGGCTGAGGAAGAGTAGGATGCAATGTGTTGATATATTGTCAAAGCTTTTTAAAATAGGTAAAGGAATGGTTATCTGTGTTATGGAATAAACACATATGATTGTTAGTAGACTTTTTGGGTTTACTAATAGAGGGAGTATAATCAAAAGTTAGGGAAGGCTAGTATAGTTGGTAGTCTCTAGTCTAATGACCAATAACTCTATGAATATCACAATAAGACTAATCAACCCATTGGGTGGGTAGGGGATCAAGCTATGGTAAAGGAAGAAAATCATCTCCAAGGGGAGGCAGGGCTAGTGGAGAGACTATGTGAGGCTCATTTAAAGGAGAAACTAAGTCAAATATAGGAAGGGGTTTAGCTAAAGGTAAATAAAAAATAAGATCTAGATTGGGCTTAGTTAAGGGAGGAACAAGGTACACAGAGGGATTAAGGATGATAGAAATCATCTTAGGGGGAAGTGGGCTAAAGGGATTTTGGTATCTAGTGAAATAATAGGGACTAATCATAACATTATCCATAAGCATGCTCATAGGAGGTTCTTGGGAAAGTGTAGGTGTGCCATATGAATGCATCATCTCTACCCTATGAATAAGAGGAATAATGTTAAAATTAGGAACTCTATAAGATGAAATGTGATAAAAGGAATGAAAATACTAAAATAAAGAAGAATGATAATGAAGGATCTCAGCATCTCTAGCCTAAACAAGACCTCATAGAAATGGATCATCTAAAGTATAACCATCATCATAATCAGGTGTATGAAGGTTGATGGTATAGGTAGGTATAACCTTCTCATCAAAAGTTACATGATGAGTACAATGTTGAGTCTTAGTTAAAACCACAGGTATATTATTGATACATGACTGATGAGAACACAACTTTAAGGATGGTAGAAACTAGGTAATCAGATGAGGATAGAGATCTATAGTTTTTATTTTGAGTTTGATCTCATCTGGCTTATCATCATTAGATTCTAAGTGGTTAGGTAGTATCTTCTCGATGTGTTTGAGGTGACCATGATAACCTCTCTTAGAGTTAACAAAAAAATTAAAATGTTGAGATTATCAAAATGGAGCATTCGACAAAGGTTCAAGGGTTGGAATTTTGAATACACCATAGTCTTGGATTTTTTCAAATTTTTAAGGGTTGGTGTTTCCTTGAATCCTATAGATGGCACCATTGTGGGGAAACTTGACACATTAGGAGGTAAAAGAGGAAACAACCCATATGTGATGAGTCTAAAGCCTACCAAGCAAGATGTTGTAAGAAAGGATAAAGTTGAGTATAATAACCTTCCATCAAATAGTGATATTCAAGATAGTAATAGGGAGCCACACATAACTTAAAGGATGCATTTTCCTTTAGTCATAACCTTGACACATGCTGCATGTAGAATTAAGATTAAACTCAAAATATCCAAGGGTTTTAATGAAGTTAAGGGAGGTAACATAAGTAACTAAATCTTCATTAATCAAAGGATAATTGACTTGGATATCATTGATTTGGATACTTATAAAGAGTGAAAGATCATCTACGTGAAATAGAATCTCATTTGGGATCATAGAATTAATAATAAATTTGAGAGAAAGAGAAGTGTTTATTGTTTGATCAACATTTATAGACATCTCTTCACATTTTTTCAAGATACTATCTTCTGACCTAGATAAGGTAGCTTCACGTCCTATTAGGGGAGGACAAGGGATGTTAATTTTGAATAAGATTTACATAAGGCAGTTGCAAGGATGTGGAGAAGTCTGCATGATTTCAAAAAAGGAAATTTGAGATGGGAGATTGGTAAGCTCTGCAATAGGATCCCATTCATCATAACCCATGAGTGGATTGTTGGATAGAGGTGAATAATGTTGGAAGAGTTCCTAGGAAGGAGGATTAGAAGTGAATGCAAAATTATGTTGATAAGACATGGTTGGTTTAGTTTGGGGACAAATCGGGTGATTGTCTTGAGAGGATGAGGTAATTGATTTAGGTTTATCTTGTTATAGATTTGAATAAGTGGTATTAAAAGGTTGAATAATGTTGATGGGTAGAGAGGTTGGGAAAATTATATAAATAATATGAGAGGTGTTATCTAATAGAGGTGTTGGAATAGGTTCTTGAAAAGAGATAAGGTCCTCTTGCCCCAACTCAATTAAGTGAGTTGGGGAAGAATCATGGATAACATGGAAAGTTTTGGATGATTGGTGTATGTGTGTAGGATTAAAATCAATAAAATCAACTACCCTTTGCATAGCAGTCATATTTACCACATTCTCTTTGGGAGATTGGTCTATAAGACCTTCAAAATTATTGGTGGAAGGAGTAGGCTTGTCATTATTATTTTGATGATTAGGCAGAGGGTCTTTGTAAATGGATAGATGAATGTTATCCTAGTTCAAAGCTTGATTTTTATTTTGTGTTTCATGATCTTTGAAGGTAATGTCATAAGCTTGTTGACATTTATGAATGAGGGAGTCATGATCTCAATTTGGACTAATGAGGAAATTCATAGCTAAATTACACAATTACCTACAAGTCTCGTGAGAGTGACCCCTACTATCATGAAACCAAAAAAAATATTTGGATCATACCATGAATTCATAGGATGAGTAGGGTCAAGTTCTCATAGAAGAGGCCTTGGTAGATGCTTTTGGAGTTCCTCTAAGGATAATGGCTTATGAACATTGATATTGTTTGTTTGAGAAAATTAAGAATTATGGGTGTGGTTTAAAGGGGAAGCGTGTTCTAATAGATGATTGGGAGTAATAATTTGAATGTTATGAATGGTATCATACGAATTCGTGACACCATCATTGGTAGTATGATGATTTTTATTTTTTATGAGCATGTTGTTGATGATTTAAAATTTTATGTCAATGAATCATCCCTTTCACCTATCATGATTAAATTAGAATCGTATTAGGCTAATTGTAAAGGTCTAATAGATCATAAATGATCTAAAAGATGTGCAAAGGGTTTTTTTTTAATATTTCATGAATTAATAAGTAAGCCAAATCCTGAACCATACTTAATTATATTTTAAAAAACAATACTCTTTAAATAAGAAAGAAATAGATATGAATATGTAATCAATACTATCCAACAAAGAAGATCTATGATCAAGATAATATCTTGAAGGAAATATTTATATTACTTATAAATATTTATGCTTTGCTCAAATACCTTTAAACTTCATGAAATATCTCTAAAAATATCAAAATAAAAGTAACACAAAGACTTGAAAGATACAAATAAAATATTATAATGAAAGCCAAATAAAAAATTGAAATAAAAACTAACATAATCAGTCAAGGAGATAAAATTGAACAATGATAAATAACTAAGTAATAAATTAACCAATTCAAAGTCTAAACATAAACTAAACAAGACTAAGAATGAACTTAAACTAAACAACTCTAGAAATAAACTAAGACTAAACAAGTCAAACAATTTAATACTTAATTTAATCTAAGATATATAAATCTAAAACAATAACTAATTCTAAGCTAACAATTAATCTAAGCTTAAGTAAAAATAAAATGAATGAATAACTTAGAAAATAGAATTAAGATCTAATCTAAAAAGCAAATTTAACAAATAAATTAACTATTAAGAAAGATTAATAAATCTAATAAACACAGAAATTAGGTTAAACAAAGATTAAACAAAAGAGAAACTAATTAATCTAATTTAAAGTATTACTAAATTAGCAAGCGAAATAAATAATTAAAATGAAAAATAAAATAATTGATTGCTAGTCTACTAGAGAGTCATCTTAGCAAAGATGAAATGAATTTTTATTATTGAGAAATAGAATATTTAGTACAAAATCTTTAGTACAACAATCAAACAATCAGAATGAATCAAAAACATGTCATTTCAAGTGATGTATTCATCAGTATTCAGGCCAAGTAGTTTGGATTTTGTTCATATGACTACAATTCTACAATCATTATAAGATGTTAAAACTAATAGCCTTCATATAATTAGTTTATAAATTAAATAATAAAACTTGGATATACTTATGTAAATTAAGAATCATACTTAACCATCAGATAATGTGTCATTGCTCTATCTGCAAAAGTTGCTTTATCTTAGAGATGATGCACAAAAAGAATTATTATGATGAACTTTAAATAAATCAGAGTCTTCAAAAGTACCTATGTAATGTTCCTATCCTTTGAAATGTCACTTTGATCTTCCTATATAATTTTCCTCTCAAGAGATAGTTGAGGAGTAAGTTATAACTAACCTTAGTTAGTTATTAGTTAAGTCTTAATTAACTTTAATTAAGTCAATTAAATTTTAGTTATGACTTAACTTGATGCAAAACATTTTAAGAATTATTTTAAAGATCAAAATAAATATTTTATAGACCAAGGGGATAAACTCTAATAGAGTGGGGCCTCACAAACAAGATAATATCTAAATAAACCTATTATGCAAAATATTTAAAAATAACCTAAGTCATTTAAATAAAATTACTACATATAACATTATCCATACACATTATATATAAATTCATATATAGTTCACATCAAAATTATCTGAAAATTTCTAAATACTCTCAAAATATTGTAGAACCATTATTAAATAAAGTTTAAATAAAAATTAAAATAATATAAAATATTTGGTAATGTATCAAACAATAGAATTACACAACTCTAAACCTCTTAATCCTCATTTGAATCTAAAAGCATTTCTATCAGTGGAAACCTTTATCTATCAAATACTCTATGTAGCTCATAGTGGTAGATGGAAACATAATTAACTTAACAACATCCTCATTATTTTCATTGTTTACTTCTAGCTTAACCTTCTTTACCATCTTAGTGATGGTCGATGATGCCAAATGACTAATTTCTTGCCTTTTGTGGCTAAGTGACATTGTTCTTTCTTCTTTGAGCAGGTGATGAGAAAAATTAATAAAGTTCAATATTGAATAAGTTTCCATAGGATTTAATGGTTCAGGCAAACGACCTTATGATTCAATGACACAAGGACATAGTAATGCAATTTAAAAACTTATTGCAGGTTATTTTCAGATAGCTACCTATTCATTACATTGAGGTGAATGATGAGAAACTGAGTTGTGCTCTGATTGTAGGGTTATTTGCATTTATTGTGTTGAGCCACTTGGATTCCCACATCCATGGGGATGGGCTCTCTAAAATGGTTTTCTCAGCCCATAATTTACTTTATTTTTAGGGTTAAATGGTAGAACATCCAAAACATCCCAAAAAGCAAAATTTGAAGCATCAAAGTAAATAGACATCATATTTCCTCTATTAAAAGGCCTTAGAAAATTTGTACTAGGCCTTCTACCATGAGAAAACTAGTCTCTAGAGAAAAAACTATGAGAAGATGAATCTTCTCTATTCCAAGCTTGGTCATTTTCTCATATATTATCACAAAAATTATTTGAGTTAGGAGGCGTCCAATCCAATATTTCTGACTCTGCAAGTTTCACTACAAACTACCAAATATCTTTTCGCTTCAAGAATTACACCACTAGAATTTTATTTTTGTACCCAAGCTTTGTCAAGAATGATAATAACTAAAAAAAAGGTCTTTTGTATTGTTTTTGAACTATAGTTACTAACAGTGCTTATGTGCCTTATTCACATTGGTCGATAAGCTATGATTTATTACCACCAATCAAATTAGCATTTTTATTAAATTAAGCTATAACCAAAACTTCCACCAAACTAGTTGTTAAACTCACTTTGGCAAAGCACGTACTCCATGATTTAAATACCTTAAATTATGTAGGCTATGAACATATCTTAATTTATTCACCATACCCCTAAATATTTATTCCACATTAATTTCCACCTAGAAAACTATTAAACCAAAGCTTCAAACGCATAGTCAACATTAAACACTTTATCAATTAAGTAAAATTCTGCCACCTTAGGTTCACTTCAATTTCACATAGGTTGATTAACGTTTAATCATTTAGTATTATCACCTTTTAAGCTAAATAATGCTTGACCTCCATTATAATATAGCTTACAAAAGACATTTACGGATCCCTTACACTTAAACTTAAAGCTTAGGTTAGAATCATTAGGTTTTAAAACAAAATAAAACCTTAAAATATTTCCATTTATTTCAATATAAATAATTTTATCTTATATTTAACTCCATAATATTTAAGATAGATATTGATTAAAAAACTATTTATCAAATAAACTATAAATGCAACCATGACTGATCTCAACTCTAATAATAAATTTATACTCATTTGATTCATAAAATTGAAAAATTATTTTCATACCACCTCTAGTATATATTTATTTTCATTAAGTCTATAAGTGATTTCAAAACCACTTAAAAATACAGAGTAATATTTTCATAAAATACAAAGATCATAATAAACATTATGATAATAATGCATATTCAAATATTTCGAACTAGGACCCCATTTAGAAGTTTTAAATGTTACAACAAAGTTTTCAATATGATAAACTCATTTTAGAATTCTTGGATTTAAAATGAAAAAAAGAGGATGTTAAAAATAGGCTCAACACTGGTGACCTTGCTAGCTGATTTCAAAATTAAATGAGGTAGCAAAAATTTAAAAAAAAATCTATTAAAGAAAAAACCCTTGAGAGTGAAATCTAGGTAAATTATTTCTCAGGTAGCTACATGTGAATCCCTTTATTAATAAAATATTTTAAAGGATGAGGTGTTTAGTTATCATGACACAAAGAAAAGGATTAAATAGATAGAAAATTTTGGTTTGAAAAAGCAATCAAATACAAATATCTTAAACACAAATTCTGAAAATAAGTATTGCTTAAAGCATATAATAACCGGCTCAAGTTTATTTCTAAAGCAAAAACTAAAATATGTGATGTAAACCTTTTTACCATTATTGTATACTTATAGAAATATAATAGTCTCCATATAATTTTTCTTCATACCAATAAATATCTTGCTGATGCAACCATAGTTGACTCAATCAATAAAAACAACAAATAAGAAAGAAAAACACAAACCAAAAGAAATAAAGAAAAATAAACCAAAATAAAACCAACAAAGAAAGAAAGAATTATTGATAAAATAATTTTAAATGATGCCCATTGATTGAATAACTTAACCAATTTCCTTCCATATCTTGTAAGTGAATTTTTTTCCCCCCAAATATAACAATAATCTTATATAGTCGCAACTATAGTGAATCAAACTGATGATGCTTATCTAGATCTTCACCGGCTTTATCCTTATAAAGTACAAGATCTCCAATTTTGAATATTTTCCTAGAAACCTTTTTATCGAAAAAATTATTTAATTTACTTTTAGCTTATTCTAACTTTTTTAAAGTAGTAATATTACTTTCATATAAAGTAATTAGATCACTAAGTCTTTGCTTAATTAAATTCATATCTTCTGATAAATATTATAAGGCAATATGAGTAGATAAGATTTGTAACTCTATAGGTTAAGTGGATTCAAAACCATAAGTTAGAATGAAAGGATAATATCTTGTATCTAACTTAACAATTGTATGATTAACCCATAACACCTAAAAAATCATAAGATGTCAATTTTTTAAATTTTCACAAACTATATTTTTATAATAAAAATTAGATTTTTATTCATAAATTCAGCTTGTCCATTCTCTTGAGGATAATATTTAGATGAATGACTAGAAATAATAAAATATTTTCATAGAAATTATAAATATTCATTTGAAATAAATTTAAGATCATTATCTTAAATAATCTCATAAGTTATGCCGAATCTAGAAAAAAATTGATTTTCAAGAAATGAAACAACATTTGATGTAACAGAACTTTTTAACGCTTTTGTTTCAAGCCATTTTGTAAAGTAATCAATCACATTAAGTATGTATCTATGGATAATGGAAGAAAGAGGATGAATGTTTGATATAAAATCTATTCCCCATTTAGTGAATGGATTTTCAAGAATAATAGGATTCAAAAGAATTGTCGATAATTTGTCCCTATCAATAAATAATTAACAGGGCATACAAGAACATACCAACTTACAAACATCTTAGAATAATGTAGGCCAATAATAATATGTATATCAAATTTTATAAGATGTATTTTTTGCAACATAATGACCATCATAACATTTTTCATGACATCCCCTAAGTACCTTCTAAATTTGATCATGAGTAAGACATCTTAACAAAACTCCATCACACTTTTTATAAAACAAAAAGTTTTCAAGCAAGTAGAATTTTAAAGTTTGAATTATTAATGATCTCCTTTATCATTTATCTAAATTTTCAAGACAAGTCTGATTTTTAAAATATTATAAAAGATCATGGTACTAATCATCTTTAGCTATTAAACAATCTCAACCTTTCATTTCAATCCCAAACATAAATATTTTTGAAAAATCAGCAACCTTCATTGACTAAAAATGAGGTTTCACATTCAATGAATCATCAAAAGATAAAAGTAAAATATTAATATTAGAGGCAGCATTTTTAACCAAATGTTTTGTTAATTCATTTTTTTAAATTGTTTTATAAATTTTAAATTCAAGGTTAAACTCTTGGATTCTTAAAATCTACTTTGCCAACTTTCCTTGAATAGTAGGTTGTTTTAAAAGATAAGATAGGTAAATTAGATCTTATCATAACCTTATTTCCCATAAAGAGATGAAAAAAAGTAATTAACGAAGAAATTAAAGATAAAATAATTTTTTCAATAAAAAAGATACTTGATTTTTGTATCTTTTAAAACCTGACTCATATATTTGATTGGTTTTTCATCACTATTTTAATCTTGCCATGTGATTGCAATGCCTATAAATTTTTATGTTGCTTTAATGTGAAGAATAATTTTTTTGATAAATCAAGTTTAGCAAGCACTAGTACATTCATAATAACATTTTTCACATTGTTAAAAGCTAAATCAACTTCTACATCCCACATATATGATTGGTTTTTCTTGAAAAAAATCTACAAATAATTGATTTATCAACAAAATCTAATATAAATTTATGCATAAAATTATTTTTTCTAAAGAAAGATCATACTAATCTTTAGGTGTCTGTAGTTATTTGATAGCTTTAACACATTCATAATCAATCAAAATGTCATCTTTATAGATAATATGTCCTAATAACTTGCCTTCAGTAACACCAAAAATAGATTTCTTAGGATTAAGAGAAATACCATATTTTATATATTTTTGGAATACTTTACGTTAATGATCTAAATATATATATATATATATATATATATATATATATATATATATATATATATATATATATATATATTGAATGAACTATAAGATCATCTAAATATACTTACATGACAATTCTAATTAAATCATCAAATGCTACGTGTTGAGTTGTGGAGCTAAAACCTTCACCAGATGAGTGGATGTTGAAGTTGATGGATTTACACAGTCGCTGACGATGGCAAGGAGTTGACCAGTAGCTGCCGACATCGGTTATAGATCGGCCGACGTCGGTCATGTGAAGATAGGCAAGAACTGACGTTGGTTACCTGTGCATCCAGAAAGTCTATTTTCGTGGATGGAACAGATTATTTGCATGATTAGTTTAGCTGTTAGTTGTAAGTTTGTGTTTCTATTTTTGGCAAGACTGTTTTAAGCCTTTGATTAGGAGGTGTATCTAATGGTTGTTAATGCATTGCTCATGATCCCTAATCTTATATAATAGGGATAGATCTTCATAGCTTGTGTGTAAGTGTAAGAAATAATAATACAAGACATATTGTATATATGTGTATCAATCCAGGTTGTTGGAATTGATTGAGAGAACTCTTGAGGGAAAGAGATCTGTACATCTGAGAGGTGTGAGAAGAAAGTGTGATCTTCTTCATTGTATTTCTTTTTGAAAGAGTTTAATACAAGTTTTCAGGGTGGTTTCTTGTATCTCTTATTCTTTGCTATTTTTGATTCTAGTTACTTATTATTCTGGTTTAATTTCATGTTTAGTTGCTTACATAAAAGTAATCAAGTTTGTTGGTTGATCCCCAACAAGTGGTATTAGAGCTTAGGTTGACTAACAGGTGTTTCAGATCTGGTTAGTGTTTGTTGATTACAGGTCACTCACAGGGGTTTCTGTTTGAGTGGGAGAAGCAATGGCAAAAGAAAGTAAACTGAGAATGGAGAAGTTTAATGGCAAGAATTACCAATTATGGAGGATGTAGATAGAACATTATCTATATTAGAAAGATCTGTATTCATCGTTGGGTGGGGTTGATAGAAAGCCCACAGATATGGAAGATGAATAATGGGAAGTTCTTGATAGAAAGGCTCTTGGATCTATAAGATTGAATCTGGGATCTACTGTGATTTCTAACTTGTCACAGGAAAAGACAATGGTAGAATTAATGGATACTTTAGCAAATTTATATGAAAATCCCTCAGCTTCAAATAAGGTATATCTTATGAAGTAGTTATTTAATTTGCAAATGCAGGAAGGTGGATCTGTATCTAATCATCTAAATGATTTTCATGGAATTGTAAATCAATTAAATTCAGTCAAAATAGTTTTTGATGATGAAATGAAAGCTCTTTTAATATTATGCTCTTTATCTAAAAGTTGGCATAGTTTAGTAATGGCAGTTAGTAATACTACATCTGCTACAAATATCTTGAAAGTTGATGATGTTGTTAGTGTAATCCTGAATGAAGAGACTCACAGAAAAAGCACAGGGGAATCATCAAGTAATGCTTTAAGTATTGAAAGTAGGGGAAGGCAAAGAGAAAAGAGCAAGCAAGGGAGATCAAGGTCTAAGTCAAAGATGAGCAATAAATTCAAATCCAAAAATAGAAAAAGAAAGATAACCTACTGGAATTGTGGAAAGAGAGAACATGCAAAAAAAGACTGCTGGTTGAAGGTTAATGAAGAGAATCAACATGAAGGTAATGAAGAAGCAAAAGTTGCAGGTATTGTTGCACAAGATGCTCTTTCACTTTTTTTGCATAATAAAATAGAATCTTGGGTTTTAGATTCTAGGGCCTCTTTCCATGCTACCCAAAATAGAGAATTTTTTAATGATTATGTCCAGGGAGATTTTGAAAAAGTTTATTTAGGGGATGATGAGCCTTGTAAAATTGTTGGCAAAAGAAAAGTGCAGCTGAAATTGCATAACGGCAACACATGGGTGTTGAAGGATGTCATGCATGTCCCCGCCCTGAAGTGGAATCTGATTTTTGTAAGAAAGTTGGGTGATGAGGGTTGTATAGTAACTCTCATAGCTGAATCTTGGAAGGTTACCAAGGGTGCACTTGTATTAGTCAGAGGTAAGAGAGTATGTACTCTCTATTTATGTAATTGTATTACTGATTATTCTCCTTCTGTATTATCTACTTCAGATGTGGATGCAAAGTTGTGGCACCATAGGCTTGGCCACATGAGTGAGAAGGGAATGTTTATTCTTAAGTCAAAAGGTAAGCTTTCAGATTTGAAAAGCATAGATCTAGATTTATGTGAGCATTGTGTTTTTGGAAAACAAAAGAGAGTAAGGTTTATTAAAACTGGGTCAATAAAGAGGAAGCACAAGTTGGAGCTTGTTCACACAGACGTGTGGGGACCAACTTAGGTAACTTCTATTGAAGGATCACAATATTATGTTACTTTTATTGATGATGCTACAAGAAAGGTATGGGTCTATTGCATAAAGAAGAAATCTGATGTCTTTGACACTTTTAAGATTTGGAAAGCTTTGGTTGAGAATGAAACAGGCAGGAGATTGAAGTGCCTTAAATCTGACAATGGTGGTGAGTACTGCAGCAATAATTTTAGAAGTTATTGTTATATGAATGGAATATGTAGGCAAAGGATGGTTCCAAGGACACTTTAGCAAAATGGAGTTACTGAAAAGATGAATAGAATAATATTGGAGCGTGCACGGAGTATGAGGTTGCATGTTGGTTTGCCCTTACAATTTTTGGGTAGAATTTATAGATACTGCAGTTTACCTGATTAATAGAGGACCCTCTATAGCTCTGGATGGTGGAATTCTAGAAGAGGCTTAGATAGGTAAAAAGGTAGATCTTTCATTTCTAAGAGTTTTTGGTTTTGAAGCTTTTGTGCACGTTGATAAGGAAAATAGAAAGAAGCTAGATGCTAAGTCTATGAGGTGCACATTTATTGGTTATGGCTCTAGAGATTTCAAATTTTGGTTTTGGAATCTAGGAACTAACAAAATAATTAGGAGCCATGATGTTGTTTTCAATGAAAAAGTGATGTATAGTGATCAGCTCAAGAAGCTAAAGAATTTTGAGCAGGGCCTTGAAGATTTGGACGAGGTGATGGTCCAAAATGAGCTCACAGGAAAGAATTATCATAGATAGGAAAACACAAAGACCAACGTCGGTCAGGTAGGAACTGATGTCGGCAATACAGGAATCAATGTCAGTCAGACAGTGACTGACGTCAGTCACGAAGGAACCGGCGTAGGTCATGTGGAACTGACGTCAATCAGTTACAGGCCTGGAAGTGACCGAGGTCGATCACTGTCAAAGAATTTAGGCAGACAACATGTTGAGAATGAGTCTCATATGCCCATTAGGAGGTCAAAAAGGGTAAGTAAACCTCCAATTCGATATTCCCCTTCATTATTTTATTTATTGCTTACTAATGGTGGAGAACTAGAGAGTTTTGATGAAGCAATACAAGTGGAATCCAGGAATTAGTGGGAGTTTAGCATGAATGAGGAGATTGATTCCTTGAAAGAGAACCAAACATGGGATTTGGTTGAGTTGCTAGCGAGAAAGAAGACACTGAAAAATAGATGGATCTATAGGTTGAAGGAAGGAGAGAATGGATAGATGAGATATAAGGCCAGGTTGGTAGTGAAAGGATTTGCATAGAAACCAGGGATTGATTTAGGTGAAATTTTTTCTCTTGTAGTAAAAATGACTTCTATTCGGACTGTATTGTCTTTAGTTGCTATTGAAGATTTGCATCTTGAGCAGCCTGATGTTAAGACATCATTTCTTCATGGAGATTTGGATGAAGAAATATATATGGATCAATCAGAAGGCTTTGAGGTCAAAGGTAAGGAGAAGCTTGTGTGCAGGTTGAAGAAAAGCTTTTATGGTCTTAAGCAAGCTCCTAGACAATGGTATTTGAGATTTGACAGGTTTATGACTGAGCATGGCTATAGTAGATGTCAATTTGACCATTGTGTTTATTTTAAGAGATTGGATAGTGGTAGATATATTATCCTGTTGCTATATGTAGATGATATGCTGGTTGCAGGTTCACACATGCAAGATATTTTTGAGCTTAAGGTAAAATTAGCTCACACATTTGCCATGAAGGATTTGGGAGCAGCAAAGAAAATCTTTGGCATGAGTATCAAGAGAGACAGGAAAAATCACAGGTTGATTTTGTCTCAAGAGGATTATGTGAACAAGGTGTTGGAAAGGTTCAATATGTAGGATGCAAAACCAGTGAGTACACCTATGGCTGGACACTTCAAGTTGAGTAAAGAATAGTGTCCTAATTCACATGAAGAGGTAGAGTACATGAGTAGAGTTCCATATGCTTCTGTAATTGGGAGCTTAATGTATGTAATGGTATGTACTAGACCAAATATTTCCCAAGCAGTGGGAGTTGTCAGTAAGTATATGGCCAATCCAAGGAAGGAGCACTGGAAAGCAGTCCAGTGGATTCTTAGATATCTGAGAGGGACCAACAGTAAGCATTTGTGCTATGGTGGGTCAAACACTTCTCTACATGGTTATGTAGATTCAAATATGGTAGGTGACTTAGATGGCAGGAGAAGCACCACAAGATATGTTTTCACTGTTGGTGGAATGGCGGTTAGCTAGATTTCAAAGTTGCAGAAGGTTGTTACCTTGTCTACTACAGAGGCAAAATACATTGCAGTCACATAGGCTAGCAAAGAGATGATATGGATGACACGGTTCATGGAAGAGTTGGGAAAGGAGTAAGAGAGTTGTAGATTATACAGTGATAGTCAGAGTACAATTCATTTGGCAAAGAATTTAGCCTTTCATTCAAGAACCAAACATATACAGCTTAGGTATCACTTCATTAGATAGGTATTGGAAGATGGTGAGTTGAAACTGGAGAAGATCCATACAGATGAGAACCCTACTGATATGTTAACAAAGCCAGTAACAAAGGAGAAGTTGAATCTTCATTCAAATTTTGTTGGTCTTCAAGATTGAGTTTGAAATTGGAGAAGCTAGAAGATGTTGCTGTACAGATACTGGTGCAGCTGTTTATCTCCAAGTAGGAGATTTTTGAGTTGTGGAGCTAAAACCTTCACTAGATGAGCGGATGCTAAAGTTGCTAGATTTACACAGTCACCAATGACGACAAAGAGTTGACCAATAGCTATCGACGTCAGTTATAGATTGGTCGACGTCGGTCATGTGTAGACAGGCAAGAATTGACGTTGGTTACCTGTGCATCTAGAAAGTCTATTTTCGTGGATGGAACAGATTGTTTGCATGATTAGTTTAGCTGTTAGTTGTAAGTCTGTGTTTCTATTTTTGACAGGACTATTTTAAGCCTTTGATTAGGAGGTGTATCTAATGGTTGTTAATGCATTGCTCATGATCCCTAATCTTATATAATAGGGATAGATCTTCATAGCTTGTGTGTAAGTGTAAGAAAGAACAGTACAAGACATATTGTATATGTGTGTATCAATCCAGGTTGTTGGAATTGATTGAGAGAACTCTTGAGGGAAAGAGATATGTACATCTAAGAGGTGTGAGAAGAAAGTGTGATCTTCTTCATTGTATTTCTTTCTGAAAGAGTTTAATATAAGTTTTCAGGGTGGTTTCTTGTATCTCTTATTCTTTGCTATTTTTGATTCTAGTTACTTATTATTTTGGTTTAATTTTGTGTTCAGTTGCTTACATAAAAGTAATCAAGTTTGTTAAAATAGATTTCTTAGGATTAAGAGAAATACCATATTTTATATATTTTTGGAATACTTTACATTAATGATATATATATATATATATATTAATTAACTATAAGATCATCTAAATATACTCACATGACAATTCCAATTAAATCATCAAATGCTACATGCATTTCTCTTTGAAAATTTGCCCCTATGTTCATGAGATCAAAAGGCATTCTATTAAAAGTGAAAGCTCCTCTTTGAGTTTTGAAGGTTATCTTGTGCCTATCATTTAGATTGACATAAATTTGGTTATAACCAAAAAATACATCAAGCAAAGACATCATTTCAAATCATACATTTTTTTGTAAAATTTGATCGATACTTGAAAGAGAGAAATTATCTTTTACATTAAACCTATTAAGGTCTCTAATATCTACATAAAGTCTAATATCTTCATTCTTTTTATGCATAGGAACTAGATTAGCTACCTATTTAGAATATGTTATTGGAAAAATGTCATCACCATCAAGCATTTTATCAAGCTCTTTGTTGATGGTGTCTTCTAGTAAAGGGCTTATCCTTCATATTTTCTACCTAACAAGTTTAATACCAAATTTAATAGGAATATTATGTTTTATAGAATTAGTATCATACCCTCGTAAATATTTATAAGATCAGGTGAAAATATCAATAAATTATTTAAAAAGTTAAATAAATTTTACATTATCATCAAGAGTACATTGTATTCCCAAGTAAACAAACTTGGGTTCTTCTTTAGTCCCAATATTTATTGGGACAATCTTTCCAGTAATTCTATTAGAATATTATTCAGTATGTAAGATTTTAGGTTGATCTTATGGAGTAAACATGGATTCTAAACTCAATATATTAGCTTGTAACTTATTAGAATTTAGTTGTAAATAATCTCCATAATTAAGAACATAATCATCACTATCAAAATAAATGACTTTAATAAAGGCATCAATATGTTCATCACAGTAAAAAATAGGTTAGTTTTCATTTAAATCAAAAAAATTAGGTCTAAAATTTTTTAGAAATAAAAACTTAACAATAGATTCAATATCACTCATGGTAGGAATAGAAGAAAAAACAACCAATTTATCTTCCATTATATTAAACTCTCTAATAATATAGGTAATATTAAAAGCTTCAAAAATTTCAAGTAAGGACCAAACCTTTTGAGTATATAGATGTAGACATTTTTAGTTTGTCTTATAAACTTTCTTTACCTACCTAATAACCAATTCAGAATCTCCAAAAACCTTTAGTTATTTTATTTTCAATTCTATAGATTTTTCTAAACCAAGACATACGGCTTCAAATTTTGTTGTATAATTTACAATATCAAAAGATTGTTTGTAGGCACAATATAAAATCTTACCTACAAGGGAAATGAGACAATTCCTATACCACTTCCAATTTGTGAATAAGCACCATCAAAATATAAAGTCCATAAATTATTCTTAGAAAGGACATCTTGCTATTGTTTTTCAAGTTCATCAAGAGTTAATAACTCATATGTCCTGATTTTGGTTTCAACATAAGCTACTATTGGTAATATAAAATCAATAGGATTACTAGACCAATCTTCTCTCTGAATGAAGGCAATTTCATTTCTAATTAAAACCCAAGTAGTGTTTTTTCCAACAAATTATACAATTGTTTTAGACCAATATCTACCCAAAAATATTGCATAATTGTTTGAAATATCCATAATTTGAACATTAGTCATACATCTTATTCTTCCATCTTGTGCAAATTTAATCACAATGTCTTGAAACTTACCACAACTCTTTGTTTAGCATTAATCAAACCCTATAAATTTTCTATTATCAATTTCATAAGAAATGCCTAATTGATCAATGATAAATTTTGACATAATACTCTGCACCTGTATCTAAAATGTAATTATGTATGACTTTATCAACAACTTTGACAAATATATAGAAAGGTGGTATGTAATCTATAGGAGGATCATTTGTCTGAGAAAAAACTATTAGCCAATTTTGTTCATTATTTTCTTTTTCCTTTTGAAATCTTAAAACATCTTTAGCATTTGGGTTTTTAATGGCTTCATTAATTTTGTCAAGATATCTAGATAAACTAGTAGCCTGCAATAATGAAAAGCCTACTTTTATGGAATACAAGTCATCAATAATATTATAAGCCCTTACGTCTAAATTATGAATATTCGTATAATTTTTAGGTTTATAGGAAGTATATTGTGAGTTATTAAAATCTGTTGATAAATTATCATTATGTTTAGAATTTTCAATCGTATTATCTGATGAATTATTATGTATATTTTTACCTTTATCTTGAGTTTAAGGAAAAAATTTATTAATTTTAGTTGTATTAGAATAATGCTTTTATCTAGTATTAACAACATAAGCATTTATAGTTGTGTTATTATCCAAAGATTAATTAATCCCACATATGTTTATATAATTAGCTAAAACAATTGAAATACTCTCATTTTCTTGAATATATCTCTTAAATTTCTAAATAGTTATTCAAGTATTTGGATCATGATCTAATTCATAATCATTGTAATAAAAAAAATTCTTCTCAATTTTATTTTTTTAAACAAATGATGACTTACCTGATGAAGATGGTTTATCATTTAATTTTTGCTTAATGATGACTAACTCATTACTAATATTATGAATAGATTTTTAAAAATTTGCATTATTTGAATTTACACCTATTATAGTTCTATCATTAAAACTAACACATTTTAATTTATTTTCAAAATCTATGTAAAAATTTACAGTTTCATCATAATCCATAATATCTTTATCTTCAATAGCTATTTTATATTTTAAAGGTAAAACATTACAAAAATATAATCTTGATAATTTTTTAGACCGTCTAACATCAGGTATAATTTTATGACACAATCTAGTAAATCTGCTTGTGAATGCATAAATGGTTTCACTAGGATCTATTGAAATATTTACTATTTCATTTAATAGATCTGAATCCTTTTTAGGTTTACCAAAACATAATCTAACCTATCTTCAATATCTCTCCAAGTACTAATAACATTTACTGGAAGACTAATAAATGCTTAGTATGTTTTTCCTTTCTAAGAGAATTTTTTTGTTAACAATACCAAAGGTAGTAAAAACTAATTTAAAAGCATTTAAATGATCTTCCCATGAATCACCAAGACTTACTAAAAATTTAGGGACATTGAGTCCATTTAATCAAGGTAACTTAATTGGATGATAACTAATATTAATTAGATTTCCATGAATCTAAAGATTACCTAAAGGTTGTGTTATGTCTTCATTTGAATCATTTTTTTCATTAGTTACTACATCTTGATCTCTATAATTTTGAAGGCCTAGAATCAAACTCTGAACCCTCTGCTAATGTATTTGTTCATCTTCCATTGAATTTTTCAATTATTTTAATCAATTTATTAGATTGATTGAAAAATCAATAAAATATTTAGGATGAAAGGAATCTAAAAGAAAACAAATTTTAGGTCTAAGATTAGCATGTAAAATTTCTTCAGTCTCAATTCTAATTCTATGATTAATTTATTGAATATGAATTTGGGTTTCACGTGTAAAACTTTCATGAATGTCACTAATTTCTCTTTCTTCTAATTATTCATTAAGTGCTTTGATAATATTAAATAAATATTTAAGTTTATTATACCAAGCAAAATAAATCAAACTAGAAGCAATAACGACTTAATCTTTGATAATATCAACTAAAGGTTGAATAACAAGGTGTGTACCTCTAATGGTCATAGACAATATAAAATAAAAAAAATAAGAAAAATGAGATTTATGAAAATATCATCCCCAATGAAGTCACCAAATTTGTTTACAATTGAAAATGTTACGTCGATGAATCATCCCTTTTACCTATTGCAAAGGTTAAATTGGAATCATACTAGTCTAATAGTAAAGGTCTAATAGATCATAAAGGACCTAAAAGATGTGAAAGAGATTTTTAAATGTTCTAAGAATTAATAAGTAAGCCAAATCTTGAACCATACTTAATTATATTTTATAAATTAATATTCTTTTTAAATTTGAAGGAAACATATATGAATATGTAATCAATTCTATCTGACAAAGAAGACCTATGATTAAGATAATCTCTTGAAGGAAAGATTTATGTTCCTTATAAATATTTTTGAGTTGCTCAAATACTTTTAAACTTCACAAAATATCTTAGAAAATATCAAAATAAAAGTAACACAAAGACTTGAAAGATACAAATAAAATATTACAATGAAAGCCAAAGAAAGAAATGAAAATAACAACTAACATAATCACTTAAGGAGATAAAACTGAACAATGATAAACAACTAATTAATAAATTAACCAATTCAAAGTATAAATATAACCTAAACAAGACTAAGAATGAACTTAAACTAAATAACTCTAGAAATAAACTAAGACTAAACAACTCAAACAATTTAATACTTAAGTAAATTTAAAATAAAAATATATAAAACAACTACTAATTCTAAGCTAACAATTAATTTAAGCTTAAATAAAAATAAAATGAATGAATAACTTGGAAAAAAGAATTAAGATCTCAGCTAACAAATAAATTCAATAGATAAGTTAACTATTTAGGAAAGATTAAGTAATTTAATAAACAATCAATGAGATGTGGGTGAGTTGACAAAGTGACTTAATTATTTTAAACACCACCCATGTTCAAATCTCAGTATGGTATGGGAGGTTAGATGTGTTCGATCTTTGGTATTCTTAGGCTACTTATGATCGATCATTGGTATTCTTGGGCTGATTATGACCAATCATTGGTATTCTCAAGCTGGTTATGGCTATTGTATTATTAAGCTAGTTGTGGCTATTATTGGTATTCTTGGTAAATCTAATACATGTGATAAAATATCACTTGGGGATCTGGACCTCGATTATGTCCCAAATTGGTTGGAGCTCTAGTGAAAATTTAATACTTATCTAAAACAAGAAATCTAATAAACATAGAAATTAGATTAAGCAAAAATTACACATAAAAGAAACTAATTAATCTAATTTAAAGTATTACTAAATTAACAATAAGTAAAATAAATAAATAAAATAAAATTTGAGAGTCTATGAAAGAGTCATCTTACCAAAGATGAAATGAATTTTTATTATTGAGAAATAAAATATTTAATATAAAATCCTTGGTATAACAATCAAACAATCTAAATGAATCAAAAACATGTCGCTTCAAGTGATGTATTCATCAGTATTTAGGTCAAGTAGTTAAGATTTCACTCATATGAATGCAATTATGAAATCATCATAAGATGTTAAACCTAACAACTTTCAAATAATAGATTTATAAATTAAACAATAAAACTTGGATATACCTGTACTAATTAAGTATCATACTTAATAGTCATAGAATGTGTCCTTGATCTATCTGTAAAAGTTATTTATATCAGAAATAATGCATAGAAAGAAGTATTATGATAAAATTTGAAGTAAATCAGAGTCTTCAAAAATACCTATGTAATGTTCCTCTCATTTGAAATGTCACTTTGATCTTCTTATATAATTTTCCTCTCAAGAGATAGTTGAGGATTAAGTTATAACTAACCTTAGTTATTTGTTAAGTCTTAATTAACTTTAATTAAGTCAATTAAATTTTAATTATGACTTAATTTGATACAAAATATTTTAAGAATTATTTTAAAGACCAAAATAAATATATTATAAACCAAGAGGACAGACTCTAATCATGTGGGGCCCATAGACAAGATAACATCTAAATAAACTTATTATGCAAAATATTTAAAAATAACCTAAGTTATTTAAATAAAATTACTACATCTAATATTCTCCGTACACATTATATATAAGTTCACATAAATTCCACATCAAAATTATCTAAAAAATTCTAAATGCTATTAAAATATTGTAGAACCACTATCAAATCAATTTTAAATAATATTAAAATATTATAAAATATCTAGTAATGTACCAAATAATAGAATTAAACAACTTTAAACCTCCTAATCCTCATATGAATCTGAAAGCATTTCTCTTAGTGGATAACCTTTATCTATCAAATACTTTGTGTAGCTCATAGTGGTGGTTGAGAACTTAATTAACTTAATATCAGTTGCATTATCTTTATCATCTACTTCTAGCTTAACCTTATTTACAATCTTGGTGATGGTTGGTGATGTCAAAGTACTAATTTCTTTTCTTTTGTGGTTGAGCTAAATTGTTCTTTCTTATTTGAGTAGGTGATGAGTAAAATCAACAAGGTTCAATATTGAACAAATTTCCACAGTATTTACTGGTTCAGGCAAAGGGCTTTTATGATTCAATGGTACAAGGGCACGAGAATGTAGCTAAGCAACTTGTTGTAGGTTATTTTTAGGTAATTTTTCATTATGTTGAGGTGAATGATGAAAAGCTAAGTTATGCTTTGATTTCAGGTTTATTTGCATTTGTTGTGTTGAGCCACTTGGATTTCCATGTCTATGGGGTTAGGCTCTCTAAAAGGGTCTCCTCAGCCCAAAATTTCCTCTATTCATAGGGTTAAATGGTATAGTATCCAAAAAATCCTATAAAGTAGACTTTTAAGTATAAAATTGAATAAACATCCTAGTTCCTCTATTAAAATATCTTAAGAAATTTCAACCAGGCCTTCTACCACCATAAAACTAGCATCTAGAGGCAAAACTATGAGAAGATGAATATTCTCTATTCCAAGCTTGGTCAATTCTCCATACATTATCATGAGAATTATTTGAGTTAGGAGGTGTCCAACCCAACATATCTGACTTTGCAAGTTTCACTGTAAACTACCAAATATCTTATCTCTTCAAGAATTCCACCACCATAATTTTGTTTCCACACCTAAGCTTTGTCAAGAATTACAATAACTAAAATAAAAAGGCCCTTTGTATTATTTTTGACTTGCAGTTACTGCTAGTGCTTAATTTTCTTATGCATATTATTTGATAAGCTATTAATTCTTACCACCAACTAAATTATAATTTTATTAAATTTAGCTATAACCAAAACTTATACCAAACTAGCTATTAAACTCCCTTTGGCAGTGTAAGTACTTTGTGCTTTAAATGCCTTAAAAATTTTAGGTTGTAAATAGATCAAATTTTATTTTCTATATCCTTGAACATTTATTCCACAATACTTTCCATCTAAAAAACTATTAAATGAAAGCTTTGAAATCATAGTCAACATTAAATACTTTATCACTTAGGTAAAATTTCATCACCCTAGGTTCACTTCCATTTCACATAGGTCAATTAATGTTTAATCATTTAACATTATCATCTTTTAAGTTAAATAATGATTGACCTTCACTATAATATAGCTTACAAAATTCCTTTATAGGTCCCTCACACTTAAACTTATCTCACAGGTTAGAATCATTTGGTTTTAAAAGAAAATAAAACCTTAGAACATTTCCACTTATTTTAATATAAATAATGCTATCTTAGATTGAATTCCAAAATATTTAAGATAAATTTTGATGATAAACAAACCATTTATGAAATAAATTTCACATCCAACCATGACTGATCTCAACTCTAATCACAAATTTATACTCATTTGATTCATAAAGTTGAATAACTATTTTCATACCATTTCCATTATATCTTTATTTTTATTAAATCCATAAATGCTTTCAAAACCACTTAAAAATGTAGAGTAATATTTTCATAAAATGTAAATATTTTAATAAACATTATGATAATAATTTATATTCAAATGTTACAATGAACTAGGACTCACATTTAGAAATTTTAAATGTTACAATAAAGTCATCAATATGGTAAACTAATTTTAAAACTCTTGGCTTTAAAATAAAAAGAGGGGGTGTCAAAAATAGACTCAACACATTCAAGTTCCCACAAGAGGTTTGGATGGCTCAAATTGATGCATGAGAAAATCTTGGAATTTGACTTGGTCAAGCACCTCTTTCAAATTTCATGGGGAGAGAGTCCTAACCTGATATTGCAAATTGGGATAAAGAGAGTTAGTGAATAGATGAAAGAGGTTATCATCTGCCATGTTATTATCACACTTATTAGACAATATCTTCTACCATTTGATGAAAGCTTATGATTTTTTGGTTTCATATTAATTATAATTGAGAAAATGAGCCAAATTATTCTTAGGGAGGTCACTTTTTTGAAGCTCTTGTACTAGAATGTTATTATCACACTTATTAGACAATGTCTTCCACCATTTGATGAAAGATTATGATTTTTTGGTTTCATATTAATTATAATTGAGAAAATGAGCCAAAGTATTCTTAGGGAGGTCACTTTTTTTAAGCTCTTGTACTAGAGTGTTAACGAGATCCTCCAAACTAGTGATAATGGGACTTGAGTTGATTATACCAATCTAAAACATCTTCGAAGAGGGTTTTTGTGAAGAACTTGGTAGCGAAAAAAGTGTTTAACTTGACCCAATCTTTGTAGATATTTCCAAACATTTTAAAATGTAAGGTAGGATCAATTGACCCATTCTAATTAATGATAGGTGTGAGTATATTTATGTTGAAAATTTGAGGTGTAAGAGGTTTATTTTGAAGATGCTTAATCATTTTGTTAATAAGAGGTGGTTGGGGAATGAGGTTTCCATGGGAATCCCTAAGGGGGATTGGGGGGGATTTTAATTTTGCACTCCCCATGGAACATATTGGGGTTGATTTTAAAAATGGATAAGGTGATTCTTCATTTGCATCATTTGATTGGCATTGTTAGTTTGGAAAGCAATTATGTGATTAAGAGTTTATAATAGGAGTTGATGGGTTTGAGTGGTATTTTGACTAGTTTATGTGGCATGTGAAGCATTAGAATTGGTATTATTGGATTGGGTACTATGAAGCATGACACTATTGGCTTGACAAGCATTGGTAGAAAAAGAGGAACTAGTGGTATGATTAGCATTTGTAATGAAAGATGCACTAGTAGAAGGATTAGAAGAAAAAGAAGCATTAGTGGCATAATTACCATTGGTAGAAAACAATGCACTAGTGGAGATATTAAGGAGGGTGGGTCTTGAAAAAGGCCCACTAGATGTTAAACCTACCATGTTAGAATAGATACTTGGCATGAAGGTGAAATAAATTAATGAAGAAGAGGTTGAGAAGAAAAGAAGGTATCACCCCCAAATCCATGAGATAATGTGAGAGAAGAGGAATGGGGTTCTTCTATTCGACCACTTATCATAAGGTTGTAAATAGTGGAAGGGTATTTTCCCTTGTGTTGAGGAAACTCATTAATGAAAAAAATTATTTCAGGAGTATAATCTAATTTAGGCTAATATTCTAAGGATAAAAGAGGATTACTAATTGAAGAGGAATGAGGAGGAGTCCCATAATTTGTAGTGAAAGTGGCTACATGCACATTGCTTTCATCTAAAGTGGAAGCTATAAGCTATTTATGGGGAAACCTAATGGGATTGGTAAAGCTTATCATATCTATTGAGTTAAACTCTATGTTTTCCTCAAATAAGAAGTTCATAATGAAATAAAGAAGCTAAAAGAAATGATGATGCAAAGACAAAATCTGAAAATAGGATACATATTCAAACTGGTCAATTGTGTTCTATAACCCAAGAAAAAGAATATAAAGATAAAGATACACAGTCATTTAAGTTGACTATGTATTGTAGATAGGAAGTCTAAACAAGCTGATAAGGATACACAGTTGTGTATGTCAACTATGTACTATTAAATGAATAATTTAATATGGTGATAAAAAAACATAGTAATGCAGGTCGAATGTGTATGACTAGTAGGAATATGAAATAGTCTCTAAGAGACTATATCAACCAAAATGACAGTGTTTTGAAATAGGGGAAATTTTTATAATATAATTTTAAGCAAGAATGAAAGCAAACATAAATAATTAGATCAATGTGACTGGTCCAATTGGAACACACAACACAAACCTTGCACCAATGCTGACCAATCCAAGTTTTATAATACAATACATAATGAGCAAAGAGAAATAAACAATTAAAAATTAAATGCTAACTAATTAGTCACCCTAAGTATTATGGAATTTTAAAAAAAATCAATTTTAATTTGATAGGAAAGTTGGCTAAAAATAGGGAATTAGAAAGTAATTTAAGGTTGGTTTTAAGATGTTTGGGCTGAAAGAAATATATATTGGCAATGGTACTAGTTTGGTATTAGGTCCTACCCCCTCACTTCACAATCTTGTAGAGATAAGGGTGTTGGGTGATTTTCCAATATATACCATTAACCACATATTTATATTTGGCCAAAAAATCAAGTTGGATTCCCCCTTAATGATGAAATCCAAGTAGGTGGGCCTTGAGAAGATAAATGTTCAATGTTTTATGAATGCTAAGTGGTTTGATAATGTGTGAAAAAAAGTAAAATAGTGTAACTAAAGTGTTAGTTTGAACAACTGCATATTTATACTATGTGAGTTAATCTTAAGGATGCAAATAACTAAAAAGAAAATGTGAATTAATTACTAGTAAATAGATGTTAATTCCTTGATTAAGAATAGTACGTTATTAGTTCAGGCGACAATTTATGCAAATGGTATAGAATATAGTCAATTGGGTATCTATTGTTCTACATAAGTTATTTAAGAATAAAGTCAAATAGGTTGAATATGCCTCTTAGATAGAAGATAAACTATAGAACTAAGTCAACCATGTCGACCTAGTTAGCTATAGGGTTACATTTTTGTAGACTATAAACTTATAAAAAAAGTACTAAAGGAATAACTAGAGTGAGAGAGAGAGAAAATAAAAGAACATTGGTGGCTTGAAGATGATTTAGATTGAAAATTTTATGTTATGATGTTTAGTTGCTACTTTTAAATTCTACCAATTGGGTTGACTCATTTGACCAAGTTTGAAAAACTCATGTGTTAAAGAAGAAATAATGAACAAAGTCAACCTATTTGATAGTGTTTATTGACCTATATGTTGATAGAAGAAAATAGAAGATAGAGTCTACCTATTCAATTATGTATGCTAATATATAAATGAATAATAATATTGTGTTGAACTTCTTGCTTTAGTAACCTATAATTAATGAAAACTTGCATAGATAGAATATAGTCATTTTGAAGCGACTGTGTGTTAAACCTATGCAGAAAAAGTTAGAAATATATCAACTAGTTTAATATAGTACTAAAAATATAGAAAAATATAAATGAATAAAAAATATGGCATGAAATAAAAACTTGTGAGGGTTAAATTCACATCAAGTTCACCTAAATGTATACAAAGAGAAATGCAACTAATCTATAAATCAATCCTATCTCAGAGAAGATAAATCCTACTTACACTTTCAATTGTTGATATATTATATATTTGAGGTCATGACCAAAATATATCCTCTAGACCTAGTCAATGGATCTCTTACCATAATAATATCACTAAGGAGGGTTCCAAAGCCTTCTATTAATCGAAACTATGCAATAACCCTAACTAGGTCCTATGTTTTTATATTCATAATGTATAAATGAAAAAAGAAAAGTAAAGTCTAATCTAGTGCTTACCAAAGCTTATGGCACAAAGTGGTGGTAATAAACATGCGTAAAAGACATATACCCACGTCAATGTATACAAAATCCTAATACATGGGAGAAAAGTAAAAATTCAAATCTATCTACTCTTACAAAGGAGGAATAAAGTTATGAGTACTTATCTTTGAAGATGAACCTACTGATCCTCAATCTCTCCCTTGGACAAGGTGCTTCACAAGAGGTTGTTGTGGTATATAAGGATGACAAGGATAAATTAGTTCTAGGCTACACAACCTATCTATGCATATAAAAGACTTCTCCACAATACAAAATATATATATCTCTATAGAAAGTATTGAAACCCTAAACTATGCTCCTCAACTAGAATGGTGGATAATTAAATGCACAATATAATACTTTTCTTCCTCTCTTCTCTTCCTAAAAAATGTTGAAATGAGTGTGTTTATATAGTTGAATCTAACCCTAATACTTTCTAAAAGTTTAGCCAACAAGGTTATCCCAATCAACTCTGTATCATTATTAATAAAATTAGATTAGGTATCGGTATAGGTCCTCTAGGGGCCGAACGAAATCCTAAATGAGTTTTTTCAATTAAAGTATAGGGTCGATGGGGCTGACATTGTACCGTAAACTATCAAAAATGAGTTTAGGTTAGGGAATAGATCATGAATGCAATAAATTATTAGAGGAGGGTACAAAAAAAGAAAAAAAAATTAGGGGATTATTTTTAGGAGATGGTTATGTAGATAGCAAGTGGTATTAAAGGGACATCAATCTTATAAAGTACCAATGGTCTACCCACCCATTTTCCATTGCATTCTTTAAGGTGTGCACTTAGAGATATTGAGACTCGATGGGTTCTTGCAAGAGAGAAAGCATCAATAATTGATAAAATTTTAAAATATTATGTGTATACACTCCCATATTCTATCTTCTTAGATTTGTTCATGTTCTATGCTCTATTTTAGCTAGAAATTTTGGGTTCTTTAACTATTTCTTTATTTCAAAATACTCAGGAGTATTTTCTATTAGAGTCACCATTTGTCTTTACTTACATAACATGCCCTAATTTCATCTATAAAATCATAAACCTATTTTTTTTAAATTGAAACCCAGTTCTACCTTCGAATACAAATTTTTAAGTGTTTCAAGTGTGCAGTTCAACTTCCATTTGTTACCACTATATGATTTTCAAATGTATTTTTGCACCTTTAAATGAACTCCAATTATGCACAAAATTTACATGATGGTAACCAAATATGGTAAAAGTTAAAATGTGAATAAATTCATAAAAAAATAATTTCCCACGTGCCAAATACAAATCCATCAAAATAGGCTTTTGTACTGATTTTTGTGTCTTTTTAATTTTCAAATATTACCAAAAGTTATTTTTCAAGAGATATTTTGTATGGTCAAATAATGCCCATTTCATATGAAGTTTTCTTGGTTGGTAGTCAAATGTGGGAGGAATATTAATGTGTAAAATGTCTCATTAAATAATTTTTTTCATGCTAAATGCATAGAGATCAAAACTATCTTTTACGTTGATTTTTACTCAAATCATTTTTTGTGCATTCTCAATTTCTAAATCTGCCTCTACACACTCTTCAAGCCTAATTTCACAATGCAAAATTGTACCTAGTTTTTGTGAAACTTAGTATGGAGATAGTCAAATATGAAAAGAGTTCAAATGTGAAAATGTTTAAGAAAATTCTATTGTTAAGTGTCAAATCCACATACATAAAAAATAGGTTTTAACCTAATTTTCCCTTGGTCATTTTTTATGTCTTCCTAGTTTTTAAATCAGCCTACTATGCAATCTTCAATCCTCATTTTTTAGTAGTGAACTCTATCCAATTATATCAAACCTTTACATAGAGTTAGCTAAATGTCATTATAATTTATTGGTAAAATTATTGATATTAAATTATCTCCCATATTCAAATTACATAGAAATCAAAACTAAGCTTTAAACAGGTCTTTGCCAATTTCCTATGTTTTTAGTTGATAAATATGCCTATTGCACTCTCTTCAAGCCTCATTTTACATGGTAAAATATTGTAAATTTCATATGAAATTTTATAGGTTGATAGCTAAATGTGGGGATAATGTGAATGTGAATAAATTCATAACATATATATTCTCCAAGGGCAAAGTATGTAACCATAAAAACTAACAAGTACACAATTTTTTCTCTTCAAGTGACTAAACATGCCTAGTATGCATGTTTCAAACCTAACTTCACACTATCAAAAATGCATCCACTTATTATGAAATTGTTTATTAGAGTAGAAAAATATAAGTATAATACAACAGTAAAAGAATTCACATGAAATAGTTCTTAAATTGAAAAAAATGCAACCATGAAAATTGATCAGTGCACAATTTTTATGTCTTCCCAATGACTAAATCTAACTACTGTGCATTATTCAAACCCAATTTCGTATGACTAAATGATATCCAACAATCTTATAAATTTGAATTAATATATAAAAATGTGGGAATATTGTATTAGTAAAGAAATTCATAGATTTTTTCATCCCACATGTGAAATGTGCAACACTAAATATATATTTCTACGTTGATTTTTACTTTGTTATTTTCTATGTTTCTAATTTTCAAATATGGCTAATGTGCATTTTTTAAACCTTTAGTTGCACTATAAAATGAAGTTAAAATTTAATTTAATTTTTTTATGATAATACCCTAATGACATGAAAATGTAAGTCAGTTAGTTGCAAAGTTATCATTTTTACCAATAAAATGTTTTAAAGGTACAAAGTGACCTTTTTAGGAAGATTTGATACTCAACCAACTTTCAATAAGAAAGAAAAAAAAAGGTAGTGTGTAATAGTTAATTTGATCATTTAAAAAAAATAAAAATACCTTTTTGAACATATTTTCAAGATCTTTATATAAATATAAGATACGATGGGTATTGTTCATGTTTTATCTTGTAAATTTATCTTTTGAAGGTGTTGATGTGGCTACACATGACTACATATTGGTTTTTAAGCCATATATTTTGATCTACACTTTTATTTTCGATGTCATTTATTGAATTAAAATCTGAATTCTCCATATTTGCAATGATGTTATTTTAAAATTATGAAAATACAAGATGAAAACCCTATTAACATTTTAATCATGGGACTTTGTTTCTTTTAAATACTACGTGTTTATAATTTTTTATGTCTTTCACCTTTGGTAGTAAATTAACACATTTTATTTAATTTTTTCACATGATTTAGCTAAGAGAAGTACATTATTAAAGGCTTGACTAGTCACCAACATATAATGGAGTTATGACTCACACATTGTGAGTATGAAAAGAAGATATAGCATGAATAAATTTGACATGGAGGAATGGGCTCTTTTTTTGAGCATGGACACTTGGAATATTTTTTTATTCCTAACAATTTTATTCCATGTGAATTTAATGCTAGCCTTTCATTAATGATTTTGGCATGTATTTATTTGTGTGATATAGGAATTTGACTCAAGAGAGGATGGTTAGTATGGTGTTAGTTTTAAAATTAAAACAAAATGAAAGAAACATACTAACTAGCATAACATGTCTAGGCCTAGACACTAGGGAGAGCTTAGTTAACAAACATGAATAAAACACACAACTAAAATGCAAAAAAAAAAAAAAATCTTTTACCTTTTTTGGATGCTCCAAAATTCTTGGTGTAGTGGCTTGCTTAGCTTATTCTCATGAAGTCTTCATCAAAGGAGGGTTGGTTTTCTCCTCTTCTCCTTGGCACCTTGTGGCTTTAGCTTGGCTTGGCTTGGAATCAATTTGGCATGGTAACACTAATTGAAATGAATTTTAGAATCATTTTTGTATTATAACTTTGAATTATAAAGACTTTTGAAGATATTTGATCATAATAAATTTACACCAAATATCTTGGAAATGATGTTCATGGCCTCTTTATTCATAGATTTTTGAAATTGATTAGAATCAACCTGAATCATCCATCTTGAGATTGAGGTGTGTGGTTGAAGATTAATTAAATTTTTAGAATTAAGTTTATAATTATTCTCATCATGACATTGGAATAAGGGGAAATTAAGAGGTATGAAGGGCATCATGGAAGGCATTGATGACGCATGGAGGGCATGAATCCTGATATTTATGGCATTTATGGCTTAGGGATGTCTTCTCAAGAAATGAAGTCACCTGATGATGTAGATATTCAATATTCATTTTTAAAAATAAGTATTTAACAAGTTTCCATGTAATTATTTATTAGGCTCTAATTTGGATTAATTAGCTCTTAAGCATGATTAAGCACTTTGTGCACAAATTACCCAAATTGATCAGAATGCTTTGTTATTGGTCCAAAATTTGACTAGATTGGAATTGAAAGGTGATGTCAAATGCATTAGATCTATTATCCCATTTAGGATTTTACCAATGGAAAATACCATAGGCATGTGTCTCGTGTAAGAGATTTGATAGGAAAGAGCAATCTAGAGTACCTAGGTGCAAAATTGGCATTTTGACTCAGAATGATCTGATCAAAGTTAGATCTACCATAAATTGCATTGCCCCATTTAATGATACCTTGACCAAAATTGGCACTTTAATATGTCAATTTCACATCATTTAAAATGATTTAGTGTTTTTATGCCAAATTGTGCATTTTAGGTGGAAAATGGTCAAAAGCCTAGTTGGAGGTTATTAGTGGCTAGATTTAGGTGTCTACACGTTGGAGATGTATTTCCACATTGAATTTGGGCCCTTATTGGTGACTATCATTTAATGTTTCCAACCACCTGGTGGGTGGGTGATATTGGATTGAAAATCTATATAAAACCAGCCAGAGGACTTATAAAAGGGTTGGTTCATTAGGATAAAATGTAGAGGAAAGGACTAAACAGTTATTTTATGCAATTTATTACGTTTCATAGTTAGTTTTTCTTGTGAGAAATGATGTTTTAGAGCATTTTATGTAATTCCTTTAATTTTAGGTGGATCCAAACAATATTTTTCAAGTAAATATCTATCAATTAAAACATTTTAAATATTGTTGTTCATTATCTACACATGTATATGGTGGTTTTATCCATATTTATTTATAGATGAATACCTCTAACTCTTGCATCATCTTTATTCATGGCTATGTGCATATTGAACTTATAATAAATTAATTTTATGTGGTTCATCTAAATAAAATGAATCAAAATTATTCTAGCTACAAAATAGACTTACATTTTTCTCTTTTCCCTTCTCTTTTATTCTTATTTATAAATCTATTAGAGTAGGTAGAATATATCTGAAAGTTAAAATCTATGCTTACATGTATATCTTGATTGCAAACCCTTTTCATTGTTGATCAATACATTATTGAACCCCTTTTATGCAATGAATAATTATTGAATTAGTTATATTTCCTTAACAAATCCACTTTTATTAATTATCTAGGAAATAGATCCATAAATCTAACATTACTTATAATTTATCTAAATATATTTTAAGCGTGCCCTTAAAATGGAATAGTTTCACATCAATAACCAAGTTACTCTGCAAGACAAAACTTGGTAGTAATAGACCATGGGGAGATTCCATCTCTTTTCAAAAGAGGTTGGATGGATTTACATCCTACCTAAGTTTTTATGTCAAACGACCCATCAACAGGGTCATCCAAGATGATATTAACATGGTGAAATTATAGATAGTATCATATGCATACTAGTATTCCCTAATAGATAAAGAGAAATTTACATGAAAACATAACACTATGATATCCAAAGGGAAGCTCATACCTGGTAAATAAAAACCACTACACAAGTAGGGAATTGAATAAAGTATGATCTTTACCCAAGAAAAAATCACTAGAGGAGGGGTTGCTTTTACATGCAGGAGAAACAACTTCAATAGAGGAATGGGATGAAGGTTTGGAGGAATGTGCTTAAAGTTGGATATTATGCATATGAGTTCCCTCATGCTCATAACTATGATGGTGAATGGAAAGGAAATAATGTAACACCCAAGTCCTACAAGTAGATGTAGGATCCATGGAATTTATTAAGCATAGAGAGTATCTTAAACAAGGTTAGATTTTTCTCATAAAAAAGAGATTTTTTAAGGTATTAGGAAAGCGAGAGGAGATAAGTTAGAGGATACATATTTTTTAGACCAACTTCAAGACTAGAGCTAAATGTTATATAGTTGTGGTGGATAGTGGAAGCACATATAATCTTATGTCTAAATAGATGACAATGAAGTTGGGTTTGGCACATAATCCACAACCATATCCACTTAGAATGTCTTATTTTTTGTAGGGTCAAGATAATTTTGTGTGGTAGTAGTGTGAGCTAGAAATGAATATTGAAAAATACATGGATAAGGTTTTTTTTATGTCTTACTTATGTTTGCATGCCATGTTTTATCATAAAGGCCATAGTAGACTATGATTTTTAGAGTTTTTATTAAATAAGAATGAATATTGTGTTATGAATAAGTATGGATGAATTTATATTTTGAATCCATTAAAGGAACATGATGAGATTGTTCACCAAATTCATTGGTCACACATAAGTTTAAATAAGAATTTCTTTGGTAAGATAAGATATTCTATATGAAGGTGAAAAATTACATCACGTGGAGGAAGGATAGTAAGGATGCAAAAAACATAAATATTAGATTGATCATAGTGAGGAGTATCACAGAGAAGAGGAAGAGTGGATTTATTGACACAAATAGCAAGGGTCAACCTAAGGATAATGGGAGCTATAGAAAATATTATGTGAGGAGTGTTTGGAGGACTATGATGATTTATAATCCCATTCACATCTATCTAAATAAGAAGGTGATAACTGACCCACATGGAACTAAGGTACCCCAAGGATTTTCACATAGGCTTGAAAGGTTGGTTCTAACACCTAGCCCAAGTATATGAATATCATGCTTACACATTTTATTACCCATGATGTATGATGTAGGAGCATATAGGTTCATGAGTAATCTTTCATAAACAAAAAATACATTTGGTTTGTAATTGTTCCCAAGTCTTTGTTTGCACACAAGTTATTTTTAGTTATTTTATACATCTTTTTTACTCATAGTTTCACTTCCATGAAATTTTTTTGGTGCATGCCATTTGTATTATAAAATTTTGTAATTAATTAAGATATTAACTCTAATTGGGATCAAATGAATTTAAGGATAACAAATGTTGTAAAATACTTGTAACTAGTAGAATGAAAGTAAAGTGTTAAAATGGAGAAAGATTGATTGAATGAAAGAAGTTAGTTATGAAAAGCATAAATAGGATAAGAAGACTTAGATAATTATTAATTTTTATGTTGAGTATATATGATTATAATATGGTTGTAAATGATTAAATTATACCTAATTATACATGTGAAACTAAAATAACAATTGTCACTATTTTGGGTTAAAATTGACTTGAAACAATTTTGATTAACTATCTCTCTTGACCTTTATGGGTTGATCTTAACCTATGAAGGAAAACATAAAATAATGGTATAGTCACCTACACCTTCTTTAAATATGATTTTATGTGTAATTTAGACCTTCAATTATGTGCAAGTTGATATACAAATGAGCTCTTAAATGTTGAAACTGCACTAGGGCTTATGATAGCTAAAAAACCTACAAAAAGAGAGGAGGGAGTGTAATGGAATGAGCTGACCCCAGTCACTCCCATGTTGATTTAATGATTATTATGTATCAAAAATAATTAAAAGAGGGAATCAATCCTCATGTAGTTCTCTCACCTAGAGTGCTCAATGTTATAGTGATTCTTTACTAAATGTATGCATCTAGATATGGGTTGAACACTTGATAATGATTTTATTGGCTCAAATAGAAAAGACTCATGACTTGGCTAAGGATTGATTCAAATAAATCTAATTTAATCAATAAATAATAGGGAAGCTTTGATTAGTGTGAAATAGTGTAAGTGTACCTAAATAGTGAAATTTACAAGTTATAGACTAAGTGTATTAGATGTGTATTTATAGCAATCCAAAGGGGTGAAACCTCAAATTACCTATAGACACTCAAATCTCATCAAAATCATGTCAAAATTATAATCAAAATCAATTTTTTACAATTAAAAACAAACCACCAAAATAGCCAAATTCCCCTACATACTTGATATGCATGATCTAAAACACATTAGGGCAATGCACCGTAACCAAATGTTAATTTCATCTAATTCACTTTGAGCTAAATTGTTATTTTGTAAGAAATGTTATGGGGAAATTAATTAGAACAAATATTCCATTTTTGATATTGCATAAATCACATGGAAGCCAATATAGATTAATTAGCCTATCAAATCAAATCAAATGGCTAATTAGAAAATCCATAAGAATTGGATAATTTATAATTATGTAATATTCAATAAATATTTAAATTATGACATCATCATCACATCACTCAAATATTTGGTAAGCATTAACATGAATGTAAGAAATATTAACATAAATTTGGAATTTGGAATCCATGCCTCATTAATGCAACCTATTTCTAAAATATTTATTATATTAATTACTCAAAATTGAATAGAATTATATCCACACATCTCATTCTTGATCCAATGACTATAATCAATCTGGTCAATCCATAAATATAAGGCTCCCATCATGACTTAAACAATGTTTCTGGTGGACTAAAAATGCATAAATATTACAAGAGCTTCAAAAATCCTTCACTTTGATTGATCAAAACCACTCATATACAAGGGGATATGTTGTCAAAATTAAATTAGTGACATTGATAAAGACTCCTACCTCTAGACTCTAGGCACAAATAAACTTGAATTAGGCTTGGAGAATAAATCCATTAGAAAGACAAAATTTGGTTATGTTTATCTATTTATTTGAATTCTCTTGAACCTTGCCCAATCTGAAGGATTATGCCTAATGTGTTATGCTTGTCAATTTGATATTTTGAATTAACTAACAATGAAATAATCCCTCTTGTAATCATAATATTCATTTTGCATGCCCAATGGGATTGAAGCACCCAAAAATGTCCTTGGGAACATTCTACAACCTCCTAAATCTGGAAAAGGCCATTTTGAGCTTTTTTTGCTTTTATTCCACTAATTGTCCCATGTTTTTATATTCTTTGAATCAATCATAACATTATATGTATTAGCAAGATCACTCCCCATAATCAATTATATCGACCTATGTTTCAACAATATCATTTATATGCTATTTTCTAATTCTCTATGTTTTTAGAAAATCAATGGTAACATCTTGCATATTAGTATAATATCTAATTCTATGTTCTTTATTGGGTCTCACTGCATAATGATAGGATCACCCTACTAAATGGTGGGATTTCCATGTTAAATGGTAGGATCAACTTGGGTACTTTTTTGGAGAGCTAAATAATTAGCCTATAACTTCCCATGCTTATCCAAGACCACATTTCAAACTTTTAACTTATTTATTATAGGTTTCATTAGCTTAAAAAGTGGATTTATTGCCAAACTAAGCCTATTTTCAAACTCACATTTTATTTTTAGTGCTTAATCAAAGAAACAACACTTCTATTTTGTGCTCTAAGAAAATTGCCCTTATTTATTATTTTTCTTACATGTTTAATTTGATTTATTTATTATAGTCTATCATGCCTATGCTCTCCTCTTTACCCCTTTAGGGATCCTAGGTGATCCAAAAAACATAGATTATTATTATCTTTTTTCTTCTTGGTTGACTGTGTAGGGTGGATTTCATCACTTTCTTGGTAGTTCTTAGGGTGCATTACCTAGGGTTTCATCTCCCAAAATACATACCAACCCTATACATTTGATGGGGTATATAAATTAATGTAATTTTTTGTTAAGAGATTAACATAATTCCCCATAAAGGGGTTTATGATAACAAGGGGTTTATCCCTAATACTATGCTATTAGATCTCACCCATAGAGTTTGAATTACTAATAGAACTTCACTAAAACCTTACAAATGAAGTGATCATGAGGGGGATAGACCCTATTATAAATTTCTTAGTCTTTGTTTTTCTTTAATGGATTTTTATCCTCAGGTACTGCAAGCTATATCTAGGACCATTTAAAAAATCCATGTAAAAATGTTAGATTAATACCTTAAAATTTAAAACAACTTGTAACATGAGGGAAATCAATCTCCCCCAATATTTCATGATGTATCATTTGATAGTGAGGATTGTGTAACCAATATGTCACCACTTTCAAGTCAAGTAGTTATATGGACTACTTTTGTATAGATGCATGTTCTTCCACTAAAGATAAGGCTTGTTCTGAATGCATATTTTTTATTATTTATCATCTTATACTCATGTTATGTGACACATCATACACATTAAACAAATTTAAAAATTTATAAGGTCCAAAATATTATCATTTTAGACTCATACAATAAGGCATTACTCTACCCAATTTTTGGGTCATATTTACTCCATTATAAAATCTTATGCTATCTATTTTATATAATACTTTGTCCTTTTTGTATTGTTATAGTATCAATTTCGAAAAAATTCTAAATCAAGTTCATTCAAACCAAAATAATTTTATCATTCAAATTCTAATCAATTCTTATTCCAAATCAAATTAATTTTTGAGTTGATTTAAATTTCAATATCAAACTTTCTAAAGTCAACTAAAGTCAATTTTTTTTATGTTATCTAAAGTCTAATTTTAAAAAGTAAACAAAAGTAAAAAATTTAAAGTCAACCAAATTCAAAATTGAGTTCAATAAACCTTGGAAGTCAAACTTGAATAAAATTCTAGGGTGACATCAAAATAAAGCATTTTCATGATTTTAAGGTCCAATTCGACTAAAAGACATTCAAGAACTCATTTTAGCCTTTCAAGAATTACATTCTAAATCAAATCAAACATTTTTCTATTTTGACATTTTATTTCAACAAGTTCAAAATTGAACCTTATTCTTTGAGCATAAGGAATTCCAACATTTCAAGTCCTAAAATCAATTTCACATTACTTCTCAATTTCTCAAAACCACTATGAATTGTCAAAAAACCAATCATTACATTTGATCCTATCAAATCACTTCAAAATTAAAAATAAGGATCACTCACTTCCAAAATGCCTAGATACATAATAAGTGGGCCGTGTAAAACACTAATTCTGAGGGAGAATGGTTTTATGATCCATTTAGGTCTTTCCAAGACAATAAAAACCAGGAAGAGGAATTTTATCCACATGTATATGATGAAGTACCCATCAAAACAAAATAGGTGTGAGGCCATGTCCAAATAGAGGATATGCCTCCCAAATCAACTAATACTCATGGACAAGCCCTAGTGCAAACCTATATCCAAGTTTTAAAATCATAAAACAAAGGAAAGGGTCCACTTATAGATCCCATCCCAAATATCCAACTTCTCATTTCCCAAATGTAGTAGGTTAGCTAGTTCATGGCTTATATGGTATCTATTTTAGTCACCAATTTTTTGAACAATCCTCTACCTATAGATAAAAACCCACCCAGTGAGAAACAACAAAGAGATCCTTTGGTTAATCTCCCATCAAATGTGGATTCCTCTATAATTCCAAAAAGTATTCCTCTCATGGATCCATTTCTATAGGCTAGCACTCCACCACAAGTTTTCACAAATCTACATCAAGTTATTCCTAGTTCCCTACAAGTCCCTTCCTCTGATTTGCAATAACATGTATATAATTATGAACATCTTACGTCAAGTGCATAATAGGTTCCTTTGAAATCCCAATAAGTTCCCTTCAATTCCAATCCTATATCTTCCCATATGAAATAATAGGTTGTTAACATCCTTCCATTATAACAAATAAAATCAAATCTATAACAATAGGTTGTAAGTCATCCACTTCTACAATAGGTTTTGATTGATCCTCAATATGGTCCTAATAATCCATAACTTATTCCTTCCAACCAATAATAGATTTATAATTTCCAATAACAAGTTCCATTGTGACAAGTTTCTACTCTTCAACAACATATTACATCCTATTTCTAACAATTTCCCCTAACCCAAAAACATGTTGATAATCTTCCTCCTAACATTAGTAAAAAACAACAGGTACCTTACCAATAGTTTAATCTTGGTTATAGGGTGAACAACCCTATAAAATCAGCTCAAAGGGTATCTATTCCTAATTATTTAATCGTAATCAACCCATTTATCCCAATCATGTTAATCCTCCTCTAACAATCAACAACATACCTGCCCCATCCTAGAATGCTCCCACTTTCCAAGAATTTTAGGAGATAAAAGGATGTTGTTATAGGGATCTAAGTAGTAAATCATGAAAAAAATACAAGTGAAACAAAATATGTCCTTACCCATTCAATATGATCAACCTTCAAATAAATTTTCCACCTTAGTTCAAGGTACCTAAATTTGATAAATACAAATGAAATGGTGATCCTAGAGAGCAATTGAAAGAGTTATTTGTGGCTTTCCTTGAGGTACCCTTCAATAATGTTTATTTACCTCACTTGTTTCCATGCACTTTTGATAGACAAGATTTGGAGTGGTTTCTGCACTTGCCTAAAGGATCTATCATCACTTTTGATGAAATATTCAAAAAAAATTAAATCATTTCTTTTATAACATATAACATGAGTTGACCATGGTTGACTTATGCAGTACTAAACAACATGGTGGGGAAAGCTTTTCATTTTACCTAAAATGATGGAGAAGCTTAGTTAGCCACTTTCTACATATTATTCCTAATAAACAATTATTCGATATATTCACATAAAATCAAAACTCAAAAGTGGGTTATAATTTGATACTCTGTTGTGTGGATACATTTGATCAAATTATAAATAAAGGAATACAGATTGAAAAATCACTTATAAACAAAAGATTGGTTAATATCTATTCTCAAAACTAGGAACAAGTTCAAGATCCTCTATAATCACATGTCAGTACATTAGAGAAACCCAAAGCCATTTATAAAAATATATATATATAGGAAATGGAGTAACAAAATCTAGACACGTGTAGATGGTGCAACCATTGCTTGTCCAAAGTGTTCCACCTACTCCAAGCATCACATCGCAAAGACCACCTCCATGAAGGAATCAATATTATAATAGGTTCTTCAGTAACCTTGGTGAACATATTGAGGCCATATTTTAGAAGTTATCCATGACTAACAAGATAATTTTTCCAAATCTAAAACCTTTTCTAGAAGATCAATCAAAACCTTAATGGTATGGAGACAATGAGTATTGTGGTTTCCATTATATTAAAGAACACAAAGTTCATAAATTTTTGAAATTAATACACTTCATTATAGATTTTTTAGAGTGAGGTGACATCAAGTTGGATAATGTTACTTATACATCCAACCAAACATGAGTATCTACAAAGACCTATTCCTAAAGCAAAACTCTAAGAATCAGTGCCAATATGGAAATCAACATCAGAATCAAGGGCATAATCAAAATTAGGGAAATTATAATCAAGGTCAAGACACCCACTAAAATCAAATCAACTACCATGATGTCCCATATAACTTTAATAATGTTGGAGGTTGAATTACCAATAATCATGTAGTTACTATAAAAATCAATCCCTATCAAACTTCCATCACACCTCAAACTATTGCTCCTTCCATTTTGGGACCTCCTCTTTCATACCCTAATGGATCTTTTGCAATAGGAAGTAACATTTTTATGCATCAATTACCATGGATTTCCATTCCATGTCTATATTGTATCCTTAGAAATCAAGTAACCCTTTTCTACCTCAAAATTGTGCAATCATAACTCAACATTTGAAGGTTACACTTCAAGGTCCTTCACCTTACTCTAATAATAATTCCATTCCAAATACTTTACCTTCAAAATCTAAACCTTTACCAAAAAATAATTTTAGATGAGGCTCTTTTCCTTCTAAATCTAAACCATCTCCTCCTTCCATTGAGAATCATTATTATTTTGATGAATAATTGAACAAAACTCATGTAAATTTATATCCTAGATCTCTTGCATATGTTATAAGTTCACAAGGCCATATTATATGACCTTATTAAATAATCCAAGGTGCCCAATGACATATAAATAGGTACATTTCAATAAATAATGGTGTATTTATCCCTAATTCAATAACTTACACTCAAATAGAGTGACATATCATCCCTTGGTCCCCTAAACAACAATCTTCTCCATATTGAAGTTGTCATAAACCACAACAAGATTAAACGGATTATTATATACAATGGTTCAAGTTAAATATCACCTCATTGAAATTATTCAAACTCATTGGGTATAATTCATTATATTTATATCCTAACACCATAGCCATCAAATCATATGATAATATACAGAGATCGCAAGGTACTATTTGCTTACCAGTCATCATTAGGCATATCACCCATGACACCCTTTACCATGTCATTGAAATTGAGTTACCATACAATTTACTTTTTAACCATCCATGGATCCATGAAGTACATGTGATTCCTTCTACCCTTCATCAATTCTTGAACATCCCCCATTTTATAATAGAGGTCATTATTCTTAAAGACTTACAACCATACTAGTATTTCAAACACTTAAAGGTGGAATACAACCAATACATTTACTATCCTAGTACCAAGCATGCACCAAAAAAGGACAAGTGCAAAGATCTTGAGTATCCTGAATCAAATTAATGTAGACACTATTTTATGATTATATATCATCTCAATATTATACACTTAGAAAACTTAGACCTTAGTTGTTCCTCTTAGCTCTAGACCTTTCCCATTTTTTCAAGTCTCATATATTCTCTATCTTATGCCCCTTAGCCTATCTCTTAGTTTGAGTAGTCTTATGTTGATGGTGTAGGCCCTCTCTATTTCCTAGAATACTTAAAATGTACTTATCTTCCACCTCTATAAGTTCTGAACCTATACATGTTTCCCTACTCCCTGGACACTAGCATTTAGGATAGATAGTAACATCAACGCTAGTGTCTTGTCTTGATGCAAGTGTCTAACACCCTCAAAGTCATCCAATTTTCAAATGAAATGTATCCTAATGGTTGTAATATGTGATTTAATTTGAGTTAATCTCCAAAGGGATTGATATAAATATAATATCAACCCTCATTCATTCCTCACCTATTAAAAAGACTAAAGATACCAAGGTAACTTATCAAAAGCACTCTATCAAGAATTTAAGTGAGCAAAGCTTACCTATTATCTCTTATTTATATATTAATCATAGGGAAAACACATATAAAGATTTTAAGTACTAAATAATTATCCCAAGAGCTTGATTTACAAGTTAAAAGATAGGTCACTATTGTATTTACTTTCCACATATTGCATGATTCACACACAAGCCAACATGTAGGGGAGAACTACATCAGTCTCAAGCCTTCTTCTGAAGTATTAACTATGTAAGAAATGCCTAATAATAATGAGGTCTTTGGGATCATCTTGACACTGTGTGACCACTAACCCATTTTTCTCCAAGGTCAATATTAAGATGGAGAACTAGGGTTTTCCATTTCACGAGTGATAGTTCATGACCTAGATATAAATGTACCAAAGCGAAGGTAAAGTAAAACCTAGAATCATCCAGGCAGTCACATCCTTTTATAATAGGTATTTCATATAAGACACTTGTATCAAACCCATACAATAGAACCAATACAATTATATTAGGTTGACATTAGTGTCTAGAGCTCCAAAAGCATTAGATTTAGAATCTGGTGACTATTATAGAACTATCTTCTAGACTTCTTCCTACCTATTCTAGATCTAATACTATATTAGCATCAAAACCAACTAACTATATTACTTCTTTGTCATTTTCATACATATATTAATTGAGACTATCTTAATTTTTTGAAATCAACATATGCTTATATCTAATTTTAACATCTAATTGGCCTACTATAGATCTGATTATCGCCCTTGTGGCATTTCATTTCTATATACCCAGTTATTCTAATCTAGGGCTAACAATAAGATCACCTAGATCATTTTAGGTTTAAACATTTGGTGAACTTGACTTTTGAACATCAAACCCTAGGTCATTTAGGGTTTTTTTATTTCTCTGTTGTTGATCTTTGATTACTGTACTTGTTACAAATTTTTGTTTCAATTTTGAAGAAATGGAAAATGATATTAAAAAAAATTGTTTTCAAATGGAGGATAAAGTATCCTTAATCACTCATCTCGATAATAAAAAATATTAATAGATGCATTTTTGTATGTTACAAAAGATGAAATCAGTAAAAATGATAAAGCTAAGGCCTCATCACCTAATGATGGTGAATTATTAGAAGGTAATACAACTAATTTCATATCTATCAACCTTCCTACATCTACCATGGAAATACTAATTGTTTCAACACAAATACTAGTTTCAATGCATATAACTACTCAAACCATGTTTGCATCACCTTTAGTGACTACTCAGCTTGCTAATGGAAATCCCAATGGGTCTACAATTAAAACACTCCTTAAATATATAAATAACTTGGAGGACAAGGTTATAACTATTGAACAAAATGCTTTAAGATTTCCTCATACTATTCATTCAAAAAAAGTGTTTCATAACCCTCTTACACTTGAGACATCCTTCCACCCTTTTCCAATTGGTTTTATTGCACCTAAGTTTACATTTTTTGATGCTAAGGATAACCTTGAACATCATCTTTAATCTTTTCATGTGGCATGATTGACTATGCCTCCAATGATAAACTTTTGGCCAAATTATTTCCAAAAAGTCTCAAGGACTATGCTTTGAGGTGGTTCTTTGATTTACCTCTCCAATATATAAAATAATTCAAACCTCTTGCAAATAAATTTTGGCACACTTTTTCATTAATGTTTTTAAAAAGGTTTTGTATGCTCAAATTGCCAATATAAAACAAGAAACCAATGAACCTATCAATGAAATGTATTGGTATATAAGACATTGTTAGATAAAATGACCAATCCTATTCTATATAAAAAATTCCAAGACATATTCAAGCAAAGTTTCCTTGATCCTTTACATGAGTATATTGTTTTCAAGAAGTTTTAATATTTTGATGATTTATGCCATGTTGTATAGGACTGTATAATGAAGCTTATTTCATTGAATAAGCTCAAATATGTATAAAATACACTAGATGTGTCTACATCTAGTAATAAGTTTATAATCAAACTAAGTTATAAGGTCAAACATCCAAAGCCTAAAAAACAAACAACCACCACAGTTAATGTAATATCACAACAACCTAATCAACTTATTTTATCTAATACACCAAGGAGATATTTCTCACAATTTCATAAGTACATAGTCTCATTACTCATGTGGTTAATTGAGTGTTAACTTATATCTCTCCGTCATCATATAGAGGTTAATATGAGTTACTCTCTACCCAAAGGATATGATGTGAATGCTTATTGTGACTATCATCAGGGACTAGGACATTCTACGAATATGTATTTTCCTTGAAACATAAGATCTAAGACCTTATTGATGATAAAAAAAACTTATATTTGAGGACACTCCAAAGAAATCAAGGTCACAACCTATTGATCACCATAAACAAAAAATATTTAACAATCCTTTATAATACCATTTTAAAAAGGAACCAAAAGTACAAATGGCACATAATACAAATCCTCATCCATCCCATTATGAGAACCCACTCAATGGGATTATTGATACTTATACATGATATATACCTCCTATGGTTTAAATACCTTATTTTCCTTTGATGATAGTGAAATTAAGAATGATGACTTTGATCTTCATTGTCTATTCATTTGAGCATATCTTGATAAACACCCAATATACACTATTATTATTAATAATGGTGCAAGTGAAAATGTTTACACCATGACATTACTTAATAATTTTGGTTATACTCATCATGATTTAAACCCCTCTACTAGATTATTTAGAGCATTTGATGGGGCCTCTCAGAAGGTTATTGGCAAGATTGACTTACATTTACAGGTCAGTCTTGCACATGTGGTTACTACATTTTTAGTTATCCCTTATATAAGCATATTTGATATATTATTTGGAAGACATTAGATACATAATATTTGAGAAGTACTAACTACAATGCATGGGTGTGTTAAATACATTCATGCCAATTGGGTAATTACAATTTTTGAAATGCCATATGAGCATCCTCTTGAATAAAAAAAATTATACCCAGACAACTATCTATCAAGCGTACTAAGCATAATTAACTAAAAAAGGGTAAGCAATAGGCTATCCCATTTATTAGGTGGCTAGTACTTGGTAGACTAATACATTAAGACATATAGTGGATTCTATGGAATCCCCATCTTTTACTACAGACCACGTTCAAATATCTAGAGCACCTTCAAATATACCTATTACTACTATGCCAAAGAAACAAAAAAACACTCAATGATGGGTTTTAAGAACCCCTAACCTTGTTACTCTTATTATTTATTTAATATCACAAAGTCCTATTTTACATATGCATAGCATTACAAATACTATACTGATAGATATTACACCTATACATGTTTTTCAATAGATATATAGATTATTACACCAAATTCACAATATAGAGACATATATGACCATCCATTATATATCATAATAGGATGATCTTTCATCTTCAAATATTCTAAAAATACCTAAAAATCAAAACATTCAAAAATACAAAATATTTTTGGCACTTTCATTTTCTATTAGCTCTTTGGCATCTGTGTGCTATTTCCATGTTGATGGATGACATATTTAGGTAATTATAAATAACAAATGTGTCATTATTATACTTTAAGTGTGATATAGCCATACACATATACATGATTTATTTCTATTTTGGGTGTTGGGCCTTCACTTATCACTAGCCCACCCCTCAAATTTGATTCAAAACCAAAACATATTTACTATCTATGCCACCAACCTTAGTCATATTCTACTCAGATCCTAAGCTATTCTTACCCTTAATAAGGTGACCTCTCTAAAAATATCCCCTAACCCTATAGTGTGTTCAACAATTTCAACCATATCTTGAGATTACTTTGAACATGACTAAAGTTGTGAAGTAAGGCCTTAAAAAATAGGGCCATCATACTCAACCTTCACCTGATTAAATAAATGTTAATGTTTCTACCCACATACTCTCACAAACATTATTTCCATATATGAAACCCTTTCAAACCTTTGAACCTATAAAACCTTATTGAGAGAAGTTAGAAGATCCCTAAAAATATCCAAATTGATAGGATTGAACACTTTATCTTGATGTGAAGAGTGGTCTCAGAAGAACCCTTCAAAATTTCCAAGTAACAAATCAACTTGGAAAAACTATTATTTGAGTTTGGTAAAAGTTCATAGTTATGAAAAACCATGCTGCAACACACAAGAGAAAATTAACATGATCGTAAGCCCTAGGTTAAAATCCTCAATAGGTTGAGCTAGGTTGACTCTAAGTTTGGGCTGAACCATAATTTCTACTACACTCAAAACAAGGGATTTATCCCTTAAAATCAATAAAATATTTCTAGTAAACAAGGAAGCCAACTCTAAATTAAATTTGTTACAGTTGGGAAATTTCACATACATCAGGCCTAAAAATTCCCAATTATTCATGTACATTTAGATTCATTTAATCAAAAAGAATTTATTTAAACACCCCTTATAGACTCTACCTTGAAAATCCATTTATCTATTTTGTGTAGATAGTAGAAAAATAGGTTTTTTTAGAGCCCACTCATCCTTCCTATCCATAATAGGGGACTTCACAACCACACAATTGATAAACAACACTAGAGGGACATTTGACAAATGGAAATTACTATCTCTTACCAATAAATTCATATCAAGTTGAGGGAGTCAATGGATAGACTCATGCTATTCCAAGAGTTTTAGTTTAGGATCAATGTGGAGATAAGAAAGGAAAATGTGGGTATAGATCATCTAAGCCAAATACACAATGGAAACGAATAATAAGAAATATAATATGAATCACCATAAGCACATTTTTTTTGCATCTCTATGATTCTTGAGAACATGGAAGACATCTCACATTTTTGGAGTAGGTGATATTTATTGTGAAATATGTAGAATAGAGCCATCTTATTCAACATCATTAATGGGTTTTTATACAAAATTTAGAAAGATGATGTACTCTACAAAGTGGCTTTAGATCACAAGCCACCTTAACTTCTTGAGGAGACACATCAAGGAATCATAGGTTGATATTTCATAGGAAAATCAACTACAAGGAAGGTACTAAAAAGTGGTCTATTTTGGCCTACTATATTTTAAGATACACATTAGGTAATAAAACATTCTAATATCAAGCAAAGGATGGGAAAGCCTAATTAGAGAGATAATATTCCATTGAATGTTATACTTATGGAAAAACCATTTGAGAAATCAAGAATCAACTTTGTAGGGCTAATGAATCCACCCAATAAGTGCAGTAATGTAAGATACATCATCACTATGATCGACTACTTCACCACATGGGTGGAAGTTGTTATGACACCAAGATGTAGTGTTAAGGGCATAACCAACTTCTTATATGAAAATATTATAACTAGATTAGGATGTTTGATCAAATTATTCAATGATATAGGTATACATTTCCTAAATAACATCATCAAGACTCTGATAAAATAGTTTATGACATCACACCATAAAATCACAACTTATTATCCACAAACAAATGGACAAGTAGAGGCATCAAACAAAGTTCTTGGAAAGATGCTTACCAAGATATTCAATGTCCAAATAGATGATTGGGATGATCAAATTATTGTTATTATATGGGTGTATAAGACAAACTATAAACATATAATAGGTTTCACACTATTTTATCTAGTATATGGACTTGAAGTAGTGATACCCATGGAATACATAATTCCTAGTTTGTGCATTGTAATGATTATAAGATTAAGAGATAAAGATTATCTATAATCATGGTTGATGGATTTTTTAAAAATGGAATAAAATAGATAAAGGTCAAAATGGACACATGAATTTAGTAAGATAATTCAAAAAGTGTGGCTTTATTTCAACTTGTGATCTAAAAAATTATTTCTAGAACAAGTGGTCTTACTATATGATATTAGTTTTAGATAATTTTTGGGAAAGTTGTGCATTAGACGGAAGGGACCTTACATCATTAAAATCATCTCACAACAAGGAAAAACTATCTTAAAAGAACTTTAGGGAACCATTCTACATGACACATAAATGGATGTAGTCTTAAGAATTACCATCAATGATCTCTATTAGTTTTCAAAATTGATAGAGGGTACTAAGTAACACCATGTAGTTTAGGATTTTTGATTAATGTATTTTTTTCTTATCTTAGTTTTAGGTTTGTATGTATTTGTACATTATTATTTCTAGATCACATGACATCAAAACTAGAGTTGAAAAGTCAAAATTATAGAGTATGATCTATGCACAAATTTAGCTTGAACAAAAGATGTCTTGTAATAATTACATGGGGATCATTAATTAAGTTTGAGAACAAGGCAATGAAAACCATTGTATAGAGAAATGACAATCAATGATAATTCAAAACCATTAATGATGATTTGCTTGAAATATTTCATCTTTCCCAAAATAGATTGACTATCAAAATGAAAGGATGTTTAATAAAGGAAAGTGGATTGGTGAGAAGATAATGCATCACATCAAAAATTTCCAATAGAGGAATCAATCTTTCTAGACACAAAATAATAATCATGACATCATCATCAATTGATTAACATCAATTTACTGGGAAAAATCATTTGCAACCAACTCAACACATTTAAACCATTCTATCAGATGGATTTGAAATATAAAAGCTTTATAACAAGGGGCATAAAAAACACAAGGAATAATTTTACATATTTATATTATAAAATTTACACTTTTCAAGGTATGTAATGTTCATGAATGATCAATATACTACATAAAGGAAGGATTTTATAAGAATAATAGTGTTGTGGAAACTGAAACCAAGTATTGTATCAAAATATTGGATGTCTTAAGGCTCAATTTTCTTATTTTTAATTTGAATATGTAAATCTATATAGTTCAATATCATAAAGTTTATGACAATATTGAGAATCAATCTTGACTATTTCTGGTCAGTACTATCTATGATCAACAATATATTTCACTCTGACTAGACTATAAAAACAACATGCTAAATGGAAAAAGGTGTTAGTATTAGATCACTATTTTGGATTGTTTAGATTGGGAAAGTGAAAAAAGAGCCAAGAGGTGAAAAATAAATAAAGAACCAAGCCCTAAAATATTTATCAAATTGATCACATGTGGAAAAAATATAATAAAATAATTAACAAGCAATCAATGAGCTATATATAGTAAATGATATTGCTACAAGGATCTGATTGAGGGGATGCCTATATATATATATATATATATATATATATATATATATATACACACACACACATATATATATATATACACACGCACACACACACGCACACACACACACACACACACACACACATATATGTATATATGTATATGTATGTATGTATATATATGTATGTATATATATGTATGTATATATGTATATATATATATACATATATATATATATATATATGTATATATGTATGTATGCATGTATGTATGTATGTATGTGTATATATATATATATATATATATATATATATATATATATATATGTATGTATGTATGTATGTATGTATGTATGTATATATATATGTATGTATGTATGTATGTATGTATGTATGTATGTATGTATGTATATATATATATATATATGTATGTATGTATTTATGTATGTATGTATATATATATGTATGTATGTATGTATGTATGTATGTATGTATGTATGTATGTATGTATGTATGTCTTGGGTCATCTAGAGTATTGTAATAATCTTATACATAATAATAATCATTCTCTTGGTCTTAAAATTATGATATGCCACTTTGATAATCTTTTTCATATGTATATGAAAAACCAACTAAACCATATATTGGAATTATCTTAATTGATTACTATTTCTCTTGATTGTATTCATCATTTTCAGTATCTTGCATCTCATTTTAAATTGGATAAGAATCAAGTTTCATTATTTGAAAACTAGGAAGAGAAATGGTTTCTTCTTTGACTTCTTAACTTGTAGATGTAATCATTGTTTTGGCCTTATCTTGTTCCTTTATGCATGAAGTAGATACGATGTTTGAATTATTAGAAAACACATCTATACCACTAGATTTTTTTTGGATCAATAATTAAGGAAAGGGGGGCCCTTAACACTTTCATTAAAAGGTAAAGGGTTATAAAAATAATATACTATATCAAAAAATCCATAATATGTCAAGGGATCTCTAGCTCTACCAATTAGAGCACAATTGATTACTTTCTTATATGCAATTAAACATGGAATTATACCAAAATGATAAAGTAGCTAGAAACTTGAGACAAAAAAGAATTTGAGAGACAATACACACTCTTGTATTCAATATTACTAGAAGAAAATACAATAAGGAAGATGCCACTTCTTCCTCCACCTCAAAGGCTTGCCACACCTCAAGACCTTCTTCCCTCTCTCTCTTGCTCAACACAACAACTCTAAAGCCTGAGTTACTATCCCTCCTTGAATGCTTCAACTGATCTCCTTGACCTTACACCTGTAAATCTCCTTGACCTTGCTAGCTTCAATGCTTTTACTTGCCTTCTTGCGTATTACAATACATGCCTTATGGGTCTTTAAATAGGATCCCATGCTTACAAAAATAGAACTCTAGTTACAATAATTAGACACGCAGCTCGTGACTATAATTAGTCGCTTGACATGCAAACTCTCGCTTCACTTAACTGACTGTTCGTCAACAACAGTTCCAAAAATACACAGGCGACTGACGCCGGTCCCTACTTGTCTGGTGCTACCGACGTCGGTCGACTGTCAGCCATCGCCAGTCTCCTTCTCCACTGCATCTGACCGACATTGGTCATACTGACGATGCTGGTGGCTTTGGTTCTTTAGCATCCTTTTCTTGTGTCTGCAAATAGTTGAAGCTTTTAGCTCCACACCTTAACAATCTCCCACTTGGAGATAAATAACTGCAACTTGTACCTATACCTGTACACCATCTATTTTGTTCCTTAGGCTCTGTATCCCTCTTCAAGGTCACTCTTGAAGACCAACCACCACGCAAACTTATGATGCAATACCTGTATCTTATGCCACAAGAATTTTGTTGCTCCCAAATTCTTCATGACATACTTCTGAACCAACTCTACCCTTAGCTCAGAGAAAACTCCCTGTATATGAAACCCTGCAATGAGTAACACAATACAGTAACAAGATAATGTAGCTAATATTATCCAACCTGGTAAAGATAAAATACAATGGTCAAACCTCCATTGTTTTGCAGCCTACTCAAGACCATATACCATAGCCTTCTGTCTCATGTGTCCATCCACTCTTTTCTCTAAAACGAGAATCCATCCCTCTATCCAGTGCTTCCTTCCAGCTGACAACACTACCAATAAATACCTATTTGGTTCTCCAAGGACTCACACTCCTCATCCATGCCAAGCTCCCACTATTTTTGGATTCTACCTGCATTGCTTCTTCCATCTTCCTAGTTCATGACTATCAGTAAGCAATATAAAGAAGGTGAACAATGAATATGAGGTTCACATACCTTTCCTGACCTCCACATGGGTGTTTGAGACTTATTAATTCACCCAACATCCGTTCTAGTGACCGATCTAGACCATCTCCCAGTCTGCTCCTGACCGATGTCAGTTCCCTGCACTGACCCTGACTACCGATGTCGTTTCCTTGGCCGACGTCGGTGTCCCTCCTACCAACGTCAGTCCTTATGACCAACGTCGAACTTCTCCAGTCCAACCTACTGACCCTGTTGGTCTGCACATGACCGATGTCGGTATTTGGATGACTAACATCGGTGCCAAGCTACCGACATCGGTGTCTGTGTGTTCCTGTAAGTGATGAAATTTTCATCCGCGAGCTCTTCTTGGATCAAACCTCTGTCCATGCTACCCTGTTTAGATTTATTCAGCCCTTGTGACTGATCTCTATCCTTCATCTCCTCCATAAACACCAAGGCTTCTTTGTTTCTGTCAAAAGCATCAAATTTCCTCTTTCTGTAATGAACTGTATTTATGCTTTCCAAATTTGAACACATACCTTTTGGATCAAGAACTTCCATTCCCTTCTTATTCTTGTGACCAAGCCTATTAGGCCACATCTTTGAATCTACACCAGAAGTAGAATCAGTAATACAAGTAGATAGATAGAGAGTATCTACTTTCTTACCTCTTGCTAGAACAAGTGCTCCCTTGGTAACCTTCCAAGAATCCACTGTGAGGGTTATTGTGCATCCCTCATCTCCCAACCTTCCTACAAAGATCAGACTCTGCTTTAGAATTGGAACATGCATGACCTCTTTCAACACCCATGTGTTGTCAATCTTCAATCTCAGTTGCACTTTCCCTTTGCCAACAATCTAACAAGGCGTACCATCCCCTAAATAGAGCACTCCAAAATCTCCCTGTTCATACTCATAGAACAAATCTCTGTTTGGGGATGCATGAAAAGATGAACTAGAATCTAAAATCCATGATCCTACCTGACTATCCGAAGAAAGTATGAGAGCATCCTGCATCACAATATTTGCATCCTTTGCTTCTTCCATACCTGCATGTTGATTCTCTTTATCTCTCAACCAACACTCCTTCTTTGTATGTCCTTTCTTTCCACAAAACTAGCAGGTAATACCTTTGGACTCAGATCTCCTTCTCGACCTTGATTTCCCTTGCTCAACCTTCTCCCTTTGCCATCCCCTACTTTCTGCACTTAGAGCATTCCCTGATGATTCACTTGTGCTTCTCCTGCGTATTTCCTCATTCAAGATCACACTCACAACATCATTAACTTTTAAGATTTTAGAAGCAGATGCAAAATTACTTACTGCCATAACCATACCGTCCCAACTTTCAGGTAAAGAACATAAAATCAAGAGAGCCTTTACCTCATCATCAAAAACAATATTGACTGAAGCTAGTTGGTTTACCAAACCATGGAAATCACTGAGATGGGTATGTACCGATCTACCTTCCTGCATTTGCAAAGTAAATAGCTGCTTCATAAGATATACCTTATTAGAAGCCGAGGGCTTTTCATATAAATTCACCAAGGACTTTATCAACTCTTCCGTTGTCTTACACTATGATAAGTTGGAAATCACAGATGATGCAAGGCTCAACCTTATGGAACTGAGAGCCTTCCGATCAAGAACGTTCCATTCTTCATCCTTCATATCTGTGGGCTTGCATGCAACCCCACCCAACGGTAAGTACAAATCCTTCTGATACAGATAGTCCTCAATTTGCATCCTCCAATGTTGATAATTCTTGCCGTTAAACTTCTCCATTCGTAGCCTACTTTATTCTGCCATTGCTGAACTCCCACTCAATCAAAAAACCCTGTGAATGGCCTGTAATCAAAAAACAATACCCTGCTTCCTGCAAACCATAGCTTTGATACCACTTGTTAGGGGATCTCTAGCTCTACCAATTAGAGCACAATTGATTACTTTCTTATATGCAATTAAACACGAAATTATACCAGAATGATAAAGTAGCTAGAAACTTGAGATAGCAAAGAATTTAAGAGACAATACACACTCTTGTATTCAATATTACTAGAAGAAAATACAATAAGGAAGATGCCACTTCTTCCTCCACCTCAAAGGCTTGCCACACCTCAAGACCTTCTTCCCTCTCTCTCTTGCTCAACACAACAACTCTAAAGCCTGAGTTGCTATCCCTCCTTGAATGCTTCAGCTGATCTCCTTGACCTTACACCTGTAGATCTCCTTGACCTTGCTAGCTTCAATGCTTTTACTTGCCTTCTTGTGTATTACAATACATGCATTATGGGTCTTTAAATAGGATCCCATGCTTACAAAAATAGAACTCTAGTTATAATAATTAGACACGCAGCTCGTGACTATAATTAGTCACTTGACATGCAAACACTCGCTTCACTTAACTGACTGTTCGTCAACAGTAGTTTTGAAAATACTCAAGTGACCGACGCCGGTCCCTGCTTGTCTGGTGCTGCCAATGTCAGCCGACTGTCTGTCGTCGCCGGTCTCCTTCTCCACTGCATCTGACCGACGTCGGTCATACTGCCGATGCCGGTGGCTCTGGTTCTTCAGCATCCTTTTCTTGTGTCTACAAACAGTTGAAGCTTTTAGCTCCACACCTTAACAAAATACATAACCAAAGAGACCACATAACTGTATACACATATTATTTTCAAACTTTATCAATTATTGATGTTTTTTCTCTTGTAGGAACCTATCAAGTCTCAATCTCTTTAAGTGCATGACTTAAAGGGTACATCAAGAAATGGGTGGGCATACCATTAGTGCTTCACAAGATTGTTATCCCATATACCACCACTTGAAATCAACACAAACATCTCCTATACACTTCCCTAAGCTTTGAAACCTCCCTTACATACTCTTCCAAGAAATTCACTATCTTAAACAACCCATACCTAAGCCAAAAAATATTTTTAAAATTTATTGAATAATATTAGCTTGGTTTAACCCTATACTTAAATTATATTATCACATTACACGTATAGGTCTACCTCGGCCAACCCAAACTGGGGCCTAACTTGATTTTATCAATTAATGATATAGGGTTGATTGGGATAACTCTATTAGACAAATTTTTAGAAAGGTTTAGGGTTAGATCCAACTATATATACACATCCTTTTCACCATTTCTTAGAGAGAGATAGATTTAATCATTAATTTGCACTTAATTACAATTTTCTCTTCCACTATTCTACTTGGGGATTCATTTCTTAGGGTTTACACTTGAAGAAGAACCTTGTCTTGTAGAAAATTCTTAGATACTTTAGCCTATCTTAGTAATCCTTATAAACCACCAAAACCTCTTGTGAATCACTTTTGGCCAAGGGAGAGATTGAGTCTTCATGGGTTCATCTTCAAGGTAAGTATTTGTAACTCTTACTCCTCTATTTTAGTATATATAAGTGAAATAAGTAATGGCTTTGTAATGTATTTCTCTCTCCATCCATTAGCATTATATATATACTAGATTAATTAGAATTATTCTATGCATGTTTAATTTTATGTTTATTACCCCCATTTTGTGTCACAGGCATTGGTGATAACTATGTTAGATTTTACTTTACTTTGTATTTACTTTGTGAATATAGAAAACATAGAACTTAGCTAGAGTTATTGTATGGTGTTGCTAGACTAGAGGCTTTGGCACCCTATCTGGTGATATTATTATGGTAAGGGGCCCCTTGGTTAGGTCTAACATATCCATCTTGGTCATGACCATAATTATATAAATATACCAACAAGTGAAAGGGTGAGTGTAATTTATCTTCTCTGAGCTAGGATTGATTTTTAGATCATCTTCACTTTCCCTTGTATACATTTTGGTGAACCTAATGTAAATATAAACCTTGTAGGTTTTATTCCATGCATTCATTTATTATCATATTATATATTCTTGTTTTTATACTATTGTATTGAACCTTTTGATATAGTTTAACTTTATATGTGCAAGTTTAACACATAATCACTCCAAATCAACTTTGTTTTCTCTATGTAGGTATTCTCCAATAATAGTTAGTTGGATTGATCATATTGACACAATTATTTTTTCAACCACAAGTTTTCAAACTTCATAGACCTGATCAACTCTATTCACAACTTATTTTCATCATACAGGTTTTGCAAACTTCGTCGACCCAGTCAAATTTTTTAGTAAAATATAAAAATCAACATTTGAGAAACACAACATAAAATTAATAAAATTAAGCATCTTCAAAAATTATCAACATTCATTCATACCTTCTCTATCATTTCTATTTCTCATTTACAGTCTTATTTTTCATAGTTTATAGTCTATAAAACTATAACTCTAAAATGAAATGGGTCAAATAGCTTGACACATTTTTTTAGCCTATTATCTCTCTAGAAGACTCAGTCGACCTATTCTACTATGTTCTTATAGATCTAGCTTCTATAGATAGTAGTGACTCTATTGCCTCTGTTTTATGATTTTTGCATATATTATTACCTGAATTGATTCTATACTCTTCACAAATAAAGGAATTAACCTATATTTATATTAATTAACTCACTTTTCATTTCTATTGCTTGCTTGTTTAGAGTAATAAACATAGACTAAATAGAAGGTTTTTAATTTACCAATTTAGTCACACTATTTTTATATTTTTCACATACTTCCAAATCATTTAACACTAAAAAAACATTAAACATTTTCCTCCCAAAGTCTACCTACTTGGATTTCATCAAGAAGGGGGAAGCTAACTTGGTCTTTTGGCCAAGTATAAACACATGGTTAATGGTATATATTGTCAAAGCACCTAACACCCTTATCATTGTGATATTGTGAATTGAGAGGGTAAGCTCTAATACCAAGCTAATACCATCACAAATATAGATCCCTTTTAACCTAAACTACCTGAAACTATCCAAAGATTACTTTTCTAGTTTTTTATTATACCCAACTCCCTATCAAACTAATTTCAAAATTTATTATAATTTAACAAGATTTAGAAATGACCACTTAGTTTAATATTTACATTCCATGTTTAGTTTCTTGCTCTTTAAATCATTGTATTTTGAATTACAAAACTTGTACCAGATAGTGTTGGTACAAGGTTTTTGTTGTGTGTTAAAATTAAATCAAATGCATTGATCTAGTTGCTTTTGTGTTCAATTGACTTTTCTTAGTTATTATATTTTTAAAAAATTGACTTCAAAACATAGTTAACCCTCTCAACTCAATCTCTTACAAGATTTTTTATTTTGTTTTTCTATACATAGTTGACTTATCTAACTATGTATCCCCTTAGAATTACTCAACTTTACCATCTATAGAACACAATTGAATAGTTTAACTATATTTTACATCCTATTCTATGGATCTTTCCTATAGACTCTATCGACCCAATCAAATTTTTACCTCTTGGCCGATACTATTTTATATTTAACTAACTTTGTCCCTATTTTTCCTCTTCAATTTATGGTCTTAGATTTTGCCTTTAAGCATCATGAAATCCCCTATCATAATACTTTTAGACAACCTAAATCCATTTAGATGCTATATTGGATGTTCTTTCCTCCATCCCTTTGCTACCCAAGAGGATCTCCACTCTTGGAGCACTTTTTTCATGCCTCATCTTTGGACTACAATATGGTACAAATTACTCAAACTAATGAGATTAATGGATCAAATCTATTATACACTTCTCAATATAATTATCTCTTTAAGGAACCAAACTATACTATGGGGGTAATTGACACAAGCCTAACAAACAACCCCACAAGAAACCTTCTCAAAACTAACAACCCACCTCTTAGTAATCTAACACCTAGAAACCCTCCCCCTAATATCATTTTAAGGAATGTTCCTCCTACCAATCCTAATAATCCTCCTCCTAAAACCAATACTAGTTAAAACCACTCAAATTATTGCACAAATAATTCAATAAATGAACATCATGAAAACATCTAATACTTCTCAAATTATCCAACTACAATATCATTTGATAAACATGGATAATCATATTCCTATTCTTCTTCCCCAAAATAACCAAAATTTCATCTCTCCACCTCTTAATATGCCATGGTAAATAGCATCCCCTTACTTATTATACACAACAAGATGCTTCAACACATTTAAAATTAACCTTTATCCCCCTTCATTGTATCTATTGATATTGGTAATATATCTTCAACTATTAAATTATGATGGTTCTAAAGACCTTACCTCCTTTCTCAAAGAATCTGATAATATTTATAAAGAGTGGATTCAAACTAATTCCTTTTCCACTAAAAATCTTTTAGTTAAAAAATTTACATGTGATTTATTATAATGGTATAACTAACTTCCCCAACATTTTATATGAAAAGTTGAGGATTTAGTCAATTGTTTAGTTAAGGAATTTCAACACAATGACCTTCCTAAAAATTGTCTTAGTCATTTCATTAATGCTAAATAATCCCCTTCTGAATCATCTCATTATTTAATCAAACATTAGAAATATTCATCTCATAAAGATAATCACAACATGATTGATGATAACTTGTTCATCATAACTACCTTAACACCTTCCCTCCAATACAAAGTTTAAACTTTTACTCCCCAAACTTTAAATGATGCTATCAATCAAGCTAAGCAACAATAATTTCTAATGAAATAGTTTGAACATAATTCTAAAACCATAAAGGTATCTTTCCAACATTCCACCAATGCAATCACTTGCAGTCCTTTTCAAATAAATCCAAGAGTAGCTAAAATTGATAATCCCCAATCTTACCATATGCCACTAATTGTTCAACAAATGAAATAACTTTTAACACCTTCTAAACCATTCACGTATGCTAATAACCTAGCTACATGTTATGACACTAACAAATTTTGTTGGTTTCATGTTGATATAGGTCATTCCCATGAAACATGTCATAGGCTTATAAAAAAAATGATTCTTTTATGCTAGGAGATACGTTCAATCATGATGCTATGATCAAAATACATCATCCTGATTATGTTAATGCCTCATAAAATAAACAAGCTTCCAAACCCTATCTCTCTAACAACTCTAAATTTTATTTTACTTATAATCCATAACATTCAAACAAGGATATTTGTGGAATTGACACTAATTATGATTATACCAATTGTCAATACATGAATGTAGCTAAGGTCAATTATTGATGTAAACCTACCCTTAAATATCCCATCACAAATCCAAATAAACCATTACTCGAAGATAAAATTCTCAAATATACCATTACCACTAATCTACCTTTGGAAATCAATGAGGAAACACTTCCTCAATTAAAAATTCAAACTACCTATCTTATTATTAAAAATATTTTACCTTTCAAGCCTCATGATGGTTCATCTTCAAAGACTCATTAGAATTTATTAGAGGAACTTAACTCTATTCCTTGTAAAATATCTCACATGGAGTTAGTTTTCACCTTTCCATATCATCAAAAATTCCTAATGCAACAACTATAAGAAATTGAAGAAACATCTTCCCTAAAAGTAGAACAAACTTATCATAAGCCTTTCCCGATAGATTTTCATATTATTGAAATTATTTGTCTTTATTATAAACCCTTTATATATTTCCTTGAATAATAAATTATCAATGATGAAATTATATTTTAAGTTGATGACCCACCTCTCTTCATTAAAATTTCC